>CM058237.1:10805538-11405538 GCA_030180135.1 Orychophragmus violaceus | reverse complement strand
CCGGAAACCCGGAGAAGAACCCGAAAGACTACTGCAATGCAATCTTCGCTATTTTTGATCATGAGAAACCAGATCATGAAAGAGAGGTGGATGAACTTGAAGCACTTCTCTATGGTTATGAACTCCCTCCGGCTGCACATGTCCCTCTCAAGGAGATGAAGGCTACTGTAGTTAAGCCTCCCTATATTGCACCAGCTACGAAGATAAGTGCAACTAAAATCCCTGCTAAAGATACTGTGCTTCCTACCCAAACAACACCACGGGTACTCCCAAAGCTTGGTAATCCGGGTAAATTTACCATCGGTTGTACTTTGGGAGACTTAGAGATTAAAGATGCATTGTGTGACTCCGGGTCCACTGTGAGTGTGATATCTCTTGATATGGTGGAAACCCTTGGGATCAAGAGCATGGAAAGATACCCATCTTCTATTACCATTGGAGACTCTTATTCAAAAACTCCAATGGGAATGATCAAGGACTATCCACTGAAGATTGGTGAGTGCACAATCCCAACTGACTTCATTGTCATGAAGATGAAGAAGAGTACCCAACTACCTCTCTTACTTGGTACCTCTTTCCTCAATACAACTGGAGCTTGTATGGATTTCCAAAAGAAACGTGCGGTGCTGAATAACGTTGATAAAATGGTTTCCTATCCTTTGAGGAGCACATCTCTCCACACTTGTGGTGCCATTCTCTCTCCCAATGAGGATGATGTGTTAGAGGAAGCAAGGCTATTTGCAAATGTTGGTAAGGAAGTTTGGCCTAAACCCACTACCTATGGATCATTGACTGAGCACATGGAACGTGCTCAAAAGAATGGGGTGGATAGAGCTATTGGAATTCCTCCTACACCCATAAGGATTGAGTATGTTGGGTCCATATCTTCAAAGAAGCTGAGCATCAATGAGGAAAAAGGATCAAAGGAGAAGGTTGTGGATATGGTGACAAAGAGGGCTCCAAAAATGGCAAAGGTTGGAAAGGATAAGGCTGTCAACAATCACCCAAAGGCTCAAGAGTTTGAAAAGGAGATCATGGATAGTGAGAGTCTACAATCTTTGTTTGATGAGCATAATGGAAATTCTCTAACCAATGTATTGGATGGAGTTAAGAGAGCTGAAAAAGGACATAAGGACAAGATGGAATCTCTAATGCCTTTTGAAACTCCATCTTCTCTCAACTGTATCAGCTTGCATCCATTGGGTCTAAATGGTGATTACATTGAGTACAAGGTCAAGTCCAAGGGAAGGTCTAGGCCATTTGCAAGTGCAAAAGCTTTAATCAGTCCAAGGTTTCAAGGTGATTCAGTGAATCTCAGTGAGCTGACTTCTCAGGTCCTAGCCATCACTCTCGAGAGCAGGCCACGCTCTTCAACCGCCTAAAAACCGGTTTGCAAAAGTCGAGCTTAACGACTCTAAACAAAAGCGCACTTGGGATACATTCCCATGTTTATCCTTGTACATATGATATTTTGCTTGTTATTTTTGATGTTCTTTCTTTAAGTTTTATCAGGTTTTGGTCAGTAGGTGAAGTTGGGGATCAATCGGAATGAGCCTAGGTCATGGCGAAATAACAAAGGATTGAGCTCTCATCCCATTCCACTCCACTTAAAGCTCCAAGTAACACACTCCAACCTTGTAAATATTTTGCTTCTTTTCTCTTCTTGCATTTGTTTGTTTTTCCCGGTCTTTCTTCCTTTCTTCTCTCACACCGAGACGGTGTGAAGTAAGTTTGGGGGAGAGACCAGTTGCTAATCGCGTTTGTTTTGATCTTTTTTTTTTTTCCAATTTTGAGTCTCATGCATTTCATTTATGGCATAGAAAAACCAAAAAAAATTTGAAAAATTTCAAAAAATTTCAAAAAGAAAGCATCTAGTTGCAATAGCATCATAGGATCGAGTCTAGTTGCATCATATAGGACTTGTTTCATGCATTTGAGAGCAATGATTTGATTTCCTTGTAAGGTTTAATTGGGTAAAATTTGTTTCAATTGATAGCTTTTAAGCTAGATAGATCACACTAGGTTTGTAACCCGAGTAAAGCATGAAAGTTAGAACGAACCCTGCTTTGATTGCTTGCTTTGAAACTTGATTTAATGCTGAAACTTGCTGTGATTTGAAGCTAGCTCCATCTAAGTGAGAACCTTAATTGAATCATCTAATTATCCTTGTTCTTGCTTGTGTATTAAACTCATGGATACCTTAAAATATTTGAGCATTCTTATCCTTTCTACCCCTCTCTACTTGCTCAAATAGACTTCCATACCTTTCACCACCCTTCCTTCAAGCCACAAACACTATCTTGAAGTGGTAGGCCTATTTGGAATGAGCTAGGTAAAAAGTGTTGAGTATGAGGTGACTAGGAGAAATTTCCTTGTAGATGCAAGCTCAACATCTTTGGCTTTTCAATAGGCTAGGATCGAAGTTTGGGGGAAGAGTTGGGAAAGGAGAAAGAGAGTAAAGAAAAGAAAGAATAAAAAGGGATTTTGGAAAGGGATCATGAAATTTTTGGCAAACGTGTGTAAAAGAAAAGCTCTTATGTGTTTTGAAAAGGAAAATGTCTCAAGTTTTGAAATGAAAAGAAGCCAAAGGCTCATAAAGAAAGAAGAAAGTTTATGAAAAGAGGCATTTGAAAAGAAAGAAAGATTTGAGCTAAGTTAAAAGAAAGAATTGCCACTGTTTTGAAATGTTTTGAATGATCCTTGGGGAGTTTGATTGGAAAGTGTTTGATTGAGAAAGAGGGATAGGGCAAAAATAGCCTTGATCAAAGGGTAGACTTCATTTAGGTGGGTTAGACTAGGAGAAGAAGCTATTGGGACATGGGTAGATGGAAATCAACCTAGTATGCACCAATTGCCTCTAACTCTTAGCATTTTACTATAGCTCATTCATCTTCTTTATGAGAGAACCTTTATGCATTTGGAGAATCTCCTCTTTTGATTGAGATCACTTTAATCTCAAAACCTTGTCCCTTGCCAAATGAGTTTAATCACATTGCTTTGAACAGGATTCACTTGAAAAACTAATGAATGTTAAGGAGCTAGTGGATTTGAATGTTTGTGTAGGTTGAGGATTAAGCTAAGAGTATTGCCTTGACGAGTATGGCTACATCCTTGGAGTAGGCTTAACTCGGTTGCACCTTAGTTGTATAGTACTGAATTGAAACTTGTTGATCTTGATTAAACCTTTGGATATGAGCTCCCGCTTTCAAACCCTTCTCCTAACTTAATTTTGATTGTTTGCTTGCGGACAAGCAAAAGATAAGTTTGGGGGAATTGATATATGTATAATTTATAAGATTTAAGATTTATAATGTACTTAGTTTTGTTGCATATTATATTTATTTCCATGCATTTAAATATAAAATTATGTATCTATGAATTAAAGTCGCTAGAACTAGAGTTATGCATGTTTTAGTATTTTTTTTTGGAGTTTGTGTGAGTGTTTAGGTACAAAAGGAAAATGTGGAGCACTGCTCATAAGGGAAGAGAATGATCATAAGCTTTTGGCGTAAGTGGATCAGCAGAACAGACAAAAAGCCAAGTTGTCAGAGAAGTCAAAAATGGTGGGCTGGAGTCAACGCAGAGCCATGACACGCTCAGCAGCCTTTGCCCCCCCCCCCCCCCCCCGCGGACGAGTGAGTGGTTCCATGCGTCTTGCCCGCGGTCTGCCTCGCGGGAGAAGGTGTAACCGCGAGCATGGCAGTCTTTCCAGCCGGTTTGGGTCGCGGTATGCTTTGCGGGAAAGGGTGTGACCGCGAGCGTACGAGGAGATGCAGCCGGTTTGGGTCGCGGTATGCGTTGCGGGCGAACCAAAACCGCTGGTGACCAATTTTGTTGACTTTCGCCCTTTGACCTGCTTCCGGGTTGACCCGGTTCGTCACTATTCACCCTATAAAACTAAAAACCTATTTTTTTTATTTTCGAAGCTTTCTTTATTCAAAAAAAAAACCTCTCTTGAATGTTTAAGAAGAAAGTTTCAATCTTTTATTAATCTAAGAGTTATCTTGCTTTGATTCTTCATCTCTTTCTTTTAATCTTTCACAAATCATCATGCTTAACATCTTTCTCATGGATTTTGTTGGGCTAAGCATGATTAGTGAGTAGTCTCCTTTTGAGCTTTTGGGTTAGGAAGATTTGAGTGATTAGGGGTTGAACCTTGATGTCTAGGACTTAAATTTGATTGATCCTTTCTCATTAAATGTTCTTATTGCTAGATTAGGCTTAGCTAACCTTGATCTAGAACTTTGGGTTTTTATTGCACACAAGGTGTTCGATGAAATGCTAGCTTTGATTTAATGAGAGCTTTACATTCTTAGCCAATGATGATTGATGTTTAAGGTGTTTAGTAGCTAAAGGACTTGTGATTAATGCATGCTTGCTTGTGATTAGCCAATGGGAATTGATGATTAATGCTTGTTTAGCATAGGGTTAATGACATGAGAGTGTATTAACTTGAATTAGTGTTCTTAAGCTAAAGGATTAGCATTCTAAATGTTGTGTTTGACATCTTGGTTCAATGCTTAGTTACTTAGATCAATTTCCTATACCCAAGAGCTTGATCTTTAATCATATCTTTGAATTGTCTTATTTGTTTTGTTGCTTGCTTATTGAATTTGGTTCCCCTTTGTTTGTTTACTTGTTTGATTGCAATTAGGATATTTAGTATCTCATCTTGATTGAAATTGCTTGTCTAATTTGGTTTGGTTCATTCTTATTGGCCTATCCACTCCCAATTGGTTCGATACCTCTTACTACACGATAAGTAAGAGGAATTGATACCTCAAGGAAGTAAAATCCTTGTTATCAATTTAGGAGACTAGTTGCTAATAATGTGTTTTGTGATATTATTTTCTCTTTTGCATCCCTTGAGTCTCATGCATTCATCTAAAGCATAGAAAATCCAAAAAAATTGAAAATTTTGAAAAATTTTCAAAATTTTTCAAAAAGAAAGCATCTAGTTGCAATAGCATCATAGGATTGAGTCTAGTTGCATCATATAGTGTTGGAATTGTGTCCAGTAATCTCGGTACTGTCTCTAGAAAGTAAGAGTATGTCAATGATCAGACATAAGTCATACAATGCTGGGGGTCATGATGGCTTGCTAGAGTCCGCTCATGATCTATAAGTCTTGGACTTATTGCCTTTATTGTATGATCCCATATGGGTCACACGCCTAAGCTAACGGGAAAATACGAAGGAACGGTTTAGCAAAGTACGGTAAAAGTGCTAGGCATTTACTGTACTTAGAGAGACTAAAGGGCCTGATTAAATCCAAGGGATTTAATCAGAACTGAGAATTGGGCCCAAAAGCCCATGAGAACTAGGAGAGATTTTAATGAATAAAATCAGACCTAGCTCTCTAATTTTCCTCAGATGTCTGCGCCTCCATCAGCCTCTTTCTGGCGCCTCCTTTTGTCTGGTCTAGCAGCCAATTCCCGAGCGTGCGTGTGTGAGCCTTTGGAGGATCCATCTCTCGGTGTATCTCCCTGATCATTGACCTGTTCTCTTCCTTCCGCTGCAACAAACAGGTAAAAGGTGAGATCATATGATTCTAAATAAGAACACCTAGATCTAATGAATGTTTAGGTTGATATCAATATGAGAATTGAATCAGGATCAACCGAACATTCCTACAGTGGTATCAGAGCCATTGGTTCTTAGGATTTCTTGTTTTAGATTCATGTTTAGGATGTTTAATCTGTTTAGAAGTGTTTTGAATCCATTACTGATAAGAAAAACATTTAAGAATCAGAATTGAAATCTAAACACATAAATCGGATCACAAACAAGCTATATGACTTGTTGTTGTGATCGGCTGACGAGTTTGATGCATGGATCGATCCATGATCGATCGCATGGTCGACCGAGAGCCAACGTGAGAGCTGCAGCCGGACGGATTGATCGAGCGGATCGGATCATGCGATCGCGATCGCTTCTCGTTCGACCCGGCATCCCGATCGTCTCCTGCTTGGCATGGAACGATCGCGGCTCTCCCGCATGACCCGAGCTGTCCCGTGCACCGTACCTGTCCCGTCCCGTCCTCCACGCTGTCTTGATCTCGGATCATCACGAGCGGCTGGTCGAGAGTGATGGGGTAGCTAGGTCACGGCCGAGACCAATTCGGTTCGGTTCGTGACCAATTCGGTTCGGTTCGGTTCAAAAATTTTAATTAAAATTGATTCGTTCTGGTTTAATAAACAGATTTAATAAGTTTATTAAATCTGGTTAAACCAGGATAAGAAATCCAATGTCGAAAGAAATATTGGATTTAGTGCCTAAACCAGGAATTTCTAATTTGATTTGGTTGGACCAAATAAATTGAGAAAATCCGGTTTAGTAAATAACCGGTTGACAATTGTGGTCATCGTAGTAATTAAAATTTGGTTAGACCAATTTTAATGAACCAGACCGGTTATGTCATTTAATTGGACAATTGGGTCATGTCTTGGACATGGACCAGTTCTTGGGCCTCGGGCCAAGAAGTTAAAACAATTGGGCCAATTATTTGAGTCTTTCTTCAGATTAATTTAAAATCTATTTTATAAAATTATAAAGTCGGTTTTAAATTAAAGTTTCCGAAATTTTATAATTAGAAAGTTTCTTAAAATAGAATTTTCTGAATTTGCGGGTTTTGGATTTTAAAGAAGTTTCTAAAGTTAGAAAGTTTCCGGTTTTAGAAAGTTTCCAATTTTAGAAAGTTTCTAAAAATAGTAGGTTTCCATAAATAGAAAGTTTCCCGAAATAGTAATCTTCTATTTTGGGAATGATTTTAATAAACCTACGAACCTCAAACAATATCAAGCGTTGGATGTCTTGTCCAGGCTATGTCAGCTGTCAAAGCCCATTCAATTACATTCATGGCCTTACAGTGTGAGGATGTCTGTTTTTGCGTGGGTAAGACGGTTTGTGATTCATAAATGTCATTGGGAGTCCCAGACATTAATGATTACATGACTGTATAGTCCGGTTTTCTTGACTAGGCCATCGGGAGTCCCGGGCCTTGAGACATCAGGGTGGATTGGGCCTCGGGCCCAGATTCACAACCAAGAGTTATATCACGGATATAATTAGCCGATATAGGGCTTACCGATATAAGCTAAGGTTGGGTGACGGCCAGTGGCCCACTTTGATCTTAGTTATATGTGGATCTTGGAATCATTATATTCTATTGAGGGTAACTTATGTTATTGAATATAATGCATGATTAATCATATTAAACTTTAATACGAGATTAATCATATTGAACATATTAACTAAAATCCTTTTATCTTAATTTTCAGTTATGACTAGCACAAATAATCAAAACACTTTCTCGATCCGGTCTGTCCTTGAGATGGACAAGCTGATCGGATCAAATTTCTTGACTTGGTCGCGGAACCTGAGGCTAGTCCTCAGACAGGAGAGAAAGGACTATGTCCTTGAGAGAGCTCTCCCCGTAAGGATCGGGTCCAATGCTTCTCATGCAGTATATGATGCTTGGAATAAGCATTATAATGATGCGGTAGATGTGCGTGGTCTGATATTGGCTACCATGGATTCAAACTTGCAGAAGCAATACGAGAACATGGAGTCGCCAATAGAGATGATCAGCAGCCTGAAATTGAAATTTCAGGAGCAGATAAGAGTGGAGAGATACCGGTTGGTTAAGTCTCTCACTAGCTGCAAGCTACCAAATGACAATCCAGTAAGTCCTCATGTCAGTAAAATGATGGGTTACATTGATAACCTGAGGAAACTGGATTATCCAGTTGGCCAAGAATTGGCAACTGAAATCATTCTGCAGTCACTGCCGTCAAGCTATGATAAGTTCAGAAGGAACTATATCAAGAAAGGCTTAACGAAGACGCTGACTGAACTGCATGATATGCTCAAGATGGTTGAGCCAAACGTGAAGGGTAGGTTTATGAAACCTAGTACTGACAAGGGTGAAGACAAAGTTGTCCAGATTTTGAATCATGGCAAGCGTGTGTCTTCTGAGCTCAAGTCAGATACCTCTTACGTTGGTAAGTGCTGCTACTGTAAAGAGATAGGGCATTGGAAGAGAGATTGCATAAAATTCATGGAAGACGATGAGGAGTTAAAGTTAATGTATGAGACTACTTCCTCAGGTATTCGTGTTATTACTTCAAGTTCTACCTTGCAGGTATTGGATACTGGTTGTGGCACTGATATTTGTTGTAATATGCAGAGCCTGAGCAACAGTAGAACGTTGAAGGAAGGGCAAGTGGAACTGCATGTCTGGAAGGAGCTATGGAAGCTGCCTCAGTCATAGGGTTTTCACTTGTAGATACCTTCAAGGCTTGGTTTTGTATTAAGTAATTGCTACAATCTACCTGCTGTAAGCAGAGTTGTTTTTCATTTTCTTGTAAGAATTTGAATGTTTTTCATTTTGATAAAAGACAAGGTTTTGTTCTTTTGATCTTAATGAAATATTAATTGTAGCACCCTATTCAAGGAATGGGTTTTATATCTTAAACCAAAGAGTGCCTAAATATAACATAAATACCGAATTGGTTTAAATCTGATGAATTAAACCTGAATTTTCTTGGTATAAAAGTCTTGGTCACATAGAGTAAGACGGATTCAGAAATCCCATAGTTATGGACTGTTGGGCTCATTTGATACGATATCTTATGAGACTTGAATTCTGTTTACTGGACCTAAGGACAAAGGGCCCATCTTAGCCGAGCTAGAGAAAGGCCCAAAGGCTTATTGGAGATTGAACATACTCATGTATGTGGTCCGATGAGCAGAAATGCCAGAGAAAATTTCTTATACTTCATTGTCTTGACTGATTAATTCAGTGAGTAAGACTGTGTTCATTTGATGAGACACAAGTCGGAATTCTTTGACATGGTCGAAAGAGTTCCAGAATGAGGTATAGAACCTAAGTGACAGAAGTATTAAGACTCTGAGTTAAATCAGAGTGAGAATACTTAAGTCATTGATAGTGCCATCATCTGAATGAGTGTGAAGTCGTTCCACAGCTCAATTTCTCCTGAAAACCTTGAGGTGTTTCTGTGAGAAAGAATCAGATCTTATCAGAGATGATTAAAGATGAGTCACACGAATCTTCCATGATATTTTATAAGAATAACGCTCTACAGTATCTAAGTTTACGCTAAAATAGTTCCACCAATATCAGTTGAAAGACACCACGTAAATGTGGATTGGAATCAATCCAAATTCGTCTTTACTGAGTATTTGTAATTGTGCTACTTCGCTGGTTGTCCTAGGGAAACCAAGGCTTGTTACTTTTACGTCCATTCTGTTTTCTAAGAAGGGAAGTCACTTTCCAAGAAGAACAGTGGGAGTAAAAATGTAACTCGAAGAAATTCTTGTTACTTTTACGTCCATTCTGTTTTCTAAGAAAGAAAGTTATTTTCAAGAAGAACAGTGGGAGTAAAAGTGTAACTCGAAGAAATTCGACAATACAGGTGGCTGCTTAACCTGTTAAGGCGGAGCGGCGGATGGATTTACAGATGACTGTAGAATCTACACCTGTGGAGCCAGAAGTTCGCAGAAATGAAAGAATCAGTCACTAATCCGAGATTGAATTCTCGTCATTAGTTGAACCTGATGATCATTGAAAGTTCGCATGATCTGATGATCATTGAAAGCGACGAACCTGCGAAATTCAAAGAAGCGAAAGTAAGCCAGGACTCCGAAAATTACACTATGTGTAAGTTAGTTTCATTGATCCATTCATGGATGGAAGCAAACATATCGGAGTTGGAATCTTCGTTCTGCTGAAGTAGTCAAAGTTTTGACTTGAACAGGAACGAAACGGAAATGTGCGTTTACTAATAGATAAAAGGGAGCGATATTGTATTTCTCATAGTGTATGTCGAAGACATACTGATTCTCGGATATAACGTCCCAGTGCTGCAGTCGGTAAAGGACTAGCTTGGGAGTTGGTTTTGTGATTGACATGGGCAAAGCCACGAAAGTCTTGGATTCTGGATCAAAAGATAGAGATCCAGAATAGCTGGTAGGACAAAGTCAGGATTCTTAAATTGACAAAGTCCTACACGTTTTCAGCACTCCAAGAAGGGTTTTAAGCCAATGTCACATGGCAATACGTTAAGCAAGAAGCAGTGTCCTACGATAACTGCTGAGCTTGAATGCATGGATAGGATTCATATGCGACGGCAATTGGATCTATCATGTATGCCATGACACGTACTTGTTTTGATATTGATTTAATGTTAAGCAAAACAAGTAAGGACCAGTCAAATCCAGCAAAGAATCACTGGATTGCCGTAAAGAATATTCTAAAGTATTTGAAGAATACTAAGGATAAGTTCTTTAGGTAAAGAAGAAAGTGAGGTGCTACAAGTCGATAGAGTCAGAAAGGCAAGTTTCCAACAGACAAAGATTATTTCCGGTCACAGTCCGGATATGTCTTGTGTCTGTCTGGCGGTGCACGGCACTGTTGCTGACTCCATGACTTAAACTGAATGATTCGCAGCTTGGGAAGCGGCGAAAGAGGTTGTTTGGAAAGAATAGTTCATCACTGAACTTGATGTGATTCCCAGCTTAGATGAGACTAGCTGCATATCAAAGATCCAAACACTTAGTGGAATAACTTATTCCGTAAGATAAATGACAGAGATGTTAAGTAGATCAGCAAGTTTCAACGAATGAGAACGTTGCTAATCTATTAACGAAGCCACTCCTTAGGCCTAAGCACGAGTCACGGACTGTTGCTGTAGGATAAGAGAAATTAAGATGTAGTCTTAATTTCAGTGGGAGTTAGTAAAGGGCTTTATTTAGTTATTTGATATGTTCTTGTAAAACATTATTCTATGTTTTAATGAAATTATTATTTCAAGATTATTTTAACTGTGATGAAATAATCGTTCCAAAATGATATGAACCATTTTATAGGTCATCGAAGTAAATGATTTGATCTTGAGTCATCGAAGTCATTTAGCTTGATAATGAGACCCTATATTTGATAGATGTTTTATATCATCCTGTCCCTAGTCGAAGGTTGTTGAAATTGGAACACCAACAACCGTGTGAGACTGGATTGATACGTGACTTATGACAAAGTCTCAGTGTGTCATAGATGCGCGGCATCAAAGTCAGTACATAGGTGTATGTTGGGGAACATACGACCGGACACGACCCGCTTATGAGAACTCTTCAGGATATTTATATCTGTGTCATAAGAGATTCTCACTACGACTATAGAGTATAGTCCTTAGACCTGAGTTCGCATGCATGTGACTGCACATGGACTGATGCACTTTGATCATTGTCTAACGCTGTCGTTCTGCGATAGTTATAAGGACCTTGTTTGGGTACATTATGAAATGAGTAGTCTACAGTGATGGAACAAGACGGGATTTGTCCCTCCAATATAAATGGAGTGAATATCTCTAGGCCAATCGGAGATTTGAATACTGGAAAATGCATGGCCATGCTCAAACGGACTTTCCCGAGTCGTTTGGATTGTCAGTATCATATCAGAGTCCGATGAACAAGATTAGGCTTTATAAGGATGACACTAATCTTGCCTTATGACTAATCGAGATATTGTGACAAAAGGATTATGAATACAGAGATTCCAGTACAAGTGGGAGATTGTTGGAATTGTGTCCAGTAATCTCGGTACTGTCTCTAGAAAGTAAGAGTATGTCAATGATCAGACATAAGTCATACAATGCTGGGGGTCATGATGGCTTGCTAGAGTCCGCTCATGATCTATAAGTCTTGGACTTATTGCCTTTATTGTATGATCCCATATGGGTCACACGCCTAAGCTAACGGGAAAATACGAAGGAACGGTTTAGCAAAGTACGGTAAAAGTGCTAGGCATTTACTGTACTTAGAGAGACTAAAGGGCCTGATTAAATCCAAGGGATTTAATCAGAACTGAGAATTGGGCCCAAAAGCCCATGAGAACTAGGAGAGATTTTAATGAATAAAATCAGACCTAGCTCTCTAATTTTCCTCAGATGTCTGCGCCTCCATCAGCCTCTTTCTGGCGCCTCCTTTTGTCTGGTCTAGCAGCCAATTCCCGAGCGTGCGTGTGTGAGCCTTTGGAGGATCCATCTCTCGGTGTATCTCCCTGATCATTGACCTGTTCTCTTCCTTCCGCTGCAACAAACAGGTAAAAGGTGAGATCATATGATTCTAAATAAGAACACCTAGATCTAATGAATGTTTAGGTTGATATCAATATGAGAATTGAATCAGGATCAACCGAACATTCCTACATATAGGACTTGTTTCATGCATTTGGGAGCAATGATTTGATTTCCTTGTAAGGTTTAATTGGGTAAAATTTGTTTCAATTGATAGCTTTTAAGCTAGATAGATCACACTAGGTTTGTAACCCGAGTAAAGCATGAAAGTTAGAACGAACCCTGCTTTGATTGCTTGCTTTGAAACTTGATTTAATGCTGAAACTTGCTGTGATTTGAAGCTAGCTCCATCTAAGTGAGAACCTTAATTGAATCATCTAATTATCCTTGTTCTTGCTTGTGTATTAAACTCATGGATACCTTAAAATATTTGAGCATTCTTATCCTTTCTACCCCTCTCTACTTGCTCAAATAGACTTCCATACCTTTCACCACCCTTCCTTCAAGCCACAAACACTATCTTGAAGTGGTAGGCCTATTTGGAATGAGCTAGGTAAAAAGTGTTGAGTATGAGGTGACTAGGAGAAATTTCCTTGTAGATGCAAGCTCAACATCTTTGGCTTTGCAATAGGCTAGGATCGAAGTTTGGGGGAAGAGTTGGGAAAGGAGAAAGAGAGTAAAGAAAAGAAAGAATAAAAAGGGATTTTGGAAAGGGATCATGAAATTTTTGGCAAAAGTGTGTAAAAGAAAAGCTCTTATGTGTTTTGAAAAGGAAAATGTCTCAAGTTTTGAAATGAAAAGAAGCCAAAGGCTCATAAAGAAAGAAGAAAGTTTATGAAAAGAGGCATTTGAAAAGAAAGAAAGATTTGAGCTAAGTTAAAAGAAAGAATTGCCACTGTTTTGAAATGTTTTGAATGATCCTTGGGGAGCTTGATTGGAAAGTGTTTGATTGAGAAAGAGGGATAGGGCAAAAATATCCTTGATCAAAGGGTAGACTTCATTTAGGTGGGTTAGACTAGGAGAAGAAGCTATTGGGACATGGGTAGATGGAAATCAACCTAGTATGCACCAATTGCCTCTAACTCTTAGCATTTTACTATAGCTCATTCATCTTCTTTATGAGAGAACCTTTATGCATTTGGAGAATCCCCTCTTTTGATTGAGATCACTTTAATCTCAAAACCTTGTCCCTTGCCAAATGAGTTTAATCACATTGCTTTGAACAGGATTCACTTGAAAAACTAATGAATGTTAAGGAGCTAGTGGATTTGAATGTTTGTGTAGGTTGAGAATTAAGCTAAGAGTATTGCCTTGACGAGTATGGCTACATCCTTGGAGTAGGCTTAACTCGGTTGCACCTTAGTTGTATAGTACTGAATTGAAACTTGTTGATCTTGATTAAACCTTTGGATATGAGCTCCCGCTTTCAAACCCTTCTCCTAACTTAATTTTGATTGTTTGCTTGCGGACAAGCAAAAGATAAGTTTGGGGGAATTGATATATGTATAATTTATAAGATTTAAGATTTATAATGTACTTAGTTTTGTTGCATATTATATTTATTTCCATGCATTTAAATATAAAATTATGTATCTATGAATTAAAGTCGCTAGAACTAGAGTTATGCATGTTTTAGTATTTTCTTTTGGAGTTTGTGTGAGTGTTTAGGTACAAAAGGAAAATGTGGAGCACTGCTCATAAGGGAAGAGAATGATCATAAGCTTTTGGCGTAAGTGGATCAGCAGAACAGACAAAAAGCCAAGTGGTCAGAGAAGTCAAAAATGGTGGGCTGGAGTCAACGCAGAGCCATGACACGCTCAGCAGCCTTTGCCCCCCCCCCCCCCCCCCGTCACGAGCTCGCAAAGCCCCCCCCCCCCCCCCCCCCCCGTCGACAGATCGGAGCTCGCGATTCCCCCCCCCCCCGCGCCAAATTGATGATAGACTTTTTGTAGGTTCTAGCTCAATTCCTCAAGTCTACTCATGTCGTTATAGTACTTAAGGTATCAATCCAGGGAGGCAAGAAGAACAACCAATCAAGAATGCAAGAAACTACTCAAGCTAAGCAAATCAAATAAAAGGGGTTTATCTAACAACCTAAACAATCTAAAAAGGAAATAAAGCAAGAAAGAAACAAAGCAAAACACTAAACAAGAAGCAAATAAGATAAAAGAGGGTTCTAGGATGAGGCTACGGAGACTAGATGGTTTAGAGACAATCAATGATGCTTCAATCAATCAAACATTGCTAAACAAGGCTAATGATCATAATTAAGCTAATCACATTCTCATGTTCATAACTTCTATGCTAATCAAGCAATCATTCAATTCTCATTTGCAAATTACAAGACAAGCATGCAATAATATCCATCAAACACCTTTTAACAAAGCTAATCCTTAGGCTAAGAACATTAATCATTAGACTAATCCAATCTCTTGGCACTAATCCCTTTGACTAATCCCTAATCAAGATCAAATTATCATTTGTGATTAAGAATCAAGCAAGCATTAATTTCGAGTTCTCATTACCAATAATCACCTTAGACAACTAATCTCTTAGGCTAAGATATAAAAATCCTCTAAAAAGTTCATTCAAGCATATCATCGAACACCTTTCGGGCATGAAAAAGCCTAACATCTAGATTCAACAATTCCTTGCAACCTAGCATAGAGATCAACTAATTAGAGAAGGATTATTCAAATTCAAGTCCTAAACATCACTAATCATCACATAAACCATCTAAATCAACCTCATCCACAAAACCCAAAAGTTCTACTCTCTAATCTTCATTGTTCCCACAAAATCCATAAAGATAGTATGAGATAACAAGATTAAAGAGAGATTAAGAGAAAAGATTAAGAAGATATAAAGAAGTACTTAAATTAAACTCAAGACCAAAGATTACAAGATCCAAATCCTAAAACAAAACTATGCTTAGGTAGCTTAGGGTTTTAGAAACCCATAAAAGAGTATTTATACAAGGGAGCCTCGTAATGGCATTTTAGTAATTTTGGTGAAAGAGGCTTCGTCCGGTTGCTGTTTCATTTTGCATGCAAGCTCAACCGCAAGGTTAACCGCAAGCAAAACCGACTAAGTTTCATCTATTGCTCGCGGTTCGGCGCACGACCGCAACACCAACCGCAAAGGAGGTTGTGGTCTTCTTCTTCACTGCGGTGCTAACCGCAAGGCTTTACGGTCGGGAACAAGCCCATGCTCGCGGTTGGGTGAGTGACCGCAACACGAACCGCAAAGACTCCCGCGGTCTCGTATATATGTTTACTAAATGACTCGTCCGCACCTTGTGCGAGGTGAATTTTTCTTGGTCGACGATTGTTTATTTTATTTAGCAAACTAATGTGTATTAGTATTATAAACTTTACAAATCTGAATATATCAAAAATATAGTTATAGGGATTAGAAGATGTAAGTTAATGAGTAGAATATAACATTACTACAATTTAATTAATTTGTTCATTTATATAGTAGAATTGTATTATATTATAATTATATAAACTTTTGGTAACTACTTCTATAATAAAATTGAAAAGCGTGTCGTATATTTTGTAAAGTGAGAGTACAATTTTGAACATTACTTTATCTATAGAAATGGAATTAGTGAAGCATTGTTTGTGGCAAAATCCATATATTTGTTTTGTATATTTATATTAATGAATTTCTACAATTTCATTAATTTGGCAATTCGTTTTCTACCAATTATATAAAGAAGAATCAGTTGTATGAAACATAAATTGTAACATAAGAAGTGTAGAAAATACTTACAACCATAACATACACTTAGGTGATTTCATTTTTGGAGGATTGTTTAGCTTAATTTAGGAGAACAAATGTACTCGAATATTTGAAACTCTAGAGATTGTAATTGAAACGTGATTTTAATAAAAGTGAAACTTAGAGTAAAAATTAAAATCAAGAAACATGAATTTTCTATTATTGAAAAAAACACAACCATTATTTTGAAATAAAAAACAAAATATATGATTAAAATAATTGAACATAAATAAGGGCCCTTCAATATTTTGAAGGGCAAACCATGCATCTCGGAATGTGTCATAAACAATATTGTTAATCGTCCTTAGATCCAAATATCCACATGGTCCCCTTATTACATCCAATAGACGTCCTAAATAATATAGTTCTCCAATTTTATTTTGCATATAGTGGTAAACGACATAAACGAGGTTTACCTTGTATGTGGGGTTGCCATTGAAGGGTTTTTGATCCCAAAACAAATTCCGTTGTTATTTGTGAATATATAAGACGTCTTGCTTGAAGATTAACTTGATTGCATTTCATCTATGCTCGAAATTTATCTTCTTTTTCTTGATATGCCAAACTGACATCTTCGTCGAAAATAATTTCAGGAGAAGGAAGAACAATAGTTAAAATTTCCATAGAATCAAGTGAACGTCCGGAAGAAGCTGAAACAAATTTAGATCTGTTAATGAAAAGAGTATAATTTTTTAAACAAATCATTCTGGATGTATATAATATAAACAAAATAAAGATGTCAAAGATTTCTCAAATATAACTATAGCTTCCATTGGCAATCCGAAATAGGAATGAAACTAATGAGAAAACGATATCAAATATATAATACTATGATATTAGGGTTTCTTAGAGATATTTTTTTGTAAGATATTTTTACTAATATCGGCACATATATTACACCCAAAATACTAAAGTTTAGAAATTAGAAGATTTAAGTTAGTATAATATCTTATATTTTAATGGCAAGAATATTTTATTTGTTATTATGATA
This sequence comes from Orychophragmus violaceus, assembly GCA_030180135.1. Taxonomy (NCBI): domain Eukaryota; kingdom Viridiplantae; phylum Streptophyta; class Magnoliopsida; order Brassicales; family Brassicaceae; genus Orychophragmus; species Orychophragmus violaceus. The sequence goes on along the minus strand of CM058237.1, from coordinate 11,388,666 downwards.
TAGCTAATACTTTAGGTTCTTGTCTAAAACCAAGAAATTCATTATAACACAAACAATTAAATATTTTAGATTAGACCATATCCTTAGCTATGTTTTTTTCCCCCTTTCAAATCCACATATTAGTATTTAATTATTATAATTGAAGAAATATGATTTAGATGAATCAAACCAAGTTAAACAAACCTTGTTCTTCTCTGCCGTTGGCTTCAGTTCGAAAATGATGTGTTCTTGTAACTCCAAGAGATAACATAGTTCTTCGAACGGTTTAGTAAAACCGAGATCTTTAGTGCACCGGTTCATAGTTTCTGGGTTTGGAACGACCACCACGACAAGAATTGATTTGAAGCTGTCTCCATAAACCCATATCTGAGAAAACATATATAGAGAAAAATCAGACAACAACTTGATGAAAATTTGAGGAGAACCCCTAAAGGGATTGCTTTACAGGAAATCATGCTTAAGAGTTGAGAAACTTACATCTTGGACAACCGAGTTTTGCCCGAAGATGTTTCCCAAGCTCAAGAGCAACATACTCTCCTTCTGAGAGTTTGATAAGATTCTTTTATCTTGAGTACTCCATTTTGATGAATCTCACCTATGACTCATGCAAAAAGATCAACACCCACACCAATAAAAATTAGAGACCAGAATCATAAATATCAATTTTTTTATGACCATTGACTTTACTTGACAAACACGAAACATAAAGAAGAAATCCTAGAATGAGATATGTCAAATTATATATACACTATAGCCTTTAATAACAAATCAACAACAAGATATGAATGACTTTGAAGAAACATAAATCAATGAAAACACGGTTGGGTAGCTCGGTTATAATGTTATTTATAGTTGAGTAATGCTATAGGGTTGATAGGATTTAGAAAATATTCTACAAGATATTTTCGAAAATATATCTAGTAGGTATTTTTATTAGTCACAAATTTTATAATGTAACCCAATTTACGTCTAGATACACTCCCTAAGTTTAAGCAAGTAAGGATATTATTTAATTATATGTTAATATATTCAATTTGATTATTCTGTAAAAAGTTAAATTTAGGAAAATATTGTGTGGTTTGTTGTAAAATATTGAATATAGGTTAGATTTTCTGCATTAAATATACATTTCATTTTCGAATATTCTAGTTATTTTGAATAGATTTATAATGATTTTAGGAAATTAGTTATTCTTGTTGGTTAATTTGAATATTAATAATCAATATTTAATGGACATTCGATGATTCTACATAATTATATAGGGCCAGATTTTACAAAATATTAGAAAAGTATCAACAATTTAGATAGAAGTTCAGGTGATGATTTTTTTTTGAATATTCTTAATGTTATTGGATTTAGTGAAAGTATCAACCATTTAATTGGTTCACTAAATAATTTATTCACAAAAAAATATTCATACAACACAATTTAAGAAATATTTAAAAGACATTTTACCCTTAATAAATATAGAATATAACAAAGAAAATTGATTGACATTCTCTCGAATTTTTATTTTGTACTTCTGTTTTAATAGTATAGATAGATGAAACTAGAAGAGCTGAAACAGAAGTTTGAAAAAGAGACAGTGATAGAATTAGTCAAAATTCTGTTTTATGGTATTTAAACTCTTGTAATCTTCGAGTGTTATTTAAACTCATGTAAATCGTTCACATTAATGAAGAGAATTACATCCACTTTTATGGTATCATAGCACTAGTTCTCGATCCCTCTCTTCACCTCTCTCGCTCGTCTTTCTATTTCTTCTTCTTCTTTCCTTTTTATTTTATACGATTATATTGTTTCTCTTTAATGGCTGTTGCGAATAATGAGCGTTGCTTTGGTGTGACCAACATCAAGCACCACATTCAGTCATCCTCGACCTAAACGACCACAATTACGACGAGTGGAAAGAACTTTGGCTCACCCACTATATGGCGTTCGATGTCTCAGGACATCTTGATGGTACGGTCGTTCCTAACGGTGCAAACGATACAGCCTGGCACAAACATGATGGGTTGGTGAAGCTGTGGCTCTATAGCACTATGGCTCAGCCTCTCTTCACATCCGTGTTCAAAGTTGAAGGGACTGCTCGGGATCTCTTGCTTCGTGTCAGAAATCAGTTCCTCAACAACACAGAAGCAAGAGCAATTCAATTGGACAATGAACTGCACGGACACTTGAGCTTGGATATCTAACAATCTAAGACTATTTAAATAACTTTTAGAAAATAATTAAATTCAAAATCATAAATATATTATCTACACAAATAGGTCCAAATTAATCTCATTACAAAAAATCTATAATATCACTTATATATTTCAACTTCAAAAAGATTAAAAAAACCAAGAAATTCATTATAGAACACAACATTAAAATATTTTGGATTCATTTCAATAGATGGTAATTGACTATATTTTCAAACTAGATTTTGATCCGCACTAAAAAGCGCGGATATATTTTTCCTTAAAAAAATAATTTTTTTTTGTTTTAATAATAAATTTTTTAATTATTAAAAATTATTTTAATAACTAAATACTACGATGATTACATGTTTGCTATGGCATACACTGTCTAATTGTTTTTTATAATATTATTTTTTAATCAAACAATCATTATAATAAGTTATGTAATATAAGTTTAAAAGTATTGTTTTGATTTAAAATACTTTTTACAGAAGTCATATGCTTATACATAAAATTTATTTATGTTTTATTATTTAATAATTAAATTTATAATTTTAAATAAATATAATTATAAATCTATGAAAGACAAAAATGATTAATTAGTTAGAATTTAATTTTATAATATTGCTTTTAAAGAATTATTTAAATATTCTTAATTTTTAATGGCATGAATTATAATATAACATATGGAAGAAATTCATGTTTTAATAGTATAAATCAAGGAATGAAGTCAAAACCATCTTTGAAGAATTAAGAAATATGTGTGGAAAATAAAGTTAATGTCCTAAATATAGCTGTACAGCTGTACTAATATATATCATTTCAAGATAGAAAATGTGGAGTTATCTGTTACTTATTTGCTACATGTCCCATCCTTTCACTCCATTTCAACCCTTTTCCATCCACATGATACTCGTCGCTCTATACCACATATATTGCATGTACAAATCAATTAAGTTCCTTTCTCCTTTTTTTTTTATAGGTTCCTTACAAAATACTCATACAAAAGTCTAAATTTATCTGAAGCCTGCATCCCCCGAAATCTGAATCTGATGTAAGCTTCGCGGGAAGCCCACAATTAATCGATCTGAGCGAGGTTTCAAGGCTGGATTGAGGTCGCTCTCTTTGATGCCACGAACGGATAGAGAGATGAAACACGAGAAGCTGAATTGAAGTCGTTCTCTGCTGATGTTAATTAGAAGATGGATTTGATGGCGGATTGAAGCTCTAACCCACACAAATTGTGAAAGACTTGTGATATAGAACAAATCATAGTCTCAAGGATTCCACCAAGAAAAATAGATCCAAAAATAATCAAGAACACATTCTTGAAAATAAAAAGAAATTCTCTAGACTTTTTTATTTTTCCAAAATTCAATATATTTACAATAGAACAATTGAGCTTTTTATAACTCTTACAATGTGATCTTTACAATAAAAAATATTTAAAAAAATGATTTACATTTAAAAAAAAACAGAAAATTAGATAAATCAAAATTAGTCTTTTTGCCACCAATTTAGTCATTGCTATTGAATGATAATCCTTGAATATTTTATGAAGTTATGAGGCTAAAATTCTCATAATAAACACATGTATTGAAGACATTGATATTGCATTATTCTCTCATTCTTTAAATGATTTTGTCTTCAAAACCATTTCACCTTGCGGATTTTATTTTTGTATTCTTATTTAAAACAGAAAAAAAAAATTTAGAAACAAAATGAAAACATAATTTATTTTTAAAGAGAAACAAAGTAGAAATGATTTTTTTTAAAATAAAACGCAATTAAAATGAGGACAATATTGCTTTTTCAAATAAAGAGGAGAAATGAGTTTTTTATTTTTTTTAAATGAAAACAGATTTTTTAAAAGAGAAACAAATAAAATTTTAGAAAAATAAGAAAAACTATTTTATGATTTTTTTTAAAAAAATATAAAAGAACAAAAGCAGAAAATGTTTTTTTGTTGGTTTCGATATTAAAATGGAAAAGAAAACAACTAAAAAAGATAGATGATAGGACATTAGGCTCTGATACCAAATGATGTAAGCTTCGCGGGAAGCCCACAATTAATCGATATGACCGAAGCTTCAAGGCTGGACTGAGGTCGCTCTCCTTCGTTCCACGAACGGATAGAGAGATGAAACACGAGCAGCTGGACTGAAGCCGTTCTCTGCTAATGCTAGAAGATGGATTTGATGGCGGATTGAAGCTCTAACCCACACATGTTGTGAAAGACTTGTGATATAGAACAAATCTTAGTCTCAAGGATTCCACCAAGAGACATAGATCCAAAAATAATCAAGAACACATTCTTGAAAATAAAGAGAAATTCTCTAGACTTTTTTATTTTTCCAAAATTCTATATATTTACAATAGAACAATTGAGCTTTTTATAACTCTTACAATGTGATCTTTACAATAAAATATATTAAAAGAAATGATTAACATTTTAATAAAAATGAGAAAAGTTAGTTAAATCAAAAATTAGTCTTTTTGCCACCAATTTAGTCATTGCCATTGAATGAGAATCCTTTAATATTTTATGAAGTTATGAGGCTGAGATTCTCATAATAAACACATGTATTGAATACCTTGATATTCTCATTATTATCAAAGTCTTCAATACATGTGTTTATTATGAGAAACCTAGCCTCATAACTTCATAAAATATTCAAGAATTCTCATTCAATGGTAATGGCTAAATTGGTGGCAAGAAGACTAATTTTTTATTTAGCTAACTTTTCTCATTTAATATTATTCATTACTCAATGGTATTAACAACACAAGGGGAAGAATACCAAGGATTGGAAAAAGAAATTTGAAGGAGAAAATATGTTATTTTTAAAAAAATTATACTTTAATTTAAAAAGAATGAAAAACGTTTTTCTTTTCTTTTAAAGAAAAATTTTAAAATAGAAAATGATAATACTAGTAGCAAATTGTTTTGGTTTTTTTAAATATAAAAAGATAACATAAAAAATAAACTTGCAAAATGTTTTTTATAAAAAAAAATTCGAATAAAATGTAAGCAAAATTGAAATGAGATAGATGATAGATGATAGATGATAGATGGTATGAGCTTTTAGCTCTGATACCAAATGATGTAAGATTCGCGGGAAGCCCACAATTAATCGATCTGACTGAGGTTTCAAGGCTGGACTGAGGTCGCTCTCATTGGTGCCACGAACGGATAGAGAGATGGAACACGAGCAGCTGGATTGAAGTCGCTCTCTGTTGATGCTAGAAGATGGATTTGATGGCGGATTGAAGCTCTAACCCACACAAGTTGTGAAAGACTTGTGATATAGAACAAATCATAGTCTCAAGGATTCCACCAAGAGACATATATCCAAAAATAACCAAGAACATATTCTTGAAAATAAAGAGAAATTTTCTAGACTTTTTTTATTTTTCCAAAATTCTATATATTTACAATAGAACAATTGAGCTTTTTATAACTCTTACAATATGATCTTTACAATAAAAGATATTAAAAGAAATGATTAACATTTTAATAAAAATGAGAAAAGTTAGTTAAATAAAAAATTAGTCTTTTTGCCACCAATTTAGCCATTGCCATTGAATGAGAATCCTTAAATATTTTATGAAGTTATGAGGCTGAGATTCTCATAATAAACACATGTATTGAAGACCTTGATATTTTCATTATTATCAAAGTCTTTAATACATGTGTTTATTATGAGAATCTCTGTCTCATAACTTCATAAAATATTCAAGGATTCTCATTCAATGGTAATGGCTAAATTGGTGGCAAGAAGACTAATTTTTTATTTAGCTAACTTTTCTCATTTAATATTATTCATTACTCAATGGTATTAACAACACAAGGGGAAGAATACCAAGGATTGGAAAAAGAAATTTGAAGGAGAAAAATATGTTATTTTTTAAATTTTTATACTTTAATTTAAAAAGAATGAAAAAAGTTTTTCTTTTCTTTTAAAGAAAAATTTTAAGATAGAAAATGATAATACTAGTAGCAAATTGTTTTGGTTTTTTTAAATATAAAAAGATAACATAAACAAATAAACTTGCAAAATATTTTTTATAAAAAAAAATTCGAATAAAATGTAAGCAAAATTGAAATGAGATAGATGATAGATGGTAGGAGCTTTTAAAAATGATGTAAGATTCGCGGGAAGCCCACAATTAATCGATCTGACCGAGGTTTCAAGGATGTACTGAGGTCGCTCTCCTTGGTGCCACGAACGGATAGAGAGATGGAACACAAGCAGCTGGATTGAAGTCGCTCTCTACTGATGCTAGAAGATGGATTTGATGGCGGATTGAAGCTATAACCCACACAAGTTGTGAAAGACTTGTGATATAGAACAAATCATAGTCTCAAGGATTCCACCAATAGACATATATCCAAAAATAATCAAGAACATATTCTTGAAGATAAAGAGAAATTTTCTAGACTTTTTTATTTTTCCAAAATTCTATATATTTACAATAGAACAATTGAGCTTTTTATAACTCTTACAATATGATCTTTACAATAAAAGACATTAAAAGAAATGATTTACATTTTTTTGAAAAAAAAAAAGAAAAAGCTAAATAAAAAAATAAGTCTTTTTACCACCAATTTAGCCATTGTCATTGAATAAGAATCTTTAAATATTTTACGAAGTTATGAGGTTGGGATTCTCATAATAAACACATGTATTGAAGACCTTGATATTGCATTAGAAACCCTAAATTCAAAACCAACTAATAAAAAATCAGCAAATCCTAAACCATAAATCACTTTTTCAAAGAAAAACAAACTTGTTGCAAAAAAAGAAAAGAAGAACAACCCTTTTTGGGAGCCATGCCACGAGAGTAATTCGAGCGAGTCAAACGAAGAAAAGCTTTTACAATATAATGTTTAGAGAAAATGTAGAAGATGAAGAGGTGTGTGTGCAGGCCTGTGTGTGTGTGTGTGTTTAAGGTCGGTTAATGTCAAATTTTCTTTCGTCTCCTTTAATTACTGTTAATTTCAAAAACTCTTTGTTCTTTGGTCTTCCTCCACATTTGTAATGTGTAAATAGATAAACCTATTTATACTAATAAATGGAGCAATTTAAGGCTCCTCTAACTATTCACAACATCCAAAAAATAGTCACCAAATTTATGTCAACTACTCAAATTTTAGGGTTGGCTGGTTTTTCCCACCCTTATAATAGTATTTCTGCATTATTCCCCCTAAACTTTCAAATCTCCTGATTTTCCCCCCCAAATTATAAAATTATGCTTAATTACACCTAAACATTTTTTCTCTGCATAATTGAACCTGATTGATTAAAATTATTAATCGCGTTTAAATTTTTTTGAAACGCGTTTACTTAAACTACTTGCGTTTAACCTGAACCCGACCTAACCGAACCTAGTAAACTAAACCCGACACTTACCAACCCTAAACCGACACAATTAAACAAACTTGGCAGAGACAATTCCCAAAACAATCGACCATCTTTAACCAAAAAATTAGGTCATCTTCTTCCCCTTCCCCAAATCACCATCGCGATAAGAAGACAGAGCAAGCTGGGTTTCGATTTCTGGAGAGAAGAAGCTCATTGCTATCGATTTCCAGCGACGAAGAGATTAGCACTTCCTCGTCTGCGTCATTTCGATTGTCGCAAGTCAGAAAAAAGCTGTTGGCTAATGTTGAAGAAGAAATGAAAAAGAAAATGTATGAAGAGATACAAGCGAAGCTAAGCGAAGAGTTGATGTAGGCGAGTGCAAACATCGAAGAGATGAGAAGAACATCATTAAAGTTGTGATAATCAGTGTAGTTGTAGTAGTGTTAACATTGATTGCTTTGAAGTGTTTGTGAGTGTGGTTTGTTCTTAGTTCAGTATTTGGCTTCTATTTCTTTGTGTCCATGGATTTGTTCTTCAAGTAAACTCGTTTGCAACAGTTTCGTTCTTCAAGTTTGTTCATCTAGTAAATGCTTCAGATTTCGGATTACACTTTACTGTTTTTAATTATGTTGTTGTTGTACTTCGTATTAGTATAGTGATTTATCGATGAATCTCTGAAGAGACTACACGAGTGAGATTTTATGATAGAAATCTATTCACATTTTATATTGGCGATGCCAGTATTATCAAGTTTCATGAATGTGTAAACCTCTGTTCTGGGAATTGAATTTATCAGACACACATGTTGTTGACAACACAACAATTCCTGCATTTGAACCTGCATTTTACAGACATAGACAGAGACTCCTGCTTCGTTGGCTTCTGTTCCAGAGTTACAAAAGAATACACGGTCTGCCAAAGAACTTGCCACAAGGCGTTTAGCTAGTTCAATCTGCAGAGAAGTTAAACCATTTCAGACAATAGCGACAGACATGATGAAGCCAACGAAGCAACATACATGATGAAGCCAACATCCGTGGATGATTTTTGTAGAGCATAAACAACAATAATGTTATATGCTATATCCGTGACAGAGAAAACATAAACATCCACATCGATAAAAACGCATGAAAGTTAACACAAAACAGCCCCTAAACCCACTTGTTCTACATAAAATAGCTGCCCTTAAGTAATTTATTCAACCATAGAAATCAGATATCTTGAGTCAATTGAGATGACTGAGTTAATGCAATCGTATCTGCTCTTTGAGATGAGCATCCGACTTGATTCTTCTTTGAAATCAGTAACACTGGGCATCTTGTCTCTGTGAATATGGCAATTTGTGGTAAGAGGAAGAAGATGACCTATTATTTTACAGCCATCGTCGATTGATTTTGGGAAACTTCAATGGGTCGGTTTAGTTTTAGTTAATTGGTCTTGGTCGGGTTTAGTTTATTAGGTTTGGTTGGTTCTGTTGGTTTATGGTTTGATTTAATTTTCTCTTGGTTTAGGTTAAACGCAATTAGTTTACGTAAACGCGTTTTAGAAATTTTTAAACGCAATTAGTGATTTTAATCAATCGGGTTTAATTATGCAGAGAAAAAATGTTTAGGTGTAATTAAACATAAGTTTTATAATTTAGGGGGAAAAATCAAGAGATTGAGAGTTTAGAGGGGATAATGCAGAAGTACTACTATGTGGGGGGTAAAAACCAGCCAACCCCAAATTTTATGAAAAGGTATATTTGTTGGAAATCAAAATATCTAAACGTAAAAGTCAACGTAAAATATCTAAACATAAGGAGCAAACGAGCATCTGGAATTTTGGTTGTCAAGACTTTTGGTCTGTTACAATATGGCTGGAACGAAGCAATCAACGTAAAGATTTAATGTGGAATGCATTACAATTTGGCTCGGATATATTCCTACTGGATAATAATGGTTTTCAGCAGGGATTCATGGATCAAGGTTTAAAGGAAAAAAGAGTTTACACCAAAGGCTTTATTCCATGGGAGGTGGCGAGAAAGCTAATGGTCAGGACAAAAGAGAGGATACGGAGAAGGTTTTTAATAGCATTGGTAAGCAGTTTTTGGGAAGAAAAGAAGATATCCAGAGAAAGGATTAGGAGATGGAAGCTAGAATTCTCTGTCTTCTTTGTTTACGGTCTTTATGGGAAGAATTTTTGGTCTCACGAAGAATGTATTTATTATCTTTGACGCCGAGATCATGGCATACAATGAATATGGTTCGGAAAGTTTACAGGAAAGGTTGTGTGTTGTTGTTAAGTATGGATCATAGCATTATATTATCTGAAATTTTATTTAGGTGGCTCTCGTTTTGGCAATGGCTTAATATAGATGCTTGTCTTGTATGGGCAAGACACTGCTACGACTTTGGGAGTTTTAAATCCAAGTCGATACTCCATAAGGGAGAACCACTAATTCAATTTTAATATGCGGATTTTGAGTTGGAATTGTCAAGGTTTGGGAAACAAATGGACGATTGGTTATCTACGGGAAATTGTGTATAAGAATAAGCCTGAGTTTCTATTTCTATCAGAGACAAAACAACCTTTTTCTTTTACACAAAAATTTATGGGTCACTTTGGATACGACAAGATGTACACAGTCGAACCGAGAGGAGCCAGTGGGGGACTGGTGTTATATTACAATGATACATCAAACGTGAACATCATATATGCAAGCAATAGGATGATCGATATTGAGGCAGATGTAAAAGGGAATAGGGTTTCGCTATCCTTTGTCTATGGCGACCCAGTACAGAAATTAAGGGACCAAGTTTGGGAGCGCTTGACTCGTATGGGTGTGGTGAGGACAAATCCGTGGTTCATAATAGGTGATCTAAATGATATCACAGGCAATCACGAAAAGCAAGGGGGATCCCTGAGGCACGCTTCAACTTTCGTATCTTTTAATAATATGATTCATGATTGTGGTTTAATTGAATTTCCGTCCTTGGGGGACTCTCTATCCTGGAGAGGCAGGAGGGGAAAACAACTTATTAGGTGCAAGCTGGATAGGGCTCTAGCTAATGAGGATTGGCATACACTTTTTCCCTTTTCGTTTGTGGAATATTTGGGGATGATTGGTTCAGACCATCGTCCGATTGTGGCATCTATTGAGGATAAAATCCAGAAGAGACGAAGTCAGTTCAGATTTGATAAACGTTGGGTGGGAAAAGATGGCCTAATGGACACAATTAAACTGGGTTGGGAAGGTTCAAACGACACTGGAGCAAGGAACTTCTACGAAAAGATTGGTAGATGTCGACGTGAACTGTCAAGATGGAGGAAAAATAATCCTCAATACAATAAGGACCACATACATGAGTTACAGAAAGAACTGGAAGAGATCCAAAAAGATGACTCAAAAACACATGAGGAGGTGTTGGAGATTTCAGAAAAACTGAAACAAGTTTACAGAGATGAGGAACAATTTTGGCAACAAAAGAGCAGGAATATGTGGCACACATCGGGTGATAGATATACAAAAATTTTCTTTGCATTAACCAAACAAAGGCGGGCAAGGAATCGAATTGTCGGACTCCACAACTCATCAGGAGACTGGGTCACAAAGGAGCATGAAGTGGAACGAGTAGCGGTGGAATACTTTGAAGAGTTATTTACGACAACTAACCCGGATGGCTTCGAGGAGTTTTTACAGGAAGTCCCAGTCTCAATAACAACTCAGATGAATGAGAGACTTATGGTTTTAGCTACTGAGGAGGAGGTGAGGCAAGCATTGTTAATGATGCATCCAGAGAAAGCCCCGGGGCCAGATGGGATGACAGCTTTATTCTATCAACAATCGTGGTCAATTGTGAAAAATGATGTTGTTCGCCTGGTTAATGATTTCCTCCAATATGGGGAGCTGGATACAAGACTGAATATGACAAACATTTGTCTTATTCGGAAGACGGAACGACCGACAAGGATGACGGAATTGTGCCCTATCAGTCTTTGTAATGTGGGTTACAAGATCATATCAAAGGTTTTATGTCAAAGATTGAAGCGGCTACTACCAAGATTGGTTTCGGAAACGCAATCTGCATTTGTTGCGGGCAGGTTGATCTCGGACAATATCTTAATAGCTCAGGAGATGTTTCATGGATTACGGACAAATCCATCCTGTAAGGGTAAATTTATGGCAATTAAAACAGATATGAGTAAGGCTTATGATAGGGTTGAATGGGCATTCATTGAGAATCTATTGAGGAAGATGGGATTCCATGACCAATGCGTCGATCGGATAATGCGATGTATAACCACGGTGCAATATAGTGTTCTCATTAATGGACAGTCACGGGGTTTTATAGCTCCACAGAGAGGGTTGCGACAAGGTAATCCTTTATCACCATATTTATGTATTCTATGCACGGAAGCTTTGATTGCGAATATAAAGAAAGCGGAGCGCGAAAAACAACTAACGGGACTGAAGGTGGCAAGAGCATGTCCCCCAATATCCCACCTTCTGTTTACTGACGATAGTTTATTTTTCTGCAAAGCTAACAAGGAGGAATGTCAGACAATTCTACATATACTTAAAGCCTACGAGGGTGTGTCGGGTCAGCAAATTAACTTTGCGAAGTCTTCACTTCAGTTTGGACATACGGTTGCCACTGAAGTTCGCGATGAGGTGAAAGCGTTACTAGGCATCACAACGATGGGTGGAATGGGGTCATATCTTGGTATTCCAGAGAGTCTCAGTGGGCCCAAGACACAGGTTTTTAGTTTCTTACAAGATAGACTTCATGGAAGAGTTAATGGCTGGACAACAAAATTACTCTCACGAGGTGGAAAGGAGGTTATGATAAAGGCCGTGGCGGCGGCCTTACCAAATCATGTAATGTCATGTTATCGGTTACCAAATAAGATCACTACGAAATTAACGAGTATAGTTTCAAACTTCTGGTGGAGCACGGGTGGAACGAGTTCAGGTATGCACTGGATGTCTTGGGACAAACTTTGCCGAGAAAAAGGAGATGGTGGGATTGGTTTTAGAGATTTTCGGGATGTAAACACGGCTTTTTTAGCGAAACAATTATGGCGACTAATTGATAAGCCGAATATCCTTTTTCGAAAGTTTTTAAAGGAAGGTATTTTAGGAATACGGGTCCTATGGATTCAATAAGATCATACTCAGCATCGTATGGATGGCGGAGTATTACATCGGCTAGGTCTCTGGTTAAAAAAGGACTTATCAAAAGGGTGGGAACAGGGAAGTCTATTTCGATATGGAATGATCTGTGGATACCATCTTATCGCCCGAGACCAGCAACTCAAAAAATGAATGCTTCTAATACATTGGTGACTGTTGACCAGTTGATAGACCAGCATAATAAAATGTGGAACATACCACTACTGGAGACGGTTATAGTACCAGAGGATGTGGCTTTGATCCTAAGTATCCCTTTCAGCCGGGCTCATAGATCTGACTCATTGGGATGGTTTCCTACGAAGTCTGGAAAATACACGGTGAAATCGGGGTATCATCTGGAGAGAGATTTCACCAACACAGACGAACTTGTTCCTATTCTGGAGCCAAGCATAAAAAAACTACAAGCTTTTTCGTGGAAGGCCAAATGTTCACCCAAGATAAAGCATTTTATATGGCAAGCATTATCAGGTTGTTTACCAGTGGCAAAAAACTTGAAGGGAAGAGGGATAAAATGTGACACTCGTTGTGTTCGGTGTGGAGCAGATGAAGAATCAATAAATCACGTCTTATTTGAATGTCCACCAGCAATTCAAACTTGGGCATTATCACACATACCGACAAACCCAGAGTTTTTTCCAACGGCGTCTATCTATACGAATATGGATTATCTATTTTGGAGATTACCCTCGGACAAGGAGATGAATATCTATCCCTGGTTACTATGGTATATTTGGAAGAGCAGAAATGATATGGTATATTGTCATATTGATCGGGACCCTCAGGAAACCTTAAGATTGGCAGAAACAGAATCTGTTACATGGGGAGATGCGCAGTTAAATGAGGTAAAAGAAACAATATCGGGATCATTAGTTGCGGAAGATCTAGGAATTGATTTGATACCCACAGGGCAATGGTGATTTGTGGATGGATCTTGGAAAGAGGGTGATCAGTTTTCAGGACAAGGATGGTATAGTGGTTACGAGAGAGGTGTAGATGTTTTGATGGGGTCAATGAATATAAGAGCCAGCTTATCTCCACTACATGCAGAATTTGAAGCCCTGGTATGGGCTATGGAATGCATGAAGTATCATAGACATCAGCACATCACATTTGCAACAGGCTGTTCAGAATTGGTGAAGATAGTGTCGGAACCAGAAGAATGGTCAGCTCTCTCGATTTACTTAGACGAGTTCCAAGCAAGGAAGGAGTACTTCACAACTTTTGAACTCATCCATGTACCGCGCACAAGAAACTTGATGGCAGATAGACTAGCACGGAGTGCCCGTCTAAGATCATCATATTCAATCCACGTTGGATCGGAGCCACCAAGCTGGATTAGTGAGAAATAGGTTTCTTTGTTTTTCTCTTGTTGCCAAAAAAAAAAAAAAAAAACGTAAAAGTCAATGTCAAATTTCATTAGTTAGGCATGTCCGTTTCGTTCAAACACCTAAAACATAGGTTTATGGTTTATGGTTTTGATATAATTGAAGCTTATTTTCTTTTTCTAATGCATATCAAAATCATGTTATAGGTGTTTGATAGAAAGAATCCACATAATCCAAAAAAAATTGTCTTAAAAAACTTGTTATGGTTTAGGGGAGAGAATTATATCAATACCTTAAACGCTATAATTCTCAACCCTATACCCTAACCCTAATAAGTTTCTTTGAAACAAAATTTATTTTGGATTATTGTCTTTTTTTCACTCAAACACCTAAACCATGATTTTGATATGCATTAGAAAAACAAAATAAGCTTTTATTATATCAAAAACCTAAACCAAAAAGCTAAATCCTAAGGTTTTTAACAATTATTATGTTGAATTTTTTTATTCTTTTCTCAATAACATATAGCATGTCAAAGTTATGGTATATGTGTTTGAGAGACAAAAACACATAAGTCAAAATAAAAAAAATAAAAAAATGTTTAAAAGAAACTTATAGGGTTTAGGGTTATGATTTATAGGGTTTAGGGTATTGACATAATTGTAATTTATTTAATCATTCAAAAACATAAATAATTTAAATAAATTGTTATTGGTTTAAAGTTTTAGAAAATTGCTAATAACAAAAAAAAATTCATTTATAAACATGTTTTAGTTTTCATTTTAGTATTTCAATAATTTAAATAAGTTAATCTATTCTTTTAACTTTTATTGTAGTGGTTAAAGTTGTTAATCTATTTTTAATTCATCTTGTAACTGTTTATATATATCTTATATTTTAATAGAACAACACACAAAAGTGTATTGAAAAATCATAAATCATAATCCCATTCGTCATATTATTCAATATAAATATTAACTAATTTTGATATACATCTTAATCAAGCTAAAAATATATCTATTTTAATATTTTGGTTTTTAAATATTTATTTTATAATTAAAGTTTAAATAATTTTAATTTGAATATTTTTATAGTATTAAGTTTCAAAGTAAAATATGTAAATATATAAATTTATAGTACTCTATGTGTATACTTGATAAATATATTGAGTTATAAATTCTTTTTATTTTCAAAAGAGATTCCTACAACTCTTAAGTTTTATTCTATAATTTGTAAATATTATTGATATATTAATTCATATTATATTTATTATTAATATATATATATATAATCATATCTATTTTTGTACACAAAAATTTTAAAATTAGTTTTAACGAATTTTTTTAATAATTACGAAATTATTTAATTATTTTTAAAAAATCAATTAAAATAAAGTTTTTTTAGATTCTGTTATATTAAAAAGGGAAATATACATTTATTTTAAAATGAATAAAGATATCGAAAGCTATTATGAATAAATTAATTAGACGTTACTTTCTATTATTACCCTTCATGAAATTTTAATTTTTAATGTAAATAACACCTTAGATAAATGTTAATTTCTAAAATGAACTTATGTTTTAATAGTGTAGACTAGATTTTGATCCGATCTGAGCGAAGGATATTGGTTTGGTGATTTTTTTTATCTTTCAATTTTCGAGATAGTTATGTTCATTTAATAGTACTATTTATTTTTTTAGAAATTTTGGATACATACTAAACTATTTATTTTTGGATTATATAGCATAGTTATTTTTAGTTTTTATATTATAATTACATAATTAGTATATATTTTTCTTTTATTACTTTTTATATTATAATTACATACTAGTATAATAAATATCTAAATTTACTTTGCAAACATATTTTTATATTAACTATAATAAATTAAAATTATATATATATATATAAACATTAATATATGTATTAAATATCGTTTATGTTATCCAAATTTAAAATTTATATAAATAATACGATTTTATCATATAAAATATTATTATTTACAACAATCATAATTACCAATAACTAAATCTATTACTCAAAAAGTATTTTCGTATTTATCATCTTATTTTTTATTAGATTTTGCTTATGTCTAAAATAAAATAAAATAAAATTATCAATATTAGTGAAGGCTAACACAGTAATTAATTTAGTTTCATTAATGGCAAATTAATAATCAACCATTTTAAGAGTGAATATAAGGCCAAAAACACTTCTCAATTAATATAAAGATTTAGTATATTTTGTATTTAAAACGATTTTGAAATTATTTTGACAATAGAATCATATACATGTGTATTATTGTTGCATGGATCACACAATTTTAGGAAAAACTAAAAGATATTTACGTTTAATAAACTTTAAAATTTAACAAAAAAACTAATTGGCATATCTTGTAACTAGTAATCAGTGGCATTTTCTATTTTGTACTTTTACTTTAATAGTATAAGACTAGATTTTGATTCACGCAAGTGCGGGATATTATTTTGACTGGTTTTTGTTTGTTTATTCTTCTTTGTTTTTTATTCGATCTCGTTTTTTTTATTTTATAATACTATTACTCATATAATTACAAGATATTGTTAAATATATTTTTATATTTTTAAGATGGAATTATATCCAAATCTAAGATATTGCTAAATATATTTTATGTTTATAATTATTATATATACTTATATTTTTCTATTTATTTTTTGATATGTGTTGATTTATAGTTACTTAACTAAATGACTTATATAAAATCATAAACACAAAACTGATAAATTTTGTCTCGATCATATGATTTTATAAAATAATTACCAACCCATCAAAATCATAAATTATATCATAATATTTTAGTTTTGGATATAATTCCATCTTATACCCTTTATACTTAGACACATTATGTTTTTCTGTTTAAACCTATCTATCTTACACATACCTGTTTAAATCCGTTTAGACCCATTTATAAATTTTAATTTTAAAATTTTGATAAAAATACTGAAACTTTAACTATTATTTTAAATTTAATATCGAACATACGAAAATATGTAAATACATAAACTTTTAACTAGTGTTTTTATCTCGTGTAATACAAAATCACATTATTTCTATTTTGTTATGAACTATAAATTTAGAATATTAATAAATGTCAAATTATAATTAGCTTTGTTTGTATATTGCAACTAAAATACTTTGATTGATGTTCCGTTTCAAATTTAATTTGTTTGATGACAATTTTTAAGTCTTTTTTATTTAGCCGTTTAGAGGCTAATTAAGGGGAATAATAATAACTGCAAAATCTCCGCAAAAAAATCAACAATTATAATCAAAATTAAAAACAATTATTGTGAAGTCAGAGCTGCTTGAAATATTAAAAAAAAAAAAAAGATATTTTATAACATATTACATATGCATGGCTAAATTATTCTTAGCTTCTTATCTTCTTTAATAGACCTCATCTCAAATTTTGCGCCTTATCCCAAGAACAGTCAGCATGACCTTTATAAAAAAATTAAGAGAAATTATGAAGAGAAAAACACTCAGAGATTAAAATCAAATAAGTAAAATGAATATGTGACTTACTTTTGTGAACTCTACTATTCGTAGCATTCACCTAACCAAAAATGAAGAGGTCTCACATTAACCTTCGTGGATTTTTGAATGCCTGAAATCTACTTTATCCCATAAGTTTCAAGAGGAGGAAAAGGAAACAAAATAGTGTCAGATTATGAAATTTGGGACGAACTGGATTTCAGGGCTTCGAAAATCCACGAGGCTTAGTGTGAGAACTGGTGTGGAAAAGGAAACAAAACAGTATTTTGCTTCCACGATTGCAAGATCTTGACTCCAAACGGTTTTAAAAGGTAGATATTATCGAGGTTAGTAAACAGCATTGTGTAGAGATAGGAGTTTTTTTCAGTGTAGTGGGCGTATGATTTTAGGTGGATTTTGCATCTTTATATATAGACGGTTGCGGAAGTGGTGTGGATTGTTGCAATCGCCTTATTTCTTTCTTATTCTTGCTATCTATTATTTTTTTTTTTATTTTTTTTTTTTTAAAGGATCATTTGCTATCTATTATTTAGGTAAAGAAAATAAAGTTTCGATTTGATTACAATATTGTTAAGTCGTAATTAAGATGGATTTGATTTAATAAAGATCTCTAAGATCTATCTCATACGGTTATGTAAAGCTTTAGTGTTTTGAATATGGGAAAATTCCGTTAAGTATAATCTTATCCATTAAAATAATAATATTGTTTCCTAAATAATAGGATTTATTAATAAGATTGTAATTATAAGCATATCGTATTGTATTATGAAATTTTTTTTAAAAAGTCGATATATTAATATGTGGTTTCCATAATTATAGGTATTGTATCTATAAAAATTGTAAATTTTGAAGCTGAATATTTTTGAATTTGAATGATCTTCCTTATTTTCATATTTTTAAAATATTATGGATCATAAATAGTTAAGTTAGTTTAGATTTGAAAGGATATATTGGAATATTGATGTTTTAGTAAATATATTAGTGGAATAGTTGGCGCCGATGTAATCTATGATATCTATACTGTTTTGCTAAATAAGTTTTTTGGTGAAATATGGATATATAATTCAATATATTTTATGTATATACGTTATTTCTAGCGTTTTGGAACACTTTTATAAGATAGTAGTATATGATAAAAAAAAAAAAAAAAGTAAGGTGAAATTTGTAACGTAGTAATGTATTTTGTGAAATTCTATTGGAAGTTTGCTTATGTAAATTTGTAAGTTAGCGTAAAATGCTTTAAAAAGTAATCGGTTTTGATGGGCTTAAATCAGAACCAAAAAATTAACACGTACGGGCTTGATAAAATAAACCAATCAACTTGACAAAAAAATAAACAAACCAATCAACGACCAAGATCAATACAATCTTGCAATCAACGCCTGGGATTATAAATTAAAGTCCGGGTGTAAATTCATTTGTAAGCCGGGTACCCGTTTTATTATCTTTTTATTGCATGACTTTTATACCATTAATGATATTTAATTACTCATAATTTACAAGACATACCCTGTGAATAATACAGGAAAATGTTAGTTTCAAAAAACATTCATGTTTTAATATTATAGATATCATGTTTATTTGATATTCAATAATTAAAAATAGAAAAATATTTTTATGTTTTTGTAAAGTAGTTATTTTTGTTGCTAGATTTGGGAGAATATTGATTGTGATAATATTTAGATTAAATATTACGATAATTAATTTAAACATGTATATTGATATATATATATATATATATATATATATATATATCAAGGTGTTTGTAGCTTAGGTAAAACTACAAAATATTCGAAATTCAAATGAATATATCTAGTAATCAAAATGACTAAATTTAAATATCATACAAAACTATAATATTGTGAGGCAATCTATGTAAACCCAAATAAATTTTTAAAATTTTAACTAAATGTTTTACTAAGTACCTTTTGCACGATGAATTTTTTCAGTCCAATTTTAATTTCAACCGCATTAAGAATGTATAGAGAAATATTCAAAGTTAATTTTTCTAAATATTGTGTTTAAAGTTTAAAAAAATTAAATTTTAAAATAAACATAAACAAATTTAAATAGGCATGTATTACTTTTGTCAAGTTTAAACACACATGTCTAAATCGGGCTGTCTATCCATTTTAACATCTCTAAACCCAAATAAAATTTTAAAAGTAAAACTCAAAATTAAATATCTTACTAAATAATTTTTGCAAAAGAAAAAATTTCTTCAATAACTTGGAAGTATTGAATTCAGTCTAAATAAAAATGTATAAAGAAATATATGAAGTTAAATTATATTTATTTGTATTGTAATTTAAATAAAATTTATAAAAAGACCTAAACAGATTAATAGACATGAGTTAATTTTTGTCGAATTTAAATGGCAAGTCTAAATGGGTATTAAATATAAACGGTCTAAACGAATGAAGCTACATTACATAAAATCAGAAGCGGATACGCGGAAGCAGGATCATATGGAAGCGCAGAAGCGACTTTTGAAAAATATATAGGAAGTGGATATGTGTTGAAAGCGTGTATATATATATATATATATATATATATATATATATATATATATATATATATATATATATATATATATATATATTAAAATATTAAAATATAATATAACCCATAATTAAAACTTATGATATCAAAATTAAATTTCAAAATATTATATTCATTCTTAGTTAATTATATCAAATAAGACAAGCTCAAAATATATAGTGAAAATAACTAAAAAATTCCAAATTTTCAAAAATAATATCGTCCAACTAACTAAACTAATCGCTTCTAGTAATTCCCAAATGATTAATATAGTCTATTTAAATAAAACTCTTTGTAAGTAAATGATAAAATTTATTATGCAAAAATATCAAATTTTATATTAGTTCTAATGTTTTATATATGATTTTATTTTCTTTTTAAAATAAAAAAACAAATAAAAATAATTCTATATTTTTTCTTAGTTTATGGCATCATGATTTCAAAATGGAATTGCAAACATCCAAAACGGAGGCGTAAGCTTTCAATGCATTATTAAAAGGGTTTTTTTGGAAGTGAGATTCTGAAAGCTTCCACAAGCTTCCGATTCCGACTCTGATTCCGAAGTGGGATGCGATCATCCGACGAAGCTTCCGTGCTACTTAGGAATCAAGTTGCATGTTTTAACATTTTTATGTAAACCCAAATAAAATTCTGTATAATATTTTGTTTGATGGAGTTTAATGGATTTGGAAATCCAAAATAAATTCAGTGTTATTGGTTTTATCATTTTAAAATTCATATTCAAATCAGTTATTATTGGTTTTATGATTTTAAAATCCAAATTCAAATTCAGTGCTATTCAATATTAGGATTTGATAATAGATTTGATTTCACATTTGATTTTCATGGATTTGGTACTATCTTTTTTTTAGTGTAAAATACAAAGGCTGAAATCCTTATCCAAAACTTGTTATTTAAAAGATTTAAACAATTTATTTTAAATTCACCATTCATATTCTATAATCTGCGTAAACAAAGGAGGGGTGCTCGTAGCAACTATGATGTGAACTCTAATTCTTCGGGACTATGGCAAAGCGGGGGTGATTTGCGTTTTCGTGTGATTGCTGCTCTCTTGTCTGGTTTTGTCTCGGTTTTAGGATTTCTCTTTGGCCATTTTCTTAGCATTTCGTTTCTGTCGTTATTTATTGTGGCGTAGTTTGTTTGTAGCTTATTCTTTCTTTTTCTTTCTTTTTTGTAATCCATGTATTTCTGTCAAAAATCGAAAACGATAATAAATCTAGTAACATTTTTCCCTAAAAAAGTGTGACTTACGTATTATAAATTAGTTGTAGGCAGTATAATTGACTTACGCTAAATTCATAAATTAGTTCACATCAGGTTTCAGGAGTTCTCAGAAAATCAAGATATCGATAACAAACAATCATGATTCAATCTATTAGCGTTCTTGAACTAGAATCACAGAAGTAAAACTAACCAGCTCTCGATGTGATAACTATCTATGTCTAACAACCTAGCAAGCCAACTCTCGTTGCGAATCCTAGAGTTCTAAACATGCATTAATTCCAAGTTCGTTCGTTCACAATATCTCTAGACAAAATCTCTTTGCGTATAGATAAATTGCTCACCTAAATACTTTCTAGCTAATTAACCAACTCTCGTTAGAGATGTCAATGCGGGCAGACCGCGACCGTTTGGCCCGACCGCTGCGGTTTGTTCCTTTGCTTCGGACCGTGCGGTCCAGCCCGTCGCGGGCGGCTGTCCAAAATGTGATGCCCAAACCCGCCCCGCCTTAGCTATGCGGTTTTGCGGTCGGCCCGCGGGTCACTGCGTGATCTAGAGCTTGAACATGAACGAGACCGTCATGAGATCAAACAAACATAGACATGCTCAAGCTTGTGTACATAAACAAGTGTATCACAATCTAGCTGCTCCAATATGTTGAAATCTTGCTATTGAAGCACATATCAAGTGCATATTCAAAGAGAAAATCACTAACCATGAGAACGACCTCTAGAGCTTGAAGGCTCCCTGAAAAGTTGAGACAAATCATATTGATTATTTCATTCCCAACCTCTTTGTATAAACAATAAAAGCATTACTGAGGAAAAGCGATTTAATTGATAACGTCTTTGAAGTTTGAAACGAGCTTACAAATAGCTGAGGTGTGACATATTTCCAAGCTCGGATGGGATGCATACCCGGTAATGATGGTCAAACCCATCAACACACTTGCCACAACTTCGGCAGTGCTTGTTAAAATTACGAACCTTCACAAAAAGAATGTGGTGTTACTATAGAAGACGCAATAACAAAGGTTTTTACCATAAGCAAATATACTAAAATACCTCAGCATTGCAGTATTGCACAATGAGCAGAACAAAGCTTATGCTTGTTCGCTTGATTGCTCTTGTTGAGTATCTCTACGGCAATCTTGAATTACTGTTCTGTGACTTTTGGGCTGGAGTCTTAATAGCCTCTACAAAGATTCCAGGATCGGCAGGATCTATGCCAATGCACCCGATGTACAGAACAAAAACCAAAAACGCTTGCAAAATAAGTAGAAAGAGAGCTAAGAGTTGCGAGCTATACAACATGTTTTATGCATTTGAGAGCTTATTATAACACAATGTTTGTTTTGTTCTTACCAAGAATGAGTAAACACCAATGGCAATATACTCATAGAGTTTCTTCCCGAGAAACGGAGCAAAGAAGGCATAGTATGCGATAGTAAGCAAGAAAATACTGTTATAGCGACAACCTGCATAACAAAGTGAGCAACAGATCATCTTAGATAATAGAAATTCAATGAATTGGATATTGAATATATACATACACTCAAATGTGTGTGCATCCCTAATAACACAATAAGCAAAGGTAAAAGAATATCTATCAGGTTTTGAAGTGAATACAATCACAACAAAGTTAGATCTCAGATACCAACAAAACATTTTATGTCATTTTCACGGGGACTAGAGAAAAGAACAAACTGCAGATTACGACAGGAATTTTCACAATCGTTCAAACCAAAGTCAAAAACAGACCAGACAGTGAAGTATCTAAGTTTAATAGAGAAAAAAAAACCTGACCCCTTCAATACCCACTCCTCTGGCCAATCACCTCTTGACCTTCGATTATCATATACAAAGACAAAAATTCAATCTTCAGCGGAAATTCATTATGCAGAAAATAATTTTATTGTCTGGAGAAGAAACTCACATTGGTATAGACAAGTAATTGTACAAGAACACATAAATCCATTCTTTAGGTTCACATAAATCCACGAGGGAGAAATTGTACAAGAACACATAAATCCAAAGGTGATCACTTTCAAGAAGATAATATGTAAAAGAAGATACCATGAACTCACCGATTTGGAGGAGAACAAAATACAAACTCTGATCCAGGAGTCAAATTCATCATTTGAAGACTCAAATTGAAGACTCAATTGAAGAATTTTATCATTTGAAGCTTCAAATTCATGAGAAATCAACGAAAACGGTAGAACAATCTATTTTACAAGCGTTTGAGGGTGACGAACCGCATGACCCGCAAACCCGTCTCGGGTCAAATCGCACAACCCGTGAACCGCACGGGTCACGTCCGCGCGCCCCGCTAATTTTTGGGCCAGGATTTCCGTGACCCGCCCCGCCCCGTTTCGACCCTACTTGGGCCGAGCCCGCTGGCAGCGGCCCAATTTGCCATCTCTAACTCTCGTTGTGGAAATCAACCTGATATCAATAATCCAAATGGCCAGTTCAGATTAAGCGTTAAGAACGATTAAGATGAAGGACTAGATGATGAATCATAATCAATCAATTACTCTAGCATTCCTTAAAATCTCTAATGAGAATCTCGAACCTAACAAAAGATCTACTCAGACATATCAATCATCACAAAAGACATAGTCAAAATAGATATCATATATAAATTCAAAAGAGTAAGAACAGGGGCTCGAAATCTCCTCTCTCTCGAGAACAAGACCAGCCCCAAATCTCCTAATCTAATAGGATAAAGTCTAGAATAAAACTTAGCCTAAACAATGACTCAAAAACCTAATTAATAGTCTAAAACACGATTTAGGTATTTCTGTAAATATGGGAAACTTCTGGATAAATCTTGCAAATCTCCAAAATCTGTATTTTTTAGCGCAGGAATTTCGTCCTTTAGTGGTGTCGACCGACACCAAGTGCAGACGCACCCAGTGAACTCTGTGAAATCCATGAATGCTAAGTTTATGTACCTAAAGCTCCTGAAATCTCCAAATAAGCTCCAAATGTACCTAAACCCGCAAAGGACTCAAAAGACTCTAAATACAAGGTTAAAGACTCAATATATACACTTATATCATGGTTGAAAACCTAGAAAAACCATGATATATCAGTTGTTCCTCCTTTCGAGGAAGTTGCTCGAGAACAATGATTAGAAACAGCCGCACTAACTTCCGGATGACCTCCCAAGTCAGTAATCTTGACACCGCCTCTCCAACGATCGGGCCCATCAGGAAAATCTGTCGCGACAGGACCACCGTGAAATAGACGAGGTTTTCGCCCAGTCGGAGACATTAAAAATTCTTCGTCACCCTCGATTGCCCTAGATTCAATAGGACTATCAATCACCATTTCAGATTAAGAGCATGTAAACCAAAATCAGAGAATAGTATAATGGGAGAATGAACTGAAAATAAAAGTGTTTCAGGTTCAGGAACCAAGTCTGGTTCAACATCCAGCTTAGTTTAACTAAGAAACAAAACATGTTTAAGGTTCAAGGACTGAGTTTTCTCAGTATGACTCATAAACAAGCAGAAGCAACAAGCACCAAAGAAGCAAGATAGAAAGAAACAAACATTTTCTCTTGTTCTTCTCTGATTTCTCAACAAAAACTTGTTCTCTCTTCAAAACAGAAAGATAAACAAGCATTAAGAGAATGGAACCAAGTAAAATAGAAGCTTGGTTCATGAACAACAATTTGGAAGCAAGAGGAACAAAAACTCAAAGTTTTCCTCTGTTTTTGAAAACAATTTTGCAGCCAAGAATCAAGTTGCTCTGATACCATGTTAGAATTTCAGAAAGATCCATGAGGAAGCTCTGATCATCTGGTTTAGTTCATGATGCATTCATAAGAAGTTCTGAACCATAACTCATATCAAGAACATAAACAAATTAAAGAAGAGGAAAGAAACCGGTCATCGCATCTCTAAGCAAGGAGTATCAGCCGATCCCGAGAAAGTTAAAGCAATCCAAGAGTGGCCTCGGCCAACCTCTGTGACAGAAGTTCAGAGTTTTCTTGGCTTGGCGGGGTATTATCAGAAGTTTGTTCGTGGATTTTCATCAATCGCAAAGCCTTTGACGAAACTAACCGGGAAAGGAGTCCCCTTTATTTGGAGTAAGGATGCAGAAGACGCTTTTGCTAAGTTAAAAATTTATTTAACTTCAGCACCAGTTTTGGCGTTTCCAGAATCCGAGAAACCCTATACAGTGTATACCGATGCATCGCGAGTTGGTTTGGGGTGTGTCTTAATGCAAGATGGAAAAGTCATCGCTTATTCATCTCCTCAATTAAGGAATCACGAAGAGAACTATCGAACGCATAACTTGGAAATGGCGGTGGTTGAGTTCGCGTAGCCGATTTGGAGATCCTACCATTACGGCGAAAGCATATAAGTATTTACGGACCATCAAAGTATTAAATACTTTTTCACACAACCGGATCTTAACCTTCGGCAGCTGAGATGGATGGAATTCATTGCGGATTATGACCTCAAAATCAAGTACCACCCTGGGAAATCTAATGTGGTTGCAGATGCACTTAGCTGGCGGAAAATCAAGGCTTGTATCGAAAAGGAGCTCGAGAAAGACCCTAGCACCTCTACAAACGAGGCTAGTACTTCTGGTGGTCCATTAAATGAAGTGGACGAAGAAGAAGAACCTAGACGAAGCAAAAGAGCTCGTAAGAAAAAATCTTTTGGTTCTGACTTCATGACGGTCTTTCTCCTAAAGAATGAACCAAGAACGTACACTGACTGAAATGTAATCAGCTAGTGTCCTCCCAGCTGGAGGATCAGGTGCTCTAGGAGGATCTTCAGCTAGTGGATTTCCCTATCCACCTTGG
This sequence comes from Orychophragmus violaceus, assembly GCA_030180135.1. Lineage (NCBI taxonomy): Eukaryota > Viridiplantae > Streptophyta > Magnoliopsida > Brassicales > Brassicaceae > Orychophragmus > Orychophragmus violaceus. The sequence goes on along the minus strand of CM058237.1, from coordinate 11,362,472 downwards.
GCCTCTTCATTCTGCAGTGGCTAAATGATATCCTGAAAAATCACATTCCCATCAGCTTCAAGTCTCAGACCACGCTCATTGCAGACATGGTTCTCTGCATCTCTCAGAACACCACGTTCATCGCGAATCAAAATCACAGAATTTGCATTTTCCATCTTAACTGATTTTTGAGCTTTCATGTTCTCTCTCTCTACCTTTGCAAGATCCTCAAGTCTGAGATTCATGATCTTCTTGTCCGGATTACTCCTTAGTGTGCGATCAAGCACAAACTATCTCGTTCATGCAAGTGTGTCAACCGACGCAAGCAGTGAGTCAATCGATGCTGATCGCAAGTGTGTTGATCGATTCCAAGCGAGTGTCGATCGACGCATGGTGATTCTTTGTTGAACCTTAAATGCAAAAACAGAGAAAACATAAAATAAATTAGTAGAATAAAAACGAAAATCCTAGTCTAAATTAAAAACTCAAATCTATCAAAGACTCAAAAGAGTCCCCGGCAACGGCGCTAAAAACTTGATAGGCTCGAGTTTTAATCCTTAGAATCCTCAGCTATTTAGACCACAGTTTTAAACAATAATATTATGGAAGGGTTAGTTAGGTGTGGGGGTTTTCTAAATATCAAAATGAATCAGGAAGGAATGTTAGTTAGGAAATTAGTTTTCAAAACTAGACATTATAAATATTTCATATATTGTCCCTACCCATATAGAATATGGTCCCGCATGTAAGGAGAGAGAGAGAGAGAGAGAGAAGCATGGGAGAGGGAGGGAGAGAGAGGGAGGGAGAGACTACACTGCAACTGCACAGACTTGACTAATAGTATATAGGGGTCGAATCCACAGAGACTCAAGAATATTACGATAGACTATAGAGGTTCGAATTAAGCTAAGAAGCAGCAGCGAATAAGCAGTAAATAATGCAGAAAGTAAATCAAACGGGTGTAAATTAATCAAGCGAAGCGTCAGGTCAAGGGAGTTCTCAGAAAATCAGGAATACAGGCCAATCAATCAATCGAGATCAAATTAAGAAAGGTTCTAGAACAAGAATCACGTAAGTATAAGAAACCAACTTCGTTGCGAATATTATCTATGTTTAGCAACCTAGCAAGCCAACTTTCGTTGTGAATCCTAGAGTTCTAAACATGCATTAATCTCAAGTTCTTTCGTTCACAATTTTTCTAAGCCAAATTTCTTTGCGAATAAACAAATTGCTCATCTAGGTTCTTTCTAGTTAATAAATCAACTGTCGTTGCGGAAATCAACCTAACATCATAAATCTAGGTAGCTAATTTAGATTAAGAATTAAGATCAACCGTAGATGAAGAACTAGAAGTTATGGATCCCTATAGCTTGATTAACCTAATATTCTATGAAATCTCTAATGAGAATCCCTCAACCTAACCGGAGAACTACTCAGACATGGCAGATGAAACACAAGACATGATGAATAGAAATCCAAATAACATAAAAGGGATTGAAAAACATGGGTTCGAAATCTCTTCTCTGTCGAGTACAAGACCAACCCCAAAATCTCCCAATCTCCGATACTCTCTCAATGTATAATAAAAATTTAGTAAAACTTAGCCTAAACAAATGGCTTAAAACCCCTAATATATTAGTCTAAACAAGTGGCTTAAAAATTTAGTAAAACTTAGCCTAAACACCTAATATATTAATCTCTCAATCTCCGATACTCGTGTATTTTAATTTTAGTTGGAACTGGTTCTTGATCTTACTTTGAATTAAAATCAGCGTCTGTTGGGACGTTGTCATCCAAAATCGACTGCGTTATTCTCCATCACGGCCAATTCTACATCACTAATATCTACACTCTGTACTAGACGATGGTCATTAGTAATTCTATATCAAAATTTTAACGATATGTAATAAATTAGAGCACCTAACCTAACCCTAACCTGGAGTCAGAGTAACATAACCTATTATCCTAAGGGCTTCGTTCAATCGTTCTGATCCGTAATGTTATGGAATGTGGAGTTTTTGCCTCGTCAAGTTCATGTTTTAAAGAACAGAAACTAAATCTTGATTAGTACAGTAGTAGCTTAGTTAGTAGGGAGTCTAAAAAACAAAAGTAATAAAGTGGGGGTGAATTGCACTCACTATATCTTTGTAAACTTTTCCTTGCAAATTAGTATCTTTCCAATTGATTTTGCATTTATGTATCTTTTTTTGTAGGACCCACCGTCAAAAAGACCATTTTATCCTCACCCTTTCTTTTTCACCTATTTTTTCTTTTCCTTCCACCGAAAATCAATATATTTCTTTTCTTTATTATTTTCTTTTTTTCTTTTCTTTTTCTTTCCCTTCTCTTTCCTACTTTTACATTTATTTCACCCCATTTTTTTTTGAACGGTGGATATCATCCAATGGGTGAGGTTTCCGGTTATATAGACCGCCGGAATGGAGTTAGAAACGGTCGATCTACCGGAATTCAAAAAAAAAACGGACTTAATACGGAGATTGCAAATGGATAGTTGAGTCTCTATCCATGTGGATACTACGAAAATTGCGAATGAATATCCATCCATGAGGATACTACAATGGTCATATACATGCAATGTGCTTAATATGGGTAGGAAGTATCCAATGAAAATGTAGTTTTTGAATGGATAGTGGTCTACACATACTCTATGTCCACAAATTCACAATCATGTGGACTTTTAACCAACTTTTGTCTATTAGACCCATACTTTGTGTCCACGGATCGCAATAATGATAACTTTTGACCACCGATTGTGATCGTCCAACATGCTTTTGTGTCCATGATAAGAATCTTGTTAAGCATTTTGTCCATCATATGTTAAACCATCTTGTTAAGCATGAGATGTGATAAGGTTCCAAATTCTTGTTAAGCATCTTGTCCACGAATAATCATATGTTAAATATTTACCCATGGTAAACATATTTTTGGATTCATCATTCATGTGATCGTCTAACATCATATGTTAAATCATCTTGTTAAGCATCTTGTTCATCATAAGTATCCACGTGGATGGATGAACTATCCATTCGCAATATTTTTTTTAAGTCCAAATTTTTTTTTTTGGATTTCCGATAGATCGATCGATTCTCTCTCCATTTCGATGATCTATAAGTCCGAAAACCTCACTCAATTCACCCTATCCACAGTCAAAAAAACGTGGGGTAAAAATTAATGCATAAAGTAAGAAAGAGAGTGTAAGAGAAAAGAAAAGAATTAAAAAAAAAATAAAAAAATCGGATGGATAGAAGATGAACTGTGGATGGGTTTGTATAATTAACTATCTATAACTAGAAGACAAAAAACAAGGTTAAATGGTCATTAGCCACCACTAAAAGACAAAAAAAAATACAAAAAAAAAACAATTAGATTTTGAAAAATATAACTTTGCTATTACTTTTTGAAAAAGATACATTTGGTGCAATTAATTCTAATAAAGTGATGTCTATTATTCTCTAGTGTGAAGGCGAAAGACAGCTTATTGTATTTAGCTGGCAGCATTTCTTTTGGACAATTAAAAAGTTCTTGAAAAATTAGGGCCCATTTTAAAATACTCTCTCCTTTTTCCTTAGTTGGATCAACTTTTAATCCAACTGAATAATTTAGCCTCTTAAAACTCGACCCAATTTACTATCGGCCATTTTATTTAATGTATGGACTCTTCTTGCAAAAAAAAAAAAAATGTATGGTCTTCAGTTTTTAAAAACCATTTTCATAAATTAAAGAAATATGAAACACATTTCATTATATCACCTATTAATAAGTCTTCCGGGATCAATTACAATTACTAAATTAACCATGGCATCTGCATCTTCTTCGTCTCCGATGAATCGTTTAGCTTACAATCGTTCATATATTACCGTCGATGAACAATAGCACAATGGTAAAGTTCTGTATACTCATGCCTCATGTCTCAAGTTCGATCCACGGCTGGATCGATTTTATATTTTTTTTAATAGAAAAACGACGTCGTTTTAATAATAATAAACAGCGAGGTTAATGGTGTTTAATTTTCCGTTAAAAAAAGTTAACGGTGTGCTTTAATGGCAAGTCAACCTAAAGTTTGAGTTTTTAACAGAAGTTAATAAATTGCCTGGTGTTTTTTTGGCCACACAAAAAATTGGTGTTTCAATTGACCATTCCTGCAAAGTTAGGGATTTTTATGGCAGAATTTTTTTTAATAGAAAAATGACGTCGTTTTTTATTAACAATAATAATAAACGGTGAGGTTAATGGTGTTTAATTTTCCGTTAAAAAAGTTAACGGTGTGCTTTAATGGCAAGTCAACCTAAAATTTGGGTTTTTAACGGAAGTCAATGAATTGTCTAGTATTTTTTTGGCCACACAAAAAGTTGGTGTCTCAATTGGCCATTCCTGCAAAATTGGGGATTTTTATAGCCGAATTCCCAAATTTTAAACCCCAAGAGTTTTACATTTGTCAGGAGGAACTCATACTTGACAATATTTAAACTCGGACAAAATAAATTATATTAATTGCTGATCTGTCAGGCCATGCAGGTTTGAACAATTGGCTGTTTTTTTAACAAAAATTCAGAATTTGGTAGTTGAAATAGACATGGAATTCTTCTATATGTCTAATAGTTTGTTTGATTCAGAAATTCCAAAACGCGGTAAAGATACACGGAGGATCAATCGAGTCAATACGTTTCAAATGAAGCGTAATACTCAAGGAAACAATAGTCCATTAATTTTCTTCAGTCATGAATAACGTACCTAATAAATCTGTCTCCGATGATTAAAAAAATGAAGCCTATATTTCCATAAAACGAAGACAACAGTGAAGTGTTATATGTTGTCTCAAAGTTTTGGCTAATTTCGTTTTCTTTCTAAATTGTCGTTAAAACAAGCTTGGCTTTTCGTGTATATGTTAATATGTGTTATTATATAACTCAACAGAAATATGTTTGTATAAATTATTGGATTGGTTATCATGATTAGACTTTATTATCCATTTGTTTAGCTGGTAATACGAGTCGGCCACCCAAAGGACGATGTACGATTGCGAGCCACATGATTAGAGTTCTCCTTAGATTAGGAATAATCAGGACGTCATAATTCTGATATTCATTTTATTCAAGCTTTAAACACGAATCCAAAGTTTGATATCTTGATTATTGAAATTGGGGAAATGGGTTTTGTCGTGAAGATAGAGACGACATGGAAGCTACGTACGTTCCAACCAGTTGGTTTAATATATGCTAATATTTTTCTATTTATCAAAAATGTTATCTCAATAATTGTCAATGAAGTCATGTTCACATTTCGCATTGACATTCATACACGTTCGCAACATAAAATAATACGACTTGACCCCGAGCTTTGCTTGACTTGTTACATTGTGACCCCTATTTATCTCTCAGTACTATATTATACTGTTATATATGGGTTTAGCACCCCATCCATTTAGAAGGCCCAATACTTATTCCTTGAACAAAGGCCGGCCCAACAGAAGCAAAATGGCCCAACAAGCAGTAAGGGCCCGAATGCAGACGCCCGAACCAAGCCCATCACTATCGGCTCGGCTCGGCTCAACTCAAACAAACCTGCTCGGCTACGCTAACATCCAAAGGAACGTACGGCTCAGCCCATCTCGTCGCCAAGTACGGCCCAATCCGCACGAGCTCGACAAGCGGTCAACGGCCTGTAAAAAGTACGACCGTATTTTACTATAAATAGGAGTCGTCACTGTACATTAACGTAACTTTTTGGAGATTTGTGCACTTCTTACTATTTTCTCTCTCTAGAGTCAATTTCCCGAATTGTAAACCGAGCACGTCTTTCTACCTGCTCGGGAATCTGAATACCAACTACGCTCGTCCCGAGCATATTACTCTCGACAAAGAACCCCGAACACAATCCTCTCTTCTTTCACCCCGAGCACTGCTTTACTCTTGCTTATCTCTGAATCTAGTCGGTTCTCTTTCAAGAACAACTTAGTTCCTTCGGACCGAGCACGTCAACTTTCTAGCAAGACGCGCATCCCAACCTCGTGACCACCTCGGTTATCACATATACCATAAAAATATCCAATAAATTTTATTAAAATAACAACAATAATAATAGATAAATTAAACATCAAATCAAGATCCAGGACGCAAATCGCTTATAACAAGCATAAAATACATGTGCGCAATGAGTTTCACAGATCAGATCTAGGTCACAAGCGAAAGAATATAAATATAATCGGATAATCAATTAAACATTATCCACCCGCAAAAGAAGTTAAAGATCCTATCATGAATAGTTCAAGTTCAAAGATGCCTAAACGTTTTAAAGAGTTTTTATATGTAAGGAACTAGGCCTACTTGTCATTGTAATTGATTGTGAAAACGAACTATTATTCCAAATATACTCATTTATCTTTATATTAATTGAGAAGTGCTTTTGGCTTTATATTTACTCTCAAAATAGTTGATTACTAAATTACCATTAATGAAATTAGGCATTTTACTATGTTAACCTTAATTTATATTTATAATTTTATTATTTATTATATTAGTTAGTTTTTATTTTATTTTAGAGATATATCATCAGAATAAAAATAGATAAGACTATAAATACGAAAATATATTTGAATTATCAGTTTTAATATTGATAACTATGACTATTGTGGATAATAAAAATTTATATAATAAATTCATATTAATTTTATAAATTTTTAGTTTAGATAAATATAAACGATAAAATACTTTAAATAAAAACATTATAATATTTATACATATATAATTATAATATATTTTAACTTTATTTACGATATATATACAAAACCTTTAAAAAATAAAAATAAAAAGTAAGATGACAAAGATCAAAATATTTATGAAGATTTAAAATATTAATAAATTTGGTTGTTATAGTTAATTTATTTTAGAATAAAATATAATATGTTATAATAAAAAATTAAATATAATAATGTTTAAATGTATATTTAATTACAAATAGTCTGATAAAGATTTTTTATAATTTTATTATTGTTAAACAAAATTGATGATTTTAATTTTAAAAAAATTTATGTGTTATAATGTAAATAAAAATAATTTAATAAGAGGTTTAGTATAACAATGCTTATATTTATATTTAGTTACAAATAGATTTTGTTATAATAATATTATTGTTAAAATAAATTGATAATATTTTATTTTTAGAAAATTTGGATGGTAATAATGTTTGTGCTCGCAGAAGGTGCGAACGAATCATACTAGTGTTTCAATATATATATATATAGTCTTCTAGATAAAAACGCGTATAATAATTTTCTAATTAAAAATCTTATTTAATAAGTAAATTAAAACATTATTAACTCAAATCTATTTGTTGATATTAACTAAAATAAAACTAAAATTAATCAAAAATCTTATTTAATAAGTAAATTAAAACATTATTAACTCAAAGTCTAAAACATTTTATAATTTAAGAAAGAGAAAGTAGTGATTAACTGTTGACTTTTATGATTGGTACTTAATTAATTACCTCTAATGGTCTTCGAAAATTGTATAACTATATATTAACTAGATTGAAAAATATATGGAGTTAGGATTGTGCAATTTGGAATGACAATAACTTAATAAATCTGATTGTTTTTTGAACGGGTTTATTGATGTCAAAAACATATACGTATGTGTGTGTATATATATTGGTTTGTTTGCCGGTATATACTTAAACTTAAATAACTTTTAGCAGATTATGTCTGGTAAAGAATTTGTTGACAAAAAAAAAAGAATATTTTATAATTTTAATCTTATTTCTTTAAACTAAAACTGTTAAAAAAAATGTTTAAGATTTACCATCTACTAGAAGTCTAGTACCTAACTTTTTTATAAAAAAAACATTATGAATTAAATATTGGATAAGATCATTAGTTTTTCAGTTTTTCTATTAAACAATATCGAATGGACCGAGTAGCCAACAAATGAATTCCACATCAAAGTTGAGTAGTTGTTGTTGATTATGACGTCATCCTTGCTAGAGTCAGCAACTTCGGTAAAAACTACGTCATATTGCTAACGTCGATGGCCGACGGAAAGAGCGGCGTTTTCCTTGGTGCATAATTAGTCGCCACTTGCCAGCTACATTACAATTAATAATCTCTTTTAATGTGTAAAGATCGTCCATATTTTACTTTTTTTTAATCCATCAGTAAAGATCGTCGAGAAATTTTTTTTTTTTTTTTTGGCTAACTATCGTCGAGAAATTATTCAATTTCTTTTCTTACATAATGCATAATAAAATTGCTCACATCGTTAACTGATGCTAATAATAGTTAAACTGAAGTTGATCATATTATGGCCTCAGTTATAACTTTTGGAATGTAACACACTTTTGAATCACGGTCTGTTCAGTCGCTCATAGAGAAAATAAGCTGAACTGTTCATGTAAGGTTGGATTCTAGCAGCCAAACAAATGGATGATAAAAACTACCTAGTGTTTATCCTAACTCTTTAGTACTCTCCAACTTACCAGACGTTATGTAAAACCACATTTTTCTGCTCGATTCCTCCTGTCTTTCACACATGACTAACCATTAACTATTCTAATAAACTTAGCTAAATAAAAAATAAGATTTTTGTATTAATAAGTGAACCGCGTAGATTAGTGTAATCGTAATGAAAAATTTATATAAAACGAAACTTCCTTTTCTATTACACGACAGATCATTTGCTAAAGTCAACACCTACTTTTCCTTACTCTCACAATTGGTCTGTTTAAAAAAAAATAAAAAAAATCTAGTACCAACTGGTGGCCGACTGATATTTTGTGTTTTATATTATTTAATTGTTTTAAGCACATGTTATAAATCCTAATTAATTCTTACTTTTCTATCAATACTATTAAAAAATTGGAGTTTGGCCATGGTACATAAATGTTGTTCCAGAAATTTGCCTTTGATATTATTAGGATTTGTAACCTTCATTAAGGGTAATTAGGGAATATAACATTATCTCTACAATCCATGTTTCCAAACAAGACAATTATTAAACATGTAGCCAAACAACCAAAATCTAATGGGTCCCACTTTCCTAATTAATTAAAATCAAAACAAATTAATTGATAAATATAATGAATAATTTATACATCAACTATTATATATAAATTAAGATTCTTTAATTTATGATTTAATTCAAAATATATTTATAATATATTTTGATATCTTTTTATTTTGTTTCAAAATATATATATATATATATATATACATATTACGATTGATGTTTTTACGATTGTACTTTTTAGCAGGTTTTTCCATCAAATTGAAAAATATTTAATTAATTAAACGGGTTGAAAAATTAATTAGCTAATCTCGATTATAAATTTTTTTTAAAAAAATTCGCATATAGTAAATAATTTCAGCTGATATATTTTAAAATTAATAAAATATTAAAATGATTTCATACTTATATTATTCAAATATTTGAAATATATTTTAATATCTTTTTTTTGTTTCAAATATATATATATATACACATATTACGATTGATGTTTTTACGATTGTACTTTTTAGCAGGTTTTTCCATCAAACTGAAAAATATTTAATTAATTAAACGGGTTGAAAATTAATTAGCCAATCTCAATTATAAATTTTCTAAAAATTCGCATATAGTAAATAATTTCAGCTGATATATTTTAAAATTAATAAAATATTAAAATGATTTCATACTTATATTATTCAAATATTTGAAATATATTTTAATATCTTTTTATTTTGTTTCAAATATATATATACACATATTACGATTGATGTTTTTACGATTGTACTTTTAGCAGGTTTTTCCATCAAACTGAAAAATATTTAATTAATTAAATGGGTTAAAAAAATAATTAGCCAATCTTGATTATAAATTTTCTATAAAAAATCGCATATAGTAAATAATTTCAGCTGATATATTTTGAAATTAATAAAATAATAAAATAATTTCATACTTATATTATTCAAATATTTGAAGCGTCAAATTATGATTTATGTTTGAATGAAGTTTTTAACGGATAGTTCCATCAAATTTGCAAATTATATATACGACTACAACATGTATTTTATAAAATAATATTTTAGATAAATAAAATAACAATTAAACATATACCATATAACTTTTACTATAGTTTTTTTCACATATATATATTTTTTCCAAACTATGATCTTACGATACAACGCAGATTAAAATATATAATGCGAAATCGTTATTTTAATCTCTTAATTCTTACGATATATCTCCTCCAAATAACACATAATTCATTTTAAAAAAAAACTAAATTGCTAACTCACTGTTTATAATGTTGGTTAAACAATTATAATCAAAATTAGATTACATAATTAAAAATCTAAACTACTATTAACAAAATGAATAAAAAGTAAAATTTGTAAAGAAAATTAAACCCGCACTTTCTAAGTGCGGGTCAAAATCTAGTTTTATATTAAACTACACCCTAGTGTATGTAACTTTCTTGATTAGGCATCCAAAACTTTAATCTATAATTGGTACCGTCAAACTCTTTCTATTGCGTATACATGGTTTATAACTATAACATGTTGTACTTTCCTAATACTTTCTTATCAATATTTTTTTTGTCCTTTCCCTCATCTGGTAATGTGGGTGCACCACTAGCCACTGGCCCTATATATGATCTTCCTACCCATATTCAAAATTTATAGCATAGAGAAGAGACTTGAGAGAAAAGAAAACGGCTAACAAACATACACACAAGTACAGTCTTCTCTATGAGTATGAATTCCCCACACGAAAAGGCGGTACAAGCTATCCTTTATGGCCATAGCTGTGCCAAGCGGTTGAAGCTGCGGCTCGACCATCCAATGGCTGACGACATATCGGTTTCAAGCTATGATCTTGCTAACTCGATCGTCCATAGTTTCTCCAATGCCATCTCAATCTTATCTGATAAACCAAAATGTGAGGATGATCTATTTTCTGATCTATCTTCAAGGGATTCTTCCTCTCCTCCTCCTCTTCCCCTAGGAAGCCCCTCCAAGAGAAGGTATTGATAAAATTTTAACTATAAATGCAATGTCATCACATAAATTAAGGTGTGACAAGCTAAGAAATGGGATGTAATGATTTATATGCTAATTTTTTTTATACCACAATATTTTCAGAAAGATTAATAGTACAAATTCAAGTAAGAATTGGAGGGACGATTCACCGGTTCCGATCTACTACGACGGGTTTCTTTGGAGGAAATACGGCCAAAAGTGTATTAAAAATTCTAAACACCAAAGGTAATATCAGAAATACTCTAATCATATTTGTTTAACTGTACCAACTTTTTTTGTTATCAATACTAATTGGTGTATGCATTAATGTTGTTACAGGAGCTACTATAGATGTTCTTACAACATAGATCATGACTGTGGAGCAAGAAAGCATGAACAGAAGATTAAAGACAATCCTCCGGTTTACCGAACCACTTACTTTGGCAACCACACTTGCAATATCAACCATAACCAAGATGCTGTTTTTACTACCGTTGGAGATCCGGTGGATGATGCCCGTATGATCCGATTCGGAAAAAATCTCGATCAGGAGAAGGAAAGCCACACGAGCTGTTTGTCTTTATTGTTCAAGCATGGAGAAGATACAATCAAAGAGGAAACCATGGATCAGTACCGTGGAATAACCGGTGATGATCATAAAGATTGTCAAAATGTGATGAAAGAAAATTATCAATCATCACCATCAGGTTCTTATACTCCTCCGTCGTCGTCATCTGGCAGTGCAATTGACAATATGTTTGATTCAGATCTGCTAGTGGAAGACTTAGATTTCTGGGGTAGTTATGATCTGTATGACTTTGGATTGCGCTAGATTTTTTAGTTGAAAAAGAATATTAAAGAATTTCCTTATACGAGAAATAGTATATGAGAATTGTGAGTATTTATGTTATTGAATATACAGTTTCTGTCGCTAATATTTGATGGGTTTCTTTTTTTAAGGTTGGTACAAATTATGAAAATTATCACGATCAACAGCTCTACTTGTTTTCAAAAATTTCTTTATAAGCGGTTTCATTAATTTTGTAAAACTCATGCCTTAAAAATGCAAACCAATACATGTTGGTGTAGAGTTTTTAACCATTTAACTAGTAAGTTACAATTGCTTCCACAATACTTGAAGGGGGTTTGTAACAAAATAATTTGTTAGAGAACATGTAATATTAATCAACGAAACTTCGAGCATGTCATCATCCTATTTTTTTATCATATACTAATTTGGAAATAAGCTCTATAGATCCATCATTTATCTTTTTGCGTATTTTTTACTTCTGCATAAGTAAATGAAAATTAGACTCGCTTGATGTATGACCACGTAATACAATTTAGAAAATTAGATAAATAACAACTAGCGTTAAAAAAAAAAAAAAAAAAGATAAATAACAACTTGACTTATAAGCAGAAGAACAAATATTTATCCTAAAAGGAAAGTGTGATGTAACGTGAATTCTCCATTCCAATGTTAGAAAGTCTTATTAAAAAAAATTCCCAATCCAAATAAGATCCTTTTTTAGATCTGCAACTTACGGCTTTTCTATCTAGTATATATTTTCTAAGATTTGTAACTAGGTTTCTCTTGTTTTCTTAAAAAGGCGACTACCGACAGCGAACGAAAAGAGACACCGATGGAGACATCATAAGTGATTATTTGGACAAGAGACAACGGTTGATCAAAAGTTAGTCACGTCCACTTCTCGTTCCAACCACTCTTTCCCTACATTTGTCTGTCAGCTCCAGCAAACCTCATCTTAAAATTAATGATATAACACAATAAATCGTAATTGATGAAGAGAGTACTAGACGAGAATACTATACGGTTGCTAACTACACATTTCAACGACTAGCTCCTTTTTTACAGTGAGGTTCGATCTTCACTTCTTCTTTTGAGAATTATGGTGTCTTATGTTCGATTTCATAATCATTCCAGTCATGGGGATGAGGATGACGACTTGTTTTGGTGTAATAAATCTTGATTTATCTGTTTTTTCAGAGGAATTTTGTTTGTAGAATAAGAATACTGTTTACCTGAAAATCACTCATTAATATGCATCTCAGCCAACGTGTTTTGTTGTACTTTATAGGCAAATGTAATGTTTATATATATAATTTAGAAACTTATTCTTGTTTAATCCCCGACTAGTCTCTCATTTTCTGTTACTAGGATCATCAATCCCCGCGCGTGTGTTTTGAATGTTTTGATTATTATTTTTAATCTATATTTTATGTTTTGAGCAATATATGGTTTGTTCCCACAATTTTGTCGAGATTCTTAATAATTCCATTTGTATCTATTTTCGATTTGTTTTTCTATTATCTAAAAATTACTTATTTTAGATTCTTTGCAGTCCATTCGTGCTTGATGTTACCTTTTTACTATAGCTTGGAAAAATATCAGTTTTTGTTATATATTTTTTTGAGTTTTATATTTTAGTTTTAAAATTATTTTAGTTTTACTATATTCTTTGTATTTTTCAGTAATATTGTTCATTTTTACCATCCATGTGTCGAAAAATTCTTAAATATTTTATTTATATCAATTTTTTTTCTTTAACTAAATTTATAGTTTATGGGTTTCTACTTAATAGTAATCTCAAATATAAATTAAATAACTATTGTTTTTATAGTATTAGTTTGGTTTTAATTTACGGGAAAAAAAAAGAAAATTTTAAGCCAATTTTACATAAAAACTCTCGGACCAATTAGTATGTTTATTCATCTTTATTTGTGCTATGATTTGTTTTTCAAGAGGTTTCACATCTAAATCTCTCTCTCTCTCTCTCTCTCTCTCTCTCTCTCTCTCTCTCTCTCTCTCTCTCTCTCTCTCTCTCTCTCTCTCTCTCTCTCTCTCCCCATAGATTGACTTTCTGTTTTTTATTTACTTTTTCTATTTTATTATTCTTCATTTACTAAATTATCTAGAGTTTTTATATTATATGCTTTGCATAGCGAATTTTATTATTTTATCTTTTCATAATTTAAATATATAATTATTATATATGTATATATTAGTAGTAAAATGAATGTAGATTTATTTAGATAAATAAGTGGATTTTGTTTTTTGTTTTCTTATAATAGTTTTAAAAAAAGATTTTAAATATATATTAAATTTGATATTATTGTTCTTTTGTATGTTCACTTCAAAAATTTTATTCTTATTTTACATAGAATGTCTTGTGTTTATTTAGAGATGGTGAGGTTTCATGGCGTTTTGAGTTTTGTATCTTGGAACCCACATTTCTCACTTTTTGATCTTATTGCTCTCACTCTTGGGATCTCCATAAACCCTTTGATCCCTCTTTTTGTGTGTGGATTCTCACACCTCCTACTCGCCGGTGTGCTACTCCCTCTCTCTAGTATCTTTGGTTTTCTCTCTTTGTCTCCTCTATTATATTACTCTAACTCAGATAGCTTCCCCTCCAAGAAAAGCCTTGCTTCCGACAGCTGCATCTGAACTCCCTCTTCCCTCAAAACCTCTGCCGACCTATGCATCTGTCTCTCTTCCTCAAGCTCTCGTCTCATCCGAACAATCTCTGATTTCTCTCACGATCTCTCTTTTAAGAGCCGCTTGTATTGCATCTCCTTCTCTTCCCTACCCATTCTCTCTTCTTCTTCATCTTTGGCCAGCCTTTTGTTCATCAACTCTGCCCGTCTTCTAGCTTTTCTCTCCTAGTCCAGCTCTGCCTTCAATCCCTTGATCTCAGCCCGAACTGGAACATATAAGCAATATAGTCTAAATATGACTGCAGGGGATGCCTCTGCGTACCTGAGCACCCAAAAAAGTGACATAAAAACATAGAAAAAAATGACATAAAAAAAAAGTGTACATAAAACATGAACTGCTAAGAGGATGCTCCGTGACGTGAGACTAATCTTCAATAAAGCTTGACCGTAAGCAGGAAAGGAAACACAGAAACTCTAAAGTAAAGTTTTACTTTATAAACCTGAGAAGTCATTTCCAAACTTAAACCCCTTTGTTGCAGGTAACGACATACAAGCTTTGCCAGTTCTGCTTCAAGTTTTTCAAAACCTTCGGACCAACCCCATGCGCATAGCAGCTTTAATAATCATTTGTTGAATTTCATGCAATCAGACGTCAGGAATAAACACAGAATTAACTAATTATAATGCACAGTGAGTTCATACAAGTGGAGCATTCCCAACGATGCAGGTCACAACACTACCAACGGTTCACTCTCACAGCAGTGATAGCAGCTATCATCTTCTACGCATAGTCGGGATTAGGGCACCTTACCATGTTATTTTTCTATCTGGAAGACAAACAAAATTAGGTAAGAATATTACTGGATGCACCTTCATAAGAATTGGCAACACTTGACTACTTAAGTAATAAGGATGAAGACTCTAATGGTGGACGAAACTCGCTGCGATTTTCGAGCAAGAATCATGTCACCAAAATGAGTTTTCCCCAAGTAAAAGTATGATATTTGCTCTCAAAACAAAATGTAAGTTATACTTCCAAAATAGATGCGCAACTGTTCAAGTGTCAAGTTCTGTTGGTCTGCCAAATCCTATGGAAGTACAACCTGATGGACTTGAGAGACATATGCAAGAATCTGGAGATAAGTAAAAAAACAAATAATCAAACATAGTAAATCAAGAAGCATATTCGAAAGAGTTGGGCGAAGCAAATGAAAATTGGGTTAAGGAGATAAAGTACTTAGGGACATCCTCTTTTCAAGGATATACTACAATAGGAAAAAAAACAGAGAGATGCAAGAGTGAACCAAACATTAGAGCATATTAAGGAATTCACTATCAATTGATTCGAGAGCAATGCTATTTGCAAAATCAGAAAGCAAACATACCTCAGTTCCTGGAAATTGCTTCAAAATTTTCTTGGCCAAAGCTCCAGAACCATGAGCAACTCTTCCAATGGTCTCTCTCGCTGAATATCTCTCACCAACCTTTGAAAAAAAAATAACTTAAATTGAGAACGATACCCCATTTTCTCAGCCTAATTCACATTTAGGAGGTGCAATTGAGGAAACAACATTTAACCAGAGTTATCAAGAAACTTAAAAGTTGTAGCACATGTCACATTACCCTGATTGTTTCTTTCTTCACGAACTTCTCTCTTTGATGCATCTCTCGCAGCTGCTCTTTGAGGTAGCTCTCTTTCTCTCTCTCCCTTTCATGTAGAAGGCATTCTTCCTCTTTATGTCTTTCACGGTCTTGCCTTCCAATTTCTTTCCTTATTTGCTCTTCCCTCTGCATAGTCAACTGACACACATAAGAAAAACGAACAGCATAAAGGTTTAATAGAGTATGTGCTTAGCTTATATGGAAGCTGACCTTTCGCCTCTCTCAAGCTCTCTTCGGGTCCTCTTCTCATGAGCCCCAACTGGACTATAAATCTAGTTGAGTTTTTGTATTTCGTGGTCTCTAATCTGATTAGCATCACCTAAACACAATCTTCAAATCATAAATCATTTAACAATATCGACAATCACAGGAAAAAGCAAAGCGTTTTTTATCCGATGTCTTCAGATTTACCCGGAAAATTACCTTGGGTTAGGGCAACGCCATTCACTATCTCTGACGCAACCATCTCTGCCAACACCATCGCTTCCGCCGCCGCCACCACCTCCTCTTCCACTGCGATCACCTTATTGATGTACACCACCGCCTGAATCGTATATAACTATTTACACATGAGAAGAAAGCAATTATTTAAACAATCGTGAGGACAAATCCGGCAGATCTAAAACAATCAAAATCACATACCTCGGTTTCCTCTACCGCCGCCGTAACCATCACGTCCGCCGTATCCGCCTCCGGCAGAGGCACTGTATCCTCCATATCCAGCACCACCTCCTCCATATCCATCACCACCGTACGGAAAATAGTCATTTGTGGGTAGATATATTAGATTACGCCCTGGAGAATTTCTTTTTTGAAGGAAAATCATATTACCTCTGCTTGTTTGATTGCGATTTCTTCTGGAGTCACAGAGTATCATCGTTCATCATCCATGTCGATTCCTTCGTCATACCTCGAAAGCCGATCGTAACGTTGAATCCAATATTTTTTATCTCGGGAGTCATACAATATTCCTACTCTCTGAATGAATATATTATTGCTGAGGAAAGACATCAAAGAATTAATTGAAACAAAACGTTTGGGTTTCTCAATCGAAAAAAGAAAAAGATGCTGACGTGGACAGTCTCAATGGAGAGTAAAATTGTCTCTAAAATTCGGCTAGTACGCCCGTATACACGCCGTTTAGACGCTGGACGTCAAGCAACTGTACCGAATTTTCCAATACGGTAATAACTATACGGCCAACTTGATAATTACTTAAACTTCACACTGTAGGCAATAAAAAATTCCCTTTAAATATATGGCCTACTAGTCAAACGTGAATATTTATATGTATTAACATTCCTTGTATGTTATGGGATTAATATAGTCATTGAGTCTTTAATTGATAATGCTCAACTTTTTTTTTTTTTTTTTTCTGCTCAACTTGAAACTCATTTTTAGAACTAAAACTAAATCAGTATGTAATATATTTTAGTTAAGCATGTTTTACAGACAAAATTTTGTTAATGTTTAAAATATATTATATGTATAAGTATATTAAGGAAAAAATATACACCGTATATACCCCGAATAAACAACCGTATATACGTCTAGGCGTTATACAATGGTTGACCGCACGGCTAGCGTATAGCGTATTTTAGAACACTGCTAATTATATATATGATTTCGCTAGGTCCGGTTATACCTACATCAAAAAAATTGCTCAACACAATCCAGTTCTTTAGGTATGAATGTATAATAAATTTGTTGACGTTCATTTAATTTTACAAAAGAAAAAACAACGAGAGAGAAAAAGTTTCACAACTAAGAAATGTTTTAAATAAAAGAATTAACAAGTGAAAGATTTATTAATATACTAGGTGATCAAATGTTCATTAATACTTTTACACTAATAGGTTTGAAATTAGATTTCTAAAGATACAATTTCTGCAGATTAATTAAAGTAAGCTTATAAAAAAAAATATTTATAGTAGTCTGAAAAATTGTATTTATAATAGTTTTTATAATCTTTATCATCTGCAAACAGGCACGTCTTTACCAGACTTGGTCCATCGCCGGTTACCTCATGGCAAGCTCCTCTTGGCAAATCCATCTGCAGCAAAGTTCCTCACTAGTCACTAGTGAAGAGGATTAGAATTTAAGAAACGCCTTCTCTTGCAAAAAAAATCTTAACAATCATTTATTGTATGAAAAGCTCACAAATCATTTTTCTCAAAGTGAGCCATGGACTGCCATCCACTGTCCGGACCCTTCAATAGAACGATACAAAATTGTTGTGTAAATATTTCTTACATTAAAGAGAATGGTATCCCTTTATAATATACTAAGATTTTTTTGGGCTCAAGTGGTGAGTACTTTAATTTTGTTGCAGTGGTCCAACAAAAGTTTACCCTAAAACGGAATTTAAACATATAGCCACTTGCGTATCGTCCTATCGAACTAAATTCAACTGACAATGCTATGATTTCCCTTGGATGACATTTAGCTGCCTCAAATATGTGGCTGTGGTGCTTCCAGCTATCTTAATCGTAAAAACATTGTTGTTGTATAGCCAACTGTAACCTTTGTTGAAATAAGAAAGTAAATTCGGTAGCAAGTTGACAAAAAGTCTGTAGCACAATGAGTACTATTTGTCATTATTTTCTTTGCCAGCGAAGACTCAAGAGTACTATTTGATATTATTTTGGATTTATTATTTAGATGTTGTTTGTTGGATCATTTGACATATTCATCCAGATGGTTCATCTAAATGATCCATCCAAATGATCCATCTGAATGTTGTTCGTTGTTTTTTAGATGTTTTTTCGATGTTCATTTGGATAGATCATTTAGATGAACATGTGTTTGTTTGCTTAATTTTTTTTTAAACTTCAATTTCATCTAGATGAGTTTAATAAGAAAATGACTAAACTACCATACTTTAAACTAATTAAATTTTTAGTTATAATCTTAATTATATTATTTTAAATACTAATTTAAAATATATTTACAACTAATTAATTTTTAAATTATTATTATTATATTGACAGAAAACGCAATATTATAGATTTGGCGGAAAAATGTGAATTTGCAGTTTTAAGGGAAAATATGATTTTTGCGGTTTAGCAGAAAACACTATTTTATGGTTTTGGCAGAAAACATGATTTTACGGTTTTAACGAGAGAACACGATTTTTTGGTTTTGGCAGAAAACATGATTTAACGATTTTAACGAGAGAACACGATTTTTTGATTTTGACGGAAAACACGATTTTACGGTTTTGGCGGAAAAACAAAATTTTTGTTTTGGCGGAAAAACACAATTTTGCAGTTTTGGCGGGAAAACGCGATTTTACAGTTTTGGCGGGAAAACGCGGTTTTGCGGTTATGGCAGGAAAACATGATTTTATGGTTATGGCGGGAAAACGCGATTTTGCTGTTTTGGCGGGAAAACATGATTTTACGATTTTGGCGGAAAAACGCGGTTTTACGGTTTTGGAGGAAAAACACGATTTTGCAGTTTTAGCGGAAAAACATGATTTTACAGTTTTGATGGGAAAATGTGATTTTACGGTTTAGACGGGAAAATGTGATTTTACGGTTTTGGCGGGAAACACGGTTTTGACGGAAAAACGCGAGTTTACAATTTAGGCGAGAAAACGTGATTTGCGCGTTTGGTGGGAAAACACAATTTTGCGATTTTGGCGTGAAAACGCGATTTTGTGGGTTTGGCGGGAAAACGCGGTTTTGGCGGGAAAACATGATTTTACGGTTTTGGCGGGAAACTCGGTTTTGCGGTTTGACGGGAAACGCGATTTTGCGGTTTTGGCGGAAAAACTTGATTTTACGATTTTGGCGGGAAAACATGATTTTGCGATTTTGGCGGGAAATGCAATTTTGCGATTTCGGCGGAAAAACGCGGTTTTGGCGGAAAATACAATTTTACGGTTTTGGCGGGAAAATGTGATTTCAGGGTTTTGGCGGAAAAATGTGATTTCAGGGTTTTGGCGGGAAAATGTGATTTCAGGGTTTTGGCTGGAAAACGTGATTTTGCGATTTTGACGGAAAAACACGATTTTGCGGTTTTAGCGGAAAAACACGATTTTGCGGCTTTGACAGAAAACATAAATTTTCAAGATAATTGTGATATATTTTATTTAGTTTATGTTCGTTTACTCATTTAGAATTTGCATTCAAATGATCCATTTAAATAATTGAGGTATATTAGTAATTTGTTATTTTTGGATGAACCATCTCCATCCAAATGATCCAATTTGGTTCATCTAGATGAATTTATAAATTTTGCTAAAATTTTTAAAATTCATTCAGATGATCCATCTGGATGGAGACGAGATTCATCTGAATGAACGTCGTTTTTGTTACTAAACGAACATCAATTATCATCTTCATCCAGATGATCCATCTGGATGGACAAACGAACAGCACCTTACTGGTAAGGAGACTGGAGACGAAAGATGGTAAAAAGAAAAAGAATAAAAGGCATCTAATACGACTGAATATCATACTCATATTTTGATCATAGTCTCATCCTTCGTGGAATAGGTGATTAAATTTACAAGCCAATCAAATTGTATATTTGTAGATGTCTTAAAAGTTAACAAGGAAATAGAATTCAGTTATAGTGACATTATAATTTTTTTTTGAATGAAAAATTATAAAATTCTTTATAATGCATTGATACATATAATGATATTACACACGAGTTTTGAAATCATTTAAATACTTCACAACACGATTTTACTAGTATTCAAACACATAATTACTTATATTAATACTACAATATTTATTGTTTAAGAACATAGGTGATGAGGCCAGGAATGTGTACGTTTGCGATGTAATCGTCCCAATTAATGGACTTGGGGTCGAACTCGAACGATCCTTTGCTCTCTTTGACGCTCTCCTTTCTTCTCATTCGCAGTCTTTCGGTATTTAAATCATCAAATCTGCACAAAAACAAGAATATATAATGTAAATACTTCATTAAGCTATGATATGGCGACATAAATATATGATAAGTGATATACATACATGCCCTTGAAGAGTAAGTAAGGCTGGTAAAGCTCAACTAGTCGCAGAGCTAGCTTGATTTTGCGGCTGTCATCATTGTATTTATCTCCTCCTTGACTCCATGGGTAGATTATATTAATCAGTCGAAGTATAAGTAGAGGAAGCTTGTAACGAAGAGTAATGTACAGGCTGAATTGACCCATAGTGGATAAAATAGTTCCTTTGGGTACTATGATTGGTGAGCCATTGCGAGCAACGAGAGGTTTCTTTGTAAAGTAACGAGCCGTGGTCTCGCGGAGTTGTCCAAACGTGACAGGATTCTGAAAAGAAGAACCAACATGATATATGGTCTGGATCCCGGTTTCTCCCGAGTGAGCTGTCGCGGTTGCTATCATCGCGTTTACCACCATGTCTGCTGGTATCTGAAAAAATGATAGTGTATTTTCCATTGCATAAATATATATGAATATGATAAGAGGTTTATATGTATTTAGCTTAAAGAAGTAAGAGAAAAGTCATAAAATAGCACAAAAAACATACCTTATCATAAATATAGCACCAAAGAAAATAATTCACATTTTTAGCATTATTTTAATTACAAAGACTTTTATAGCATTATATAATTTAGGGTTTATGGTTAATTATTTAGGGTTTAGGGTTTATTATTTAGGGTTTAGGGTTTAGTATTTAGGGTTTAGAGTTTATTATTCAAGGTTAGGGTTTAGTATTTAGAGTTTAGGGTTTAGGGTTTAGTATTTAAGATTTAGGATTAATGCTAATTTAGTGACAAAACATGTTTTTGTGCTATTTTTATGATTTTTCTTCCTTGGTGCTATATTTTTGACAAGTCATATTTTTTGTGCTATTAATGCGATTTGCCCAAGAAGTAATGTGTTATTTAATAATGCTTTTAGGCATGGCCGGCTCATAGGGGCTAGCAGTGCGACCAGGGACCCATGATATTTAAGCCCATATTTTCCATTTTATAGCTTTTTAAAACAAAATCAATTTTACAAACAAAAAATTGGATATATATATTTTTAAATGAAATTTCTTATAAATTTTAGAAATGTTATGTCAAATTTTTTTCAAATAAAAAAAACTCTGAATTTTAATTAGAAAAAAAAAACTTGAGCCGACGCTGGATTTAGGTGTTGACTTATGATTAAAATTGTGATTCAAAGACTTTGGACTTACAAGGTCAAAGACTGAGCTTGTATCCGCAAGAAAACATTTAAGCCTTCCTTTGCCATATGCAACAATCACACTATCAATAGTTCTGCACATTCAAAAATTAAACTAAAGTAAATATGAATGTTGAGTTAACACATTATCTATTACTTGTGATATACTCATTTGATTTATAAAAGTAATATTAAATTTTGTTTATTAACCGGTTCTCACCTCAAACCTTCAATCCAACCAGGAAATGGTTCTGCGAGAGTACTAGTAATCATTGTTGGACGTACGATAACAAGTGGCAAATTTTCTCTATAGCTTCCCATTAGCATCTCTCCCATTGCTTTGGTGAATACATATGTATTCGGCCAGCCATGAAGCTTTGCCCTAGTTTAAGAATTAACGGATGATCAATCATCACATTAAAATTTAAGAACATATAGAGTATGATTAGGCGACAAACCTTGTCATTCCAAGATCTTTCATCGACTGTGAGATCTCTGCTTCAGAAAGATCTTGATGCTGGAGCTCCTTCAATTTCTGTTTCATCAGCTCGAACTCTACATTGATGTCCAGTTTCTTATTTCCACTGAGAGTCTCCCCCATCTTGAATGGTTTCTCTAGGAACAATCCCGGGTTCTCTCCGCAAACATATGCTACAAAATGCAAATGTAGGTAAGCCACGGTTGGTACTTGGTACATATATATGAGAAGCATTATAACTCACCGGTTGAGACATGGAGAAGTAATTGTCCTTTAACACACTTCTTGGCGAAGTTGAGAACATTTAGAGCTCCAAATGTATTGATGCCAAGGCCAACATCATATCTTCATCAAGAATCACAAGTTATATATAAAACGCCAAGCTTAAACATATAGTATTATATAAAAGGTAAGTATATAACTATCATTCTATTCTTTTTTACATGAATAAGAGTTAACATTATAATTCGCACACACAAAAAAAGAGTTAACATTATAATAAAAGTCTTCAAGTTTGGCAAAAAAAAAACTATCATTCTTTTTTTGGTAATACCTTTCATCGAAATTCGTTGTGGCCGCAATATTGATAATGATATCAATCTCACTCCACATACATTGTAAGAGATCAGAGTCGGCTTTCAATCCAAGATTATGGATGGATATATCACCGGGGACCGGCACGATTTTTTCACGCACCAAGGCATTCAGATTTTCTTCACCAAGATCGTTCCTCAACACCCTAAAAAGGTCTATCTCCACAACCTGTTTGTAACATTTGGAAGTAAAGAAAATTATGTTGTTAATATCATTTAATCAATGGACTACCTGTAGATTTATCATTAATTATGTAAAGAAGTGTTTTGGTTTATGGGATTTAGTTTATGACATACCTCGCTACGTAAGCGTTGCATGGCTGCTTTAGTGTCGGGAGCTCTCAACAGAAGGTACATCTTCTTCACATTTGGTTGCAACCTCAGAATTTTCTCTACCAGAACTAAGGACAAAAAACATACATACGAGATTAGCAAAATAATTTAAAGTACAATTTTATCCTCATTTGACTGTTAAAATTCTATAGCATTTATGATCTTATTAATTTAAATAGAGGTAAAAAAGAGAGAAATAAATTGAAAATATTGCATTGAAATCATAACACCACACTTATTTTGTATCAAAACTTTTTCTCTATAATGACACTTAAATTGAAACCCAAAGAATATTAATTAAAATCAATAAAATGTAAACTTCAAATAAAAGTCATGTACAACTCACATATGTAAATTCCCAAATTTCTAAATGTATGTGAAAATTCTAAAAACTCACTCTTTTAAACGCCATTTTTGTATATATTTTACCTGTTTGCACTAAATAAAACCTTATACTATAATGTATGGGCCACAAAAATCTATTGCGTGACAATAAATGAAGGAAACATAATTACCTACCAACATATTATCTATTGATTTGTAAGATCAACTACATTTTTAGATATATTCACTACAAGAAAATTATATTGGTGGCAATCATACAACAACATAACCAATTAATTATAAGCCGAAGGAGATTTATAAAATCGTAAAAAGCAGAGTCGAAGTGAACCAACAAAATGTAGAAAGAACGTACCCTTGGCAAGAAAACCAGGAGCTCCGGTGATAAGAATCGTTTTGTTCTCAAGAAATTGAACACAATTGGATTCCATATTGAAAAAAGATATTGAACTCAACCACCTTATGATAAACACACAAAACTTGATTGTATTGGGTGACTTAAAGCCTTGGTCAAGGTTACTATATATAGACTCGATTTTATGGTTGCCTATCGTATTTATAATTTCTTCATCTACCAGCCTACCCATTAATTACAGAATATGGGATGAAATTTTAATAAGTAAATAAATGTTTTTGAGAATAATAATGATATCACCTCTCACCATTTAAGAAACGTAACTACATGTCGGCCCATCATCTCATTATCTCAGTTCTCCATTTGAAATCATTTACTACTTTAGGTATCGAGCATAGTTGTACAATGACAAAAAAACAACTAAAATTTATAGATTTCATTAAATAAATTATGTCTAGAATTATAGATAATGTTTCTCATATACATGAGACAAGTTGGCTGTACAACGTTATATCGGACGTTTAGGGATCAGGTCAATCACGCGTCAAATATAGTTTTTTTTTGAACAAAATCAAATATAGTTTTTCAAAGGTTGAATTGTGTTTATGATTGTGTCTTAGGCCGCACCGTAACATTTTTTCTTTGGAATAGGCATATTTATATGACTAACTCAAATAGAAAACTTTGGAGTGAAAAAAACATTATGATCGTTTCAATTACTATGACAATGGATAGAAAAGTGGTTCAGAGTTGGATATTACTGGCACATGTGATAAGTGATAACACGATCACATTAGCATTCAAATATATATCGTGGAAAGATTTTCGAAGCTAATGTTGACAACCTTATATACTATATTAGAGCTATTATGACTACATGTATAAAGAAATGTTTTGGTCCATATGCAACAGTTGATACACAGCATATTTACTGTGTTTATAGTGCAGTTTTCCATATTTTAAAATTTATTGTCGTTATATGAATAGAAGCATTCTGAAATAATTTGAAGAACAATTATGTGGGTTAGTTGTGCAAGTAGAGGTGAAAACCTCAATTTAGAAGAGATAAAGAAGACTGATTTCTTATTGATTCAGCTTTTAACATTTTACAAGACAAAGCTACGACATTTATACAATGTCTAAACCCTAATGACGCTTGTCCACTTGTCAGAGATCAGTCGGTGACATCCTCATCAAGGGCTGAGAATTTGTTCTTTGTTTTGACCAAATACAGCTGGTCCGTACTGCTCTGCTGGCTGGTCTTATCTTTTGAGGTTGCTGTGGATAAGTTAGCCGTTGCAGGTCTTGGCGCGGAAGTCTTCTTTGACTGACTTGTAGCTGCGTTGGGCTCAGTCTTGCTGAGGCCTAAGTCTGATCCATTTGAGCATTGGGGCTTTGCGCTAGTATCCCCTCTCAAACTTGGGGTCGGTGGTTCGTGGACACCAAGTTTGAACCTGAGATTGCAAAATGGTTCGAATGGCAGAGACTTGGTGAATATATCCGCTAGCTGCAGTGTAGAGGATATATGCTTCACTTCCAAGGATCCCAAAGCGACTCGTTCTCGGACGTAATGAAAGTCTATCTCGAAATGCTTGGTTCGCTTATGAAATGCAGGGTTAGCAGTGAGGTAAATGGAAGAGAGGTTATCACCAAAGAGCTGCGGTGTGACTGGTATAGAGACTCCGAGCTCTCTAAGGAGTATGCTGATCCAAGAGATTTCCGAAGCAGCCTCAGACAACGCCCTATACTCTGCCTCTGTTGAGCTTATAGAGACCGTTGGTTGCTTTTTAGAGGCCCAGGAGATGAGGTTTTGGCCGAGGAAGGTGCAGTATCCTCCTGTGGAGCGACGTGTTTCAGAGCAACCGGCCCAGTCACTGTCTGAATACGCACGTATGGTGTAGTCAGAGTTGTTGCTGAAGGATATTCCCATGGTCGAAGTGCCTCTAACGTAGCGCAGGATCCGCCTTAAGTTGTTAAAGTCAGCCATTGTTGGCGTGTGCATCTTCTGACACACGTAGTTGACTGAGTATTGGATGTCAGGTCGCGTTATCGTGAGATATTGGAGCTTACCAGCGAGGCTCCGGAAGTAAGACGGGTCTGAAAAGAGCTGATCCTGTCCAGGCACTTTGTTCAGTTGTAGGGGCAGTGGTGTGGGCATGGGAGAACAGTCAGCTAGTCCAGCAAGCTGTAATAGATCATCCGCATACTGATGTTGAGTGAGGAATAGGCCTTCATTGTGATAGAGGATATGAATACCGAGAAAGTAGTGCAGCTTGCCCAAGTCTTTCATCCTGAATTTCAAACTGAGATCAGTGAGTAACTTGGCTAAGACAGCTGAGCTATTACATGTGATAGCCATATCGTCAACATAGAGAAGAAGCATGATAACGTCCTTGTCTTTTGAGTAGATGAAGAGAGACGGGTCCTTGATGCTGCAGACAAACCCGAACTCTAGTAGAAACGTGCTGAACTTATCGAACCAGGCACGAGGGGACTGTTTAAGTCCGTAGAGAGATTTATGGAGTAAGCAGACATGAGTTGGGTTTTCTTTGTCTACAAATCCGGCTGGCTGTCGCATGTAAACAGTTTCCTCCAAGTCACCGTGGAGAAAGGCGTTTTTGACGTCCATTTGCTTAACTTCCCATCGCATGATAATGGCCAAATGTAGGACTGTTCGTACTGTTGCAAGCCGTACAACAGGGCTGTATGTTTCAAGGTAGTCAATCCCCTCTTCCTGACTGAAGCCTTTGGCGACAAGCCTAGCTTTGAGCTTGTCGAGAGAGCCGTCTGCTTTGAGCTTTGTTTGAAAGACCCACCTACTTTCGATGACGTGCATATCACGGGTTTGAGGAACTAAAGACCAAGTCTTTGTTTCAGAGCAGGTGCTTAGTTCTTCCAGCATCGCTTCTTTCCACCCTGGATGCTTTAATGCTTCAGCAACTGTTTTGGGTTCAGGTGAGAAGACCTTTCGAGTGAGAAGAGCGTAGCGCGGGTTCGGCTTCTTAATGCCGAGCTTGCCCCTTGTGATCATTGGATGAGTCTGAGTTCCAGAGAGCTGTGGAGCACTGACTTGTAACTGACACGGATCTGGAATGTTCACTGGTGATGGTGAATGAGCTGGAGCTGGAGGAGTGACCGCAGCTGGTGTCGGAGGTAACTCTGGTTGAGGAGAGACTGTTGCACCTTGAGGTACAAAGACAGCAGTTGGAGCAGAGCTTGAAGGTTGTCTAGTTAATGTTGGCTCCGACATAAAACTTTGTTGCCAAGCTGCA
This sequence comes from Orychophragmus violaceus, assembly GCA_030180135.1. Lineage (NCBI taxonomy): Eukaryota > Viridiplantae > Streptophyta > Magnoliopsida > Brassicales > Brassicaceae > Orychophragmus > Orychophragmus violaceus. Next base: position 11,334,834 of record CM058237.1, on the reverse strand, counting down.
AGACTTGGAGTAACAGCAGGCACATGGGCATTCCTGTAGACAGAAGCAAAAGGAAACATGGTTTCATCAAAGATTACGTGACGGTCTATGTATACTTTACCGGTGGGTGGATATAGACACCGATAGCCTTTATACTTCTCGTTGTATCCCAAGAACACACAGTGCAGCGACCTTGGATCAAACTTATTGCGGGCATAAGGTCGAAGGGTGGGAAAACATGAACAACCGAAGGTCCGTAAAGCAGAGTACTCTGGTTTCTTGCCCAAGAGAGCTTCATATGGACTGTGATGATCATCCACGGCTGAAGATGGAAGCAGGTTACTCAGAAAATTGGTTGTATAGAAGGCCTCAACCCAATATTTCTGAGGTAGACAACTTTGAAACATCATTGTTAGACCAAGCTCAGTAAGATGCATGTGCTTCCGTTCCGCAAGACCGTTCTGTTGCGGTGTATATGGACAGGAGATATACTGTTGGATCCCACAGTCTTGAAGGTGAGATGTGAACTGTTTACTGATGAATTCACCTCCCCCATCACATTGAAAGACACCAATTTTTGTTGATAACAGATTCTCAACTAGCTTTTGGAACTTGATGAATGTAGGAAAGAAATCAGATTTATTTTGTAATGGGAAGAACCAACAATATATGGAGTAATTGTCTATAAAGACTACATAGTAACGAAAGCCTTGTACAGACATTACTGGAGAGGGCCCCCAAAGATCACAGTGCACTCTTTCAAGAGGCTTTGAAGCAACAAAAGTAGAAGGACTAAATGGTAGACGACTGCGCTTCCCAAGATGACAGGCTTGACATGTTGAGGAAGATCGCTTCGTTATTCTGATTGCATTATTCTGATGAAGAAGAGACAAGACTTGAGAGTGAGGATGTCCCAGCCTCCGATGACAAACCTCATCAATAGTTGATATCTGCCGAGTTGAGTAGAACACCTTTGGCTGAGGATCCTTGAGAAGATAGAGTCCATCATGCAGACTTCCTAGTCTCAGAACTTTGTTTGAGTGTTTTTCCTTTACACGTACACCATCAGAGTCAAATTCAAAAGCGCATGGATAATCTTTTGTGAGACGAGACACTGATAATAGTGATTTTGAGATATCAGGACAAACCAGTACGTCTGTTAAAGGAAGTTTACATGAGCTTGAAGGAAGATCCGCTGATCCAATATGTGTGATAGGGAGGTAAGAACCGTCTCCAACCAGCACTGCATCATTCCCTCGGTAAGGCTGAGCAGAGTTGAGATGCTGAAGGGTGTTCGTAACGTGAGCTGAAGCTCCCGAGTCAGGATACCATTCCTGTCCAGAAGTGTTTGGGATCTCTGTTATCCTGAGAGCAGCTAATGCTTGGGGAGCATCCTCATCCTGGTAACTGTTGTTGAACCTATGCCAGCACCGTAAGGCTTGATGTCCAACTCTCCCACAAATCTGACAGACTGGTCTCTCGCCTGTGTCAGAGCCAGCTGATGACCCCTGATATGAAGAGAGTTGTTGTGGGAACCCACGACCACGAGTAGAGAATGAACTGCCACGTCCTCGGCCTCCATTGTAACGTTTGTTTGACTGTCCTCGGCCACGGGATGAGTAGTAGCCCGAAGACTGAGATGACCGGATGGTGTTAAAAGCGAGATGAGGAGTGATGTCAGAACTGGTTTGATAACTTTGCAGACGATCGTCAAAGCTGGTGAGCCGTGGGACTATTTCTTCAAGCGTTGGTGTCGGATAACCATCCATCTGGCCCTCGATGCTTGTTTTGATGGGTTCATAGTCCCTGTTCAGACCGTGAAGAGAGGCAAAGATCTTCATCTTTTCAGTGACGGGATGGCCAATCGAGGTGAGCTGGTTGCAGAGGCTCTTGACTTCATTGAGATAATCACGCATGGTCTTATCTCCTTTGGTGATTGTCTGCAACCTGCGTTGAAGCTCAAACAGACGTGATGAGGAGATCCGGTTAAAGTGATTGGAGAGGCACTGCCAGACATCATGAGCGGTGGTGCAGCCAACAACGAGCCCAAGGATATCTTCACCGAGAGACCCAACTAACAATGAGAGAACAACCTGGTCAGTTTGAATCCAGCTTTTGTACTCAGGGTTTGATATCTCAGTGGTTGTACCATCAACGCGAGGAACATCGAGGATAACCGGAGGTTTAGGGGTGGTGCCATGGATGAATCCCAAAAGGCGATGGCCTGATAAGAAGGATTCGAATTGAAACTTCCATAGGAGATAGTTTCTTTCGGTAAGGGTGACTGTAACACAAGAAGTGATATTGAGAGTAGGAGCGGAAACAGGGCTTATGGATTGATTATCCATAGCTCTGATACCATGCAAGTAGAGGTGAAAACCTCAATTTAGAAGAGATAAAGAAGACTGATTTCTTATTGATTCAGCTTTTAACATTTTACAAGACAAAGCTACGACATTTATACAATGTCTAAACCCTAATGACGCTTGTCCACTTGTCAGAGATCAGTCGGTGGCATCATCATCAAGGGCTGAGAATTTGTTCTTTGTTTTGACCAAATACAGCTGGTCCGTACTGCTCTGCTGGCTGGTCTTATCTTTTGAGGTTGCTGTGGATAAGTTAGCCGTTGCAGGTCTTGGCGCGGAAGTCTTCTTTGACTGACTTGTAGCTGCGTTGGGCTCAGTCTTGCTGAGGCCCAAGTCTGATCCATTTGAGAATTGGGGCTTTGCGCTAGTAAGTTGTATCATTTGATAAATTTCTGTTAAAGAATTCATTCAGTCTTTCGAAATATTAGAAGATGTTAAGATTTGACAATTACTAGTATATTGTTTTACCAAAAAAAATACTAAATATATTGTGTCCATCAGTTAGTTTTTATATCAATAATATTTTTTCAACCATTTTATTTTGTTCAGCATTTTGGTGACACCAGTGAAACTCTACCGATTTTATTTACTGGTTTTATACGGCCACATTTTTTCAAACATAATCTATAGGACGTCAAACAAAATAAATATTCTTATATACAATATAAAATCTTGAACCAATAAGATACGAATATTAAGAAATTATTACTAATTTTAAAATTATCGTTTAATATATAAAATAAAAATAATTCAATCAATTATAAATATATTGCATGATATTAGTTGGACATACTCAATAACATTAAAGTCTGCAAAGAAACATAAAGCCATTTTATATTTTGAAACAATTTATTTTCCAAATATCTTATAATTTTAAATAGTGATAATATTTTACGTAAATAATTATTTTCGAAACTAAATGCTCAGATACTCCAATGATTAATTTGTTCAATTATTTGTTAAGTTACTCCAATGATTAATCTTGTAGAACGTGTTGACGACACCTAACATAGATGCAATTAGGAGTTGGAAGCTGGAAGCTGCCGTTAATTTATTTATCCTTTGCCGTCAAATTTATAAGGGTTCGCAATTATCCGTGACATCTACATCAATACTATTAAAAAAATGGAGTTTGGTCATGGTACACAAAAGTTGTTTCCGAAAATTGCCCTTGATATTATTAGGATTTGTAATCTTTATTAAGGGTAAAACTGTAAAACAATGTATATTAATGATTCAATTAAATTTCATTAAGACTAATTAGGGAATATAACATTATCTCTATAATCCATGTTTCCAAACAAGACAATTATTAAACATGTAGCCAAACAACCAAATTTTAATGGGTCTCACTTTCCTAATTAATTAAAATCAAAATAAATTAATTGATAAATACAATTAATAATTTATACATCAACTATTATATATAAATTAAGATTCTATAATTTAAGATTTAATTCAAAATATATTTATAATATATTTTAATATCTTTTTCAAATATAAATATATATATATATATATATATATATATATATACATATTACGATTGATGTTTTTACGATTGTACTTTTTAGCAAGTTTTTCCATCAAACTGAAAATATTTAATTAATTAAACGGGTTGAAAAATTAATTAGCCAATCTCGATTATAAATTTTCTATAAAAATTCGCATATAGTAAATAATTTCAGTTGATATATTTTAAACTTAATAAAAATAATAAAATGATTTCATACTTATATTATTCAAATATTTGAAGCGTCAAATTATGCTTTATGTTTGAATGAAGTTTTTAACGGATAGTTCTATCAAATTTGCAAATTATATATACAACTACAACATGTATTTTATAAAATAATATTTTAGATAAATATAATAACAATTAAACATATACCACATAACTTTTACAATAGTTGTTTTCACAAATATATATTTTTACCAAACTATGATCTTACGATACAACACATATTAAAATATATAATGCAAAATCGTTATTTTAATCTCTTAATCCTTACGATATATCTCCTCCAAATAACACATAATTAATTTAAAAAAAAAAAACTAAATTGCTAACTCACTGTTTATAATGTTGGTTAAACAATTATAATCAAAATTAGATTACATAATTAAAAATCTAAACTACTATTAACAAAATGAATAAAAAGTAAAAATTGTAAAGAAAATTAAACCCGCACTTTTTAAGTGCGGGTCAAAATCTAGTCTATACTATTATAACATGTGACTGACCATGGTACATAAATGTTGTTTCCGAAATTTGTCCTTGATATTATTAGGATTTGTAACCTTCATTAAGGGTAATTAGGGAATATAACATTATCTCTACAATCCATGTTTCCAAACAAGGAAATTATTAAACATGTAGCCAAACAACCAAAATCTAATGGGTCCCACTTTCCTAATTAATTAAAATCAAAATAAATTATTGATAAATATAATGAATAATTTATACATCAACTATTATATATAAATTAAGATTCTCTAATTTATGATTTAATTCAAAATATATTTATAATATATTTTAATATATTTTTATTTTGTTTCAAATATATATATATATATATATATATATATATATTACGATTGATGTTTTTATGATTGTACTTTTTAGCAGGTTTTTCCATCAAACTGAAAAATATTTAATTAATTAAACGGGTTGAAAAATTAATTAGCCAATCTCGATTATAAATTTTCTAAACAAAAATTCGCATATAGTAAATAATTTCAGCTGATATATTTTAAAATTAATAAAATATTAAAACGATTTCATACTTATATTATTCAAATATTTGAAGCGACAAATTATGTTTTATGTTTAGATGAAGTTTTTAACGGATAGTTCCATCAAATTTGCAAATTATATATACGACTACAACATGTATTTTATAAAATAATATTTTAGATAAATAAAATAAAATTAAACATATACCACATAACTTTTACAATAGTTATATGATATATATATATATATATATATATATATATATATTCCAAACTATGATCTTACGGTACAACACAGATTAAAATATATAATGCGAAATCGTTATTTTAATCTCTTAATCCTAACGATATATCTCCTCCAAATAACACATAATTCATTTAAAAAAAACTAAATTGCTAACTCACTGTTTATAATGTTGATTAAATAATTATAATCAAAATTAGATTATATAATTAAAAATCTAAACTACTATTAACAAAATGAATAAAAAGTAAAATTTGTAAAGAAAATTAAACCCGCACTTTCTAAGTGCGGGTCAAAATCTAGTTGGTAGTTACATATAGAGTCAATAAAGTTTGGTAGAAACTAAAACGGTATATATGTTTCCACGTACGAACCTCTCTATTTTTGGACTTACCTTACACAGCTACACTGATATGATCGATTGCCAATTTGCCATACATTTTGGACTTACCCTACAGTGATATAGATTACTCGTACATGTTGATGGAGATATCGTTCCAACTGGATTAGGTTTTTGTATCTATATAATTATAAATATACATATTTTGTTTAATAATTTTTGGACTTACCCTACAGTGATATAGATTACTCTACTCGTACATGTTCGTTCCAACCGGATTAGGTTTCTGTATCTATATAATATTAAATATACATATTTTGTTTAATAATTTCAGTAAAAAAATTCTTTAAAAAAAAAGAAGTTTGGCAATTTGCTATATATATGGAAAAAAAGTTTGGCGTTGACAAAACAAGAAAAGAAAAATAGGTTTGGCAATATGAACGGTGTAACTATTTGCGTGTCTTTGACATTTTCCAAGGATAGGGCCTGACATTTTGAGTTGTGAGCCGTTCTATTTTCACATTAGAAAATGAACAAATAATATGTAGGTTTATTTTTATATAAAATCTTATCATTTTACTTTCATCTATGCATGGTATATATGGATCATATGTAAATCTTTCATGCATTTGATTATACACCTATATATAGCTAAGTTACAATATAGTTGGGGTTGGACCAGTCTTGAACTTTTGACAATGGCTTGACATACCAAAACGTTCTAAACCAGATGCTTAAATTGTTAAAAATCAGTGGACATTTTAGTGATGACAATTAAGGGAAATAAGTTCGGTGATTTGGATGTAAATATAAGTGAAAAGTTAAAATTGTAAGAAAAAGTCTGTTGAGTGGTTTTTGTGTATTCATGTTGAATAACTTTGGCCTTACATTTACACTGGTATTATAGTATTTTAGTTTACATATATAAACAAAAGAGTAGTCATCTCATAACTAGTCGTGTAAATCTTACAATCAGCGTTTAACTATTTTCAAACTTAAGTATGTAGAACAAGAACACCCTATATTTAAGTAAAAAAAAATGCATAAAAGATTTATGTTTTATGGGCAACTGATTTTTGGTTGGAAACCAATACGTTTTTTTTTTTGAATTTAACCAATAAGTTTTACATGACTTAAAGAAGTGAAGCAATAAGCCACGATGATGTAGCACGAAGGAGAACAAAGGGATGGCTAACCAGCCAACTTAATCAACTGACCCAGCTAAATAAGGTATATGTCCCAAGGAGAATGAGATAGGCCTTGTTCGTTTGATTGATAGTCGTTACGACAGCGACATCGACTTTAAATTAGCAATTAGCAATTTAAAATCCGGTCATTGATTTTAACAGTGATTGTATCGTGATTTTTCTATAAAAAAATTTAGCGACAGTCGCAACGATTCTAAACACAACGATTGCGACAGTCACAACGACGCTAAAACAAACATCAAACCGACTGTCGCAGTCGTTATCGCTGGTCGTTAGCGACTACGAAACAAACATGGCTATATAAAGCTAGCCCCGACCTCTCAAAAACGCATTTGCAAACTACGACCATATATATCAATAACGGGGCTTACATCATCTGATGGTAAGAGCAGGAGTGGGGATTTATAACATGTTACTAAAACTAAATGAATGACATGTTTTTTTATAACATGTTAATAAAACTAAAGTTATATTTACATTTATGAATATTTTAGAATCTCTTCTCAAATAATATATAAAAGAAATTTTATTTTGTTAAGAAATAGATATATATGTATGGAACCGAAGCAGTGGACTTTCGGAGACGGTTAATTTAGTACTGAGAGATTAAAGACACTTGATGATAACTGTAGCACACATGTACGATGTCTAGTTCAATGCATTTTTCCCATTTTTGTAAGTAATTTAGATATGGGTGTCATGTGGGGTTTGAATTTAGGAAACACCCTTCAAACTTCTGAACCCATTACTCGATATCCCCACCGTTACGCGGACACATTTGACATTCTATGACTTCAATATAATTTAGCTATCGCTGACTTATGAGAAACTAACCTTAGAAAACCATTATTTCACGCTCTTAGATACTACTCCCTCCGTTTCTCAATATAAGAGGTTTTAGAGATTAATGTTTGTTTTAAAATATAAGAGGTTTTCACTTTTCAATGTAAACTTTAAGAGTAATTATTGTCTTATAGCCAATAATATTATATGGTTTCTTTTATGATTGGTTGAATTTATTTTAAATTAACTATTAAAACAACTTTTGTAAAATCCAATAAATTTCTTAAGATGCGTGTTTTTACTCAAAACCTCCTATATTGAGAAACGGAGGGAGTATAAAATACTATAAAATAATAATCCATAATATGCTTCACTTCCTGGTCAAAATTATTTGAGTTAGGATTGTAAGTGCAGACGAGAGAAGACGCACAACAATTCTAATTGTAACACCCGTCTCCCCGGCATAACCGGAGACGCGGCATTAGGACGCCCGTTGAACCGAACATGGTCCAACCGGGACGCCAATTCAACTTGTCCCAGGACCCGGCGCTTCCTTCTTATTGAAAACCACCAACGACGTCACTCGACTGTATCAATCCCGCATCTGGACCTGCGAGAAAACGGGGACATGAAAGGGGAAAGAGGTCTGAGTAATTGTTTTAAACACAATCACCCAGTGAGGACGGACTTAGGGAGTCCGCTATCCCGCTTACACCACACAACTACGGTTCACAAGTCCTAAGCTAATATCACCTTGCAAACAGGCCCGAAGGCTTTCACCACGCAAACTACATCCACTCGCGCTTTCACACTCGCGAACCCCTACTCTGGCCCGAAGGCACACGCAACCGGCCCACCCGGTATCTCTGGGCCCACGGCCATTGTACCTGGGGAGGCTCGCCAACACCTCCCATCCGACGATTTAAAGGGCGCGTACCAAAAACTCGCTATACCCGCCCTGCCACGAAACACCCTTTCGGGGGCCCTACTACAACTACCAATCATATCCATCACACAAACAACGTTTTCAGGCTCAGCGATAACCTAGCAGTTCTACGTTCTCAAGCAATCACATCGAGATCTCTACTACCTTAGACTACCTAGGAAAGACGACATTAACAAGGGACTATCGCCCGGAATTGAATGAAGTAAGGGAGATCACGTTCGGTCCTCACCTTAGCCAAAGAAGAGGGCAAAACGGTAATTTAGCAGCCCCATTGACCCAAACGAACATCGGTTCTGAAAAGAGGACGAGAAATCGAGTGAGATGGGCTTTTGGATCGCCTAAATCGGGCTTAGGATGAGCTAGATACGATCGATTGAAAATATCTCACTCAACCCAGCTAAACCGATCTAAACCGGAAATTGAAATTGAAATTGGGAAATTGAACCGGTTAACCTAAACTGGATTAGACCGACCGGTCAACCTGAACCAGACCCGGTCAGATCCGACCCGAACGGGGTCCGACCCGACCCGACCCGATCCGACCCGACCCGGACCGGTCAACGGGTCCGGTCAACGGTCAACGGCGGCGGCGACAGCGGTCAACGGCGGCGCTCCGGCGGCGGCGGCGCGTGGAGGCGGCGGTGGTGGCGCGTGACGGCGGCGGGCGGCTCCGGCGATCGGCGCGTGGGCTCCGGCGCGTGGCTCCTCCGGCGCGCGTGGATCTCACGCGCCCGTGACTCCTCCGGCGCGTGCGGGCGCGTGCGGCGGCGAGTGGTGGTCGGCTCGGTGGCTCCGGCTTCGTCTCATCGCGACGGTCACGGTGGCGTGCTCGGTTTCTCGGGATTCGGGGTATTTTAGAAGATATGAAATTTTGAAAACGTTTTTGAATAACGAAGGCTCAGATCTGGTTCTCGGAGTTACCTGGTGAGACTTGGGAGAGGGGAAACGTGAATAGTGCTCTGGAAGCTCGAGCGTCTTCAGATCCCGACAGGGCTTCGCCGAAAGAAAGAGAAATGAGTTTCTGGAGAAAAGGAGGCAGTATTTATAGGGAGGGCTCTGCAGAAACCCTAGGGTTTTAGAAAAGGAAAGCAGGCTCATGGGCTTGGCTAATGGGCTTGGCCTTATAATCAGAAAAGAAAACGCCCGAATAAGGAAAGAAGTAGAAAAGGAAGGTGGATTTGGGCTTTTCTTTCAAAAATTTTGGGCCAGAGGTATGGGTATGTTACAATTCTCCCCCCCCCCCCACTTGAAAAGAATTTGTCCCGAATTCGGTGATGTGCGGTTTTCCGCCCACCTCTGAACTCAAGGGATCCGCTCTATTCAGGCGCGAGGCTAATCATAACGGAAGTGCGTTCGGAAGGCACGATGTAAATAAAGAATCAATAGAATAAGGAATAGGGCTACACGAGGTTCGAATCAAAAGAAGAAAACCAGCTACGCGAAAACCGCGGAAAGAAAACCAACGAAAAATAAAACCCCAAAACTCTAACACGAATAACTACGCCCTACTCCTAACAAACCCCCCAACGCCCCCCGACTCTAGCCACTCGATGATCCCGGGGTCCGCAGCTCAAGGTCCATGTCTCCTCGGTACAACTGGCCTCCCTCGCTCTCGTCCTCCTCCGGATCTGACTCTGGCTCTGCCTCAGAATCTGAGATGACGATCACTGGTGGCGCTGATGCCTGCTCCTGACTCGGCGTGGCCCACTGCTGATCAAATCCATCTGGTCCCTCCTTAGGAATGTTCAGCTGCTCATCCAACCAGGCATACTCTCGCTCCTCCCGTATCCGTTGCATCCTCTGCTCCCGCTGCTCCCGCATTCGGTCCAAGTCAGCCTGCTGCTCGGCCCACTCTGCCCTCTGCTGCTCAAACCTCTCTCTGATACGCTCTATGGCATCCCTCTGCTCCCTCAGCTGAGCCCGGTCAGCAATCTCCTGCTCTCGCCTCAGACGCAGCCCCTCATCCCATGCGGCTTGCTGCTCGGCCATGACCTGGCGCCGGGTGTCCTCGTCACTACGACGCCTCTCCCTCATCTGCTCCCGAAACACTGGATCCCTCTGGTTCCTATCCACAGCCTCTGCGTACCTAGCAGCCATCGCAACCAGACTGTACTCTCCGTACTCACTCCCATCCGTCATCCCCTCTCGGATCTCCGGCGCTAGTCTATCCATAAACATGGTCATCAGATGGATCGGGGATCTAGGGTGGGTGCAGCCAGCTCGGAAAATGAACGCATCCATGTACTCCTGCACGCTCATGCCTGCCACCTGAAAGGGCCGGGGAACGTCCCGGGGAATCTCCTGCGCCAGCCTCGATGTCGACGCCCCTGGTATCCCGTCTGATGGTCTCACAGTCATGAAGCACACACGGCTCGGTGGATCGGAATGATCCTCTGCCACTACATGCTCCTTCCCCGACCTCTGGACTCGGGGTGCATCCACTGTCGCCGGTGGAGCCACTACTGGCGTCTTCCGGGGTCGGCCTCTACCCCTCGCTGGTCTCACAACTGTCTCAACCGGTACTGATGCAGACACTGATCTATCCACTGGGTGCCGGGCGGATGACTGGGCGGCGCCGGGAATCTCGACCGATGTTCCAATCGTAAGACGTCTCCTCTGTCTCCTTGGTTCGTTCCTGCGGGGTGCAACACGTGTGCGCAGTACACTGGTGGGGTTTGGTGTCCAGTCGGACCCGGAATCAGAGTGGGAATCGGTGGACATCCTGCATAAAAATGAAACTATGAGAGGTCACAACAGGAGATAATCAGTGATATATTGGTGTTTGAAAATTTCGCAAAGTATCTGTTTTATAAAAATTTCGCAAACGGTTTTGAAAAAAAGATTGAAAACTGGGTTTTGGGGTAAACAACGAAAGCTGATCTCCCAGGATAGGACTGGGAGATCTTTAACCTGGCTCTGATACCAAATTGTAACACCCGTCTCCCCGGCATAACCGGAGACGCGGCATTAGGACGCCCGTTGAACCGAACATGATCCAACCGGGACGCCAACTCAACTTGTCCCAGGACCCGGCGCTTCCTTCTTATTGAAAACCACCAACGACGTCACTCGACTGTATCAATCCCGCATCTGGACCTGCGAGAAAACAGGGACATGAAAGGGGAAAGAGGCCTGAGTAATTGTTTCAAACACAATCACCCAGTGAGGGCGGACTTAGGGAGTCCGCTATCCCGCTTACACCCCACAACTACGGTTCACAAGTCCTAAGCTAATATCACCTTGCAAACAGGCCCGAAGGCTTTCACCACGCAAACTACATCCACTCGCGCTTTCGCACTCGTGAACCCCTACTCTGGCCCGAAGGCACACGCAACCGGCCCACCCGGTATCTCTGGGCCCACGGCCATTGTACCTGGAGAGGCTCGCCAACACCTCCCATCCGACGATTTAAAGGGCGCGTACCAAAAACTCGCTATACCCGCCCTGCCACGAAACACCCTTTCGGGGGCCCTACCACAACTACCAATCATATCCATCACATACAAACAACGTTTTCAGGCTCAGCGATAACCTAGCAGTTCTACGTTCTCAAGCAATCACATCGAGATCTCTACTACCTTAGACTACCTAGGAAAGACGACATTAACAAGGAACTATCGCCCGGAATTGAATGAAGTAAGGGAGATCACGTTCGGTCCTCACCTTAGCCAAAGAAGAGGGCAAAACGGTAATTTAGCAGCCCCATTGACCCGAACGGACATCGGTTCTGAAAAGAGGACGAGAAATCGAGTGAGATGGGCTTTTGAATCGCCTAAATCGGGCTTAGGATGAGCTAGATACGATCGATTGAAAATATCTCACTCAATCCAGCTAAACCGATCTAAACCGGAAATTGAAATTGAAATTGGGAAATTGAACCGGTTAACCTAAACCAGATTAGACCGACCGGTCAACCTGAACCAGACCCGGTCAGATCCGACCCGAACGGGTCCGACCCGACCCGACCCGAACGGGTCCGACCCGACCCGACCCGATCCGACCCGACCCGGACCGGTCAACGGGTCCGGTCAACGGTCAACGGTGGCGGCGACGGCGGTCAACGGCAGCGCTCCGGCGGCGGCGGCGCGTGGCAGCGGCGGTGGTGGCGCGTGACGGCGGCGGGCGGCTCCGGCGATCGGCGCGTGGGCTCCGGCGCGTGGCTCCTCCGGCGCGCGTGGATCTCACGCGCCCGTGACTCCTCCGGCGCGTGCGGGCGCGTGCGGCGGCGCGTGGCGGTCGGCTCGGCGGCTCCGGCTTCGTCTCGTCGCGACGGCCACGGTGGCGTGCTCGGTTTCTCGGGATTCGGGGTATTTTAGAAGATATGAAAGTTTGAAAACGTTTTTGAATAACGAAGGCTCAGATCTGGTTCTCGGAGTTACCTGGTGAGACTTGGGAGAGGGGAAAACGTGAATAGTGCTCTGGAAGCTCGAGCGTCTTCAGATCCCGACAGGGCTTCGCCGAAAGAAAGAGAAATGAGTTTCTGGAGAAAAGGTGGCAGTATTTATAGGGAGGGCTCTGCAGAAACCCTAGAGTTTTAGAAAAGGAAAACAGGTTCATGGGCTTGGCTAATGGGCTTGGCCTTATAATCAGAAAAGGAAACGCCCGAATAAAGAAAGAAGTAGAAAAGGAAGGTGGATTTGGGCTTTTCTTTCAAAATTTTTGGGCCAGAGTTATGGGTATATAAGTATATTACACTAATGATGTTTAACAACCACTCGTATGTTCATCTCTTTAACAAATTAGTGATCAAACTCGAATTTACACGGTTTCAGAAATTTTTTTAAATATCTTGTCTCCCATCTACTATTAACTTGTTGAGAGATCCTTAAAATTAGAATAGTCATCACACTTGCAGTGCATGTTCTTTATGATTTGATTAAACCAAGAGGCAAAGGCGGTATTGGTCTTACGAGAAATGTATATTACATTCAGATTTTAGTAGAGATCAATGAATGTGTATCCATAGATTATAGTTTGATGAATTTACGTAGTTACATATCTTCTAAACATTTTGCAGATATTGTCTCTTCTTTAAAAGGATATATGGTTTATTCTTGTTTTAAAATGTGGTCGTCTCGTCTAGATGATTGTTTAGTCGCTGATCATGAGATTACCACCATGATTTTGTCCGGTTCAGATGAGTTGAACGGTAGTCAGATTAAACAAGAAGATTGGCTGTGTAAACTATTCGGCCGCCTTATAAGCTATTCGGCAATACTCATTAAAAATGCGGGCCAAAATGATTGTAAGTCCAAATTCATTGGAAAATCCGGTAAATTATATTACAACTATTACAAAAAATTTCATTTTGTATATTTCTAAAATTTATTTTGAATTTTCGATAATTCGCTAAGTTTGGTCGACCGCATCTTTATATTAAATGAAAAATGCTTTTTGCCTTATATTCACTCTCAAAATAGTTAATTACTAATTTATTATTAATGAAATTAGGTTAATTATTGGATTATCTTTAATTTATATTGATAATTTGATTATGTATTTGATTTTTTTTTGAAGATATACATAAAAATGGATGAAAAATTTGAAAGTAATATGATAAAAAAATCATATTTTATTTTGGAGATATACATAATTTTGATAAAATAATAAAAAGTTAAATGATAAATACAAAAATATTTATGAAGATTTTTAAAACATTTATTTTATATATATACATAATCGATAAAAAATAAAAGTAAGATGAAAAATATAAAAATATTTACGATTTTTAAAAAAATATTACTAGATATGGTTGTAAATAATACAATTTTATATAGTAAATTCATATTATTTATATAAATTTTGAAATCATAAATAGAAATGATAAAATATTTTTAATAAGAAATTTATATATTTATTTTTATATGTATAAATATGTATATAATTATAATTTATTTTGTTTTTATTAATTTTATTTTAGAATAAATTATAAAATATTTAATAATTTTTTTTTTGACAACAAAATATTTAATAAAATGTTAAATATAATAATGTTTATATGTATATCTAAATATAATTAATCTGATATATGTTTTCTAATATTATTATCAAAAACACTTCTCTCTCTTCTTCTCTCCTCCCTCTCTCTAGCGACACCGAAGGCGATTCCCGTTTTCTTCTCCGGCCACCCTTCATGGTGGTCTGGTTGTAAAATATGTAGCTTTCTAAGCAATAAACTCCTGGCTATCTGCCGGGTTCGGCTCCCGACCAGCTGTCGGGTTTTGGTTTCCGGTTTTGTTGCCAGATCTTGTCTCCTGTGGATGAATCGGTTTGTGATCTACCTTTTTCCCCCGTTTCTTCTTCAGGCGGCACCCCCGATTTGGTTCAGGGTTACGATCTTCTCTGCGGAGCTATGCGTCCTCGACGTCGTAGATCTCTTATTCCTTCTTCCTTGGTGTCGTGCGCTCTCCGACGTCGTGTTCTAGTGTCCGATCGAGTTGAACAGACCTGTCATGGATTTAACTTTTGCGGTGGCCAATTTCTTGGTTTCCCTAGCAGCAGCGCAAATCAGCGGTGGAAGCGGAGCAACGAATAAGGTGTGACTTTCCTATGCGGTGGTGGAGATCGTTTGGGACATAGTAGATCGGCAGGAAAACGAGCAGAAGCGCCGACGGCAAATCGACGACGGTGCCGGAAATTCGACGGTGCTCAGCATGCAGTGATTTACTGCCTTCTCGACACGTGGCTCCACCCGTCTTCGTTGGGATTCACCGACTTCGGATTGGACCGTTTTTTTATTATGGGCTTGGTTGAAGCCCATTTGCCTTGTACACATATTTTAATCTTTTGTTTTGTATTCCTGTAATGTTTACATGCCTTTGGGCCCAACATAATAATATCAATTGTTGCCGTCAAAAAAAAAATAATAATAATATTAGTGATCGCACATGAATCATATTTATATATAATACTTGGCGAATTTCCAAACAAAATAGTTTTATTAGTGAGACAAATGTCTGTTTGTAAATGAAGAGATGGATTTGGTGACCAAAAAAATGAAAAATGAAGAAATGAGTTATTAAAGAACTTCAGTGTGGCTGCGGATGCTAGTAATATTTGGCCATGGATATTGTGGCATCTTTGGAAAAAAAGAAATGAATTATTATTTGAAGGTCATGAGTTTGGGGCTTTGGATGTTATGGAGAAGATTAGGGAGGAGAAAGATGAATGGATTCTTGCTCAGCAGATTCAGACAGAGTTGGATGGTGCAGATAATGCAGTTCAAGCTCGGGTTAAAGAATGGAGTCCGCCGATGTCAAATTGGGTCAAATGCAACATTGGGTTTGATTGGCATAAGAAAGAAAAGATGGTTGGAGCTGCTTGGGTGTTGAGAGATGAATGGGGTAAAGTCATTCTAAATAGCAGAAGGTCTTTTGCGGGATGTAAGACGATTGATGAAGGAAGGATGGAAGTGTTTTTGTGGGCGATCAATAGCATGAAAAGTCATCATGTGACTAATGTTATTTTTGCAGGGGAGTTTACTAACTTAATTGAGGCCTTAAACAGACCGGCAACTTGGCCGTCGTGGAAGTTTCAGGTGGTGATTTTAAAGGTAGAACTTGACAATTTTTTGGAATGGAGATGCATGGTTGAAGTTACTGATGCAAATAGAGGGGCAAATTTCATTGCTCAAAGTATAATGAAACTGAATTTTCCTCAATCTTATGTTGCTAGAGGTTCCCCTCGCTGTTGGTTGGAATGTTTTTTTGATGGTGAAAGCTGCTTTCCCTCTTATTAGTATCATTCGTATCTATGTGTAAAATGATCTAGTGTTATCTTAATCTCGGAGTGAAGTGGTAGGGGTTTTTTTGGATTGTATAGGAGTTGAAGTTCGGGTGGTTTGTATTCCCTTAGTTTGAGTAGAATGTTGTAACACCAATATTTCATATCAATGGAGCATCCTTTCAGTGAAAAAAAAAAAAGAAGAAATGAGTTAATGGGCTGGACTGGATTGTTGTGGTCTAATGAAAAAAATGGGATTGTTGAGAGAGAGAGCAAAAACCTCTTTTATCATCGTTTCAAATTATTGGAGACACCAGAAACGACGTCGTTGAAAGGAAAGGTAACGAACCCTAAATCCGAGCAGCAACAACCACCGAGATACCTCCTTCGGTCCCTCCCAGTTTCAACTCCAACTCTCTGCTCGTTTCTCTTCCGGCGGCGTGAGCTCTCTCTGTCTCTGTTCTTTGCCACCCTTTGTCGAGGTACAGTGCTCGCTGTTACGTTTCTCTCTGCCCATAGCTCTCTTCTGTCTTATCCTCTGCTTTGTATTCTATGTGTCTGTGGAACATATCCAAAACTAGATTGATGTTTAGGTGAGGAACAAACTTCTCTTTGGAAAAATTCTGCAAATTTTATACTCATCTGTATGCTTTTCCAGGAAATTTCAAATGGGTACAATCTTCTTCAGCCTTAAATATGAATTCTATAGGGACCTTTATAGATTCTTAGTGTATGGATTGGTTTTGGAATCCTCTCATAATCATATTCTCTTAGAAAATAAGAAAATTATCTCTTAGGCACAAAGTTTCATGCTTTAGCTTTTTTTTTTTCTGTCCCGTCTTCTGGACATCGCTGACTTTGTTGCTAATCGGATTTCTTGGGATTGTTTGGAGCGATTTCAGAGGTGATGGACAACGGAGATGACCAACAAATTGATGTTAGATCGGTGGTTGAAGCTGTTTCCGCAGATCACTCCTTCGGTGCTCCCCTCTATGTGGTTGAGAGCATGTGCATGCGCTGCGGTGAAAATGTATATATCCCTCTCACACATAGTTTCTCTTTAGCCTTTTCAGCTTGTTTTCAATGGTGTACGTACACGAACATAGCTTTAATGTACTTCAGCAATTTCATTAGTTCTTTCTGCAATCCGGTGGTTCTTGAGATTGTTATGAATTGTACCGGGGAATTAAACACAACTTATTGACATTTTGGTGATAGACTGAGAAATTCGAGACGAAACATCTTTATATTAGTGGTTCAGTGAGTATCAGTTGAAAAATCTTTCATAGTGACCTTTCAGCTACTTGTGTATTTGTACTGAATTCTTCACTTTCAGTTGTAATGATCTGTCGTATGAGATTTTCTTGGTCTTTCTTCTGTTTAATTGTTCATTCTCCCGTGCATAAAATAGCTTCTATTTCTTTTCCAGGGAACAACCAGGTTTCTATTGACCTTAATTCCTCACTTCAGAAAGGTATGTCATACTCTGTTCGGAAGAGGACCAATTTTTGTTCATTTTGCAAATTCAGATACTCACTGTTGGCTGACCACATTCTCAAGCTCATAAAATTTACAAATGATCACTGTTTGGTTGGAAGGGACTTGTTTTCTTGCTTGTAAGATCTATTTGTACCTTGTGCTAGCTGAAAATCTCACTGCTAAACTACTTTTGGTTACAGGTCTTAATATCTGCGTTTGAATGTCCGCATTGCGGAGAAAGGTACAACTTTTAACAATCTTGAGATGCATTAAACTATTCGATGTGAGCAGGGTTTGAAAAAATAGTACTAAAACATTTTCTGTTTTCTCAATAGGAAAGATAAGGCCTTTACTTTTATCTCTTATTCTATGTTATAGGAATAATGAAGTTCAGTTTGCTGGCGAGATTCAACCCCGAGGGTGCTGTTACCATCTAGAGGTTCTAGCTGGCGATGTGAAGGTGTTAATACATTGATTCAATACCAGTTCTTTTCTGTTCGTTTTTTTTTTTTTTTTTTAATGTGGAGATGCATTTACCATGTGGTGGAATGTAGCAGTCCATGCTTATTATATGAAACGTGAATATCTGGTTTTAGTTGTCTCTTGCTCTTTAAGCTAATTTTACATTCCTGTTTATGTGTGAATGCAGATATTTGACCGGCAAGTTGTGAAATCTGAATCAGCCACTATTAAGGTGAGTTTTCTTGTTAATTCTGGGTATGTCATTACTTTTGTGGAATCAAGATACTCCTTTTGCAAACTCGGGTGGGTTCCTGCATTTATAAGAATTCGCTTCCCCAAATCTTCCTGAAAGCTGTGAATTAGTTTGCTTCTCGTATTATGAAAACTGGAAAGTGACAGTAGTGTACGAATATATGCTTTCAGATTCCTGAACTGGATTTTGAGATTCCACCTGAGGCCCAACGTGGAAGCTTGTCAACTGTAAGCCGTTAATATCTTATTCATCTTGTTTTGAACAGTTCAGGTTTTGGGGTATTTGTTTCGTAGAACAAATTAAAACCTCTTGTTGTTGTTAGCAATTTCTAACCCCCCCCCCCCCCCCCCCCCCAATTTATGTTTAAATTACAGGTGGAAGGAATATTAGCACGAGCTGCCGATGAACTGAGTGCCCTTCAAGAAGAACGCAAGGTAAATTCTGAGTGAGAGCTGATGTTTTATTCCCAGTTTAATTGCTTTACAGTCAGGAATCTTTAACTATATTTCTTGCTGGACGCAGAAAGTTGATCCTAAAACTGCTGAAGCAATAGACCTATTCTTGTCCAAACTGAGAGCCTGTGCTAAAGCAGAGACGCCCTTCACCTTCATTTTGGATGATCCTGCCGGAAACAGTTTCATTGAAAACCCGTAAGGATATCCAATATAGAAAACACCAAAAAATAGAAGAAGTTATGTTTCGTTTATTTGCTTATGACAAGTTTACAAAATGACAGACATGCTCCATCACCAGATCCCTCTTTAACCATCAAATTCTATGAGCGAACCCCAGAGCAACAAGCAACACTTGGATATCTTGCTGACCCATCGCAGGCTGGACAATCAGAAGGAGGCCTTGCCGCACCTTCTGCTGCAACGATTTCTATACCTCATGGAACTATCGGAGCAACAGGTGGTCATCGAGCCATTGCCCAGAGTAATAGCACTGATATTTCTGATAACTTGTTCAGATACAGTGCGCCTGAAGAGGTAACTTCTGATTCTATAACTTTTGTGATAGTTTTGTTGAATGTTCAAGGTTATGATCACTGGAGAAAAGAAATCACTATTGTAATTTGTATTTGTGAGAGTGAAAAACTTAGATGGTGATAAGATATTTCATATCACGTTACAATTGTTTTAACAGGTGATGACTTTCCCTTCAACCTGCGGAGCATGTACGAAGCCGTGTGAGACACGGATGTTCGTGACTAGTATCCTTTCAAAAGTTTGGATGTCCATTCCTTGATTTTTTAAAACAAGTTTTTCATATGTTTGTTAGTCAGTGAACTCCTAGATATTGTTTAACACTTGACAGAAAATAGAAATCCCGTACTTTCAAGAGGTTATTGTCATGGCATCCACATGTGAGGATTGTGGCTATCGCAATTCTGAGGTTTGGTTCCATGGGTTTGATTTTGTTTGAGTTTTTGCAGACATGTGCCCCCGTCTTTAGGTTATTAACTATTTTGTGTAATCGTGAGCAGTTGAAACCTGGTGGTGCAATTCCTGAAAAGGGAAAGAAAATTACTCTCTTAGTGAAGAACATCGCTGACCTTAGCCGAGACGTTATCAAGGTTAGTTTTTTGCTTCAATTTGTTTATATACTGTAATCTCTTTGGAAAAATGCTGGATGAGTGGCGGATCAAAAGAGATTTTCCCATATTGTTCAATGTATCTTAAAGTAGCTGGGAATGTCACTTTACTGTTAAGCATATGCTCTTCCAGAAAGCCTAAGATTGAACTTTAACAGAATATATGTGGTCTAAGCTGGGTAATTGTTTTGACAATGAATCTATCTCACTGCTAAATGTTATCTGGCACTTAAAAAACCTTCATACTTTTCATTCTAAGTGTATAGTGTATTCTCATGTCCTGGCACAAAATAATACATTTAGATAGTGGAAGGTGTTGTCAGATAAATGGAAAAACTTCGAGATCATATGTAAAACAGTCTTGTTTATCTTCATTGGCCTTTGGTATGGCTATATATCACATATGAACCACTACGTAGGCTAAGAAATGGGTTATAATATTTTTGGAGCAATACCTTCTATTATTAATGGGGAATTATGTTTATCACGTGTATCAGTCAGACACTGCAGGAGTGAAAATCCCAGAACTTGATCTGGAGCTAGCTGGTGGTACACTTGGTGGAATGGTAACAACAGTGGAAGGTTTGGTCACACAGATCAGAGAAAGTGAGTATAACCTTTCAACATTACCCTTTATCCTTGTCAATCCTGAATCATGCGCCTTAATCATTTTTAAGTGGTACTGTAAAACATATATATTGAACCATGGCATAAATCAGTATGTCAAGTAACTGATCCCGAGTAATCCTATTTTCCGCACATTGTCTGGATAATGGAAGTGTTTCGAGATTATATAGCTCTTAGCTACTGACACAAGTGTGGTATGGGTTCTCACAGGCCTAGCGAGAGTTCACGGATTCACTTTTGGTGACAGTCTAGATGAGAGTAAAAAGAACAAGTGGAGAGAATTTGGATCCAGGCTAACTAAGGTAGCATATTTATTGAATTTCTGTTAATTATTACCCTTGTCGTGTTCTTGATGTGCAGGAAATAGGAAAGCAATAAGACACCTGGTTTCCATAATGAAAACGTTTTTCCTTTTCTTGCAGCTCCTAAGCTTAGAACAGCCATGGACTTTGATTCTTGATGATGAATTGGCAAATTCCTTTATTTCACCAGTAACAGATGATATCAAAGATGATCATCAGCTCACATGTAAGTTCCTCATTTCCCTGACCACAGCCTTGGATTGGATTAGAACAGGGTCAAAAAAAAATATTCAGTCGTAGGATTCGCATCCGTTCACAGAAGTATAGATCATGAGGAAACAACATTCAGAAGGGGATGTTGATTTTCGTAAACAGGATTTTGAAATTGAATTAAATTAAGACTCGGTAGTTGAATAAGGACAGGACTCAATGTGTTTCGAATAACGTGTGTTGTGTTTGAACTACAGATGAAGAGTTCGAGAGGTCATGGGAACAAAACGAGGAATTGGGTCTCAACGATATAGATACTTCTTCGGCCGATGCTGCTTATGGATCCACTTAATCCTAGAAAGTTGTCTGGATAACTTGATTTGGGATCAATGGTGATGATCAGAGAGATGGATATCTGTATGTTTTTGTTGTATGGTAACAGTCCAAGAATCAACGAACAAACCGCTCATTTATTTTAAAAGTTGTATGAATTATTTATTTCTCACACATCTATGATAAACATCTATTGCTAATATCAAATTAGTGACTTAGGTCTTTAGCCGAACTGGTTTGTTCAGTGGTACGAGGAATCGACCTTTTGGTCACCAGTAGAGCAGTAACATATGGTTAATAGTTTCCTTGCAACCCAAGAGAAGCAGCCATTTTTACATTAGCCATTGCAAAGCCTACTATAGAGAACATGAAACACCAAAACTGTCTTGCCATGGATTCTCGCCACCGCAAAAATGACACAGCTATCTGAACCTACTCTGGTTCGGCATCGACTATCTCGGTTCCCTTCTCCTCGTACTTCACTTACACCAAAAAACCAATACACTAATCAGCCAAGTGTATTGGTGGACGGGTATAAACAGACATGGTTTATTTTCTCTGTTTACCTGTTTCGGATCATACACGGCTTACTCGTTGTACTCAAGAGGACTGTCCTTATGATCCGATGGAACTAATCTTCCATACAAGGAAGGAACCTATATGTCATCTCTCCACATGCACTGCTTTGATTCTTCAGTCTTCTTCCTTCCTAACCTTCTTTTCTTCCAATGTTTCTGTGTCGTCCTCTGCCGGGCTTGTGAATTCCCTTTTTTTTTTTTGACAGAGTCTAGATTGTTCAAACCAGTGTCAGACAGATTCTGCACAACCTACTCAATATTATAAGTTTATAATTTTTATTTATTTTTATGTAAGATATTAATTTTTATGCTTTCACTTAATATAAAAAATTAGAAAATACAAATGAAAGAAAGTAAGAACAAAATAGAAAAGTAAGAATATGGATACACAAAAAAGAAAAGAAAAGAATATGGGTACAAAACTGCACGGTCTCTCTGGTTCTCGGATGGTTTCTGTTCTCCTCGTATTTTGGTGCCGTAGGTCTTGGGGTTGGGTTAGTGTTAGGGCCATTCGGTTTAGGCCTTGATTGGTAACCTGCGGAATGGCGGAATCGCGTTTAAAAACGCCATTCCGCAAGAATTTTGCCAATCAAAAAAATTCGCGGAATAGGAAAAAAAAAGCGAAAACGCAAAGTCTGCGTTTTCGCTTAAAAAAATACAAAGAAAAATTCATTAAGTGAAAAAGTGAACTATATGTAGATTATTTGTGGAATCTTAATATTCCGCCATTCCGCAATACTCATCCAATCACACAAAACTTATTCTACAATTTTTTTTCCAGCAAATTTTAAATTATTTCCGCAGCTTTATTTTATTTCCACCATTCCGCCATTCCACGAGTGTTACCAATCGAAGCCTTAGTCTTGTTTTTTAAAGGTTCTGTTTTTTTTTTTAACGTCCTTAAAGGTTCTGTATATTTGGGTTGATTTGGTCTAACAATTTGTGGATTGCTTTAGTCCTTGCGCCTCTTCTTCGGATGTTATTATGGTAGTTCTTGCAATGTTCTTCGTTTGGTTTGAATATTGTGCCTTTTTTAGTTCGGTTTGCAACGGTTTAGTTTTGAGTTGTTGGTAGTGTCTTTTGCCCTGGGATGTGTGGACTTTCTAGCTCTTCTATAAAGATTTGGGGTTTTGATTCTCTCTTGTTTCTAGCCGTGGATGTTTAATGTTAGAAACAGTGTCTCGTCAGTTTTTTGGGTTGATTTTTTTGCGTTTCTACTAGTGGCTCATTCAGAGCAGTGGTGGTTTTAGACTTATCCTAATAATGTTTGGCCAAAAGTGTTTTTATTTATCTTCTCCTTCCTTCTTTGGCATTTATTCTTTCTACACTATCTAGTGCTCGAGATATTCGGTATGCTTTCCGTTTTAACTTAGTCATTTTCTGATTTTTTGATTCGGCTTGTAAGTTGTAACTAAAAATGTGTATTCTGTTGATTTTTATATTTTAGGGGTTAAATTTATAATTCGTTGGTCCAAATCTTGTATAATTCCTTGGTTGTGTTTGTGAAATGTAATATTTCAGTGGGAAAAAGAAAGGAATACACAACTGCACAGAGAAGAATTCCATTTTGACACAATACACACACTTTTTTTTTTTTTGATAAAATGTAAATTATATACCAAAAAAGGAACAGTTTGTTTTACATCAGCTCGGCAAAGCTAAATAGTTTCAAGAGGTCCAAAAAAAAAAGTGTAAAAAAGCCTAAATGAAACCGGGCGAAAGTCAAAAGAAGGTCAAAGCTTCAGAAACTATTCATAGGCGAACCAATGAGCAAGAAGGTTCCCAAAATGCTTGCGGGCAGAGCGGGCTAGGATGATATCTTTGATGCCTCTATCAATTTGCTTGAAGAGATTTTCCTTGGTAGAAAAAGGGCCTTGATGAAGTCTCGCGTTGCGTTCTTTCCAGAGGAAGTAAACAGTTGCTTGGGAGACCAAGCTGCAGAGAATTGCGGTTTGATGGGGAGTCACCCGATTAAGCCAGGTGAAGAACTGATGCCATTCCTTAAAATCAAGAGCAGGGAAGCCAAGACGTCTAAAAACAGTGGACCAAATATGCTTGCTGAACTCGCATTGCCAGAAGAGATGATCCCGAGACTCGGGGTGAAGGTCACAGAGACAACATACGATTGGAGAGTTCAGACCCCACGCAACAAGTCTAGCGCGCAGAGGAAGCCTGTCAAGATGAGCCACCCAAAAAGTAAAAGCATGTTTGGGAATATTGCCTTTGTACCACACAGTCTTTATCCAGCTCTGTATAGGCTTCCTCGGTCTCAAATCTTCCCAAGTGTGCTTAGTGGAAAAAGTACCAGCAGTGTGTCCCTTAGTCACCCAAGAGTAAGTATCAGAACCTGATTCCGCAGAAGGAGGAGGAGTGTGCAAAAGCTTGGCTCGGAGAGAAGCAATGTTGGTGTTACGGGTTCTACTTGAAGGGAGCCTCCACTGACCATCATCGTTGCAAGCATCAGCAACTGTGCTAGTGTTATGGAGTCCTAAAAGGGAGGGTCCAAGAGGGCCAATAGAGTCAATCAGAGGACCAGGTTCCAACCAATAATCGTACCAGAAGCTTGCCATATTCCCATCGTTAATAGAGCATCGCAGAAAAAGCTTGGCAATAGGTCTGAGGTTCAGCATCATCTTCCAGATCCATGAGGCTGAGGTTGTTTCCTCTGTAATCCAGAAAGTGTCGTGCTTCAACATATGTTTTCTCATCCACTGAACCCATAGAGAGTCCGTTTTGGAGAAAAGAAACCAGATCAGCTTTAGGTTGAGCGTTTTATTCCAGATACCAAAATTTCTGAGACCGAGACCACCTTCGCTCTTCGGTAGGCAGACTGTTTCCCACGACACTTTGACTCCCCCTTTACGCGCTATATCACCTGACCAAAGGAAGTGGTTGCACATAGCTTCTATGTCTTTGATGCACGCCTTTGGAAGAATGAAAGCGGAGCTCCAAAAGTTGAAGGAACTATAAATCACCGAGGAAATGAGCTGCAGACGGCCAGCGAAAGTCAGAGCTTTGGTTGTCCAATGAGTGAATCGTGCCTTGATGGAGTCAATGAGAGGTGAGTACTCGCTCTTTCTAAGCTTTCGGTGCATCAACGGCAGTCCAAGATAGCGGAAGGGGAAAGTTCCGACGGTAAAGCCAAATGCAGCCAGGGATTCAGTCTCCTCCTCACTCTCCCCTGCGCAATACAGAGCAGATTTGTCTCGGTTCATCTCAAGGCCAGAGACTCTATGGAAGATGTCGAGCGTTTCTGTAATTCCCTGAAGCGAGCTCGTCCGGCCATCGAAGAACAGCATAACATCGTCTGCAAAAGCAAGATGAGTAATAGAGGGATCATTAGCAAGAGGGTGGTGACCAATAATACCATCATTGAATTTAGATTCCAGCAGTCTAGAGAAGAATTCCATCGCAATGACAAATAAGTACGGGGAGAGTGGGTCTCCCTGTCTAAGACCTTTACTCCCTTTAAAAAAACCGCAAGAGTCTCCATTGATGTTAATAGAGAATGTGGTGGTGGTGAGACATTGCTTGATCCACTGAACAAAGGTGCTAGGCATATTGGCTTCAAGAAGAATGGTAATGATGAAGTCCCAGTGAAGAGAGTCAAAGGCTTTGCGGAGGTCTACTTTCAACACACCTCTGCTAGAGACACTACTTTGGTTGAACCTCTGAACAAGCTCAGTAGCCAGCAAAACATTTTCCACCAGCAATCTCCCTTTAACAAAAGCAGATTGGTTGGGAGATATCATCAAGGGAAGGATTTTCTCTAGTCTCTTAGCTAGAATTTTTGAAATCAGTTTGTAGATGACATTGCACAGGGAGATGGGTCTGAATTCAGTGACTCGAGTAGCGTTTGTCTTCTTAGGAATCAAAGTGATGGCAGTGCAATTCCACTGCTTAAGAAGCTGACTAGAAGAGAAAAATTCCAGAATGGCAGCAGTAACATCAACTCCTATGAAAGACCAGGAAGCTTTCAAGAATTCTGAATTGTAGCCATCGGGCCCAGGGGCTTTGTTGCTCGGCAAAGCGAACACCTCAGTCTTGATATCCTCAGCAGTAGGCATAGCAGAGAGCATGGTTCTAACCTCAGCAGGGCATTGGTAAGGCGAAAGGGATATAATCAGCTCTGTGTCTTCAATAGAGAGAGAGTTTGAAGGACCTCCAAGCAGATGCTCATAGAAGTTAATGCAGTGCTCTGCAATACCAGATTGAGTATCAATTCTCGACCCATCCTGATCCAGGAGATAATGTATTTGATTTGCAGCTCTTCTAGAATTCACCATCTTGAAATAAAATGGTGAGTTACTATCTCCATTATCAAGCCAATTTACCCTGGAACGCTGGCAGAGGAAGCTCTCTTCGGACAGTGCAAGCTCGAGCCATTTAGCATGCGCCTGTTTTTCAAGAACAGCAAGATGAGGATCCGGGTTTTGCAGCAGATTGGACTGGCAAGTAGCAAGAGCATGTGCTGCGTCAAGCACTCTTTTCTCTAGACCAGAGTAGTTCTCTTTATGAAACTGCCGGATATATCTTTTCAGCATCTTCAGCTTCCTTACTAGAGAGAACATGTGAGAGCCATGAACCTGGAAGGAGTGCCAAGCTGTAGCAGCAAAGTTGATGAAGTTGCTGTTCTTCAGGAGGAAGTTTGAGAACTTGAATGCTCTGCGTTTCTGCTGGACCTGATTGCCAATGATGACACAACTAGCACAATGATCAGAGAACTCCGGGTCTTTGAAATCACCGTAAGAAAGAGGAAAGTGCAGCATCCAGTTATCATTCACCAGAATTCTATCAATCTTTTTCGCAATGGGGTTTTTTTCTTGCTTGTTCCACCAAGTAAAGTGATTACCTCTGTAGGTAAGGTCAGAGAGCTCAGTGCTGATCAGACAGTCACGAAAGTCATCCATGCTGCGAGTAATTCTGGAGCTGCCAGAAGAGGAGTCTGAGGGATGTAAAGCTTGGTTGAAATCACCTAAGACAATCCAGGACTTGGAAGCAACACCTCAGACAATACACACTTTTCTTCCTACAATTTCCGGTTTCCCTATTTCTGTCTTAAGGTATTATCGATATTTAATTTGGAAAATAGTAACATGCTATAATTGTATATTGTTTTTTTTTTAATTACTGAAGAGGTTAATTCTGTACAAAATTATATTTTCTCCAAATAGTAAATTATGTAGCTGGAAAAGGGTAAGTATAGTAGACCATATCTTACTGTTTTTTAAGAAGGTTACAATATCTGACTGTTAATAATATTTTGTTAGTTTTCTATTGATTTTAACTAATTTTGTTTACATGTGCTATATTCTGATTAATATCATACATTTATGACGATTTTATAAAATAGTAATATTGCTAATGTATAGACTTTACCTTAAATGTATTCAACTTCGTAGGATTCGCAATAAAAAAAGCAACAAAATTATATATGAAGAGCGGTTGAGGTAGTTCAAGTGGTAGAAGGGTCCGAGGTGGCAAACACTATCCGGGTTCGACTCTAGGCGGAAACAAAAATGCTTCCTCTGCTCATAACGCGGGCACTGGACCTAAGGCCCAAGGAAAACCCTTCCAGGTGAAGCTGGCCTGCGGTCTGACTGGACCCAGGGAGATTAGTCTAGACTTCGGTCTGGGACCCTCCCTGGATTATCAAAAAAAAAAAAAGATTGGGATTATAAGACAGCAATAATGCATGCTACTACCTTCCTCTCACGCTCTGATACGTCAACAAGTGGGTTCCATGCAATCTGTCGGTGACTGTGTCTCTCTTCTTTTCTTACTCATCTTTTTCTTTTATTATTTCTTTCGGTGACATAAACTCATAATTTCAGAAACAAAAAATAAGAGAGGAATCGAGAGGACTCTGTAAATATTCCCATATATGGATCCGCCCTACTATAAATATGACATGTTTGGTTTCAACTAAAACCAACCATTTTCTCAAAAAAAAAAAAAAAAAAACTAAAACCAACCCTAATCGCTAGGAGCCTCTTAATTTCCCTAAGGTTTCTCTCTTTCTCCTCATATTTTCTAGTTCATTATTCTTAATTTTAATCAAGTTAAAGATTGAAAATCTAATGTTTTGAGATGTTATTATGATTCAGAATCTTTAAATTTATGTAATGTTTTTAAGCTCAAGTCTACTTTTCTTTCAGGTGTATATAACAATAATGATGCTTTCAATAATCGTTGCGATCCTTGTCTGCCTTGTATGCTACGTTTATCGATCATTGAAGCCTCCACCACCGCGAATCTGCGGTGTTCCTCACGGTCCTCCGGTTACTTCTCCGAGAATCAAGCTCAGTGATGGAAGATATCTTGCTTATAGAGAATCTGGCGTTGATAGAGCCAGTGCTAACTACAAGATCATCGTCGTTCATGGATTTAACAGCTCCAAAGACATGGACTTTCCCATCTCTAAGGTACTCCCTGGTTCTGTATTTAACTCCTGCTCTGCTCAATCGATCATTACATGTAACCAATAAAGGATGATTTATATTCAATAGTTTTTTTGCAGGATTTAGTCGAGGAGCTAGGGATATATTTTGTGTTTTTCGATAGAGCAGGATATGGAGAAAGTGATCCACACCCTTCACGCACAGTCAAAAGCGAAGCATATGACATTCAAGAACTTGCCGATAAACTCAAGATCGGACCAAAGTTCTATGTTCTCGGGATATCACTCGGTGCTTACTCGGTTTATAGCTGCCTCAAATACATTCCCCACAGGTAAAAAAACAGTATTTTGTTTTTACTCTTTTCTGTCTCATATTTTCATTTTCTTTTTGATAATTTATAGATTAGCTGGAGCAGTCTTAATGGTTCCGTTTGTGAGCTATTGGTGGACTAAAGTGCCTCAAGACATATTGAGTAAAGCGTTGAAGCTAATGCCAGAAAAAGACCAGTGGACCTTTAGAGTTGCTCATTATGTTCCTTGGCTCTTGTATTGGTGGTTGACCCAAAAGTTGTTCTCTTCTTCGAGTATGATCTCTAGGAACGGTGCCTTATGCAGCGACAAAGATTTGGTCATCCTTCAAAAAAAGTTGGAGAATCCGAGTCCTCACATGGTAAAAAAAGTTAAAACATGTTTTGCATTTTCATGAAAATGATGATAAAGAAAAAATTAAAACATGTTTTGCATCTTATGAAAATGAGTGAGCTACTTGAAAATGGGTTGTCTGTGATTAGTTTCAATCAATATGGGTCAAACTATAAATTTGAAAAACCCTCATGGGGGATAACTTAAAAAGGAGTTCATGGCGCCATGTTGGAAATTTGACAGAATGGGTTTGCTCTGTATTGAAAAGTGTAGGGGTTAAAGTAAGAGCAACTCCATCAGGGTATCTAAGGGAGGGTCTCTTAACAAAAATATAATAAAATATTGTGGGTCCCACGTGGGGCCCACATGAATAGTTTAGAAACTGTCTCTTAAAATCCTTATATAAGGAACCGTCTCTTACACGTGTCGTTCTCTCATTGGTCGATATTTTTTTTTAATTTTTTTTTTTAAATCCGTCCGAAAAAAAAAAAAAAAAAAAAAAAAAAAAATTAAGAGACCCTAAGGGTCCGCTGATGGAGTTGCTCTAAAAGATACTTAAAGTCAATGGGCAAAATTGTAAATAAGTTTGGATCCATTGGTTTCGTTTGCAGTACCTTTTATTTTAGTTTTTACAGTTTGGCCTTGTATTTTATTTTGATGATCTATTTCGATCCCCAGGAAAAAGTGAGGCAACAAGGAGACCATGAATGTCTTCACCGGGACATGATAGCTGGATTTGCGACATGGGAGTTCGACCCGACTGAACTGGAAAATCCGTTCGAGGAAGGTGTAGGATCAGTCCACATGTGGCTAGGGACCGAAGACAGGGTTGTTCCGCGGGAAATTAACCAATATATATCAAAGAAGCTTCCATGGATTAAGTACCACGAAGTTTTAGGTTATGGACATTATCTAAACGCTGAGGAGCAGAAATGTGAAGATATTATAAAGTCGCTTCTTGTCGAGTGATGATCTGATCATCCATCTACACAAGATGTCATCTCCAACGGAAGATACTCACTACTATGAATATCTAATGAATATAATAATAATAATAATTTAGTCTAGTTTAATTAAATAATAAAATTGTAAAACTAAAAGAAAAAACTAAACCAATAATCAATTGGCACATTATACAAGAGTATTTTAGATTTTTTTTTGCTGGATTTGTCATATGAGAAATAAGATTCATACACTCTCTTTCTTTCTTTTTTATTTATTTACCTTTTTAATAGATAGATATTCTTTTAACAACTTTATTTGTGTTGCCTTCAGAACATCTCTATTAAGTGGTTTTAATGGGATTTTCACACTAAATAATAATAATAAAATTTAAAAAGAAAAATGAGAATAAGAATGGTTTTTTATTTATTTGAAAAACCATGAGTTTCAAGTAAGAAACTTTCATCAAACCTAACATAAATTTATTTGTCTAATTTATTTTTAAATTTAGTTTTTAGTTAAATCATAAAATTATTTTTATATATTATTATTTTATTGGTTGAGAACTTTTAAAGTTTTAACCTGCCAATATTCTTTTAGTATCTCCAATCTTATTCTATTTCTTAATTAAAAATAGAGTTTGGAGTAAAGTTTTTTCATTTTACTCTATTCCATTATCAACTTCAAAATAGAGTACAAATGTGATTACACTATACTTGAAATACATTATTAGATTATTCTATTTTTTGTTTACTATTCTTTTTGTTATTTTAAATAGAATAAAATTAAAGCGATACTCAACTGGATTAAAGCAACATTTTGGTACCCCATTTTAAGAATAAATATATAGTCTTATATTAGAGATGCCTTTATAACATTCAACACTAATGTTCAAGGTCTCATTTAAAATTTGCTTACTTTAAGGATTTTATGTAATTAGTAAATAAAAATTGTTTTTTTCGGACGAATAGTTGATCTTATATTAATCAAGAGAGTTAGTACAATCAAGAACTAAACAGCCTAAAAGCCACTGAGACATAACATGATCTGAATCTAAACTTAACGAATATCCTAGTAAGGCTAGGAAATGAGCATGCTTGTTTAGACCTCTGTGCGTGAACATAAAAGAACAAGACATAACCGAAAAGGTTTGAGCCAGACATAATATATCGTACGCCATATTATGGATACTTCAATCATGCGCAATTGCATTAAGATGGTGAGCTAATGTTTCACAATCTGTTTCGAAGATCCAGTGTTGAGATATTCTTGGCTCTACATCACGAACATCATCTAGTAATGTTGAAGTCTCTGCTTCTAATGCAGAAGAAACGATACCCAAACTCTGTGATTTTCCAAATAACATTTGGTCATTATGGTTACGAATTAGCCAACCTGCATGCGCAATACCTGTAAGTGGATCAAAGGCCGCATCCACATTACATTTTAAATGATTAATCAGAGGAGGCTTCCATAAACAAGTGTTGTTTTGTCTCAAAGGAGGTGGAGGATTGAGTTGGACCCATTCTTGTACTTCAGAGATGACTGAACATATAACTTGGACTGTTGATATAAACTTGTTGTTGAACACAAGATCATTTCTCATTTTCCAGATATGCATAGTAGCCAAAATGGAGTTAGAAGAACATCAATTGGATTTTGACCATATCATTTTCGAGCTCGGACATTCGAAAAACAGATGATTAAGGGTCTCATCCTGTCGTCGACATCGTTTACATACTAAATTCATCCTGATCCCACGAGTATGTAAACGAGTGTTAGTAGGAAGGTCCTGTGATACAACACGCCAAAGAAAATGTTGGATCTTGGGAAAAGTAGGCAATTTCCAAATACGCATCTTAAGACCAGGATCTCTGCATGAGGTAGTGGAATTGCAGCCGTACGAGGATCAAATTCATATGCTAATCTGTAACCATATTTAACTGAGTAATTCCCATTCCTATTGTGAACCCAAATCCGGACTAGGTTGTTGAGCCAAATAAATTTGTTGTACTAATTGGCAATCATCTTCATGGATACATGCATAGATCATTTCTGAATTCCAGGTACGAACTCCATCTTGGACTGTAATGAACTCTTGTACTGTAATGAACTCTTGTACCTTCATATGTTGAATGGATTCTTTCAGTTCTGCAGGTCTTGAAGGATAAGTCGGCAGCCAACTATCTTCAAAAGTTCAGATATTATTTCCATCCCCCACATTGAATCGAATGCCTTGTTTGATTATTTCCAATCCAACAAATATAGATGACCATTCATATGATTACAAGCGTTGAGATTTAACCTCCAATACAAAACAATCCTTATTATACTTGGATTTGAAAAGTCTGGCAAAAAGTGAGTCCGGATACTGTATAAGCCTCCATGCTTGTTTACCCAGGAGGCTGTCATTGAACTTTTCCAAATCCCTGAAGACAATACATCCCCTGTTTTTTGGGAGTTGCATTTTGTCCCACGCTACCCAAGAAATACCATGTTTATCATGTGTTTTTTGCCACCAGAAACTGCGTAAAACCGAAGTAATATCACTTATAACATTAGTTGGAAGCTTAAAGCAAGACATCGAATACACTTATGGACATCGCAACTGATTTCATCATAATATCTTTGCCGGCTGAGGAGAGAGACTTTGCATGCTAAGATGAAGTAGTCCCTTTAAAGAGCGCAATGATGTTTTTAAACATGTCGCTTTTTCGTCTCCCAAACTGTTCTGGTAAACCCAAATATTTACCTCTACCACCCTGATGTTGAATTCCCAAAATATTCTTTAGTCTTGGTTGGAGATCACCATATACTTTAGAGCCAAAAGTAATCGTAGATTTTGCCAGATTAATTTGCTGCCTTGAACACTGTTCATATGTGTCAAAAATGCTCCGCAAAGCTCGACAATTCCTACTATTTGCTTGGATAAAGAATAGGGCGACATGGGGAACCCTTGACGGGGTCCTCTTTTAGGGGTAATGTGTCTATGAGGGTTCCCATTTACTAGTACTGAATAAGTAACAGATGTTACCATGGACATGATCCAAGAAATCCATCTCTCTGCAAAACCAAAAGCTCGAAGAGTAGCTTCAAGAAAATTCCATTCAACACGGTCATAGGCCTTTGAAATATCCGTCTCAACTGCCATATAACTCTTTGCCACCCGTTTTCTTGATTTCAAGGAGTGCATCATCTCATTAGCTATAAGGACATTATCCGATGCCATTCTACCCGGCACAAACGCAACTTGCGATTTTGAGACTATGTCTTATAAGAAATTCTTCAAAAGTGCGACCATGATCTTAGAGAGGATTTTGTAAAAGACGTTAATAAGCGCAATAGGTCTGTAATCCGCAAGCGTAGAGACATGAGTACACTTCGGGATCATACAGACATCAAATCCTATGATATAGTACTTGTATCAAAGAAGTGTGGCACTTCTCTGCAGACATCAGATCCTATGATATCCCAGCATTGGTGATAAAACCGGGCTGTAAAGCCATCTGGACCTGGTCCTTTATATGTGCCTATATCAAGTATTGATATCCGAATTTCATCGTCAGTAAAATCTTCTGTTAAAAAAACATTCATTTCTGCAGTAAAATGAAGGAATGAAGCCATTGAAAATTGAATTATCAAATCCGAATTTTTTCCGTTGCTATCCATGGCTATGATCAAAATAATCACCAATTAATCCATAGCTATGTGACAGTTTTCTGGTAGTGTCAGTACTCTTCTTCGTCATGATAAACTGCTTGCAATTGTTGTGGAATAAGAGGCACTGATGGGGAATTAGGAGACATTGCAGAGTGTGAGTTCTGCTTGTAGTTTTTTAATACGCTTCCCAGAATTTAGATTTACCATTCGGATAACGGGACAAAGCTGAATTCTTTAACTACAAGTAAATAAAAATTGTTATTGTTATAAGTTTGTAACTAAAATGAGATCTTAGAGCACTCACATTGAAGATTCTTAAGGGTGAGGGTTCTAAACTATTCACATAGGATTCACGTGAATAGTTAAGAACCTGGTTCTAAAAATCCTTGTTTAAGAACCGGTTCTTACACTGTTCATGACATGTGGCAGCTTGTCATTCGTCTATTTTTTTTTGATTTTTTTTTTTTTTTTATACTTTCCCCCAAATTTTTTTTTTTTTTTTTTGAAAACCACATAGGGGGTTCATTGCTCTAATGGTGTGAATATGATTTTACTTTTCTCACACGGGTATGACTCATCATCTGCCATAAGCAGGCGGAATCTGTAAAATATTATTATGTTAATGGACACGTGGGAAAATCCGTCCAATCAGACAGAGGCGCGACTAAAAGGGAATTTCTTTTTGGCCTCTCTGATCTAACCACAAAGCTTGACCTCGTTGAAAGCTTCAGGTCAAATTCTCAAAAGCTCCTTGACTCAAAGTCAATTTCCCACATACTCTTGCCTAATCTACCATACTCCCCTACTCCTCTCTTTTAATGTTATCCCCATTCTACCCTTAATGAATCAATTAAAAAAATCTAAAATAAACCAAATAATCAACCAATCAGAGGAGAGCTTCTCTCTCCTCTTCCATCTCGACCACGCTCCCACCACGCTCGGTCACGCTCTCTCTCTCCTGTTCGATTTGGTCGAATTTTACAGCTATTTTGAATTTGATTTCCTCAAATCTATCCCAATTCTACCATCCCAACAACTTCTATTCGGGATTCTGATCATCCCAGGTAAGTCTCTCCCTTTTCTTGTCGTTTGTTTCTCTATTTTTCTCTTTTTTGCTTGAGCTCGATTGAAGGTCGATTTTAATTTCTGGATTAAGAACATTGTGTTTGTAGCCGTGTTTTTTTGGTGAATTAGACAACTTAATCGATAATTAATCGAAATTTGTGGTTTAATCGTACTGCATCCTATTGTTGTATTGGCAATTTGGAGATATTTTGGGTCTGATAAAGTTGCTCAACTTAGTAAAACTTGGTAATAATAGATTAGTAAAAATCGGTACAACTTTGTAAAACTATTGTGGTTGAACTGGTAAAACTTTGTACATCTTAGTAAAACTTGGTAAAACTACTCTGGCAGAACTGGTAGAACTTGGTAAAACTACTGTGGTATTACTATTGAAATTTGAGTGGTAATGCATATTTTTATGTCATTTTCAGAAGAGGATGGGTTCTCCTTTCATAAACATACATTTTGATTATGAAGGACATTATTCAAAGATCGGAGATGACTATGAATGGATTCCTAGAGAAGCTCGGTTGTATGGTATATCGTTTAAGACATCATCTATGGAGGAGATAACGTATTCGTTGCTAGTGGATAGGCTACGCAGAAAGATTTCAATAGATGATTCTACAAAGAGGCTGAATTTGAGTTATATTCCATTGGTAGTGAAACCTCAAAGGCAGTCGTATATTTTTGATGACGAGGATGTTTACGTGTATCTAACCTCTTTGGATAAAGAGCAACGAAGAAGTGTTTTGCATGTAGAGGTTGTCAGAGATTTGGAAATATTTCCGATTACCGAGCAACTTTCAAGAGTAGAGAGGAGGAAACGAGATGGTGGGAGTTATGGTGAGCTTATTTCTAGTGCCCGGGATAATATTGGGGTAATCAATGCTGGTGATGCTACTCATGTTACTGGCGAGGAATCAACAGAACAACCTATTGAGCCTATTGAGCCAACTGAGCCGATTGAGCCATTGGAGAATGTTGCTATTGGCGATGGTGATATTGTACAACATGATAATATGCATGATTTGGATATGGTTGAATCAGTTGAGCTTCCATTGGTTGTGGAAGATACAAGGCGTTTAGATGAATGGGAAGATGGCTTGGGTTTCGAAATAGGTCAAGAATTTAAATGTAAAGAAGATGTGCAGTATTTGGTTGATAAAGCCGCAAATCTGAACTGTTATGGGATCTTAATAGGCAATTCAGATAAGAGTCGATACGTGGTGAAATGCCGTGAAGCGAAGCAAGGTTGTAAATGGCAGTTGAGAGCTGTAAAGATTAAGAATTCAACCATGTTCTCAGTTAGAACATACACGAATATGCATTCATGCTCTCGGACAAGTACTAGTGGTATAAGCAACAAGAGAAAAGGTACACCACGGTTAGTTGCAAGCGTCCTAAACGAAGACTATCCCGGTAACTTCGATACTCCATGTCCTAAAACTATTGTGCAGCTTGTCCAAAGAAGAGCCGGTGTGGAAGTGTCGTATTCTACGGCTTTTAGAGGGAAAAACCTTGCTGTTTCTGATATCCGTGGTAGTCCAGTTGATGGTTTCAAGATGTTGCCTTCTTATTTGCATATGTTGGAGAAGGTGAATCCTGGAACAAAAACCGATTTGGTGTTGGATGAACAAAGAAGGTTCAGGTATCTATTTGTGGCTTTGGGAGCTTCCATCGAAGGGTTTGTAGCCATGAGGAAAGTGCTCATCGTTGACGCAACTTTCATTAAGAATGTATATGGAGGTTGTTTAATATTCGCCACAGCGCAGGATCCGAATCATCACCACTATCCCATTGCTTTTGCTCTAGTTGATGGTGAAAAGGAAGAAAGTTGGATGTGGTTCTTCAATACGCTGAAAACCGTAATACCGGATAGTCGTGAGTTAGTTTTTATTAGCGACAGAAATGCAAGTCTCATCAAGGCAATAGGTCTAGTGTACCCTCTCTCGGATCATGGTTATTGCATCTACCACCTGTCCCAGAATGTGAGAGGAGCAGTTTCATACGAGAACAAAGAAGAAGTTGGAAAAAAATTTAGGGAAATTGCTCGGATATACTCCGAGGCTGATTTCCTAAGACAATATGGCGATTTTAGGAACAGATATCCTCAAGCAGCTCAATATCTTGACAAAAGCGTAGAAGAGAAGAAATGGGCAAGGTGTTATTCTCCCGGTGCAAGGTACAACATAGACACATCTAATTGTGTGGAGTCTATGAATGCAGTTTTTAAGAAGGCCAGAAGGTATCATCTACTGCCTATGATCGATGCTCTTATTGGAAAATTTGCAGAGTGGTTTAACAGTCATAGGAAAGATTCCGTTTCTGGATCGAGCGCGCGAAAATTGGTGCCGGAAGTGGAACTTGTGTTGCACGCTAGAATTGTGAAAGCAGCCAAACTCACGACATTTGAGCTTAATGCATTCGAGCTTCAATACGGTGTTGTTGGAGATGACGGCATTACTTATGTGGTGGATTTGAGACATAACAAATGCAGCTGCAGATACTTTGATATTGACAGGTACCCATGTGTACACGCAATATCTGCTACCACTAAATTCTTGAAGCAAGACATTAGGCCAACGGAATTGAAGGATTTGTATGGTCTGTGCTCGCGTTACTACATGATAGAATTATGGGCATTGGCTTATACGAGGACAATTTTTCCAGTTCCGCATATGTCTGAGTGGATTATTCCGGAAGAGATAGAACAGTTGTACGCTTTTCCTCCAAACTATGTGAAAAGAAAGGGAAGAGTGCAAGAAACAAGATATCCGTCAGTTGGGGAGCACGGACGGAGAAGGAGCAAGAGAAAGGCAAGAAAGAATTTAGAGAGCTGGTTTAATTGCAGTAATGAGAGTCATGCTGATGTGAGCCAAGGAGGAATTTAGTTGTATTTTTATTTCTTCAATTTACATATGTTATCATTTGTTGTGTAACTTTGGAAAACTTGGTAAAACCAAGATTTGTAGAACTATAATTGTTTGTGAAATTTAGTTTTTATAATAATGTTAAATATAACAATCAATTTATATAGCATATCTTTTGCTAAAACAAAATAAACGCTTTTAGAATTTAAGGTAAATATTGCAGACTTGTTAGGGTAGCAAGCAAATATCATGTACATTTATGAGTTGTTTATCTATGTGAATCATCTTAATCTTCAAAAGGTCAGATAATATATGTATTTTCAAATATAATTGAATGAATTAATTTGTAATGCATATAATTATCCATAGATCTTGAGTATAACCAATTTTTTATTATTAAAGATAGAGTATAACCATTAAAACTGAATTTTGGCAGAAGTAAAACTTGACAGTTTTTGGTAAAACTGAAAACTTGGTAAAACTTTGATTCCCGCCTAAAAAATTTGAAACTCCCGCCCCCAAATTCCAAAAATTTAAATTTCCCCCCTTTTTTGGGAAAATCCTTATCTATCTATTTTTCTATTTTTCTCTCATTTTTCGTTCTTCTCCCTCTCTCTCTAACCCGAATCTCCATCTCTCTTCTCTCTCTCAAATGAGTTCAGAGAATTTCATGCTCCATCCCTATGAAGAGGAAAGGAGGAACAAGGAATACTCCGATCGGCTTGACGCAGTGACCTACTTGGAATACGGCATCCCAAAGGAATGTCCATGTGGTGGCGATATCGTGCGCGAGGTCGATAAGGTTACGCCTGTGGATACTACACCGGGCCGTACCTTCTTTACTTGCGAAAAATGGAGGGTAAATGGACTTTTTCTATTATCACTTAATAATCTTATTGTGCCACTTAGACAAATGTCCGAAAGACAAGCTAGAACATTTTTTTGGTGGGTGTAACTCTGAATTTTTTGATTTTTTTGTAGGCCGATGGACTCCATATTCGTCAACCATGGTTGCGTGGTGTCGAACAAGAGTTTGAGAAGTTGCTGTACAGGATTCAACAGCAAGACGACAAAATCGCAGGCATGAATGTGGAGATTTTCCACAACCGAAGAGAAATTGCCAAGTTAAAGGAGACAATCGAAGGGATGCAAAGCTGATGTGGTTTAAGATCTACTATGTCTGGATATCTATGGAATTTTCTATGTTGAGTTGAATTCTTATTGCTGGTGTTTAAGTTTGAATGAATGTTTTCGGGCAAACTTGGTAAAACTAGGTAAAACTACTATGGAAAATTTGGTGTCAAACTTGGTAAAACTAGGCATAACTTGGTAAACCATAGATAATTCAAACCAAAATACCCAAAGTACTAAACCATAGATAATTTAAAACCAAATGTACTAAAAACAGAGAAGATCACGGTTTGGTGGTTCCCTCAGCAACTTGGGTCTTCCCCCTAGTCATCACGGGACTCCTAATCTTTATCTTTT
The DNA here is from genome assembly GCA_030180135.1 of Orychophragmus violaceus. Classification (NCBI taxonomy): domain Eukaryota; kingdom Viridiplantae; phylum Streptophyta; class Magnoliopsida; order Brassicales; family Brassicaceae; genus Orychophragmus; species Orychophragmus violaceus. Next base: position 11,295,602 of record CM058237.1, on the reverse strand, counting down.
TTGCTGGAACGTTCTCAACGGATTCAATAGCTCTCTTCTTACCTTTTCTGTCCTCGTCCTTCTCGGCCTCAGGTACTACCTTCTCAGCCTCTGTTACTTCCTTTGCTTGCTCTGTTTCCCCCTTGTCTTCCACGGTTTCTTCCTTCTCTTTTTCTTTTTCTCTCTTCTCTTCTTCCTTCTCTCGCTCTTTTTCTCCCTTCTTACTGCTTTTCTTCGCATTCTTCTTTCTTCCCTTTCTTCCCTTTCTTTCCTCTTGCACTTTAACAACACTAGGCTCACAAACTTTCGTACCAAGAAACTCAACCCCTTCAAAAACACCATCATCGGCAGTAGCCTCAGGCTCTGTTGGTAATGTCTCCTTAACACCCGCTCTGAGTGCATTCACAACCGATTCCATATCGGTTAATCTACCGTAATACGTCTCTGTCAACTCGTTTAACTGAGCGTCGTAATACATCTTCATTCGAGACTCTGTTTCCTCAATTCTCTTCTTGATTAATTCCTCCACATCCGCAAGACTTAAAACAGTAGGAGTACGAGCCCCTTCCGGATCCTTCGCAGCCTCATTCCCAGCATCACTCTCAGACGCCTCATGAATCGCACGAGGTTGCTCTTGAGCCTGAGACGCACGACCAGACACATCTTGGTTGAAAAGTTCTTCAAACCAGATTGTCTTCTTCTTCTTTAGCAGCCTGTTCCAACCATCGACTATTGGGTCATCCACATCATTCCAGCCAGAATCAGCGTCCATGGTATTCTCTAGAAGCGTCATTTCCGTGGGAGATGCCTCCAAGATGCTTTGAATATCCTGGAAATATAAGAAGAAACAATTTAATATCAACCTCAAAGTATGATATGAGATACTAGGATTAGTAGTACGATATGAGATACTAACCTTGGTAGTTCCAAGCTTTTTATTTATCTCTGAGATACGGAAAAACCTTGACCCCTTGGTTTTATACCTCATCTTGCACATTCGCGGGCAATCCTCGCACGCACCCCGAACCCTTTCTCGGAAATGGTTCTTCAGAACTGGGATGGCCTCAAAAGCAAGGACCTCCAGAGGAACAATGCATCCAGGAAATACCCATGAAGTGGGTGCCACTCCTCCGGTATGGTCAATGAAGTGCAATATGTCTTTGACGTTCTCCTCGAATGACAAACGCCCCCACGGAAAAGTCTTACACATCTCGAGATCATCAATGGCTCTGAGGAAGAAACTCTCAACGGAAGTAGCTCCTTTGCCTGTCTTCTTCTTCCCAATGATCACAGATGACAAGAAGTACAGGACAGCCATCTTCAAACGATCCTCGCCATACTTTCTTTTGCCAAAATTTTTTTTCGTTTTCATAGCTAGGAACTGCTTCACAACTTCTTCATGTGTAACCTTCTTCTCTTCACCGAAGTACTTAGCAATAAAACCTGAGCCACCACCAAGGGATTCGTAGTGGTTTGGATAGGAGTGACAGAACAACCCCGAAACGAGTGCATGCTCCCTAATGGAATAGCGGATTGGAACGCCGTTGACAATAAACCATAGCTCCATCTTCTTATCCACAGCCGTGACCCTAACAAGAATCATCCACAATCCCATCCATTTTGAGCTTGTCTTCTGACCCATGTGGAAGAAGTGCTTGAATTGTGGATGCTCATGGAACCAAGCAAGCTCATCACCCTCGAGAATGTTGTCTACAGTCTTCACGGCTTTGGCGATGTAGCACTTAGAAGAGAGCTTTATCGTCTTCACATACTCTGTGGGAGGGAAACACATCCTGAGGGGCTGCATTGGTTCGGTTTCGTCCTCTGAATTCTGCACACACAAAAAGTTAGACCAAGTATTACCCAGTTATACTAAGTTTTTCCAAGTTTTACAAAGTTTTACACGAAAGTTATACTAAGTTTTACCAAGTTTTACTCTAACTATACTAAGTTTTACCAAGTTTTACTACGTTTTACCAAGTTTTACCTAGTTTGACACATAGTTTGACACCAAGTTATACCAAGTTTTCTGTCTTTTCCAAATCAAAGTTTCACTAATTCCTACTAAGTTTTACATATCCGAAATCGACAAAATTATACATGCAAGGCCCCATAAATGGAAATACGTACCGTTCCTTCCTCGAGTTGTTCACTGTGGTGGGTTAAAGAGCGGATTTCACTGGTTCGAACAACTTCTTCTTCTTCGTGAAACCCTAGTCCCGGAACGCGGGAATCTTCAACTTCATCCTCCTCGACTAGGGCTTTCTCTTCATCGTCTACGGCTTTCTCCCCCTCGTTTATCCCTCCGGCTTCCTCCTCCTCATCGTCTTCTGTTTCATCGTCATTCTCTTCCTCGTTCTCAATCTCTTCGTCGTCTTCCTCTTCTTCCGCATTCTCGGAATCTTTTTCCAAGTCTGTTGTTTTTTCTTCTTCATCAATTTGTTTCCACACAACATCGGCTTGTAGATTCGCCTCTTCTCTCGGGTCTCTCTCGGTTGGGGATTCGTTTGGAGGAATCGATTTATCCTCTACTCTCTTCGACTTTCGTAATCTCTTTCTCCCATAACTCCGCATGTTTCCTTCTACAAATGGAGATTGAAATTCTTCTTTTGTCGGATGAAGTCGGAAAACTGGGGAAAACTGTAAGAAGAAGGGAAGACGAACGGATATACTGAAGAGAAAAAACGATTTTTGATTTTTACCTTAAAACATTTTTAGGATTTAAAGAGTAGATCCGACCCGACTCAAATGGATGGACCAAACTCTTTGGGTCAATCCAGGTTGGGTTGTAAATAAGTTACAAAACCCAGGTTTTGCTGTCTTTTACCCCTTCTCTCGAATTAAAAAAAAAGAAAAGAAAATGAATTTATGGGAGAGGAGTATATGGGACTTTGACTTTGAGTCAAAGAGCCCTAAATTTGATCCAAATTTCGGGTGAGATATTATTCAACGCCTTTTCGTCCTGTCGATTTCTCGGAGTTTCATAGCTCAAGTCTGTGTCTTGGTTCTTCTCCGGGATTCTAGGGTTTTGCAATTCCTCGCCGGGATTCGACAGTGGCGGTGGTGGAATCTTAGGGTTTTAGGATTATACGTTTTGATTCCTTGGCTTGGGATTAGATGCAAAGGTGAGATTATTCGAAATTATTCATACAAATAGGGGTCTTTTAAAAGTTTATTCAGCTAATTTGTGTGTTTCGCCACTGCTTCAGTGTTGCTATTAGATTTCCTTACATTGTTTGTATTTGGTTCAAAATTGGCGTTGCTGGGGTTTTTAAATCGTTAAGATAGTCAGTCGTCTGTGATGCATAAGCGTGATACTACTGTATTGTTCGAGAGGTACCTTAGTTGCTAGTGATGGAAAGTTTATATTTTTGAGGTAATTGCTTCCTTATGAGGAAGAAATGACATACATTTTCTGATTGCGTGCTTGGGAATTGTTGGTTGCAGATTTGAGTGGCTTTTGAGTGAAGCAGCTAGACAAAGACATGATGCTAGGATCTGGTAACAATTTGAACAGGGGTACCATAGGATTATCATCTGATACCCCAAATTTGTCCCAAGTCTTACCATTGGAACCGATTAGATTAGGCAATCATAACTATACTCGTTCAGGAGAGCTTAGAAGGGTTCTCGGCGTCCCTAGTAGGGCTTCGTCAGAAGAGAATTCTTTTGGAATGTCCCACCCCAAACCTTCTCCTCCTGTAGCGACAGAGGAGCTCAAGCACTTCAAAGAAAGTGTGCAAGATACTTCCAAAGAGGCTGGGTATGTATTTTATTGTTGCTATCTTTCATTAAGTTTTGACTGATCTGTTACACAGTGATTATGCTTTGTAAACAAATATTTGCTGTGACCATTGACTAGTTAAAGGTGCATAGAATTTGCTTAGGAGGTTAAGGTTTTTCTTTGTATTATTTTTCACAGTATAGTAAGGTGTCTACTAAAACGAAGACTTAGAGCTTAATTGTTGTTCTTTAATGAGCTTTACTAAAACCTGAGGTTCCCTGTAGGGATCGAGCAAAGAAACTAAGTGAATCCATATTCAAGTTGGACAAATTTACGGAGACATTAAGTTCAAAGAAGCGACAGAGAAAGGATATACCCTTTAGTGATAGAATGGATGCAGCAAACTTTGATAAGGTCAGAAACCAGGTTCTGAGAACACAAGACAATATGGCTCAAAGATCCGAGGAAAGAAAAAAAATGCCTGGATTGAACAAGCGTGCTCGTACTCCAGTCGGAGATGTACGGGTTTGTATCTAAATCTTTTGGATATATATGATGCTTATAAATGTATAGAAGATTGTTTGTTTTCCTTGGCCTTGTTTCCATTCTGTTTATCTGCAACAGCGACTTTTGAAATCTTTAAAGAAACGTGGGATTTGAATATGTTGCTTAATTCCTTAGTGTATTGCAAAAGCTTTACTCACATGTCGCTGTTTTTAATGGTCGCTTGTTATTGCTCTCAGGGGGATAGTAGAGTTTCTACTCTTGCAAGGCAGCAGGTTATTGAAAGGGGCTCTGATTCACCTCCAAGTGTTTCTGGAGAAACAGTGCGAATAGAGGAGAAGATACGCAGATTGCCTGTTGGTGGTGAAGGATGGGAGACAAGAATGAAAAGGAGACGGTCTGTTGCAACTCTAGGCAACAGAGTTATGAATCCTGATCAACGTGTCATGCAGCCAAAGCCGACAACTGACTCAAAGATGCGTTCTTGTGACACCCAAAACTTCAGGTATGCTTTGAAGATATAAGATTAGTAAACTTGGTAGATATCTTTGTTGGTTAGTTAAAGCGAAACTCAAAAGGAATCGAATTATAAAACACTGAAAACCGTTTGAGGATTTCTTAGTCCAATGACCTTGAGTGGGCCTAAAATAGAGGTTTCATGATGTGCTAGTGGGGGAACCTATTCTGCTGTCCAATTTATTTATGATATTCTTCATGTTTATATTGTCCATGAGTTTCGTAAGTTATTTCCAGAGATTGTTAAGTTGCTCAGTTAAACAGGATATCATCTTGAATTTGTTTTAGTAGATACTTGAGTACAATGGTTTTATTATGTTGGATTCCGTAGAATTTCTTGCAACAGACTGTTGTATATATAATTTTCTGTAACGATCCCTCCTGGATATATTTCAATCTCTGAAGAAAACAATGCCTGACCCATTTGTTGCAGATTGAAATCTTCCACTGGAATGAGTGGGATTAACAGACTTGAGTCTTCATTTGAGCCAGACAGTCCAGGTATGGGTGCATTATCCAGGAATGAGTTGGAGACTGTTTCCCTTGCAAGGGACCGGTCAGTACTTGCTGAGCAGAGGCTTATGGCCAATGGAAACAATAAGTGAGCAGATACCTCAAGCGTTTTTGTTTTAGATTTGCTTAAATTTAACAGTAAATTTTTTGTGACTGATAAATGCATTATTGTGCTTATCCAGGAGAAACTTACAGGATGATAGCCCCACAAACAGCTCTACTGCATTATTGAAAGGAAAGGTTTCTAGGGCTCCAAGAACAGCAGCCGTTATGGGTGTTGAATCTTCATCCAAAGTCGAGCCCACATCTGGAGTATTACAAGGTTCGAGGCAATCTAAGTGTTGTCGAAATACACTATCTATTTTGTTTATGAGAAATAATCTAAAGCTTCAATTGCCAGCAGGTTCATCCGCACATGCAATGGCTCAATGGGTTGGCCAGAGACCTAAGAATTCCCGAACCAGAAGAACAAATGTAGTTTCGCCTGTTATCAAACATGCTGAAAGCAAGCTCTCAGCTCAAGGTTTTGCAACATCTGATTTTAGTCCTAGAGCATCCCCTGGAACCACCGGGTCACTCTCAGTTGTTGATGGTAGCCCTTTAAAAATGAAATGGGAGCTGAAGAATGCTTCATCACCATATGAGTTCTCTGAAAGTGAGGACTCAGGAGCTGGAGACAACAAAACAAGAGAGCGTGCTCTTGGGAGTGGCGACTTGTTCACAACTCCTAAAACAGGGTCGCTGTTATTTCCTGTAAGGAAGGATAAGATTCAAACTAGTCATAAAGGAGGTGGTGCATGGAAGCAAGGAAAGAGTGAAAGTGTTTCGTCTTTGACAACTCCTGGCTTTCATCCTATCATGGTTAAGTCGGAGAATCTACCAGTAGAGAAGCCTCTGCACAATGTCAAGATTGCGTCAAATAAGAATAGAAGGTGATTTATGCCTAATTCAGTTCTTTTTCTTGTCCCTTCTTCCTTGAAAGTATTATATTATATAAAGCTTGAAATACGAGAGACCAATTGTGTTTCTCTCTGGACAGTAAATATGGGCGTCCACCAGCGAAAAAGGTTAAGGATCGTAAACCTTCTACTCGTCTTGCCTCAAATTCAAATTCAACTCCGTCAGATATTACAGGTATTTAGTTTCTTTTAGCATTTCGAGTTTCAGTGTTTTACCGTATTCACAACTATCCGATTGTATTATCAAACTATTTTCTGGGAAGTGCTACATATATCCTGAACAGAAATTACCCTAAATATTTGAGGTTTGGTAACTATTATCTCTTGCTCAATTATTTTTATTTGTACAAAGGGAGGTATTTAATTTCTATGCATATAAGCTGTATGACCCCAAAGAGCACCTCGTGCGATGGTGTCAGTTCCTTAGCATAAATTCTAGTGGATTTTTGGCTTTTCAGGTGAATCTGGTGATGATCGTGAAGATATTTTCGCAGCAGCTAATTCAGCACGGAAGGCAGCGAGTATTCATCCTTCCACTTTTCTTGTCTTTCAAGCTTTATTTCCACAAATCTCCTTCTAACTGCAAATATCTTTATGTAGATCTTGCTTGTTCTGGTAAGTTTTGGAAGAAGATGGACCACATCTTTGCTGCCGTCAATGCAGATGACATGCAAAACATAAAGGATCAGGTAAGAATTAAGATACCATAATATATCATATATGTGACCTCTCTCTAGGGTGCCAACTCAAACCCTCGTTAACTTGTAATTGTCAAAAACAGCTAAATTTTGCAGAGGAACTCGATGGATCTTTATCAGAGGCAATCTTAGATGGCTATAACATCATGGTAAGTTGCATTGTAAACTTATGCTGCAATGTCAAATTTTATAGTCTCTTTTTGAAAGACTCCTTCTGTCTCAGGGTATAAAATTGCCGAAAGCACCACCACATCGCCCTGGTGAGGGAATTGTTGACTATTCAGGCCCAGCGTCAGCCTGTATATCTGACCTTTCATTTGAGAGCTTGGACATGAAAAAGTTGAATGAGAGCACTCCGTTGTATAAGAGAGTACTTTCTGCTTTAATTGAGGAAGATGATGGAGAAGAAGTTGTACAATTCAATGGAGGGAAGAATCCGTCTCTTCATTACGCTAGTGATGATTCTCACTGTGGTTCATGTACCTATATTGACACAGAGTTCAGAGAGAGAGACAGAATGGAATTTGAAGTAGAGTCAAGCGGGGATTTTCAGACCCCCAAGAGTTGTTTGTTTGACAGATTTTCCAATGAGAGGAGTGTTGTGTCTAACCCTCTCAGAAATGGTAGCATGTCTTTATCTGTACATAGCAGTGAACAGTGGATCGGGGATGATGATCTTTCGCATTCGGATGCTGCACTCGGCGGTGAGACATATTCGAATAGCCTGGGTCAGCTTCCCAACTTCCCAGTATCTGACACCCAGTATCAGCTTATGTCTTTGGATGAGCGACTTCTTCTAGAACTACAGACCATTGGTGTGTTTCCTGAGGCAATGGTAGGTTTTGTCTCCAGCCAGTTAGTTAATTTGTCATGAACTTGATTGAGCTAAAGGATCAAATGTGTTACTCTAGCTTTTTCCACTTATTTTCGTTTCTTTTTATTCACAGCCTGATCTGGCCGAAGAATCTATGAGCACAGATGTTATGGAGCTGAAGGAAGGCATTTATCAGCAGGTGCGCAAAAAACAAAGAAGAGTTTTTGTCTGTTTCCCATTGAAAATTTATCTTCGACGCATATTAACTATTCTCGTATTCTAATTTTGACCAATAATAGATCCGGAACAAGAAGAAAAACTTGGAGAAGCTACATATTACCATCCAGAAGGAGAAAGATGTTGAGAAAAGGTTAGCTTTGGTCTTTTCAGATTCATTATTTTTAAATTACACTGTTATATTTGCTAAGATTTCAGGTTTACATGCAGGAAAATTGAGCAACTTGCTATGGACCAGCTTGTGGAAACAGCTCACAGGAAAAGAATGGTAATAAACTAGTGAATGCTTACATCTAATTAAAATAAACTTTGGATGAATGGTTGTGGGACAAGATATATATGGGGTTCCCTTATGGATGCTACTCTGTAAACAGGCATCCCGTGGTAGTAGAGCATTGAAAGTCCACAAGGCCACAAGACAAGTGGCTCTGGCGTTTATCAGGCGGACAGTTGCCAGGTGTCGCAAGTTTGAAGAAACTGGGCTTAGCTGTTTTGCTGATCCTGCACTTCAAGACATCTTGTTTTCATCTCCCAGTAACGATGCAAAATCATCAGAAAATGGCGGCTCTGGAACAGCCAGTAACACGCTCAATGAACCTTCTAATCACCAGGCTGAGGCCAAGGGTTCAGGTACGCAAAATCTCAACTTTAGATGTTGATTCCAAAATTGATCTTTACAATAGTTTCTTCTGCTATGGCATGTATGAAAACATAGGTAAGATTATATCCGAATAGTGTGAAAGCACACATATGATAGCAGCTTTCTGTCTTCTTCTCTTTACCAACTTCATAAATGTATATATTATATACTTCTAATAGTCAAGTCTCTTGATGAAATAGTTAGACGGTGGTTACACTCTCAAACCTTTTTGTCGGATGATCTGAGCTATGTGGGTTATGTAGGTGCAGTGTCTAGTACAAAGAGGAGAGAAGCATTGATAGACGATGTTATCGGATGCGCTTCATCCAAAGTCACAACGAGTATAGATAGCGCAGTTCTTAGTGGAGGAGGTGCGAGAAGCGAGAGAGAAGACGGTTTCAGGAACAAGAACAAACCGAACCCCAAAGAAAAGAACAACAGCAGCGAGAACCAATCAACAACAACAACTCACCCGACAGGTCCAGCAAGAAGAGGCACCTCGAACCCTGGAGATGGTGCAGTTGATGAGGAAGCTCCTATAGATTTCTCGAAATTAGCGTTCCATGATCTTGAGGAAATAGATGAGCAGGCAGATATTGGAAACTGGTTTGAGGGTCTTCAGGATATTGATACAGCAGGGCTTGATGAGGTTCCTATGGATGATCTCTCTTTTATGTTTGGATAAATATTTGATAGAGAGGAATTGGTCTCACGACAAGTCTTAATTTCCTAAGTTGTATATTTGTAGTGATTACTGATTGCGTCCTCTGCCTGCCTTGAAGGCGAATATTGAACTATGATTTATATATGTATTTCCATTTCAAAAGTAATTATTTGATGCCCTTTGAATATTATTTGCTTGAAAAATCTTAGCGTAATCGTAATTTTGAGGTGGGTAGTGAATAACTTTGAACCTTTGCTTAGTTCAAAGTTTTAGACAAAAAGTTGATAGCGATAAAAACGGACTCATATAATTTGTTGGAGAAATTCCCCCCAGCCCCTAATGTTGAACTATATTAATATGGGCCTAAAATATAATATTAGGTTTTTCATTGATTGAAGCACAATGGGCTAGGGCTTCGTTCCCCCCTTCTCTGGTTCATATAAGTTACAGAAACCATTTCTCTCGCCGTTAGTTTATGAGGAAGTGCCAAAATGAGGTTTGTATTCAACTTGATTTCATACTTTTTCCCTTTATTCGATTTGGTCACTTATTATGTATGATAGTAATGATTCATCTGCCTCTGGAATCAAATGATTGGTGCTGATATTAGATAAGTTGTAAACAAATTAGTATAATCGTCGAAGCTAAGGTGATATTATTTTTCTTGAATGAGGAAATATCGAATTGACTTCTCTGTCTTTCTGGGTACATTTATTATTGAGAAATATCGAATTTTGAACGGTGCAGTAAGCTCCAGAGTGAAGCCGTGAGAGAGGCGATTGCCGGCATTCTCACTCACTGTAAGGAGACAAAACCACGTAAGTTCACCGAGACTATCGAACTCCAGATTGGTCTTAAGAACTATGACCCACAAAAGGACAAGAGGTTTAGCGGTTCGGTTAAATTGCCTCACATTCCAAGGCCAAAGATGAAGGTTTGCATGCTCGGTGACGCTCAGCACGTTGAAGAGGTTTTAACTTTTGTCACCTTGATCAAATAAATACATGTTCCTCCTCTCGTTAGTTAGTGTAACTTGTGTTTTGGTTTTTACATAGGCTGAGAAGATTGGATTAGACTCTATGGATGTTGAAGCTCTTAAGAAGTTGAACAAGAACAAGAAACTTGTTAAGAAGCTTGCCAAGAAGTACCATGCTTTCCTTGCTTCTGAATCTGTCATTAAGCAGATCCCCCGTCTTCTTGGTCCCGGTCTCAACAAGGCAGGCATGTCTAAAAATCCTCCTTAATCTAAAGTGTCATCATCTCTTTATGATTTGAGTCCCGTTGTATTTACGATATCTTTTACAACAAACAGGAAAGTTCCCAACTCTGGTTAGCCACCAAGAGTCTTTGGAATCCAAAGTGAATGAGACAAAGGCAACAGTGAAGTTCCAGCTCAAGAAGGTTCTTTGCATGGGTGTCGCTGTAGGGAATCTTGGCATGGAAGAGAAGCAGATCTTTCAGAATGTTCAAATGAGTGTCAACTTCCTTGTTTCACTCTTGAAGAAAAACTGGCAAAATGTTAGTAAAATTTTTTCTTCTTGATCTTCCTCGTCCATACATTTTATCAGTCTCTAAACTCGAGTTGTTATATGAAATTTGAATTGCAGGTGAGGTGCTTGTACTTGAAGAGTACAATGGGTCCACCTAACCGGGTCTTCTAAGATTTTCTTATCTCAAAGTTTCTCTTAAGGTACCGTCAGCTTGAAGATGAAATTTGATTTTCTTCTCTGTCATGTGCCTTCTTCTTGGATTAATTCCAGAATCCTTACTTTGTAGAATCAAGGTTTTGTAGAAAGACAATTTTGTTTCCATTATTGTTATTCTTATTAGTGGGGTTTCTCCATTTTTAAGTTTTCAAGTTTTGGTATATCGATTTTGCTTTTCTTACAACAAGAAGCATCAACTTGAACTACATATAAAGCTGAAATTCACCCTCGTAATTCCAATTTTGTTGTGGAATTGCTGGCTGTTCTGTTGGTAAACAAAGCTGCTCTAGACGCCGGCCTTCACCATCTTCAAGTTTATTCGGACTCTTAAACTTGAGTTAATGTCTTTTTGGTAGAGACTGAGTTAGTCGAGATTGACGGTTTAGTAAAATCTGTTTTGTATGTTCTAAGTTCTTTGAGCACAAACTCGTTTGAATTAATGAATTGATCTATTGACCAGAAAAAAAAAAATCCAATTTTGTTGGATTAATCAAATCTTATTATTTATCACAAACTTACAAATACACGGATTAAAACTACAAGAAGCCAATAAACAACATTTTTATCACATAAACAAACCTTAAATCTCACAGAATAAAAAATAAACTTAATTATATGTTTTTTTTTTGTCTTGGCTCTCTTTAATTCGTCTTAGATTCACATAAACAACAAAACATATGAATAAATACGTCTTCGAAAAGTACATTTAACTAAATCATGGGATGCCAATGATTGGTAAGAAGGGAAAGAAGCTAGCAGGTGGGAATCCAAAACCTCCTGCCCCTGGAAAATCAACAGTCTTCGAATCTCCGATCATATTTCCGACACTATCTCCGGTAGGTTTGGGGCATGAGAGAGAGAAGGAAAGTGGGTTTGAGGTAGTAAGAACTTTAGTATCCTGTTTGGACTTAACCAGTTCAGAGACCATGTTGTGTTTGTGAGCATAGAGTTGCTCAGGACCTCCCAAGAGCTTTGCAAGACAGTTGATGGAGTGTTTTCTGTCAGCGGTAGGAAGCACTGACCGGAAAGATCCGTCTGAAGCCGCCATGGCGGTCATCGGTTTCTTCTCTCCATCGCACTTTAGGAGAACCTTAACACCTGAAAATATAAATTTCTCATACTAAATATTTTTATGGTAGAAACAAATAAATATGCTGAAAATATAACAAAACTACGAATTTTAATTACTCCATTTCATATTATTTTTAAAAGTTAAATTTTTGTTTCATTATAAATGTCATTTTATATTTCCGATGCATTTTTAGCTAAGTTTTTCAGTTTTACTAATATATTTTTAGCTAATAATAAGTGTGAACATAGAAATATAATTAGTGAAGGGTACATAAAATAGAAAAATTACTTATTTTATTAACATATATGAAAAACTTTAAATGACATTTAATATGAAACGGATGGAGTAGTGAACTATTGTTCTGAATGACCTAATTTGCAAACATGCCAAGAAACTTGTAAAATATCAACTCTCTTCCTTATTATTTAACCCTTTTAGACTACAAGCTACATAAAAATAAAAAAAAATGAGATGAAATGCATTAGAAATCCAAGTGATTAACGAGTAAAAAGAGTAGACCTGAGAAGTCGAAATCGCCGTGGCAGTCAAGGCAAGAGACCTTGCCAACGACAAGCGTAGAAGCCGAGAGCTCAAAATTGGAGAAGACAGCCAAAACGAAAAGGAAGAATGCTGCAACAGCTACTTGATTCGCCATTGATGAAGCTCAAATCAAAACAAAGAGTTTATGGACTTGATGACTTTAGATATGTTACTGTCTGAGTGAAATATGGGGAACGTATGGAAGCTTTTATATAAAATAAATTAGTAAATTGTAATTAAAGGGACCATAATGAGTTGATCTTTGGTGGTTGGCTTTGTCCAAAAATAGATATCGTACTTCTGCATTTCTTCTATATTAACGGTTCTTTAATTCATCCGCCTTTACTTTTGCTGTAACTAGCTTCAACCTAACAATATAATTTGTTAGATTTCAAATAATTTATATACGTTCGAACACCACAAGTAGACAAGCTGGTCAGAAGAGTAACCCTATTATTACATATAAATCACCATTTATTTTGTGTTTTAAGTGAAAAAAACATCTTTTTCTACGTTTATATTCCAGTTCCTTAGAAACATAAATACAAATTTCTTGTTATTTTTTTGTTTTGTTTTTAAAAACATAGTATAGCGGCTGATTAATATCACTCAGGTGTTTAGTTTCCAACTCTCTCTCATTTGTGATCTTAAGTAAATACCCTTGATTCTCTTACGCAAACATCTCCAAATTTGTCTTGATTCTCTCAAAACTTAGATATCAACGATGAGACTATTGGTGGATCGTCTCCACGACAAAGTGGGATAAAAAATTCAAAATAAAAAAAACTTGCTGATCAAACAATTGTGGTATCAATAACTTAGAAGAAAGAAATATGCAATTTTGGAGAAAATAAAGAATACAAGTGCACAAAGCAACATCATTTGGATATTTAAAATAGGAATTATGTTTTGAAAAAGCTCAAACAGGAAAACAAAATTTTATTTTGTACTTGAATTTCATACAAGATCCAAATATTCGTGCAATATATTCAAGCTGAGCAAATACGGATTTTACAAAAAAGAGTGATCAACGACGAGATCAACAAGGAGATCAACAAGTTTTTTCTTTATCTACTTCGTTCGGATAATACTTTAGCAATCTTGGAGGACCCGAAAGCAGCTTACTTGATTTTTAAGTTATAGCATTTGGTGTGTATAAATATTTTGTGTTGTTTATCTTAAATTTCAGTACTTTTGATGTTATTTATTTTAAATTTTAGCATTTTTGTATTTCAGCATTTTTAATAATTTTAATAATGATTTTGTAATAAATAATTATTAAATTTATTATTTCTTTTAGATATAAATAAAAGATTTAAAAGTTAAATGACCATTTAAAAATAAAACAAAAAATTTAACACTAAAATAGAATAGAAAATAAATTTACTTTAAATAAAAAATAAAAAATAGATTTATTTTAAAATAAAATTTAGAATAAAAAATAGAGTCAGATTGGAGATGTTAGAGCATGTCCATCGAAGGTTCTTAGGGTGGAGTTCTTAAAAAAAATTATTAAAATATTGTGAGTCCCACGTGAATAGTTAAGAACCGGGTTCTAAAAATCCTTATTTAAGAACCGGTTCTTACACTGTTCATGACACGTGACAGCTTGTCATTCGTCTATTTTTTTCGATTTTTTTTTTTTAAACTTTCCACAAAATTTTTTTTTTTTTTTTTTTTTTTAAAAACCCTATAGGAGGTTCATTGAAAGGGATGCTCTTATAAGAAACGAACATATCACTAGGCAGTTCTTTCTCTTTGTCTTGCCTTTTGTTTCATTTAATATATATTCAAGTCCCCATAAATGTAAACTCTATTTTTTAAACTCTATTGAGGGCATCTCTAATGTAAACTTTTTTTTTTTTTTTAATTTTAAAATAGAGTGGTTCTAAAATGTAGTTGAGTTTTATCAGTTCCACTCTATCTTTTACTGCAAAATAAAGTGATAACTAAAAAAATAGAATAAACCTATTTGTTACTTTATATTTGGAATAAACTCATTTATTACTCTATTATAGAGTAAGATATAGAGTGTCGTTGAAGTAAATTTTGTTTTTTACTCTAAAATAGAATGAGATTTAGAGTGGGATTAGAAATGGTCTTAGAGCATAAACATCGTTGTTACTCTCTATGGGTTTCTTAAACAAATTTTTTAATTTTTTTTTTTTTTTTTTTGCAGACGGAAAAAAAAAAAAATTGGCCAATCCTGTAGCGCCACGTAGGCGCTACAGTGAAGAAACGGTATACTAACTAAGGATTTTTTTGGCTCGGGTTGTTAACTATTTATGTGGGTCCCACGTGGGACCCACAATTTTTAATATATTTCTGCCTAAGAAACCACACCCAGAACGTGGTTGTACCTGCTCTTAGTTCCTATCTATAGTATAACAACAGGAAACCGTCATTGGTACAAAATGTTGTATTTCGGAAAATTGCTCTTGGAGTCGTTAGGAGTGTATTTTTTCATTAAGGGTAAAACCTGGAATTTTTGGATATTTTGTCACGCAGAGATATTTGGCCGGGTCGGATTTGGAAACGGATATACACGCGGATCCTGTTTTTAAATCTTGATCGTTGATTTCGTAAATTTAATATTATCCGTCGGATTAGTTAGATTTCTTAATCCTACCATTTATTTATTTTTTTTTTTAATTTATTTTGTCAAACGAATTACCATATATATTTATTTCGTAGCCTATATTTTAGAAAACAGAAATCTGCAATTTTGGACAATATTCTTTACAAGCTTGATGAATATCGATTTTAAATATCTTTCTAAATATCTTATTAATTCGAGTTTGAAAAAAATATTCTATGGCATATACCAAGCTTTCGAGACAAGTTTATGAAATCCTATATAAAGAGAGCTTGGGTGGTCTAGAAACACAATCATTTTGCATCTTCCATATTTTCAAGAAACTTTCTCTCTGTTTTTTTTTTTTTTTGCTATAGAAGTATTCTTCCAGATCATTGAAATTTTAATCAAATGATATGTTATCATTCATATTATTTTCTTCTTTTTCGATTTAAAATGTATTTTTATGGTTTTTGGTTTTTTTATTCTATTTTTTTTCTTGGTCCCATGAAAGAAGAAGCTTGATTATCTTGAGTTTTGGTGAATGATGTGAGGTAAAATATGGGTAGTTGTGATTTTCTTTAATACTTTTGGTTGAATCCATGAGTCTGAAATGTCCGAGTAAAGGTTGTTGCCCCTACGTCCGATTGATCTCATAAGTCCCGGTAGTCCGAACCTCCCTATCGATTTTTGTTTTGTTCTTTGGTATATGCTGGATACACCGGTTTATGGGTGTTTGATCCATTTTCTTTAGTTTGTAGATCTTTTTTTGTCTCTTTTTTCATTTGCCCATAATTATGGGAACAAATTAGGGAAGCTCGGTTATTTCCTTCATATTATTTATTTGTATACAATATTTGATTTTATATAATTAAATATATTATTCCTACCATTAATTTATTTTTTAATTTATTTTTTCAATAGACTTACCATTTATATTTATTTTCATGGCTTATATTTTAGGAAACTTAAATATGTAATCTTGATGAATATATACTTTACAATCTTAGTTTTACAAAAAATAATATTTTTTTATTATTACTAACATTATTTTATTTAAAAAAAATAATATTAGTTTTTTTGTCCAGAAAATAATATTAATTTGTTACACATTAATTTTTCATATTATTTGATTTATAATTTGATATATACCAAGGTAAATACAATAAAAAAATATTTACTTATGTAAATATGTGTATATTATCACATATTTATTATTATTTATAAAATTAATATTTTATATTAAATTATTTAATTATGTATCATTGTGGATTTCAAAATTTATATGATGCATAATATTTTTTATAATGTACTATTTGTTTGTATAAAATATTTGATTTTATATAATTAATTATATCATTCCTACCATTTATTTTTTAATTTATTTTTCAATAGATTTACCATTTATATCTATTTTTGAAGCATATATTTAGGAAACTGAAATATGTAATCTTGATGAATATATCTTTATGATCTTAAAGAATATCACATAATCCCAAATTTATAGAAACTATATCGAATATAATATTAGTTTTACAATATTCATATAATCCCAAATTTATCAATAGTTGCTTTGATTTAGATTTCGCAGGATATATTAATAGATAATCTGGTTAGAGATATTTCATGTTATTATTTGATTTAGTTGAATTATGGGGATATGTACTATATGAAATCTATATTGTTGTAATATTATAGAATTTAATTGCATTAGAACGTATTAAATGTAAATAGAAATATTAGATGGGCCTTTCTAAGTATTAAGCAAAAACAGTTTCAATTTTGTCAAACTTTGACAAATTTAATCTACTTACAAATGCTCATTATACATCAATTTTGTCCAACATTATATAAGGCTCTGCCGCTATTTAAAATAAATAAAACATAATGTTGTCCAAAACTCATTCATAAAGAAACACAAAATATGTTTACCATCTAAAATTTAAACACACCAAAAATTAATTAGCTAGCATATATTAATTCTAAAAAATCGATATTAACATAAATAAAACGTTGTATAAAACTCATTCAAAAACTAAAGAAAAAATAACTGTTTGATCCACATGAATTTTAACATATAAATCATTGGTTAACTACCATAAATCAATACTAAAACTTTGATATTAACATAAGTTTTATAAATCAAACAATTATAAAATGGGAATAAAAAGAAAAAAAAATTCACACGCTCAGTGTGGGTCGGATCCTAGTATAGTTATTGCGCTATTAAGTAGTATTAACTATAGTTTAACCATCTTCACTCACTAGAGTTCAAATTCATACTAAAATTGGAAAAGCCTAGTGGGGAATTTTTTTCTTTTCATTACTGTTGTTTTAATGAGCCGTGAAGGATTGCTCAACAATAACAGTTTCAGTGGTTGCATCATTTATAGCCGATAAATTATATCCCACTTGTCCATCAAATATGTGCCAGTTTTTTCTCTCTTAAAAATGATGGTGAATGCGGACGCTATGTGCAGTTCAGTTATAGGAAATTTTGCATCAGTGGTGGAGTCATAAAAAGTTTTTACCAAAATCAATATATTATAAAATAAAAAACATTTTAATTTTGTTTGAAGATTCTTAGAAATTACCTTGATGCTTCTAATGTAATATATGATCTTGTTGATAAGTGATCATGTGACCATTTCTGATAACCAGCTTGAGATGCAAAACTTACTGCTGAAACTACTAACTAGAGTCGGTTATGGAACAAACAGTATTTGTCATGTTAAAGTATAAAACAGTGAGCCATAATGGTTTTTTTTTTTTTAATTATATTATATTAAATTAAAAATCAACCGTGTTAACTCGGGGTAAGAACAATACAACTCGGACGAAGGCTGAAGAACAAAAGTTTAACCGATGAAAAGTTCAGATTCAAAGTTAATGCTACTACAGGTGAGAATCGGTGGAAAGCCGTAGATAAAAGGGGAAGAAGACGTTGGTGCCCAAAAGCACCTTTCTCCGGTGGACCGAACAAGCTCTCATCCGCAACTAGGTGACATATCTCGTTTTCTGACTAGTCCGGAATAGGTTTCACGATCTAGTCTCCGCCGCGTCAGACTAACCATGCTCACGGATGGTCCCATGGCCACGTAAATCGGTCGCTACACCGAGCAACCGACCTCATAAACTTCTTCCGTCTATCCCACCGCAGCCTCACCACCCTCTAAAACTCCCACCGCCGCTTACGACCTAACCGACTTCAATCCGGTCACAATCTGCCACCGTACACATCAGAGAGCAACTTTTTGGAGAACCACCATCTATATCCGGAGTCCCGTTGCCGTCGAGGCTTTCGATGACTGAAGATGCAACCCACCCTGCCATAACGTTTCATATGCTCTTATGAAAATTGTTTTGTTTATTTAATTCTGTTTTTTTTTTAATATTTTTTTTCAAGGCACTGCAGAAATTAGGCATCTTCCTATACATGAAGAATCTATTAGCATATTTCAAGGAACGACTATACACTTGTTCCTGCACCACTATTTCACGATTTTTTTAATAATTTATATACATTAATACCCCTTAACCGGAAAATGTGCGATTTACAACATTGAACCGAGTCCCGAAACCTTAATTCGAAGCATATTGTAGAGAGACAAAATTGAAATTACACTAATTTAAACCAAAGTCACCGCCATCGATTAGTAAAGTCAACACGCCGACGATTGTAAGGAGGCGCTTTGCCGATTCACCCCGGTTCCATCGACAGTTTCCATAGAACCGACCTCTTGCACTGACTTCAGGAACAGAGACCCACCAACTCAGCACCCCCTTCCGGCGAGTCAACATCAACCCGGTGACTCTCTCAGCCAAAACCAAAATCCTCCGTCTAAATAACCCTTGCCATGCCTCTAAAACAAAAGAAACTTCAAGAAATAGAGCACTGAGGAACTCACCCAACACTCCGGACTCGCCGCGATAACAACCTCCAAATTGCACACTCGCCGCCATGACGCCACCGCAACCTCCGAAGTCCGAGAAGCCTTCCCTTAGCCCTTGCCGCTATTCTCATAGAAGAAATGGATCCCTCGACGCAGCAAATCGAAACCCAGAAGAAAACCACCGCACCTTGGAACCACCCTTCAACCGGAGCCATGACTTCCACCGCTAGCCACACCCTCAACCTCGCTGCTGAGAAACTTTTGGTGCATGCTCCGCCATCGCCCTCAACCAGCTCCACAACCCTATTTGATCTAGTCGATTCACGGGTTAGTATCAGCCGCCGCATCTCTTCACCGCTCAGATCTACACAAACCAAGCAACATCTTGGAGAAACCACCCCCTCGGTACAAGCTCTCGACCACACTTATTTAGACGAAATAACCAGCCACCCCTCCACATCGTCGTCGATGAAGCCGAACAAGTTAACTCGTCATAAGAGAATCATGACTTGTTCAAACTGCAAGCAAGATGGGCACAACAAGTCAACCTGCCAGAATTCTAACGTTCCAGATCAACCAAAGAAGCCACGAGGCAGACCGAGAAAACATCATGTACTTGTATTTTTGTAAGATTACATTGGTTTGTCATGACTGTTTTACATACACTTTGTCTACTGCTTGTGACATGAAGGACTTAGCTCACAGACAAAGACATCTCATAACCCATTATCACAACCACAAAGCTCTCAGGCACAAATCTCACAAGAAGAAAGCTCGTCTCGATGGGAACATGCAGCACGCCAACAAGCTTCACAAACATAAGGCTGGGGCCATTGGTTCGGATGTTAGTATGTTATGGAAACTTCAATGTTTAGGTGTTTACAACTTAAGTCATGTTTTTTTTTTTGATCGGCTATTAGTATTGTTATGGAAACTGTACTCATCTTTTGGTATTGTAATGCAATGCTCGGTTTTTGGTATTGTTATGTAAACTCTACTCATTTTTTGGTATTGTAATGAAATGATCTTTTTCTCTTTTGAAGTGGATATTTAGTATTTTCAACTATGTACATGAGAAAACAAACCATGCCATTTTCAAAATGTTAAGAGACATAGTTATATGACCAAACCATACAATGAGTCTTACACACAATGAGTTTTAAAAACAAAACCAAGTGTATACAAACTACTGACTAAAACCACCATAACATTTAGTTCAAAGCAAGTAACTAAGAACATTTCCCTTAGCTTTAGCCTTACCTACATTGATCATCACAATACTTACTGTTATGATAAAACAAATTACCCCACTTTACACCTCTTAACGTCCTCTTTCAGCCCACTTACAACAACCTTAATTGCTTCAAATTCTTCTTTTGACTTGTAAATCTCAGATTGAATGCTTCTGATCTTTGGTAAAGCATCTTTCATTTCTTCAAATACAGCTGCCTCAACCCGTTTAAACAAATGATCCTACATACAAATCAACGATATTCATATTCACAATGTTAAGCATCTCATAACAAGCACAATTCAACAAAGATTCATCAACACGAATTGAACACTTTCAGACAAAAAAAAAAAAAGAAAATCAAACATTTGAGGAGTCTTACTTGTCTAAAGGTAGGACAATGGTCTCCCTGGATTTGTCCTCGTTTTCGACGTGTAGATCGTCGATTCACAGCCACACAAACACTTTTCCGGAAACCCGCGTATTCCCATGGTGTTTACACATTCCTCTGAATTAGAACTCATCATCGATTCCTCCGAAATAAAGCCCTTGATTCCTTTTTTCCCACCCATCCTCAGACCGAATTGAGCTATATCAAACAAGAAACGAATCGATTTAGGAGTTTTGATTATTTTGGCGATTTTAGGGTTCTTGTCCAAAGATAAAACCCCAAATCGATTTGGCTGAAACACGTGACTGGAACTCTGATACTTTTAATCTATAAGTTGTTCGTCTCCTGATATAATAAAAGAGGTTAATTGTGTTAATATTCCGAATGAGCCACTATGACACAGTGGCAAAAACCACTCTTAATGCCCCGTCGTCTCGAGTTCGAGCCCTACCGGAGACAAATTTTTTAAATGTTTGAATTTTAGCTAAACGACGTCGTTTAGGGATTTAACGGGAGAAACAAATCCCAGGTTAGTAGAGGATTAACGTTCTATTAATCTACTTAACAACTATTTAATTTAACGAAGTCAACGATAAATTTGAGGTTAAAAATTATAATCAACAAAAATTCAGGTTTTAAATAGTCTATGTGAGAGTTAAAGTTTAAAATGGCTCAAACGACAAAGTTTAGGATTTTTAAAACAATTTTTCCAAATATTCCAAATATGGGAAAATCAATACTATTAAAAAATTAGAGTCAAAAGAAAACTAACATTTAGTTCATGTGTTTATTACAACTTATGCCATTACATATTAATGATTTAATTAAATTTCATTAAGGGTAATTAGGAAATATAACATTATCTCTACAATCCATGTTTCCAAACAAGACAATTATTAAACATGTAGCCAAACAACCAAAATATAATGGGTCACACTTTTCTAATTAATTAAAATCAAAACAAATTAATTGATAAATATAATTAATAATTTATACATCAACTATTATATATATAAATTAATATTCTCTAATTTATGATTTAATTCAAAATATATTTATAATATATTTTAATATCTTTTTATTTTGTTTCAAATATATATATATACATATTACAATTGATGTTTTTACGATTGTACTTTTTAGAAGATTTTTCCATCAAACTGAAAAATATTTAAATAATTAAACGGGTTAAAAATTAATTAGCCAATTTCGATTATAAATTTTCTAAAAAAAATTTCGCATGAGTTTAAAATATATATACATATAGTAAATAATTCCAGTTGATATATTTTAAACTTAATAAAAATATTAAAATAATTTTATATTTATATTATTCAAATATTTGAAGCGTCAAATTATGTTTTATGTTTGGATGAAGTTTTTAACCGGTTGTTCCATCAAATTTGTAAATTATATATACGACTACAACATGTGTTTTATAAAATAATATTTTAGATAAATATAATAACAATTAAACCTATAGCACATAACTTTTACAATAGTTGTTTTCATATATATATT
Source organism: Orychophragmus violaceus (assembly GCA_030180135.1). Lineage (NCBI taxonomy): Eukaryota > Viridiplantae > Streptophyta > Magnoliopsida > Brassicales > Brassicaceae > Orychophragmus > Orychophragmus violaceus. Next base: position 11,273,425 of record CM058237.1, on the reverse strand, counting down.
GCGAAATCGTTATTTTAATTCATTTTATAAAAAAACTAAATTGCTAACTTACTGTTTATAATGCTGGTTATATAATTATAATCAAAATTAGATTACATAATTAAAAATATAAATTACTATTAACAAAATGAATAAAAAGTAAAATTTGCAAAGAAAATTAAACCCGCACTTTCTAAGTGCGGGTCAAAATCTAGTACTTTATTAAGGAAATGTATTACATAGAGGATGGCAGTGAAAACAAATACATCATGCATTATATTTTTCGAATTTCTATCGACTTACTATTCTATAGTAGGCTAGGCTTAACCCATACGATACAATATCTTTTGATTCGACTTCATATAGTACGTGTATTTGGAGTTTGTTTATTCAGTACGTGTGTAACGAGGCCAGGGAGATGTGTATTCATAAAATAATCTTCCCAACCAATGCATTTGGGGTTGAAGCCGGACAAGCCGTGCATCTCTTTGGCTTCATTCTTGATTCGTAATGTCGCCAGGTTTCTATCATCGAATCTACATGTATAATATAGTAGAAATTCAAAATATAGTTACTGCGTGACTCATGACATAAAGAATCGTACAATCTATACTATTAAAACAGCAGTACAAAACAATTAATACCCACTGTTTTTGATTTATTTACAACAAAATGCCACTGCTTTTTTTACATTATTCTTGCCTTTCATTAAGGACAATATTGTCTTCACACACCATACACACACGTGATTAAATTGTCAAATTAACTAGGATTTGCTAACCAAACTTAACCAGTTTCATACCGCAAAATTAAACTAACTATTTACCAAAGAAACATTAAAACTAACTTAACGTCGCATCCCACTTCAACCTATTTAATTATTGTACCAGAATTTTTCCAAATAATAGCTAATGATTAAAAACTAACCACTTCAACCTAACAGTCCTGATACTCCAAATCGTTAATGCATTGCTGTGAAAAGACAGTATTTCACACTAAAACCCATTTTTAGACTATTCAATCTTACTTGATACATCAAAAGTAATACACAAAACCTCTTTTTGCTTATGTCTTCTGGCTTTGATGTTGATTTATCTTGCACACCTGGACCAATATTTTAAAATTGATTTAGCTATTGATTAACCAAATACACAAAATTATTTTGTGTTGTATACCGGTTTGACAAACCGTATTACAACCTGTAATCGACACTGCCATAAATGATTTGAAATATTACATTCTAAAGATCTACCATAACTGCCATAACAATATACTCCATTTAAACAACTATGTATCAAGACACTAAGAACGGCCGATACATTACCGATTTAAACAATAAATATTTTCTTAACAAACAAGAAAATATTCTTTCCTTAACTAATCCACAATTGATATGCGAATCTTAACTAAAATATTTAAACTTTACTAAACAAATCAGCCATCATAACTATAGCTCAAACTCGAAACAAACAGATTTCCTCATTAAACTCCTAAATATTTACTATCCTAACCTGATTTCTCGAATTTAAATCGCCAACCTAATAATATATTTATCCTATAAATGTATCTGGAGAGAAACTAATCCTGCGATACATAAACGAAAAAAATAATTATATATCTTGAAGCCTAAGCATATTACTAGCATATTCGGTTAAGAAATATTTTATAATATTCGATTTTTTAATGATCATATTTTCGAAATATATGGAACTTAACATCTCCCGTACTCTATAAATAGGCGCTCTAGCAATCATTTAACAAAAAATAATATAACTTGACTAACCTTTTCTTTTTTGTCCTTTTTGTGCAGAATCACTCCATTGATCAAGAAGCAGAGAAAATCACCGTAGTCATCACTGGTGCCAGGTAACTCATAAAATGTAAACGGATTATTCAGGCCTATATAAAAGTATAAATTAGTTCATGTATTTGACATTTAAGATATTAAATTGGAGAGAAAATTTGGAGAAAATAAACTTATAATCTCATACATCAAAATCCGACCCAATCCTGATTTTGTGTCGTATCGTGCGTTAGGTGGTAAACATGTCATCTACATCTGTCTTCTGGGTGCCTTGCGGTGGTAGTTGTTGTGGTGGCAGTGCGGGCATCCTGAAACCGTCTTAAGTGCTGGTGCTAACAATATTGTTGGTTCTATTTTCATCTCGCGTTTAAGAAGCACTCTTTCCGTTGTTCTTTCACTTTGTCCATGTTCCCTTCCACGTACTCTGCCTCTACCTCTTCCACTAGGTTCTACTTGCCCCATCTCCAACTGCAGTGACAACAGTAGGGAAAGCATCACATCAAGACACTTTCATAAAATTTGGTTTTCTTTAGGGTTCTAAAAGAAAGACAAAATATGGAGTATTAGAACGCTCACCACTTTGGTTTTCTTTATTTCCTCATCGATGTCATTAGCTTCATCGCCCGTAGGTTTTCTGGTCAATCAAAACAGTATATCAGCTGACGTGGAGTCCAAAAAAATAAACACAATACGGAGCTAAGCTAAGACATATCAACATAGGATCCAACCTTCTCTTGGAGATAATGCGATCATCTATGGTTACATCAGACTGGCCATTACCATGACCATGCCCATGGCTATAGTCAGGAACCTTGGTGACAACTTCCCTCAGAAAATCCAGTTCAACAAAAAAAACTTCCCTCAGAAAATGAAACACGTTAACGTTGTATCTTTTGACCCAGTTTTTCTGTACAAAACAAACAAATCAGTGAATTTGGATGCAGTATATAGAGCAGTCTAAACAACTTGCGGAGGTTACAAAATACTCAGAATCGAAGTTACAAAAGTTCAAGCATGTCTATATAGCAGTCTAAACAAGACGAACAAAAAGGAAGTCATGATTACACTAAGTTTTTAGATACAATCAAGTATTACAAACAGAGCTGTCAAAGAATAAGAAAGCCTATCAGGGACTCCAAAGATCTCGGACAGAGATCATTACTCAACAATCAACATTGATTTAATCATGTCAAGGATTTAAGATCTTAACAAAAAAACTTAGAAGCAAATCAGAAAGAACATACATGTGCTCCTGGATCCAAATTCGAAGGCGAGGCATAAGACGCATGCTTCATCTTCTCTGATTACTTAGAAGTCAACCTACAAAGAAATCATAAACATCGGTTAACAAAGTCTAAATCGATCAAACGGAATGAAAGAGAAAGAGGTTTCAAAACTTAACTGAGAATTTGTGAGTCAGAATCAGTAAATAAGGGTCCTGTGAGGACATGCATGAAAGGATCCGTAAGAAAAAGTCAGAGAATTAAAATCTGAAAACTCGACAAACGAATTGACAGATAATCTTACAAGGATAATAAGCGTACATGGAGGAAAAGTTAAACGAAAGCTGTAAACCGAAGACCGACGAAATTGCTCGATTTGATCCATTTTGTGATCAAAAAATTGTTATTTCACAATTCGGCGTCGATTGAAAATCCACAGGAAGAATAAAGTTGACCTAAGTTCTCTCTCTTTTTTTTTTTAATTACAAGTCCAGATTTGTCAGGAATTTTGTTTGTCCGAAAAAAGTGAGCAATATGGGCCAATTTTAGTTTTGGGCTTTTGTAAGTAATAAAATATAAAACTCTTTACATATTTAAAAAAAAAATCATATGGGCTTTTGTTTTATATGACTATGTCCATTATGTACATATTTATCTACATTTTCTAATAATTATTTTAACTATAAATTAAGATTGAAAACTCTATAATAGTTACATTATATTCATATAATATATATATTATAATATAACATCAATTTTATAAAAACATTAACGAAAACAATTACTAGAATAATCTGTAACCTTAAGGCTATTATACAAATTAATTGACTATGATATAAAAAGCTATTAATAATAAAAACTGAAATATTATTTGAGCCAATATACACAAAATGTAAAATCTACAAATACTACGACAAATGAACTAAAGAGTATATATTAAAAACATAGATATTTAAAAAAAAATAGTTCTAAAAATCGAAAAATAATTTCGATTTAGAAAAAAAAAACAACAACAAACAAAAACAATAATCAAAATAATATCCCGTGCTCAGGTGAGTCTAAATGAATTTTAAATATAAACGGATCTAAACGGATTGGTCTGTGAGTTTTAACCAAATAAAATTATAAAAAACAAAACCCAAAAATAGATGTTTTACTAAATATTTTTGTTGTTGTTGTCGTCGTCGAATATTGTATTTATTTTACAACACTAGATTCTTATCAGAAGAATCTAGTGTTGCAATGGTCATAGCTTTAAGAGTATGTACAAAAGTCAAGTTTTGATAAATAACATACGTTTTGTATTTTGTATTTAAATTAAAACGTTAAAATTTATAAATAAACTTAAACAGATTTAAATAGGTATGTGTTATTTCTACAGATTTAAACGTACAAAGTCTAAATAGATCTTAAATATAAACGGGTTTGGTCTTTTCGTTTATATTTAAAATAAAAAATAGGTAACAAAAACAAAACATAAACAAAAATATATAAACTTAACGTTTAGATAACAAAAAATAAATGAAAAGATACACAAAATATGTAATTAATAATATAATAATTAACCTTATTATAATTTTACTATCTACTAATATTACAAAACAAATATAAACTATATAATAATAACATCATCTAGATAACCAAATTGTCAACAAATCTCAAACCTCTACATCTACTTATGAAATATATAAAATATAACATATTAGCATTTATAAATATATATTACACCCGTCCACGGGTAAATGAGAACCATCATATTTTTAATATTTTTATCATAATATGCTCAATAATATACATGTGTATAAATTAAATATAATTTCAACTCATAAATCGATAATTTAGAAACTAAAATTAGTTGGAAAATAGAAGTTGTTAATTTCCAAGTAAATTAAAAAAAATTACAAAAGTATAAAACTAATAAAGATAAATTTATAATTTTTTATAAAATAACTTTCAAGTCTAAAAAAAAATTCCAAACATAAAAAATATACATAACAAATTACTTATATTTGGATTAATAGTATATATTCACCACCGTATTACACATACGCTTTATATATATTATACTAACTATTGCATAATGATAAAAAAATTTAAATCTTTAACAAAAAACAATAGAATATGTGTTTTAAAAATAAGATAGATTATCTTTACAAATATAAATCTACATGCTATAAAAAAAAATTGTCCGTAGCGTGGATCATTATCATTTACAAAAAAAATAATAAACTATAAAAAATCTATATATATGTTCAACATATTTCAAACATCTAAATTTAATATTATCATTTATAAATATATTATTTATACAAAAAATATCAATAAACATTAAAACAAAATTATACCCGCCGATCGGCGGGTCAAAATCTAGTTTTAGTATATATTAGTGAAACTTAATTTATTAAAACTGAAGTATTTATAATGCCACATATCCGGCTAACTATTTTTAGAATTAACTACATCTACTATATAAAATTGAGAAGTAAATAAATAAATAAATTACAAATCTTTACAAATAAGAAATTAACTACATCTTTAATTTATTTTAAAATAACTTTACATATAAACTTAACTAATATGATTCGCTCGCACCATGTGCGAACACAATTGTGCGAGCACAAATATTATTAAACATAATTTTCTAATTTTTAAAAAAAATATCAAATTAAGTTAATAATAATAATAATAATAATATTATAAAATCTATATAAGAAATATTTATAATTAAACATACATACATTATTATATTTAATAACATATTTCAAAATTTATTATAAATAAAATTAATAGTAATAAATAAGTTGTAATTATATATTTTATGTATAAAAATTAATACATAAATATTTATTAAAAATATTTTATCATTTATATATATAAATTCAAAATTTATATAAATAGTATGAATTTATTATATAAGATCCAAAATAATATTTATTAATGTTTAAAAATATTCATAAATATTTTATATTTATCATCTTATTTTTATTTTTATTGAATAATATATATATATATATATCTAAAATAAAATTTAAAACACATATATTTCATATCTATCATCTCATTTTTAACAAGGGGGTTATATATATCTTCATAATAAAATTACCATATAAATTAATGTTAACACAATAATTAGTCTAATTTTACTAATGACAAATTAGTAATCAACCAATTTTGAGAATGAACGTAAGGTCAAAAGCACTTCTCAATCAATATAAATATTTTTAAAATACTTACTACATATATATATATATATATCTACTATTCATTTATGATTTCAATTAATTTGAAATTAAATACAACAAATCTTGCATTTATTATGATTTCCAAAATAATAAGCCATTACACCAAAATCCAAATATTTATATGTAATTTAACCCGGGCAACCACATATATAATTGAGAGTAAAAGAAATAAAAATGGCTATTAATAGATACGGTTCCATTAAAAATGGAAGAAAATAATTGAAACAAAAATGAAAGTTAGAAGAAATGTGAAGAAAAAAAAAATTAAGAGGAAATTTGAGAGGTAGAGAGACATACATGCCCTTAAAGAGTACATAAGGCTCGTAAATTTCCACCAATCTCATGACCATCTTGAATTGACGGTTGTAATGTTCATATTTATCTCCAAATTGCGATGAGAAAGTTAAACTCAGTAATCCCAACATCTGAAGACGATAAAAACAGAGAAAATCTTAGATGATGCATTTAAAATAATAGCCCTTAATATAAGAATAATAACACGCCTAGAGAAAAATAAAGAGTTCGCCCTAGAGAGAAACTCTCTCTGACCCACTTCCCGAGGAGCCGCCTCCCTTCCTACCGTCCGACCATGAACTCGCACAGCCCAACTTCTTCCGCCGGACCTGTCATCTGAGGAGCAATGCTTCTCATCATCGGAACCTCGCCTGGCGTGTTCCGACGAACTGTCTCACCCCCGGGTGAAGAACCGTCAAAACTTCGAAGGCTGAGATGCTCTACTGGCCAGCTTCCTCCACAGCCAGAACTAACTCCGCCGGTGAGTTCCCCAGCCTTCTACACCTCTTCAAGCGAGCACCATCTGGAGGAAACGTTTCGCACTCTGGCCCCACCTCTCATGAATCCCCCGGACATGCTCGCTCTGAACTTCGTGAAGCTCTCTCAACCTCTGGTGCCGCCGAAGCCGCCGGATCCTCCTGCGCTGAAATCCCTAAAGCCCGTTCAACCGCCGGAACAGCCGAAGCCACCAGACCCTCCACCGGATCCGCCGGACTTATTCGCGTGGGTGAATCTCTTCTTCATGAACCTACCTTATCTCCCACCCCACTTTTCCCAGATTTGTTTATCAAATCGATTCTACAGTCACCCATCTCCGCCAACACCTCTCGGAATCTGTTTCGAGCTAACCTACCTCCGCTTCTTGCCAATCTCCCTCCGGTCTCTGTCAATCCGTGTCTTGTTGTACTGGATGACATTCAGAATCGCCGCAGGACCGAAGCTCTCTGCCGATCTATCAGCTGCATCACCGGATTTGAAGGGTTCTCCGTCAAGTCGAGACTTTTTCTCCGGCGGATATTCACCCGTACAGAGAAGCCAAGCCATCAAGTTGTTTGGTATATTCAGTCGGCTGAGATTATTTCTGGGCTGGACTCCCCAAGTTTTTCTAGTGGGCCAAAGCCCCATCTACAACCCACCAAACCAAAAATGCATCTTCTTCAGTAGCCCTATTCAAAACATTTCAAGGTTTAATCATCAGGCAGTAACACCTTCCTCCTTTGCCTGGGAGAGATCAATTCCGCTTTCCTTCCTATTTAGGAAAAGAACTATGCAATCATTCTTTCTTTTCAAGAAGAAACTGATTCCAATCTCCTCTCTCTTCCGAGAGAGAACCATTTCAAAGCCACAATGTATGGTGGCTAATTCTCAACGTTCCGGCTATGCCGTGAAACTATTTCAAGCAATGCATTTGAACTTTGTTTCAAATTTGCATCAATCTGATCTTGCTTGGCTTAAATTTATGTTGTACTGTTTTTATGAAAGAGGATGCTTAATTCCCTCTCTTTGTATGGTTGAAGTTTAAATTAATGAAGAATGATTTGTGACAAAAAAAAAAAAAAAAAAAAAAAAACACGCCTAGAGAAAAATGTACCTTTAAAGGTAATTTAAAGCGAAGGCTCGTGTAGAGACGGAACATAGCCATTTTGGATAAAAACACTGTAGCTTTTGGGACTATAGGCATACCACTGCTGCGACCGAGCAGAGGGCTTTCCATGAAATAACGAACAAAAATTTCATAAATTTGCATATACGTTATTGGATTCTGGTAAGATGAGGCGACATGGTATACTGTATGACTTCCTGAATCACGGAAGTGTTCAGCTGCGGTCGTGATTATTGCGTTTGCCACCATATCGACGGGTATCTTGTTATGGACATACAGTTTCGTGTTAGCATCAAGCTAGTAATAAATATAGAGTCTTAATTCACCTTGTACTTAAAATTGGCAATGTGCCTAGTGAACTTACAATATCACAAATTGCTTTTTGATCAAGGAGAAAACACTTAAGCATTCCCTTTCCGTATAATGCAATCACACTGTCTACAGTTCTTCATATATACAATAACGACAAAAAGAAGTCGAGTCAGAAAGAAATTATATACTTGGATGAACAATGGTTATATGTATAGCAGTGTTTTAAAATATGTTATACGCTAGCCGGACAGATGACCACCATATAGCTTTTGGATACATACGCGGACATTTACGCGGAAACTACACAATATATATATATATATATATATATATATATATATATATATATATATATATATATATATATATATATATATATATATATATATATATATTGTTTTAAAATATGTTAGCCGGACAGATGACCATCGTATAGCCTCTGGACACATACGCGGACATTTACGCGGAAACTACACTATATATATATATATATATATATATTCATAAAATTTATAGTAAATAATGACATAATAAAATAGAAAACAAATATTATGTATTTTAAAAAGTAGACTCAATAAATTAAAACATAAATATTAGTTTAAACTCAAATGATAAAATTTCATAATAAAATGAAAATATTAGTTATTTAATTAAAAGACAAACATTCATATAATTTTGTATGTTTATTTCCATAAATTGGTTGTATTTGTATTCAAAATCAAAATTTTAAGATTATTACTTAATTACTAAATTAAATTATTTAGTTTATAGCAAACAAAATATGTGGTTTTTTCTTTTGATATAATTGTGCATTTTTTAAATATGAGAAAAAATTAAAACAATATTAATTTAATAGAACACATAATGTATGCGTCAAACCGGTATGGTAAGTTATTTAATCGTCACAAATGTGGACATTCTTTATTTTTTCTCTAAATATACATATAGCAAAAATATGGTACAGTAAGTTATTGTATAACTACTAGATGTTGTATAAGGCGCCTAAACCGTATTTTAGAACACTAATATATAGTAACAACCAATTTGATGAAAATGATAAAATAGGTCAATGGTAACAGAAAAAATGGTTACAACTTACTTGATGCCTTCTATCCAACCGGGAAATGGGTCCGATAAAGTGCTTGTGATCATTGTGGGACGTAATATTACAATAGGCATATATTCTCTATAGTATCCAAGAAGCATCTCTCCCATTGCTTTGGTGAAGACATAAGTGTTTGGCCATCCATAAAGCTTTGCCCTAATAATTATATGAAAACGTACGAGCCTGAAGGCTGCAAAGGCGGCCAAGAAGAAGAAAAGTGGAAAGGGAGATGCCATGGAACAGTTGCAGAGTATGCTAGAGATCAAAGAGAAAATTAACAAGCAGCAATTGCTTGATCGTCTTCTAGCCAGAAATGAACCACTATCTGACATTGAAACAACACTGAAAAACAAGTTAATCACTGAAATGTTATGAGTAAGTTTATAGATAGTGTAGTTAGTAAGTTTAGTCTAGTTTATCATCTTCCAAATCTTCTAAGTAAGTTTATAGATAGTGTAGTTAGTAATCTGAACTATCAAATGTCTAAGTATGTGTGTGCATTGATCAAAGGTTTTGTGTGACTGATTCTGACAATTATTTTTTTTTGTATCAGGGGAATGCAAGTCACGGGTGATGATCAAGTGGATGCTAGCTACATCTGACCTCTTTTTGTTGTGTTTATAGGTCACGGATGCATCTTGGTGTATGTTGCTCTCACGGGTGCAACTATGTTTTGTATTGTAATGTCACATGTACTCTAATCGTTTGTTGTATTATGACCCTCTATCTATATATTACCTCGGTGTAGTAAGCAACAACGAACACAACTTATGGATTTCATGTTCCATCTTCTTAAACTTCCATTTATTTTCAACAACTATGTTTCATCCTCTTAAACTTCTATTTATTTTCAACAAGTTAGTTTCATCTTCTTAAACTTCTATTCATTTTCTTGTTCAAAAGCTACAAAAATACTTGGCACAATGTATGGTTCTTCATCACACAGTATAGATGATGAGTTAAATGAAGCTATCAACGAGAGATTTGAGCAACAGTTTGAAAATATGTTCACAGAAATCCTAGAGGGTCAAACAACAATGGTAAAGAAACGTGCGTATATAGAGCGAAATCGAGAAGAAGGCCACAACCGTCTATGGAGGGACTATTTTAGTGAAAATCCAACTTACCCACCACGCATATTTCGACGCCGTTTTCGAATGAACAAGGCATTGTTCATTCGTATTGTAGATCGCCTCGCTGCCGAAGTCCCATACTTTCAACCCAGAAGAGACGCTACGGGAAGGGTCGGGCTTTCTCCGCTACAAAAATGTACAGCAGCAATACGAATGCTGGGATACGGAACTGCGGGAGACGCGACTGACGAATATCTACGGCTTGGTGAATCGACGGCACTATTGTGTTTGGACAATTTTACTAAAGGGATAATACAATTGTTTGGAGGTGAATATCTAAGAAGACCCACACCAGAAGATCTGCAACGTCTCCTCGATATTGGAGAGGTACGAAGGTTTCCTGGTATGATAGGAAGCATTGACTGTATGCACTGGGAGTGGAAAAATTGTCTGACCGCATGGAAAGGCCAATATACACGGGGTTCAGGAAAACCGACCATCGTATTAGAGGCTGTTGCATCACATGATTTGTGGATATGGCACGCATTTTTTGGACCTCCCGGAACATTAAACGATATTAATGTGCTTGACCGGTCCCCTGTTTTTGATGATATTTTACAAGGCAGAGCTCCAAAAGTTCAATACATGGTGAACGGGCATAAGTATGATATGGCGTACTACCTCACAGACGGTATTTATCCAAATTGGGCAACCTTTATCCAGTCTATACCACTTCCTCAAGGCGATAAAGCAGAGTTATTTGCTAAACGACAAGAAGCCGCCCGGAAAGATGTCGAGCGAGCTTTTGGAGTATTGCAAGCTAGGTTTAGAATTGTTAAAAAACCGGCTCTCCAATGGGAGAAGGAAAAAATAGGGAATATAATGAGATCATGCATCGTACTGCACAACATGATAGTAGAAGACGAGCGAGAAGGACACACTCAGTACGATATATCTGAGTTCTTAGAATGCGAGGGAGAATCAAGCAGAAGCTCACAGGTTGATTTCTCGTACTCTACAGACATTCCTTCGAATCTCGGTAATATGCTTGGCATTCGGAATCAAGTTCGTGATAAACGAATTCATCACCGTTTAAAGGCTGATTTAGTCGAGAATATTTGGAAAAAATTTGGCCATCAAGTTGGATAATTATTGTATGTTTAAGGTTATAATTAAAATTAATTAAAATTATAATTCAAAATGTTAAAAAAAAAAAAAAAATTTAAAAACCCCTTTTACGGGTTCACTAATGGACCCTTAAAAACATCACAGTTTCTTAACTATTCATACACAACAAAAAAATTATTAAAATAATGTTTAAGAACCCCATTAGGATATCACTAATGGGGTTGCTCTTACTTCCATAGTATCTATCGAATTTCTAATTGTGGCATTTGAACGCAAACCTTTTCAATCCGAGATCTCTCATGGCATGTTTAACTTCTTCTTCTGGACAACCTTGTTCAACGACTTGTTTCAGTTTCTGCTCGACCAGTTGCATTTCGGTAGTGATATCTACCTTGGTTTTTCCGTTAAGGGTTTCTCCCATTGCAAAAGGTTTCTCTTGTATAAGTCCCGATCTTTCCCCACAAACATAAGCTAGAAAAGACAACAAATATTTATACATTTATTTATGATGAATATGAATTCAATATTTATTTGTAATATGATTATGAATTTAATTTATAAATGTTAAAATAATTTCCATCGCATCGTTGATCACTATAAACATTTTAAAGGGCCATCGATTTATTTTCACACGAAAATATCATATAACACTAAATTCGGCCCAAACTAAAAGTTGAAACCTATTTCTCCCCGAACTAAAATTTGGAAACTTCAACGGCATCCAAAATTACTGCGTATATAGGAACCTCCAGTTATCCAATTAAAAAAAGTTCAAATGATTCACCAGTTGAGACATGGAGAAGCAATTGTGCTTTCACACACTTCTTAGCAAAGTTAAGGACATTGAGTGCTCCAAATGTGTTGATCCCAAGTGCAACATCGTATCTTTTTTCCACATACAAGCGAACCAAAAGCTAATTAGTATGGGTCGTACGTACGTACGTCAATAACAATATATATATGTTTTATCATTTTTTTATACAAGTTAAGTGAATGTTTCATAATACCTTTCGTCGAATCTCGTGGTGGCAGCAGAATGCAAAACAATATCAATCTCTTGCATCATATCTTCTAAGAGATTAGAGTCATCACTCACTCCCATATTGTTCAGTGATACGTCGCCCGGAACAGGAACAACTTTTTCCAAGATTAAGGCGTTTAGTCTTTCATCACCAACATTCTTTCTTAAAACTCTAAACAAATCTTTCTCGAAAACCTGTTTACAAAGTAATCAAATTCAGAAAATTAAACTTCGTCTAAATTCTCTTAACGAAAAAAATTTGGTCATACATTTTTGTCATGTACGTATGTAAATATACCTCACTGTGTAACCGTTGTTCGGCGGATTTCTTGTTGGATGCTCTTACGAGGAGATAAAGCCTCTTCACGTTTGGTTGCAACCTCAAAACTCGCTCGACGAAAACTATTTTGTTTATAATAATATAAATCTTCATGAATATGTTACAATAAATTACATCGAATGGGTTATGAAAAACGTTGCTCAAATATTTACCCAATTGATTTGATACTATGAAAAATACTGAACAGAGAATTACCTTTAGCAACGAAACCTGAAGCGCCGGTGATGAGCACTGTTTTGTTCTCAAGAAACTGAACACAGTTTGGTTCCATAATTTGAAACTTGAAAATTCAAAGAACAAAAGAGAGTGGAGTGTTTGTTTATGGAGAATGCTTGATCCTACACTATAACACATGAATTTATGCTTCTAATATTCAAACATTATCAAGCTAGCTATTTATACAGTTAGAAACGTATATACACGTTTACTGGACATTTCCGTCAAATTGATAGCGGGTATGAAAGTGATTTAACATAAAATTATCAAATAAATAAAACTCATAATCTAAAAAATCATATTCTATTAAAAAACCGAAATACTAATTCTAAATAAATCATAACATAATTAGTTAAATTACTTTTACGGGATGTTTAGGACATTTGTTTATTTTTATAAATACAACTATTTTTAGGTTAAAAATATAAAAATTAAGTGTATAAGAATTTAATATGATAAATGTTTATGAAAAATAATATAATTTCATTTTGAAAAATATGAAATTTTTTAAAAAAAAAATTCAGACAGTTTTTATTTTGAACCTTAATTCCAGACAAAATTGTTATAAGAAAAAGTTCAGCTAACTGCGAATGTTCATACCACAATGAACTTTTGATTTGAAGCGATTTTAAATGGTACAAACGATTTCTATAATAAATGTAAAAGGCGCATAAATGCAATCGTCTGCAAATTTGGTTGCAGAAAAACCAATCAAGGTTCAACATTTTAACACATTCAATTTTCGCCAGATCAGAATCCTCAAGTGGGCCTGAAACATGTGATTCTAAACCTCTTAATTACCTCAAACGAACGTAATTTATTTTTTTTGTTTTTTTTTGGCATCAAATTCAAACTTGATTAAAACGTGCTAGTTTGGGGGCCTAGCGAATCGAATTCGGACTCTTCTGAGATATAACTAAAAAAAAATCACATGATTGCACACCTTTTATTAAATTGGAGATCACAAGTTAGACATGTGCATTGTGTCTAGGGTTTCTCACTCTAAAACCTTGGTCTCACCAATATCTCACCAAACTCTCACCAACATCTCACCAACATCTCACCTAAAAGCAAACTCTCACCAATATCTCAACTAAAAGCCATTGGTCCATTCACACTTGCTTAACCTACTTGTAATGCTTATATATACCTTGTACTTCATTAGTTAATAACACATTGAGAGTTACACATCTCTTTACTTGCTATCTCTCTTAATCTCTCTCTCTCAGTCATAAACCCTAATCGGGTGCCGAGTCTCTCTCTCTACATTCTCTCTTCATTCTCTCTTCAATCTAAGTTGTGTTCTTGTTCTAAACATCATATTCTAACATGGTATCAGAGCACTAAGCTCCTAGACCTATTCATTTCCGCAAACTTTGTTTCAAAACCTATTTACTCTCGGTCTTATACTTGTTCTTGTAACCGGCTTGTTCTTCCTTGTTCTTGAACTTGTTCTTGAATATTCTTAAGCTCTTAAGCACTTCTACTTCGTGTTTATTGTTGTGTGCATTCTCTGTGAGTTGAGAACACACTATTTCAAAGCTTAAAAGCTTACCTTTGGGTTTTCAAAACCATTTTACTCTCGGTTATAAAACTTGTTCTTATAACCGGCTATCTTCTTGTTCTTGAATACTCTAAAGATTTCAAGCATTTCTTCTTCTTGTTTATTATTGTGTGCATTCTCTGTGAGTTGAGAACACACTAGTTTCAAAGCTTAAAAGCTTACCTTTGAGTTTCAAAACCATTTTACTCTCGGTTATAAAACTTGTTCTTATAACCGGCTCTCTCTTGTTCTTGAACACGCTTGTTCTTGTAACTTGTTTTTAAACTCGTTTATTGTTGTGTGCATTCTCTGTGAGTTGAGAACACACTTGCTTACCTTGAAAACTAACTTGCTTACCTTGAAAACTCACTCCTTGCATTAAACCAGTTTTTAAGCAATGGAGAACTCAAGGAGAACACACTATGGAGGTAACAAGAGAGGAGTCTTGATATGTGATTTTTGCAAGAAGAGTTGGCACTTGAAAGATAGATGCTGGCGCCTCCACCCAAACCTCAGACCATCATCTCACAACAACCAGTTCAAGGATCAAAGGGCAAACTACTCATATGGTGGAGCTGGACCATATTCTTCTTCTATACAGCAATGTGATGAAGGGAGAGCAATGGTGGTTCATCAAGCTCCAGCTATGACTAATGATGTGGTAAGAAGGTCAGACCTTGAGGCACTCATCAAAGCCCTCAAGGAAAACTCTGGTATGGTCCTTGGTACTTCACTCTTTGCATCAAATAAAATCAGACCTTTGATTATTGATTCTGGAGCTTCTCACCATATGATCAGTGACCCTAAGTTGATTGAAAATGTTAAACCAGCTTTAGGATGTGTAGTGATTGCAAATGGTGATAAAATTCCAATTGAAGGCATAGGAAATTTGAAATTATTTGATAAAGAATCCCAAGCTTTCTTTATGCCTAGTTTCACATCCAACTTAGTATCTGTTAAAAGAATAGCCACTGATCTAAATTGCAATGTTGTTTTCAGTCCTAATGATGTTGTGTTTCAGGATATTAGAACAAATAAGTTGATTGGGAAAGGTGTGACCAGGGATGAACTCTACATGATTGAAGACACTAATCCCTCTTCTGAATTATCCCCTGATTTATCTACTGCTTTATCTACTTGTGTTGGTGTGGATGACTCTATTTGGCATGCTAGACTAGGACATCCACACTCTAGGGCTTTAGGGCTTCTATTACCTTCTGTTGTGTTTAAAAATGATGAATGTGAGGCTTGTATTCTTGGGAAACATTGCAAGTCTGTTTTTCCAACTTCTAAAACTACTTATGAAAATTGCTTTGATCTTGTTCATTCTGATGTGTGGACGGCTCCTTGTTTGTCTAGAGAAAACCATAAGTATTTTGTCACTTTTATTGATGAAAAATCTAAGTATACTTGGATAACATTGATACAAACTAAGGATAGAGTGTTAGAAGCGTTTATGAACTTTCAAAATCATGTGACTAATCATTTCAATGGTAAGATCAAAAATTTTAGATCAGACAATGGTGGTGAGTATACAAGCAATGCTTTCAAACAACACTTGTCCAAACATGGGATTCTCCATCAAACAAGCTGCCCTTATACTCCACAACAAAATGGAGTGGCTGAGAGGAAGAACAGACACTTAATGGAGGTAGCAAGGTCCATGATGTTCTACAAGAATGTTCCTAAGAGGTTTTGGGGAGATGCAGTCATGACTGCTTGCTACTTGATCAATAGAACTCCCACAAGAGTTCTTAAGGATCAATCTCCATTTCAGGTACTAAACAGAACAAATCCATTAGTTGATCACTTACGTGTGTTTGGGTGTATTTGCTTTGTGTTAATACCAGGAGAACAAAGGGATAAGCTGGATGCTAAGAGCACCAAAGCTATGTTCATTGGTTACTCCACAACACAAAGAGGATACAAGTGTTATGTACCTGAAACAAGGAAGGTCTTAATCTCAAGAGATGTGAAGTTTATGGAAACAAGGAGTTTCTATGATGAAAAGAATTGGGATAGCTTGAAGGATCTTCCCACTTCTCAATCATACAGAGCAGCTAACCTAAGGATGATCATGGAACACTTGGGTATTAGTATGCCTCAACAACCGGCCAAGACAAGCCCTATCACTTCAGTCCCTGCTCCAACTTCAGAAACTCCTCAACATTCCCATCTTGATCATGAGGGGGACAGTCATGAATCAGCTATAGAACCGCAAGTAGCTGATCCTTCTGCACATGATCAAGCTGAAAATTAGGAGCATGAGGAACATAAGGAAGAACATGTTGAAGAAGCTGAGGAGTTGGATCATCAAGTTGAGGAGCCGGTTATGAATGAGGAGTTGGATCATCAAGTTGAGGAGACGGTTACGAATGAGCAGCAACAAGTTCAGGTGTTAAGAAGAAGTACAAGGGAGAAAAAGGATCCATCTGAATGGAAGAAGAGGGTTTACTTCAACAGCAATGCAGTAGCCCATCCCACTCAAGCTGTTTGCAGTTTAGCTCAAGTACCATTGGAGCATCAAGTGTTCATTGGGAAGTTGGATCAAGAATATGTACCAACAACCTATGAAGAAGCAAAGGGAGATAAGAGGTGGATGCAGGCTGTGGATGAAGAGATAAAAGCAATGGACAACAATGGGACTTGGTATGAAGCTGAACTTCCTAGAGGAAAGAAGGCAGTGACTTCCAAATGGGTTTTCACCATCAAGTACAGAAGTAATGGAGAAGTGGAGAGATACAAAGCAAGGATGGTTGCAAGAGGCTTCACTCAAACTTATGGAAAGGATTACTTGGACACCTTTGCACCAGTATCTAAGCTTCACACAGTTAGGATCATCTTGTCTTTGGCAACAAATCTTGAGTGGGAACTTTGGCAAATGGATGTCAAGAATGCATTCCTTCAAGGGGAGCTTGAAGATGAGGTATACATGACTCCACCCTATGGTCTTGAAAGCCTTGTTAAAACAGGGAAAGTACTAAGACTCAAGAAGGCCATCTATGGGTTAAAACAATCACCTAGAGCTTGGTATCACAAGCTGAGTTCAACACTTATGCAAAGAGGTTTCAAGAGGTCTGAAGGAGATCATACATTGTTCACTCTCCAAGATCAGGAAGGTATCATTGTTATCCTTGTTTATGTTGATGACATTATCATATCAGGGAGTAACAAGTCAGGTATACAAGAAACTAAAGCTTATCTCAAATCTGTTTTTGATATTAAAGATCTTGGTACTCTAAAGTACTTCCTTGGGATAGAAGTTTGTCGATCTAATGATGGACTCTTCTTATCTCAAAGGAAATACACACTTGATTTGTTATCTGAGGCAGGAAAGATTGGATCAAAACCAGCTAAGACACCATTGGAGGAAGGCTACAAAGTCATAAGAGAGGGGGAGCTTGAAGACAGACCATTTGAGGACATTACCAAATATAGAAGGATGGTTGGTAAGCTTATTTACTTAACCATAACCAGACCTGATTTGTGTTTTGCAGTGAACCATGTAAGCCAACATATGCAAGCACCAAAGATGCATCATTGGGATATGGTTGAAAGGATACTCAGATATCTAAGTGGTGCTCCTGGTCAAGGCATTTGGATGGGTTGCAATCAAAGTACAGAGATAGTTGGGTATTGTGATGCTGATTGGGCAGGAGATAGAGTGGACAGGAGATCTACTACTGGATATTGCACATTCATTGGAGGAAACCTTGTCACTTGGAAGAGCAAGAAGCAGAAGATAGTATCATGTTCAAGTGCTGAAGCTGAATATAGAGCAATGAGGAAGCTAGCAACAGAATTGGTGTGGATCGAAGCTCTTCTTGTGGATTTGGGGATTGAGAAGACAAAACCAATCACCATGCATTGTGACAACCAAGCAGCCATTCACATTGCCTCAAACTCAGTCTTCCATGAAAGGACTAAACATATTGAAGTGGATTGCCACAAAGTGAGGCAGTTGATTGAGCAAGGAGTTGTGTTACCTTTCTTCACAAGAAGTGAAGAACAACTAGCAGATGTGTTCACCAAGGCAGCTAGCTTGAAGGTGTGTGAGTCCATTCACACCAAGCTTGGACTCATGGAAATCCCGGAATCCTCTAAGGCCATGGAGTCTACACTCTTTTTCCCTTCATGAAGTTTTATCCCAAGTGGTTTTCTTCATGAAGGTTTTTAATGAGGTAGATCTCCATTGTCACTCCAAGCTTGATTCAATCCTTGAACTCAAGCTTGAGGGGGAGTATTGAATTGGAGATCACAAGTTAGACATGTGCATTGTGTCTAGGGTTTCTCACTCTAAAACCTTGGTCTCACCAATATCTCACCAAACTCTCACCAACATCTCACCAACATCTCACCTAAAAGCAAACTCTCACCAACATCTCAACTAAAAGTCATTGGTCCATTCACACTTGCTTAACCTACTTGTAATGCTTATATATACCTTGTACTTCATTAGTTAATAACACATTGAGAGTTACACATCTCTTTACTTGCTATCTCTCTTAATCTCTCTCTCGGTCATAAACCCTAATCGGGTGCCGAGTCTCTCTCTCTACATTCTCTCTTCATTCTCTCTTCAATCTAAGTTGTGTTCTTGTTCTAAACATCATATTCTAACACCTTTAACAAGGCCGTCTCCCCGAACATTAATAGTTCTATGAATAAAAGAGATCTTAAACAAGAGAAAATGAGAACATAAAGTTTGAAATCATCAAATTCAACATCCAGGGAGGACCATTCTTCGTTCTTCTCGATGATTTTAAGTTTTTAACCAATTGCTCACAGTCCGATTCGAAGAGCATCAAGGTTCGTTAGTGTTTAATATAACCTTCCAAGTAATAATATATTTCTTATGTTTTTACAATCTTCCACAGGCCCAAAATCAACATTTGGAAATTTTTATTTTAAAAAATAATAATCTATACTAAAGGTTGTTTGAATCCAATGTACAAAAAAACCCAACCTCTTTACGGTACCATTAAGCTACTAACACTTAGGTTTTTAAAATAAATAAATTTTAACTAGACAAAATAATAATACTCCTCACAACGTTTCTAATTATTAGATGGTTCAATTTTTTCTTACCCATATTAAAAACAAAATATATTTGCAACTACAGGCTAGCCTTTGTTTTTATTAATTGACAACAACTTCAACATCAACCAAGAAACAACCAACAACTTGAGTTACTGTTTCTCTAGTTTTTTCCTTAATCTTTAGGATTTGATATCCTACAAATACAGTATAACCTCTATAAATTAATGTTTGGTAAAATAATATTTTGGTAAATTAATAAAAAAATTAGTTTTCAATTAAGTTTTTGACTCAACGAATCTTAATAAATTAATATTTCACTAAATTGATAAAATATTGTAAATCTGATAGTATTAATTTATGAAATTATACTATATTTGTATACTTATATGCATTTTTCTCGAACTATTTTTTTGATCTCTATGACCACAAGTCACAACCTTCTAATTTATTTATTTCCAGTTTTAATAGAAAGCCCTTGATAAAAAAAAACAGCAACAATTAATAACCAACCACCTCAGCATTACTCATATATCAAAATATCATTTCATACCAAACTTGCTGTCCCATTAAAAGCAAAGTGTAAAAATGTACTAATGCCCAAAAATACAGCCACTCTAAAGGAAATAGTTTATTATGCAATATAAATATATTTTTCTAAATTACGTTCATGAAAATATTGTCACACAAGTGGCATTTGATTTAATTAAAAAAAATTTCATCTGAAGTTATATTTTATATTGAACATGGTGGAATGCATTTTTAGATTACAAAAACCGACAAAAGACAAAAGCTTCTTCGGAAACTAAGCCCAAGAAAAGGCAACTAAGCCAGCGGAATAATGAGAAATCCCCGGAAACGAGTCTTATAACAAGAAACAAAACCTACAACTAAGACAGAGATCAATCGATAAAATCCAAAGCCAACCAGAAACAAACTGAACTTGCATAACTTGATCCACACAGAGATGCTTGAGCAAGATTTACCGTTGTTGCCCACGGCCCACAAACGATAACATCAACTAATCGAACAGATGCTGAAAGAACCTCTCTCAGACTCAAAGAACCAAGACTCCACAACCCGACAAGAAAGGACCACTACGGGACCACTAAGACTCTTTCGGATACGGTTGCAATGCACACCAATGCACCCATAAAACACCTAAATAGAAGCCTAAAAGACACCAAATCTCAAAAGATTTGGATCAACTAAAGTCAAACCAACCTAACCTACCCGGACCCAAGATAACCCGGAAATAAATTAGACTAGAAAGCACCCAAAGCATATACACACAACAAATCAATCCACAACAAGTTCAGCAGTCAAAGGTGGATCTGAGAATCAATTTTAGCCTTACTAGAAGAGGGCTTAAACATTAAAGTCTAAAACCCAATCGACCACATACCAAACCCTAACCATGACCGGAACCAGCACAAGACCACACCTAACACTAGACCCGAACTCCAGACCAGACAAAAGCTCGATGACGCCCTAAACATGGCCTCACACCCATTAACGCCGGAGATAACTAGATAAACAGCAGAGGAACGGACTCACCAACCTAGGCGAAAGGGCAGAGGATGCGACGGCGGAAGCACCACGGCTTTGCACACACCAGGCGGATGCGACGAACGACAACAGACAGAAACGGAGGCGGAAACCGGAAAAGAGAGGTCGGTAGCAGACAAAGCAGCCGAGAAAACCGTCGTCAGTGGCAGAGATGCTTGATATGTGGCCCACTACTCTTAACAACAACGAGAGAACCTCCCCGGCAACAACATAGGACGCCGGACGAGGAGAAATCGTGGATCGGAGAAGAATATGGCCGCCTCGAAAACCGTGCTTGGGAGCTCTTTATTCTAGGGCGAACTCACATCTGATTTAATTAATAATCACGTAGAAATTTGATTGACAAAAAAATTCATTAATGTCACACACGTGAGGAAAGCATGGTCTTAAAAAACGAACATGTCAACACATAATAAAAACGGCGAAATTTTATTTTGTGCAGAACAAATTGTTGCAAGAACGACACGATTTTCTGATCTCCCCCTCGTTCTTGTTTTTGACTCCCACCGATCCCAATTTCACCATCGCTTCACCAAACTTAGCCAAGAAATCGTTACTTTTGGCTAAATCCTTCACCAACGTACTCGTCATCCGATCGATAGCGAGTTGTTGATCAATTTGAAGGATTCCACGGCTAGAATTTATCTGTTTGTAGAAAGATACATCGACAATATTCGAACTCGAAAAATCTTGATCCAGATTAATGATGCCATCATTTGAAGGATTCTGAGGACATTTGAGTCTTAACTCTTCAACCAATTTGGGATCCATGGATGGATCAGGTTTTTGCGTATTCTTGAAATTATATAGCCGGTCCATGATGAATGAGCAATGCGTTACTCCAATTGTATGTCCACCTAAGAAAATTAATACAGTAAAAAAACAAACGTATCATATTAATTATAAGGATATGATTGAAGTTTGGTATGTATGAAATATTCTTCATACCAAGAAGTAGAACCATGTCGTTAACGGTAAGTTTTCTTTTGTCAAACATCTTAAAGGTGTCCGAGACAGACATCTGAGGAGACGGCAAATCCACGGTCGAAGCCAAAGAGACCAGACTATCAAATCGTCCTGTTTGGATCTCATATTTTGTTTTCCTTCCACTTGCCTTCAGATCAAAATTTAGAATTAGATTACCTCGTAGAAATTATTTGTATAGACACAAAATAGTTACAATTTTGGGTAAATCGCAAAAATGGCACAAAAATATGTCTTGTCATAAATATAGCAACAAAAAAAAATCATAAAATAGCATAAAACATGTTTTGTCACTAAATTAGCTCTAACCCTAAACCTTAAATACTAAACCCTAAACCCTAAATACTAAACCTTAAACCTTAAACCTTAAATAATAAATCATAAACCCTAAATACTAAACCCTAAACCCTAAATAATAAACCCTAAATTCTAAATAATTAACCATAAACCCTAAATTATATAATGTTATAAAAGTCTTTGTAATTAAATAATAATAAAAATGTGAATTATTTTCTTTTGTGCTATATTTATGACAAGGTATATTTTTGTGCTATTTTATGCCTTTTCTCTACAATTTTTTATTAGTTATTTTAAATAGCCACAAAAATATCATGAAATAAATTATATAGCCATGAAAAAATTTAAATAGCCACAAAAAATTAGTCACGATTCTATAGTCACAAATTAGTTAGTATTTTTTACGTAGCTATAGTATTGTAATTAATTTTTCGTGGCTATATAAACAAGTTTCGTGGCCTTTTCTTGACATTTTTGTATTTACTTGAAAAAACCATGAAAAATCGTAGTTATTTCATGGTTATACGAATAATTTTTACTAGATATAATTAGAATGGAAATGTACTTACAAGAAAAACAAGATCTCTAGTCGCGAGAGCTATGATATCAGCACAAGAAACGACCCCGGCACATTCTTTTTCGACCGCACTTTTCACGTCATCTATGAATTCATATCCTCGTACACTTAGATTTGGCGACGCCTTTTTCTCGCTGCTAGCACCATCTAGAAGAAGCGACGCATCACATCCCTACGTACATACATTTTTAATACATCTAAGATCAACCATTGTTTCTTTAAGACTGTTTTAGAAACATCTTACGTATAAGAAGAATGAATCAAACTTACGTTGCTAAAACAATCGTGAAAATAAAGACGGATCATTGCGGGTGCAATGGATGCATCATTGATGAATCCCTTCTCAACAGCATTAAATACGATGTCTTCCAGTTTTGGGCAAGATTCACTGTGGGATCTGTGTTTGAACAGGCCATAACAACACTGGCTGAAGCTAAGGAGAGCAAGGAAGACGATTAATGCTGATATGGTCGAGGTCTTCTTAGCCATTTTTTCTTTTTGAAATGTTTAATATGAATTCTTAGTATGGGGAAGTGTAGAAAAATGTTACAACTTTTATAGTGATCAAGTTTAATACAAAATGTGAGGCAAGCACGATTGTCCTACGTGTTTTTATTGATATAATATCTGATTCTAGTTCTCTCCAATACGATCACATAAAGATTGTATAATTTTCGGGCTGGCTTTATTTTAATATTCGGCAGTTGTTTGATCACAAAAATTTAACAGACGTCTGACTCTTAAGTTTGTTAAAAATATCATTTATTTGGTGGCGTATTGTGATAATTACTGATATATTCTTTAGATATAAAGTATATTTTCTCGTTGTATATAATCTAGGAGTCAGGCGGAGCTAGTGAAGGGGTCGTGGGGTCACATGACCCCAGTAAATTTTCATAAATTTTATTTTATTAAAGAAATTTACTTTGTTTTGAAAAAAAAAATGGCAAAAACATCACTTTGACCCCACTAAAAATTATAATTAGATGTTATATGACCCCATTATGTCATACTTTTTTTTACTTATTTTTTCCCTTTTCAACCTCAAATAAAAACTTTTTTTTTAATTTTAAGTGTTTGTATCCATATTGTCTAAAAATATGACCCCAATATATATATATTCATTTGTTTTAAATCTTTAATTCCTTACGTATTTTTACATATTATACTATTATGACCCCAGTAAAATTTATTTCTAGCTCCGCCACTATATATATATCTCGTTAAGATAGACACGAGAGGTTTTATTTAGCTTGTATATATTCGAACCTTTTACACATGAACATACAACAGTTTCTATCAAATTCTATATCAGAGCCACCCAATGTTGCATTGTTCTTAAATGTTATTTCTACAATTGCCCATACATAAATGTGAAGAAGGGTGTTAATGAAAATAGTTTCACATTGATAATTAAAAAATAGTTAGTTAATATATAAAAAGTTAGGGACAATCCACTTATTGTGAATTGTTATTTTCACTATGTCTATACATGAGCGTGAAGAACGGTGTTAATAAAAGTAAATCTCATATCCGTAGTTGAAAAAATAGTTAACTAATATATAAAGGGGTTATAGAGAATTCATTAGTTGTAAATTTTTTGAGTTGAAATCTCATAACAAACCTGAATTTGACATATATTTAAAATATATTTTTCGTTTATTATATCATCATAATTTTACGATAATCCTATTATCGAATTCATCTCCATGCAATACATGTGATTATGATGAACAGAAGACGCAATTCTTTCCGTATGGATCCACAACACCACACCTATAATTCCCTAAACAATTTTCCGTAACACTCAAAATCATTCCATAAGTTTTATCTACATAAGTTATATTTTTATAAAAGGGGCATAAGTATATATGATCTAAACATTTTCTAACTAAAACCACATAGATAATTTTCCCCTTAATTGACACTGATACCTTGCCCTCAAACTCATATCAAATTCTAAAGTATGCATCTTCAACCGCATTCACATGTTATTTGTGGAAGAATTATAAATGACCTCGAAATCGTTTTTCATTTTTCTTTGTTTTTGGTCTAAAGTGTATCAAGCATAACCACGGAGTTGGCAACCGAATTGTTATAGATTCTTGACATTATTTACAAAAAGAAAAAGTTTATCTATCATATTGTTCTTGCAGTTGAGAAGAAAGTTTTAGTTTAACATACATGCATCACATAACAATCGTATGCATAACACGAATTTATGATCTTTAAACAAATTTGTATTTGTGTAAAGATTTTGCAAAATTTAGAAACTGTTTCTCTAAACCTGGCTCAACAATAGGGACTGATAACATTTGGATGTTATATTTTGTGTATACGTGGATACTACTAATCTACGCAGTACGCACATAACATGGTCTCACATTTTAGAGAAAAAAAGACGTGCAAAATATAATTTAAACAAAACAGATTTTCCCCCAAACGAAATCCACATTTATAGTGACAAAGAATTTAAAACATTATCAAGGTTTATTGTTTTTTGTTGATAACCAGGTGATCCTGTTCAACGGACACCATGAGCTCCGAGCCAGGTCGTCGGGTTCGCTGCCCTAGCTAGTTCTCGGGTCAACGGGCCATGAGATCCGACTAATCCTGGAACAATGGGGAACCATGTGAATACCCTCGGTCTCACCTACCACTAGACCACGCATGTGTTGGCATCAAGGTTTATGGTTTTGAATCGGTACATATATGTAATGTAAAGTAATCTCAGAGAATTTGTAATATTTATCTGATTAGAAGAAAATAGTGAGCACTGAGATTAATTACACATTTTTCTTGTCACTTGCTACGTCAATATAATCACTTCCTAACGCATTTAGTCCTATTTCTTGTCAACTTCCAATAGTTTAATATCTCATGATATACAAAATCTTTTTTTTTTTTTAATTAATCTGGAGGTATCCCGAGCCTATGGAAGAGCTCAGACTAATTCTCAAGGGTAGGTGCAGCCCATGGATAGACTCTCTCTCCGGGTATTCAAATGGGCCCCTAAAGCAAGGCTCATATCCATGTGGGTGTCCTTAAACAAATGTGACTTAGTTTCGCATAGAAGGAGGATCAAACCCGGAACGTGTTAGCGTCTAAGGCTAAGGCCCGTCCCCAACCACTTGATCAGAAGATCTTGGACTGATATACAAAATCTTAATCCTGAGCTCTCTAGAACAAAATAAAATGTACTCTTTATTTCACCAGGAAAAAAAAAAGAATAATGATTATGATTGGTAAGCCGGTACAATGGTTTTGTGATTATGTGAATTTTTACAAAATACAAACTTTTTATGGAGTCATGATGTCTTGATAATGATTCCGGGTTGGTTAATAATTATTATTGTTAATTATTGATTAACAAACAACAAATGAGTTGTACTCCTTTTGCAAATTTTCAATATTTCTTTTGTTTCCTATAATTTTTATTATTATTCTGCATATTTTCTTTTCCTGCAATTCCGCTGTTTTTCAGCGTTATGAGTCAGACAGACCCAATAATACGGCAACCGATTTATCTAACAAAAGTCAATTAATCTAACGAATTAGGGCTTCAATTAACATTGCACAGTTAATGTTTCCCACCAAATCGACCATCTCTAATCCTCGATCCTGAGCTCTGTGGCTTTCCTCTTCAACCTTCACACCCAAACCCAAAGGGAAAAACAAACAAAAGAGCAGAGAGAGAAAGAGAAATACAAAGGTAATGATTCTCCAGCGTCCTACATTTCTTCATTTCAATCTCATTTCTCTTTACTTGCATGATTTGAAACAAAAAAGTAGATTCCTTTTTTCTGGAATAATCTGTTTTTGTTTGTTTGTGTGAATCTGAAGCCTCACCATGACTGAAGTCCTTCACTTTCCTTCATCTCCAAGCGCCTCTTCATCCTCTTCACCTTCTTCCTCTGCCTCCCGTTCCAATGCGACTCTCCTGATTAGCTCTGACCATCGGCGGAGGAACCCAGTTCCTGGATTTGCGCAAGATGTTGACTTTCAGGGCTCAATCGAACAACAACATCAACAATTGGAAGATTTGAGACGGAGCGTCGACGACGACGGAAGCGGCGGCGGGGAAGATCAGCAAATTTCGCTGTTGGCTCTTCTAGTGGCCATTTTCAGGAGATCTCTGGTTTCTTGCAAGAGCAGTCGGAGGGAGCTCTGTAGCATGGAGATCGGATGGCCCACCAATGTCCGCCACGTGGCGCACGTCACCTTCGATCGCTTCAATGGCTTCTTGGGTTTGCCCGTTGAATTCGAGCCTGAGGTTCCAAGAAGAGCTCCAAGCGCCAGGTACATTGTCCAATCTCCCATTTTTATTCTTGCAATTAGGTCAGCTGCTAGAAAATACATCATGTTGTGAATTTAAAGGTTAGGCTCATAAGTGCTAAAGAAAATTGTGATTATCGAAATGCTGGGCTGTAGATGGATAAAAATGCTTTCTGATCAATGCTTTTTGCATACAAATTAAGGTTTGTGTCGAATTAGTAAAAGACAAAAATGATAAAGAGTGTATCGATTTGAATCCTTCATCAGTCAGTGATTAGAGCACATTCTTGTCTCTTGCTGGTTTTAGTCTCATCAGAAGCTCTATTGTTTCCGCGGAAACTAAACACTCTTCAATCGTGCCAAGATTAAGCTATTGACTCATGTGAATGCATCTCAGAAATTGATTCATTCTAACAATATTTAGCCGGTTGCAGTTAAATTATTAAAAGGTTGCATTTTTCATCCACTAATCACAGGCTTTATTGGCAAGATTCAACTTTTTAAAAAAAAAAATAGAATTCTCTCGCTTTGTATCTCATCTCTTACCTGTCTATCTCATCACTCTAGTGCAACAGTCTTTGGGGTATCAACCGAATCAATGCAATTATCATATGATTCGAGAGGCAATTGTGTACCAACCATACTCTTGTTAATGCAAAACTGTCTATACGGTCAAGGAGGCTTGCAGGTACATTGCTTCATCGAGTTTCCTCCAAAATGAACATCTTAGAATCAAGCTTTCCATGTAATCACTTCTTCATTACTTTTTTTAGGCAGAGGGAATTTTTAGACTCACTGCTGAGAACAGTGAGGAAGAAGCAGTTAGGGAGCAGCTAAACCGAGGATTTATACCCGAGCGAATCGATGTTCACTGTTTGGCAGGGCTTATCAAGGTATCTAATGTTTGCACAATAAATATATCAATCTTGGTTTCTTATCTTCGGTTTCAGGCATGGTTTAGAGAACTCCCTACAAGCGTTCTTGATTCATTGTCGCCTGAACAAGTCATGCAATGCCAAACAGAAGAGGAATATGTCGAGCTCGTTAGGCTTCTTCCACCTACAGAAGCTTCTCTGCTTGATTGGGCCATCAATCTAATGGCTGATGTTGTTCAGTATGAGCATCTTAACAAGATGAATTCACGCAACATTGCTATGGTTTTCGCGCCTAATATGACTCAGGTGAGTCCGCTACAACAAGCTTTTTTAACTGTCAATGTTTTGGATGGATGATAAAATAACATCTCTTGTAGATGGATGATCCATTGACAGCGCTGATGTATGCGGTTCAAGTGATGAACTTCCTCAAGATGCTAATCGAAAAAACTCTAAGGGAAAGGCAAGACTCGGTAGTAGAGCAAGCTCACGTCTTCCCTTTAGAACCTTCTGATGAGAGCGGTCACCAAAGCCCTTCACAGTCTTTGGCTTTTAACACCATTGAACAGAGTGAAGAGTCGCAACCAGACTACACTGAAAAGGCAGAAAATCAGAGTTCAAGCAGTGAGATATCAGATGAATCAACATTTGAGAACAATGACCGGACCGCACGAGTAAGTGACTCGGGTCAGATTGAAACAGAGAGTAAAAGTAGTGTGCAGGTGATGGCTCTGGCTCCTCCTGCTCAGTGGCCTGTGGGTAAAACAAAGGGTTTGACCAACTTGAGCCGTGTAGGCTCGAGGGTAGAGCGAACTGAAGCTTGGCGGTGAAGACAACGGAGCAGAAAATACCCTTGAGGAGACTTAAGCTGTTCTTCAAAATCAAAATGTTGGTTGACCTGTTTTGTATTTGTTAATGTGGTTCTGTTGGTGTCGTTTCTTTATTTTTTTGTCAATGTTTCTAAATTGACTTTGTAAACAGTCCATACCAATGCGTAATCAAACTTGTAAACCGTATTGATCCCATCCCGGGCCATGGATATGGTGAATCATGTTCTTCCTATCTACCTTTGGTGCTATATAATTTTTTTATGTTAATCACAAATGTTGTAACGGATGTGAAAAAGGTAAGCTATAATGTAAAATAAATACAATTTATTTTGGGTAAAATTTTAAAAGAATTAATCGGTTTAGCCAACTAATTTTGGACCGGAAAGATGTGAAAGTTGGTGGCCAACCTGAGCCGAACCCACATTGGTGGAAGTATAGTAGACAATTTCTTTACCAATTGGACCAACGCAAGTTAATCCACAAAGTTAACATGGTTTACCAGTGACATGTTGACTTCCTCCACATACAAAGGAATTGATTTATTAATGGAGGCAAACGTTTCATTATGTATAACAAGATGGTTATATAAGACCATCTTTGGGTCGATAATTAGACCAACTTTGAGTCGAATTGGATTAGACTGCATAGATCAGGTTTTGATACCATATAAGACTAAAGGTTTAATTTTTATTGATAGAGAGATTACAAATATATATATATATATATATACATGTCGACAGAGAATAGGGTTTTAGCTAACTATACAATAATTATACAATAGACTCTTTATCTATTATATATATCCTTAACATAGCTAACACCCAAATTGCAATACTGATGAGAAGGGCACAAAGGGAGAATTGAGATAATATGGAAAGATGGGTTGGTTCTTCAGAGGACCAAGGGACGATTGAAAATCTTTAAAAAAAAATGCATGCAAAAGCATATTATAGAGGGGAATATGTATAGTTGAATTCAACATTGTATAGTCATGTAACTTTTTCTAGTGGGTCAAAAAAAGTTGAATGTCATTTGCATACGGATTATACACGTAGTTGGATACGCCTTTTCAAGAATGACTTTATAATCTAAATTATAGATACTTTTAAAGAAATCGAACCCTCTCCAGCCGCCTCGTCCTTTTCCTCTGCTCGTGTGTATCCGGCGGTCGGCGCTTCTCGCCACCGCCGGGAGAGTAGTAGCCTCATTTTTCTTTTCTTTCGGTGTTGCGTCGTCGTCTTGTTATGTTCGTCTCCGGCGGTTTGGGTCTTGATCGGCGGCTTCAGCTCCACTGGTGGTTCTATCGTCGGTTTTGGTTCCCTATCGGATGGTTCTATCGTGGTTGGCTCGTGTCGGTGTGGAGGCCTCGGATCTG
This sequence comes from Orychophragmus violaceus, assembly GCA_030180135.1. Lineage (NCBI taxonomy): Eukaryota > Viridiplantae > Streptophyta > Magnoliopsida > Brassicales > Brassicaceae > Orychophragmus > Orychophragmus violaceus. The sequence goes on along the minus strand of CM058237.1, from coordinate 11,242,723 downwards.
TTCCTTATCGGCATCCTCGATCTTGATGAAGGCGTCCTTATCATCCGCGGTGGTGTTGTTTCGTTGTGGTCCTCTATCGTATCCGAGTCCTTGCCTTGTCTTTCGGATTTTGGACCGTCCGGTCTGTGTGTAGCAGGCTTGTATAGCGGTGTCGCTCTTGTTCGCGGTGGCTTTGCTCCAGCTGGTTCTGGCCATCAGATCCCAGACGATGGACCTTTTGTAAGGGTCGTGGTCTCGTCGTTTTGTTGCCGGTTGAAGCTTGAAAGTAGCTTTGTTGTACAAGGCTTATTTTAGTTTGGTTTTTAGTTGAGTTTTAGATGGTTTTTAGGCTTGGTCTCATCTTCAACGGTTATAGGATGAGTTTCAGGTTGTATCTCCTTTGTGTGATCGTGCTCGGGCTTATCCTCTGTTAGATTGGGGCTGGGTTTGTGATTAGTAGGTGCCTCTTGCTCTCGATCCGCGGGTTGGTTCTTTGGGTATTGGAAGTTTGGTCTTAGTCATAGTTTAAGGCTTTGGGATTGATTCGATTAGTTTCTCTCTTTATTCGCTGAATCGGAATCTTAATCGTTAGTCTCCTTTGTGCCGCTTTAGTTTAGTTGAATAATAGTCTTTTCCTCTAGTCATTTCGTTTATCGGTTCTAGTAAGGCTAACCTCATGTGGGGACGCATAGATCTCGGTTTAGACTTATCATGATTACGATTAGGTATGGAGGAGTTTGATTCGCGTTTCGTCTCTTTTATGTCTTCTAGTCGGATCTCTTGGTTTAGTTTTGCGGTTTGTCGTAGCATGTAGGTTTCTCCGCTTGTCGGGGTCTCCTGTCTCTGTGTCTAAGGGGTTGTAGTTTCCGCGTCTGTTTCTCTTATCCTCCTTTCCATTCTCTGGAGAGTTTTATTTGTTGGTTTCGGTTCAAGATAGTTTTGTTGCCCGTGTGTGGGCTCTAGACTGCGGAAGGAGTTTGTTCCTTGCCGCCTTAGCTGTCCGATACTCGTTCCCGTACGGAAGGTCGGATTAGTTGGTTTAAAAGCTTGTAATCAGTAGTCGGTATCTTTTGTTTATATATAACACCAGATAAAAAAAAAAAAAAACTTTTAAAGAAAATTCGTTTCTTACAAGCTCTAAAATAATAACATCGAAATACTAATTAGGTTATTCTTTAGAAAGGAAGAAAATGATGATATTTTGAATCAACGGAACTATGCATTAGTAAAAAAATATCGTATAGCCACGTTTTATTTCGTGACTATGGCTAATATTTCGTGACTATAAACGGTTTTAGTCACGATTAGTCACGGAAAAAAAACGTGGCTATACGATCGTGACTAATTTTTTTTGTGTCCAAATCGTGACAAAATTAGCCACGTTTTGTCACGAATATTTCGTGACAAAATTAGTCACGTTTTGTCACGGTTTATATCGTGGTTATAATTTGTTACGATTATGTCACATTATATTTCGTGACTAATGTTTTTTGTCACGATTTGTCACGTAACTAAACGTGGCTAATTTCAAATATTAAAAAAATAGATATATATATATAAATATTAAACAAAAAAAAAATATTTATAGATAACAAGAATTTAAAATATACAATAACCCAAATTAATTAATTACATTAGAAACAAACATTTTAATTAATCATATTAATAAATCATAATTAATATCATTTATGAAAATAAAAAAAATACAAGAAACAAACAAAAAAGATTAAAAAAAAACTCCGCGAGGAGATGAGATATTGACGGAGACATCTTCTCCGCTACCAGCTTCTTCGTCTTCACCACACGGCGTCTCCGGCGACGAGGGCTGTGGAGGAGAACGTGCTCTCGTCTTCGTCTCTCTCACTGAAGCTCCGGCGACGAGCCGTGACGATTCGTTGTCCAGCCCCAACACGCCGCCTCAATCGTAGATCTACAAACAGACGAGTCTCTGTCGACTCAAGGCTCCTCGATCCAGCATCCTCGCCTCGAGAATCTGTAACAGTACGTCACTGTTTACCTCAGCATCATCATCATATCAACAACCACCCAACTCAGTTTACACTTTCGGCAATAAGAGTGCTCTACTTTTATCATTGTGTTTCACTTTTATTTGTATAATATATATATATATATATATTTATGTGTGTTGTATCATTGAGCTTGTAGTATAAATATATGTGTAACGAGTGAGCAGAAACCAATTAATCAAAATGAATATTTCCTCTACTCACTCTCTGGTCTCTTTCTCTACTCTCTCTCTCATTCTATCTCTCCTCCTCTAAACTTCTTCTTCTATCTCTCTCTCACGATCTTTCTCTTCTACTTCTATTCTATCATCTCTTATTCCTCTTCTGTTATCTCTCCTCAATCATCTTTTGATCATTCTATCACTCGCCCCAAATATCCCGTTACATTGGTATCAGAGCCGTTACTGTTCTTATCACATCCACTTAAATTTTTTCCCCTTCCATAATCAAATTTCCCACACAAAAAAAAAACAAAAAAAAATGGAGACCACAATTTCCGAACTAAGCAAACAAATACAAGAGCTGCGAACTATACAAGAAGACCAGTCACAGCGCACCGGAGTTCTCATCCGCGATCTACGTTCTGAGCTAGATAAAAGACTCGAGCTTTTTAACGCAAAGGTCAACGCGAGGTTCGACAGACTGTTCAACGGTCTCGAGGCGATTATTTTAAAGCATTTTTCACACAAAACTGCTTTAAATTGCTCATTAGAATTGATGTCAAATGCACTACCAATCCCATCAAACCCATCAGACCGGATTCATGCGATTAAAGATGTGCTTATGACAGATTCCTCCTTATCAGAGATGGAATCGAATGGTGGGAAAGATATGAAAACTATTGACACAATTCAAGATGAAGAATCAAGCCTAGAGAAAGTGTCAACACCAGATCACGTGTTACAAGAAACCAAAGCGGTTTCATATCTCCAGGTACTGATTTACGAGCCAAAAGAATTACGAAATACTGGCATTAAGTCACATATTTTGCTTGCTCATAAAGTAAATCCTATCAAAAATATGGATGTCTTTTGTGAGAAAACAACATATGTTAATGACAAAAAAGTTGATCACGGACTATTTGAGCCAAGGTGTCTAAGATTTCATAATATGAGACTAATAACTAAGTTTCGTAAGTCTCGGCGATTCAAGTTCAAAATTAATTCATGGATGCGCAAATCGATGGGTTACAAGTCGTGGAAGAATCAAGTGAAAATACTGTCAAATAATCCTTGAGGACAAGGATTTTCTCAACGGGGGAGTATTGTAACAGTACGTCACTGTTTACCTCAGCATCATCATCATATCAACAACCACCCAACTCAGTTTACACTTTCGGCAATAAGAGTGCTCTACTTTTATCATTGTGTTTCACTTTTATTTGTATAATATATATATATATATATATTTATGTGTGTTGTATCATTGAGCTTGTAGTATAAATATATGTGTAACGAGTGAGCAGAAACCAATTAATCAAAATGAATATTTCCTCTACTCACTCTCTGGTCTCTTTCTCTACTCTCTCTCTCATTCTATCTCTCCTCCTCTAAACTTCTTCTTCTATCTCTCTCTCACGATCTTTCTCTTCTACTTCTATTCTATCATCTCTTATTCCTCTTCTGTTATCTCTCCTCAATCATCTTTTGATCATTCTATCACTCGCCCCAAATATCCCGTTACAGAATCCTTGATCTATCATCCTCGCTTCGCCGGATCTAGTGGGACCAGTCTTACATCTGGAAATGACGAGAAGATATTGGCTGGGGAGATAACGAGCAGTTCGTAAGGTTAGGAAGATGAAGCTTAGGAGTCTACAAGAGAGAGAGAGAGAGAGAGAGAGAGAGAGAGAGAGAGAGAGATCTTATTGTGTTATGAAGAAACTGAAATTTTGTCAAAGAAATGAGGAAGATGAAGATTAGGAGTCCACGAGAGAAAGAGGACAGTGTTCTTTAGTGTGTTTCTACGGGAGAGAGTGAGAGGGAGAGAGTGAGGAAGATGAGTTGTTGTAAACCATTTGATTAAAATTAATCAACGGTAGTTTTTGTGATCCATGTGACATTTTTTTAGCCAATCAGATATGTGATTCATGTGATAGATTATTTAACCAATATGATTAACTAATTAAGTTAATGCTTTAAAAATCTTTTTTTAGCCAATCAGATATATTATTTGAATTTTATTGAAATCTTTTGTAAATGTTATATTTTTAATAATATATAATTAATGCTTTATATATTATATTTAGATTTTAAGTTTAAAGTATAGGGTTTGTTGTTTGGGTATATGTTTAGAGTTTAGGGTTAAGGTTAAATTGATTTTAATTTTCAAAACTAGTATATTTTATAAGTGTTGGAGTTTTAGTTATTAAATTTATGTTTATAGGGTTTACCGAAGGTTTAGGTTTTCGGGTTTATTTAGGGTTTAGGGTTATATTGAAATTTCAAATTAATGTTTGAAGCTAGTATACTTGGAAAATATAAATTCTTTTTATAAATGTTGAATTTAAAGTTTAGAGTTTGATTATTATTTAGAGTATAGGGTTTGAAGGTTTGTAAGTGTTGAATATTAGTTATGAATATGTTATAGAATTAAAATGTTATTAATAAGAGTTTTGGTTATACTTTAGAGTTTTGAGGTTTGTTTAGGGTTTAGGTTTTTATGTATTAGTTTTGTTTTGTTAATACTAATTAATCATCTTAATTTTGGATATGTTATAGTAATTGGAATGTTATATTTTTATTTTTATTTTAGGGATTTGGGGTTTATTTAGGGTTAGGGTTTAGGTTTTATATATACATGTTATACAATTGTGGTATTGGATTTGAAAATAATAGTTATATATTTTTGTTTTTATTATATTAATTAATAATCTTAATTTTGAATATGTTATATTAATTGGAATATTATATTTTTGTTTATATTGTTGGGGTTTGGAGTTTATTTAGGGGTTTGTTTAGGGTTTAGGGTTTATGGTTTTAGGGTTATTGATTTTATAGTATATGATTAAGATTAATGTTTAGAGTATGATTATTGTTTAGGGTATGTGGTTTTAAGGGTTGTGTTTAAGGTTATAAGAATGTTTGAAAATGAAAGATTTGAAAAAACAATTTGTATAAGTGTTGAATCTTAGGTTTGAATATGTTATAGTAATTGAAATTTTGTTAGGGTATAGAGTTTGGAGGGTAAAGTTTTAAATTAAGGTTTGAACTTTTAGATTTGGAAATAATAATTCATTTTATAATTAATGTTTATATTTTGATTTAATTGTTTATGATTAAGAGTATGATTTATATATGATAATGGTTTAGAGTTTAGGGTTTGGAGGGTATGGTTTGAAAATTTTAGATTTAGAAATAATAATTTTTTATAATTAATGTTTATATTTTGATTTAATATTTTATGATTAAAAGTATGGTTTATAATATGATAATGGTTTAGGGTTTAGGGTTTATGGTTTAGGGTTTAGAAGATAAGGTTTGGAAAATTTTGATTGGACAAGTTTTGGCCACGAAATAAACGTGTCTAAGTCGTGACTAATTAGCCACGATTTAGCCACGATATTTTACGTGGATAGGTTTGTCACGATTAGTTCGTGACAAAATGCGGCTATACTTAGTCACGATTTATATCGTGACCAAAACGTGACTAAATGCCACGTTTTAGACACGATTTAGCCACGTTTGTTTGTCACGTGACAAATCGTGACTAATTCGTGATTAATTAAAAAATAGCCACAATTTATCGTGACAAAAACGTGGTTATACGGTATTTTTTTACTAGTGATGTGTTTTTAACTTTTAGAACACCTCTTTAACGATTTTCTTAATTTGATCATATAGCAATATAGATTAGGCTACTCGATAGACATGAGCTATCTCCAGGTTAAACTAAAAAAGTTATATGGTTTCAACTAAAAAAAAATGATAACGAGTGGATTGACTCATATTTTTATATATTATTTGAGATTTCTTTTAATTTTCGATGTATGTCCTAATAAGTTTCATTGAAATAATGGGGTTTTGACCATTAATCTCAGAATATTTGGGTAAAGATGGATGGGACCATTTGGGGTCATATCAATTATGGATTATGTTAGATCACTTGGATCAGACTATGATACCATATCAAATCTATGGATTTCCAACTTAAAACGAATTGACAATGAGTAAATTTACCTATATTCTTTATATATTACAACTTCACACATGTGACTTTATGTTCTAATAGTAGAATACTACTTGATCTACATAAAACAATTTACCAAATGTTGAATTCAGACTTTCAAAAAGAAATAATACAGAGTGTACAACATTTTACAAACCTAAAGTTTGAACTTTATATTGATACAAAAGTTCTAAATTTTGAGCTTGTCACTGCATTATAAAAAATTAATCCACAAGTTAGTATTTCTCCACATGTTTGGGTTCATCGCCACCGGTTTGGCTTTTGCTGTCGATTTCTAATCTTTATATCATCGGTTGAGAAAGAAAAAAAAGAATAGCGATAACATCTCTTTAAAATTCATGCACTATCAATCTTGCAAGTTGAACCATGATATATGATTTTGTTTTCTTGGTCATGCTTTGTTTGTTGGTACTTGCCTACTTGGTATTTCTCACGTGGGATTTAGTTTTTATTTTGATATTTTACAAACTAGCTTTTTTGGATGAAAGATTTTGGCTATAATGCTGATAACGACTTGACCATAGAACATAGTGCCGATTTTTTTTTCAGTTAATTTTGGGTATTTTTTAAATTCACTCTCTTAAATTTAAGGAATTTGATTCTTTTGGTCTACTGATATTTTTAATGATCAAGACCGGTCATGAATACAGTTAGTTGAAACATTGGTTTCGGTCCCTAAAATTTATTAAGCTAATATAAATAGGTTTTATGACTTTCAAATTACCAAAAAAATACTAATAAATTTTACACTACAATATTTATAACCCCTAAAATCTTAGAATCGAATTTGTTATTGGTTATATAAGACTTTTATACTAGGCCTTTAGAAAGAAAAAAAAAGACTTTTATACTAGGAGTAAAATGCCCATACGGATTTTGGTTATTCGGTATTGTATAAATTAGGAGACATCAAGGGTCCATTAATTGGATGGATTGAGTATCCCGTCAGTCGCTAACGACTAAATCATATATTTTGTGGACGTCAATCAAGATTCGTATAAAATATTTGCAAAATCTTCATTGTCTACGTGTGTTGGAGTATGTATAATAAAGAAGTAGATAAATGAGGTATCGAGGCAGATGTTGTTGGTCATTGACCAAGTGGAAAAGGTGAAATCGTGATGTCTTGTTGGGTGGATGGATTCGGACAGGGCTCCACGGACCACCGGTATGTGGACGTCCGTCACACATCACAAAAAAAAACTTATATTTTATCTGACAGACTAATTGACTGGCGACACAGTAAATGATATAAAAAATAAAATAAAATATGATTATTAAGTTAGAAATCATTGTTGATATAGAAACATGTATATGTAATATGATTAACTTTATTGATCAATTTAAATAATTACATAACTCCTAGAACAATTATTCGAACAAATAATTACACAATTTTTAACAATTATTTGAACAAATAAAATATAATCGATTTTTGATGTCCAACTTGATTAATAGTTGTTTCGATCCAAAAATTAGTTCATCGATCCTTAATTAAATATACTAAAACTAATACTCAAATAACTATCATTCTCAATGAATATATTATGATATAATGTCTCACATCTAAAATTGAAAATATCATAAATAATATTTAAAGGATATAAACTAGTTTATTCATTGTCAAACAATCTCGAGTAAAAAGTTCATGTAACTTAACAATCAGTGTTTTTTTTTTCAAAGAAGACATCTTATCCTACTATGAAATTGAATATACAGCCCATGGTGAAACGGGTTTAACGAGAAGTACCGTTCTGCATTAACAGACTTACCTACTACCACAACTGCACAAATTTTTAACTCGTGTACTGTTTAAATATCTTGATATAACTAAGTAATTATAGTACAGTGGTTTCATATTGTTGACCGATACTATTATTCATATTTCATTCAATACGGGTACTTAAGAACTGCAGTTATGTTGTACATTTGTGATCAGTCTCCATAACGCCGCCCGGTTATTAGAGAATATCATCATGAGTTCAGATTATGTGGTTGAGGATCACGAGGCTCCCACATTCAACCAATCACATCGACTCAACTACATCTCGAATCTGTCGTGGTTGGCTACTATTGGAAGTTCAATGATTTTTTTGTGAAAAAAAAAACAAAATTGTTGAAATCTATAGAAAACTTACACGTCGCTACAATTTCACCTAATTTCAGTCTTTTTTTCTTCTATGCAAACCTAAATAACAAAAGCATTGAAGCATATACAAGAGATATGTTTCTGAGTCATTTAAATATTATTATACAAAGATGCCATATTTTTAAGGAAAACTCAAATCCAACAAATTTTGAAAAGAGAAATGAATGGTGTTATGATTCCATAATATAAAGAATGTATAAGTATTCCATATAAAATTATTTCGCTATGTCCAAATAATTAGAGCCACCAAAATTGGCACAACTTGGTCGCTCCTCTTTATTCCATTCTCCTCATCCTTTGTATTTCGTATATATATAATTTATTGGATTTATTTGATCTGTAGTCTAAAATTTAACAAGGTCGTGATCTCAATGTTGTTAACACTGAACGAAACCACACATAGATGCAAGTCTATATTATCATCATTTGCGCGCGTTCTCCTTAATTAAGCAATTTTCTGTAAGATAATTCCAAAATGTCTTACCTTAAGAATAGACTAGATTTTGACCCGCATTTTCTTTACAAATTTTACTTTTTATTCATTTTGTTAATAGTAGTTTAGATTTTTAATTATGTAATCTAATTTTGATTATAATTGTTTAACCAACATTATAAACAGTGAGTTATCAATTTAGTTTTTTAAAATGAATTATGTGTTATTTGGAGGAGATATATCGTAAGGATTAAGAGATTAAAATAACGATTTCGCATTATATATTTTAATCTGTGTTGTATCGTAAGATCATAGTTTGGAAAAATATATATGTGAAAACAACTATTGTAAAAGTTATGTGGTATATGTTTAATTGTTATTTTATTTATCTAAATATTATTTTATAAAATACATGTTGTAGTCGTATATATAATTTGCAAATTTGATGGAACTATCCGTTAAAAACTTCATTCAAACATAAAGCATAATTTGACGCTTCAAATATTTGAATAATATAAGTATGAAATTATTTTAATATTTTATTAATTTTAAAATATATCAACTGAAATTATTTACTATATGCGAATTTTTTTTAGAAAATTTATAATCGAGATTGGCTAATTAATTTTTTAACCCGTTTAATTAATTAAATATTTTTCAGTTTGATGGAAAAACCTGCTAAAAAGTACAATCGTAAAAACATTAATTGTAATCATATATATATATATATATTTGAAACAAAATAAAGAGATATTAAAATATATTATAAATATATTTTGAATTAAATCATAAAATTTTGAATTAAATCATAAATTAGAGAATCTTAATTTATATATAATAGTTGATGTATAAATTATTAATTATATTTATCAATTAATTTTTTTTGATTTTAATTAATTAGGAAAGTGTGACCCATTAGATTTTAGTTGTTTGGCTACATGTTTAATAATTGTCTTGTTTGGAAACATGGATTGTAGAGATAATAAATCAAATATAAATTGTTTTACAGTTTTACCCTTAATGAAGGTTACAAATCCTAATAATATCAAGGGCAAATTTCGGGAACAACATTTATGTACCATGGCAAACCTTCCTGTTTTAATAGTATTGATTATCAGTATAAATTATATGGATTTATGCATGCATAACATATGATAAATTAACTAGTTGTTGAAGTATTAATGTAATATAATGTAATGCATGCAAAATAAAACGTAATAGGTTATATAATGCATTACGAACGGTTTGTATTAGTGTCGTAACATATAGTATTATTATTATGAAATCAGAGAATCATCTAGAACATTATCATCATTCACCACCATTGTAAATTAATATAAAATTGACTAACAAAAGTAATATATGTTTAACGATTAATCAGATTCCATTTGAAGATTTGAATATAACAATTCATTTATCAATTTATTAGAGGACTTTCCTCATAACGAATATATATACCATCTTCTCCTTCATGCCCATCTCGTGTCCTCTCTCTTTATCTTCCAATCTCAAAACAAAACAAAGAACACACAAAGAAGAGAGCAAAATTCTTTCTCTCTTTTTTCCTTCATCAATGGCAGCCTATGGAAGCTTTCATCGAATATTCGAGAACCACAAGACTCCAAAGTCGCTTCTTGATACTCTCTCCTCTTCTTCACCTTGGAACCCACTCCAAATCAAAGGACTCCACGTCACCGACCAAGACGAAACGCCCCCGTTTACAGAGATATTCGGTGAGCTCCATTTCAGGGAATCATCTCATGCCTCTTACGAAAAAACCTCGGCCGAGAACAGCAGCCTGCAGCTATGTACGGAAGGTCTAGGGTCAGAGAGCTATTACGACTTGGAAGACGAGAAAGTCAACTGTAACGGTAACGGAGAAGATGACGATGAGATTGAAGTGAAGGGTAAAGATAACGGAAGCATCGACGGGGAGTGGAGACGATGGAGGAAGGAACGGAGAGAGTATCCTCCGGCGATGATGAGGATGAATTTCAAGACGTATAGAGAAGAAGGGAGGCTTGTGTTGGAAGAAGTTAGGATTCAGAGGAGAGAGTTTCTTCGAGCCAGTCGAGAAGACGGTAGACTCAGGCTGAAGATGGTTCAACCGGAGGATGATGATGAAGACGAGTACGAGGACGAAGACGAAGAAGAGAAGAAAGATGAACCGGTCTGATTGGTAATCTGCCAAATAATTTTGCAATTCTGTGGAATTTAATCCGCTATTCCACAAGATTAATGACAGTTAAAACCTTCTTTACGCGGGTTTTGTAGTAAGCTTTTATCGCTTAATAATCTCTACCATTCTACAATGTTAAAGCATGCCCATTGGTGAACCGGGGATTCTTAGTTAATATTTTATTGTTTTTTTTAGTTAGAGAAAAAAAAAATCAAAAAAATAAAATAATAACCAACCGGGGGTCACGCCACGTGCTGCTACAGTACAAGGATCGTCTCTTACCTAAGACCATGTGCATTAGTGATTTTTAGGAAGTTTTTAACACGAAATCCTAGGTAAAAAAATAAATAAATAAAAAACTAATTTTTCTAAAAATCTACACCCACAAAGTCTTTTAGTTAAGAGCATATACATTGGGAGGTTCTTAGGGTGGAGTCCTTAAGAAATATTATTAATTTATTGTGGGTCCCACGTGGGACCCACATGAATAGTTAAGAAACTGTCTCTTAAAATCCTTATTTAAGAACCGATCCTTACACTATTCATGCCACGTGTCACAATCCCATTCGTCTTTTTTTTTTTCGATTTTTTTTTTTTTTTTTTACGGTTCCCAAAAAAAAAAAAAAAAAATTTTTTTTTAAGAACCCCTTAAGGGGTTCACGAATGTACATGCTCTAAGAACTTTTAAAAGCTGGTTCTTCACTGTTCTGGCTGACGTGGCGGCGTCTGGTTGGTTCAATTTTTTTTTTTTGCTTTTTGATTTTTTTTTGTCTCCATCTGCAAAAAAAAATAACAATAAAAAAACTTAAGAACCCCCAAGAAAAGGATTCACTAATGCATATGGTCCAAGGAGCGTCTCTTATCTCTCTCTCCCTTTTTCAAATTTTTATTATATTTTTCTTAAGATTATGTGCCTAAGAACCTCTTAAAAACACCAATGTAGGTGGTCTTAAAAAAATGTTTTTTTTCTTCCAAAAAGGGTAGAATTGTTTGGTGTTAAAGATTTGGAAAATCTTCTGCATATTATAAGCAAAGACAGAGGAAACATGTTTATGCATAGGAGTGTAAAAATGAGGTAAACCCAGACAAATCAATTCATATACAAATGAATTGTCTTTAATGAATAATAGGTTAATCAAAATCATTTAAATTAATGGATTAATGGTTTTAATGAGTTGATCCATAAATAAATTATAATTAAAAATACAAAACATTTAAAACTAATTTATAACTAAGAAAATGAGGATGATTATATTACTAATATTATGTGCAAAATGTTTATAATTATACTAATTTAGAATTAACAAATGATTCATAATGGTTTGATTAATTTTTAATTATCTTTACAACAAAAGATTATTGAATGAAACATTAGACAAAAATCACAGAAACAAACATAATTTTGATAATTGATTGGCAAGTTTGTCTTCATGGTTCTTTATATATTCTACTGTGATGAACTAAAATAGTTGAAAAAACTTACATATAGATTGAACTTTAAGAACCAATTCAAAAGGGTTTATACAAAGGATAACTTTAAACCAATCCAGTCTACAAAAATTAGAGAAATTAAAGACAGCTAGTTCTATATAGATTTGTGTAACATTCACTATTTATTGTCTCTAGTAACTTTAAACCAATCTTTCTGTTTATGTTAAAGATTTGGAAAATCTTCTGCATATTATAAGCAAAGACAGAGGAAACATGTTTATGCATAGGAGTGTAAAAATGAGGTAAACCCAGACAAATCAATTCATATACAAATGAATTGTCTTTAATGAATAATAGGTTAATCAAAATCATTTAAATTAATGGATTAATGGTTTTAATGAGTTGATCCATAAATAAATTATAATTAAAAATACAAAACATTTAAAACTAATTTATAACTAAGAAAATGAGGATGATTATATTACTAATATTATGTGCAAAATGTTTATAATTATACTAATTTAGAATTAACAAATGATTCATAATGGTTTGATTAATTTTTAATTATCTTTACAACAAAAGATTATTGAATGAAACATTAGACAAAAATCACAGAAACAAACATAATTTTGATAATTGATTGGCAAGTTTGTCTTCATGGTTCTTTATATATTCTACTGTGATGAACTAAAATAGTTGAAAAAACTTACATATAGATTGAACTTTAAGAACCAATTCAAAAGGGTTTATACAAAGGATAACTTTAAACCAATCCAGTCTACAAAAATTAGAGAAATTAAAGACAGCTAGTTCTATATAGATTTGTGTAACATTCACTATTTCTTCTTCTTTCTGTTTATTGTCTCTAGTAACGACGAACCCCCCCCCCCCCCCCCCCCCCCCCCCCCCCAAAACACCTAACAACTCCATCTGTGTAACCACTGAACAATATGCTTCCAGATGCACTCTAGTTCAAGCTTGTGCAGTAGATCATATGCATTTTGCATTATACAATTTTGGTTAATCCCATTATAAAACAATCACCAATCTTAATAATCAAAGTAAAGAGTTACAATGAGGTATCCAAACTAAATGAGAAATGAATCCCATCACGAAAATGATTCCTCTAATCTAGTTACGTAACTTCTAACAAAAATCTTTGTGAACATTTTTTTTAGTGACGTTCCAAATTAGATGTTCCATTATGTGACGCAGAGAGACTAAGTACATAAATTTATTAACAAAATATGAAAGTACCCTTACATATTTACATCACTAAAATATAATTTATTAAATTTTATAATTAAAATTTTAGATAACATTTGTACATTAAAAATTACTATATTGCGGAATGGTAAATTAAGGAAACACGATTAAGCAAAATTAAACAATCAGAAAAATGTTCAATAGGAAAAAAGAGAGGCAAAAACGCAATCTTTGCTTAAAAATCTACAAAGGCAAAACCTATTTTTTAAAACGTTATTGCTAGACTAATGATCGCAGCACAGGCCAGAGATGGGCCTCAACTTTTAAAGCCCAATGTGGCATCTCTCTTCTTTTTTTTTTTGGTCAACTCCCAATGTGGCATCTCTCACAATTCGAATTTTGTATACAAGTAGGAAATGTTTCAGTTGTAATATAAGATCATAATCTTAAAATGTTTCAGATTTTTGTTCTATGTGGTCTCTTTATGTAATCGGTAAGAGACTAATCTGCTTATGTAATTAGTAATTACTAAATAATATACAAACAAATCAATGAATCATCAATACATTCAGAATAAACTCAAGGAAAACAAAAAACATAAACCTGACCTTCTTTTTTTTTTTAATCACATCGCCGTAATTGCACAAAAATATATCGAAATTTAGGTAATTATGTATACACACACGGTCCACGTATGGCATGAGTAAGAAAATATCATATTCAATAAAATATCGAGTTAAAGATCGATCGCTCACTTCTTGCTTCACAACAGTTTCTTTATTTTGAACTACCTTAATGTCTTGTTGTCTTTATTATTATCGATCATGGTGATCGCTGTAGCTCAAAACAATCCTCTCTTGGGTGTGATATAATATCAATACTTCAATATTATTAAAAAATTAGAGTCATTAAAAAACCAACCTTTGGGACATGTGTTATTTACAATTTGTGTCATTAGAGATTTAAGAGTGTTTTTATTATTTATTAAAAGTAATTAAATAATATAACAATTTCTCTACTATCCATGTTTCCAAACAAGACAATTACTAAATATGTATCCAAACAAACTAAATATAATGGGTTTTACTTTCCTAATTAATTAAAAATATAAACATGAAACTATTAAATCAATTGATAAATATGATTAAATAATTTAAACATCAACTATTTTGTATATATAAGATAATATTTTTAATTATGATTATATTCAAAATTCAAATATAATATATTTTAATATTTTCTTTAATTTTATTTTAAATATAAATATTTCTGTTTATATTATAATAAATTTTTAAAATTATATTAAATTAATTTATTTCGTAAGAATTTTTTTTTACTATTGCATTTTTAGCGGGTTGTTACATCATATTGCAAAATATTTAAACTATTATAAGAGCGGGTTGAAACATAAATTAGCCAATTTCGAATTCTAAAAATGAACTTTGCACGATTTTAAAAATAAATAAATTATTTGGGGCATTAGGAAACTAATCTTTGGGGCATGTATTATTTACAATTTGTGCCATTAAAGATTTAAGAGTGTTTTTAATATTCATTAAGGATAATTAAGGAATATAACAATTTCTCTACTATCCATGTTTCCAAACAAGAAAATTACTAAACATGTATCCAAACAAGCTAAATATAATGAGTTTCACTTTCCTAATTAATTAAAAATATAAACATAAAACTATTAAATCAATTGATAAATATGACTAAATAATTTAAACATCAACTATTTTGTATATATAAGATAATATTCTTTAATTATGATTATATTCAAAATTCAAATATAATATATTTTAATATCTTCTTTATTTTTTATTTCAAATATAAATATTTCTGTTTATATTATAATAAATTTTTTAAAATTATATTAAATTAATTTATTTCGTAAGAATTTGTTTTTACTATTGTATTTTTAGCGGGTTGTTACATCATATTGAAAAATATTTAAACTATTATAAGAGCGGGTTGAAAAATAAATTAGCCAATTTCGAATTCTAAAATGAACTTTGCACGAGTTTAAAAATAAATAAAAACTTATAATGCAAAATCGCTATTTCAATCTCTTTATCTTTAACACATAATTTTTTTTTAAAACCTAAATTATTAATTTATTTTTATAATGCAGATTAAACAATTATAAACAAAATTAGATTGCATAATTAAAAAATTTAATTATTAATAATAAAATAAATATAATTATTAATAATAAAATAAATATAATTTAAATTTATAAAAAAAAAAGTAAATCCGCGTTTTCTAAACGCGGATCAAAATCTATTTTATTTCTTAAAAAAACACTCTAACAGAGTTATTACAATGTTGAGCTTTCGCAAGACTAGGTCATGATTCGCCGGTGTAAACCACATTATACTCTGTTGAACCCAACTTAGTGGGGTACATTGTCAAGACTTAATTACAATTTTACGATTAATAAATCAATTGATTTGTGAGCCAAGAAAAAAAAAAAAAAAAAAAAAATATATATATATATATATATATATATATATATATATATATATATATATATATATATATCTACTGCTCAAGTGTTCTCATAATTTTATTGTAACCTACTGCTCATACAACTTGTTTAACATTTTCAATGCAAATTCGTTATTACGAAACCCCACGCGGACGCAATTATTATGGAAAGTTTCCACGTAATAACTAAATGGTACTTTCCATTAACGGAACGGAGTAGTATCCTTTTCTTTTCCTTTTTTTTTTGTTACGGTACAAATAATTTTGTTTTATCAGCATGGGAAGGCAAAAGGAAAAGGAAAAGAAAGTCCCACATCGTTGAAGTGAAATCAACGCTCGTCAATGGTGACTTTTTTCACCAAGATTTTTATTTGGATTTGGAGTATACATGTGTGATCTGTCATTTTCATTATATATAGAATGTGTTCATATCTATAATATATATACAGCATATATATATATATACACTAGCACATATATATTATATATTTATAAATGATATCTCACGGGGTGATTGGTAATACTTAATATCGGATAACATACACATACTATCGTATCAACTGGATTATGATATTTTGTAAATTTTTAACTAAATAGACTACTCCAGCTGATCCACGACCAAAAAAAAAAAAGACTACTCCAGCTGATCATTGTTATATATGGGTTTAGCACCCCACCCATTTAGAAGGCCCAATACCTATTCTTCAGCTCAAGGTCGGCCCAACAAGAAATCCTACGGCCCAACAAGCGATAAAAGGCCAGAACGAATATGCCAGACCAAGTTCGCTTGCATCGGCTCGGCTCGGCTCGACCTGAACAAAACGACAACGAGCCGGCTCGGCCGCACAAACGTCCAAGGAATGTACGGCTCAGCCCATCTCGTCATCAAGTACGGCCCAATCCGCACGAGCCCGACGAGCAGTCAACGGCCTTTAGAAAGTACGACCGCATTTTACTATAAATAGGAGTCGTCACTGTACATTAATGTAACTTTTTGGGATTTGTGCACTTCTTACTACTTTCTCTCTCTAGAATCCATTTTCCCGAATTGTAAATCGAGCACGTCTCTCGACCTGCTCGGATATCTAAATATAAAGACACGCTCGTTCCAAGCACATCATTCTCTTTGAACGAACCCGAACACGATTCTCTTCTCGTTCATCCCGAGCACATTTTTAACTCCTGCTAGTCTCTGAATCTAGTCGGTTCTCTCTCAAGAACAACTTAGTTCCTTCGGACCGAGCACGTCAACTCTCTAGCAAGGCGCGCGTTCGGATCTTGTGACCACCTCGGTTATCACAATTGGCGCCGACTGTGGGGATCTTAAGTTTTTCTTCACTAACGGACAGATTCAGCGATGACAGGAGCTCCATCGAACAAGGATTACGTCCACATCGAAGACATCACAAGCTCGGAAACAGCCTCCCGAGCAAGAGGGCAGCCCCAGCACGTTTCTCAGGTTGCAGATCCAATCATTCAGCCGGCCGGCGCCGAGCAGCAACCTCTGAGTACCGAACGACCACAGCAAGCCGCGGAAACTCAGACAAACGAGCAGGACATGTCCACCTTGCTCAAAACTCTCATGACTCAAATAGCCGAACTCTCTCAGGGAAGCAACGCTCGCTTCGATCAGCTCGCCACGGCACACGCAGTATGCCAAGGGCAAATCAACGATCTACGAATGACAAGTCAACAAGGATCCGTTCCCCGAACTCATCTCCACCGAGCGTTATTTGAAGAAACGCCACCCCCAAATCCGAGAAACCGAACGGTAACTGATAGGTCTAGTTTTAACCATATTCTAACTGCAAGTGCACAGTGATGTAGTTGTAGTACTTAGGGTATCGAATCCACAGGGACTCCGGTCAACGATAGATTTAGAACTATTAAGATTAAACTAGGAGAAAGCAAAGGTGATTAAACTAAAAGCAAAGCAGAAAAGTAAATAGCAGCGAGTTTGTGAGCAAGGAAGCGAAGCGTTAGGTTTCAGGAGTTCTCAGGAAATCAGGAACGCAAGCAATCAATCAGTCTAGATCTAATCAATAACTGTTCTAGAACTCAAACACTGATATAGAATTAACCAAATTCCTTTGCGATAATTCTCTAAGTCTAAGTGCAGCAAACCAAACTTTCGTTTGCGAGAACTAACAGATTAAACTAGCATTAATTCCAAGTTTGATATGTTCACAATTATCCTAAACCAAACTTTCGTTTGCGAATAGTTTAATTGCTTATCTAAGTTCTTTCTAGTTAAATTAATCAACTTCCGCTGAATTAATCAACCTAACATCATAACTCTGATTAGCTACTTCAGATTTAGCATTAAGAACAACTTAGATAAAGAACTAGCAGATATAAATCTCAACAGATTGATTTAAACTATAATTCTCTGAAATCCCTAATGAGAATCCTTCAACCTAACAGGTAAACTACTCAGACATGTTCATCGAAACAGAAAACATCTTAAGTAGAAAACCAAATATCATAAAACAGAATAATCAACAGGGGTTCGAAATCCTCTCTCTTTCGAGAGCAAGATCAGCCCCTAAGGCTCTCTGAGTAAAACTTAACGTAAGAAAAGCTTAGCCTAACAAGTGGCTGTAAAACCTAATTATAATCCTAAAACACGTTTTGGGGCTTCTTTGTAAATATCAGGAACTTCTGGGCAGAATTGCAATGTCATCATTCTTCATCAAACCGTCGTTTGGCCCATCTCGCTGGTGCATCGATCGATGCTAGGAATGCAACGATCGACACCTTTCTCTGTTTCGGACAGTGAACTCTATCTCTCGGCCAAATACTCCAATTAGCTCCAGAAAGTGTCTAAATCACCAAATATGCTCCAAATGTGCTTGTACCTAATAAACACCTGAAAAGACTCTAAAACATAGTAAAAGACTCGATAAATAACACATATACCATGGTTAAAAGCCCTAAAATCCATGGTATATCAACTCCCCCACACTTAGCTCTTGCTTGTCCTCAAGCAAGACAAAGAACTAAATGTAGATAAGAGGTTTGAAAACTCTTCAGAAACTCATTTCATCCTAGAAGCTACAATACTCAGATTCCCCTTAGTAAACCACTGCAAGAATCAATCACAGGATATCAAGACCACAATGTACTTCCCCCACACTTAGCAACTGTCCTAGGTAAACTCCACAATCACATTCAAGCATTCAAATTCTCCCTACTGACTTCTGCAAGTATTTAAGTGCGGTCTCACCTAAGAAGTATCGATCAAAGGGCACATGGATTCTTACCTTATCAGCTCTAGACCACCATACTATCTTTCTCTAGTCCCTTTCTTCTCTTTCCCTTCTTTAACAACTGATTTTTCCCCACTGGGTATCATTTTATTTTTTTTATCAGTGTTCTTCCCGTTATGGGGTGTACTTTGGACACATTCCATGGATTACATGAGAGATAATAGTGTTTGCTACTATTCCCATGACCACTTTGGAGTTACTAACTCATCCTCAGTTTATTATTATTTTTTTTTTTTTTTTTTTACTTTACAGAAGGGGAGAAGGGAACTAAATAGGACAGGTTTACAGGCTGTGTCAGAACTAACAAGGGAATCCGACACAAAGTATACCAAGCCCTTAGGTGAGAAATCTAAGTCAGTATTAAGGTTGAAGTCAGTAAAAGGATCCTCTGATACCTGAAGTGATGTGGGTGTTCCCAGTAGGTTGATCTGTGATGGGGTTTTCTAATAGTCATAGATAGATCCTGCAACTTCATCCCAATGGTTACTTAAGTTCCTGCAAGTCTTGTAAATCTTCTCAGAAAATCATAGTTTCTTACTTAAACAATTTTGACTCAATAAAACAAATTTTTTTGAAAAACGGACTGACTCTTAAGAAAACAGAAAACAAAAGTTAGTAACACCTCCCCCACACTTAAGACACACTGTCCCCAGTAGTGTCCAGCGAAGGATCGGTAAAAAGAAAGAAAGATTGTTAATGGATGTTTTAGTTCTGTCGGGTTTTACCTCTGTCGCACACGCATCGATCGTTGCACTAAGTGCACCGACCGTTACTTGGCGATTTTTCGTTGAGTGTCGATCGTTGCTCAAAGCAGCAACGATCGTTGCAATGCGCATATCGGATCAGACAGCTAGTTAGCAGGTTAGTCCGTCGGTTTATGTCAATTTTTAAAAACCTGCAAGCTGAAAACACTAGAAACACAGTAAAATCGAAGCAAAAGATGTACCGAACAAAGTACAAATCATCCAAACATAGCAAATCCTAAAAATAAATGAAAAACAAAAGTGCAAGAAAAGATAAAAAGTCAGAATACAGAACCGAATGTCTGAAAATGGAGACTACGCTCACTCGCTAACATCATTTATCCCTCCATACAGTGCATCGTCATCGGCTGCCTCAGCAGCGGGATCAGTATCAGTCGGGGGAGGAGGAGTCGGGGATCGTCGTCTGCGTCGAGAAGCGGGTACTGGCTGATGAACCTGTGGTGGCCTCCTGCAGCTGCAAGTACGCATGAAGTTCCAAAAAACTCGAAACATACCATCTGATCTCTCTCTCCACTCTTCCTCAGAGTATTCACCGTAAGGCATCGTAGGCTCGGGAAAAGGACCCACATCGTCGACTGGGGCAGGCGCCGGCGCAGGAGTAGGGTCAGCTGAAGTCGAAGCTCGTGAGGAAGGCTCTCCCAGCGGATGAGCCATGGTAGGCACTGCACGTCGAGCGCTAGCGGGAGGGTGGAAACTCAAAGCATCAATGGTATCAATCTGAGTCAACCTAGCAGCAGGAAGATCAATACCATACTGTGTATCCTCAGGGTCGTAATAAACCCACACTCGTCCCTCCTTCAGCCACGTAGCACTCTGCAAGTGACTGAGATCCAAAAACTCGCGCTCGGTAACGCACTCTGTATCCCTCATAGGGATCCCGCAGTGTCTGAAAATAGGAGTGAGAAGACTCCCTACTGTCTCCTTGCGCGCGCCTTCATAAGGCTTCTTATGCAGCTCGCAAAGGTGATGGGCAAATACATCTCCTAGGTTTACCTTCTCAGCCGGGTTCCTCACATCAGTACCCCTGAACTGCTCCCTCAGCCCTCTGAATAGAATCTCCATCTCGTTCTTGCGCATCTTGTTCGCCTCATGCTTGCACAATAAAGTGCGTCCCAAGATACGCAAGACAAACCTGAGAACCGGATGCCTAACCTGAATCACCGGTGTAAGCCGTGAGTGATATCGTCCACCTCCAATGTACTCCCAGAAATCACGAGCCTCTGGTGCTTCCCATGGAAGGGACAAATCGGTGCGTGGCTGCGTGGTGCTGAACCCGTAGATCCTACAGATATCGAGAAGGGGCACTCGATACCTTGCTCCGAGACACATGAAAGTGAAGGTGCCTCCTTGGGCATTCCTGCTCTCTGGGTTTGGGTATACAACCCTGCACGTCGCAAGCAACTGCCTCACAAGCTCTGGGTACAAATCGTAAGGCTGCATTGGCATTGTCCCCAGACCAATGCCTCTGCACAGCTCCATCACCTGCTTGTCTATGCCGAGACTCTTGCAGGTTGAGTAATCAGCGAACTTTGTTGGCGCTATCTCCATACCACACCAACCGTTATACAACAACGTGTCGTATTCGTCTCAGTACTCGTGTAGCGGCCTCTCTGTGAAATCGTCCGTACCGAGCATCCTCTTAATAGAACCACTCCAAATGCGATCAGACTGAATCGGGAGTTTCTCTGGCTTTGGCCATGGTGGCCCTATGGTCGCATGAACCAAATGATACGGCTGTGGAGGATCAGAATCTCTGTGCAACCATTCCGGTGGCGGAATGTATTGTCGTGTGGCGCTTGCGGCTTGTGCTCGTTTCTTGCGGGGTTGATTCTGGGTTGCCATCTGCAAAACAGAAAATTTGAACAATTTAGTCTCGGCAACTCTCTGTTGAATCGTCGTGCAACGACCGTTGCACTAAGGCAGCGATCGTTGCAGGGCGATTCCGTGTAATCGAACATTTCCCCAGAATCGTCGAGTAACGACCGTTGCTCAAGGGCAGCGATCGTTACAGGGCGATTCTGGCCGCAATCAACAGTCAACAAAATTCGTTCCAAGTCATGCAATCAATCACACAATCGGCAACAATATATCATCTAACAACCTAAATCATAGCCATTCTAACGTGCATTCATCAATTTCGGCCAAAATTCCCAATTCTTAAAACCCTAAAAATTTAATCCGAAAATCCGAAAATCGAAGTGCATTACCTTGATTTTGTGAGAGAAGAATGGGAGAAATGGATTGGGAGCGTAAAAATAAGTAAATAGCACTCGGAAACAAGAAATTTGATGAAGAAAATGATGATTTTTGGGTGGAGGTTCTCGGTGTGTCGACCAAAAGAAATGGAGAAGAAGGAGAGAAAAGAGGGTTTAAGGTAACTTACCTGGTCGTGGGTGCAACGATCGTTGCTTTAGGGGCAACGATCGATGCTGGTTGAACCAGATCGATTCCGGTTTAGCTCAACGTACCTTAATTTCGATTTAAACCGAGTGCAACGACCGTTGCACATGTGAGCAACGATCGCCACACATCTCCAGACTTGTGTTCTGTATCTAATATTTAACAAAAACAACTAAAAACGTGAAATCCTAAGAAAAACACCAAAAATGAGAAAGAAAAATAATTAAACCTAACAGTGGGTTGCCTCCCACTCAGCGCTTGTTTTAAGTCATTAGCTTGACTTTTGGAAAGGGGTCAGACTCATGGAGGTTTCAACAGAGACTTTGAGTGCCTCTGTGAATGCCTTATCATCCATGGTGGTGTGTAAGCAGTAGCAGGATGATGTCGTCCAAGAAACGTGGGGAGGAATGTAGGGTGGGATTTACACTTGGGTGTTTTAACGCTCTTTCCTGCATTCAAAACAGTGGAGTCAGGAGGTTTAAACTTAGAGGATTTATGCTTTACCTTTGGCAAAGTTTTGATGTTCGGGGCCTTTTGTTTATGAGTAGCTTTAGGCCTTGAAAATGCTAGAGTAGGCTCTTGTGGAACCACCATCTTCTTGTCAACCACTACTGTGCACTGAACCTCATTTTTAGACTTAACAGGAGCTTTCGGGAATGGCAGTGGAGGTTTATAGGATCTTTCTTTAGCAGGTCCTTGAGATGTGAGTGAAACTGGTTCCTTTCGGGGTGCAACGATCGGTGCGTGTGGAGCATCGATCGATGCTGTCATCTCAGCTCGTGTTTCAACTATGGTCTCGGGTTTATCCGCCTCTTGGTCCATTCCAGCCGTCTCAGACTCAAATTTCTCTTCTTGGCTTGGTCCCACTTTGATCTGAACTATCCAAGTCAAGAGATCCATGTCAATCTCTGTTGAGTCGGGTGCATTGAAGCTTTCAAACTCAGGCAATTCAACATCAAATTCCCCACTGTCTTCCATAAATTCCACAGCCTTAACTGCTAGATATGATCCATGATCCATCTGTATGTCATCCTGAATGGGAATGTTGCTGGCATGAGCTTCTTGAGAATCCTTCCTTGGAGTAGAACTTGAACCTTGATCCATCTGTGTGTCCAGCTGCTTCATGCGAGTGCTCAGGGATTCAAATTTCTCATTCAAATTAGTGTACAGGTTCTCTAGCTTCGAGCTGAAAGAAGCTGTGTTCTGCTGTTGCTTTTCAATTGATTGCTCTATCATCATCTCTAGTCTGCTCCTTTGTGTAGGAGGTGTTAGATAGGAAGTGTAGTTATGGTCTCTTGATCCTTGAGCATGCCTAGAACCTTGTCTGTGTTGATGTTCCAATGTATGTCCATAAGATTCGGCTCCAGCCATATAATGTACCTCTGCAAATTTATCAGTTTTTGCCTCTGCTCGGAACTGTCTCTCCCTAAGTAAGATGTCATGGATGTCATCTATCTTACTTTGCATCTCAGCTACTTGCCCAACCAATACATGGTAATCTGGTAAGATGGGATTTCCTTCCCCATCTATTTTCTGACCTTTTGCGTTGCATATGTGACCCTCTTGGTCTCGTAGAACGCCGTTTTCACCGCGAATTAAAATAACAGGTTCCATGGTGCGGAACCTATTGAGCGTCTCGGATCTCAGCATCGCTGTTCTCGCCTTGTGTCGATCGATGCAAGGTGAGCAACGATCGATGCAGTGCGAATCCCTGCGAGTCCAAAAATCAAAAACGTGAGTAAACAAGAAAATTAAAAAGAATGCTTAGTCTAAATCCTAGTACTAAATCTATAGGTGAACTCAAAGAGTCCCCGGCAACGGCGCCAAAAACTTGATAGGTCTAGTTTTAACCCTATTCTAACTGCAAGTGCACAGTGATGTAGTTGTAGTACTTAGGGTATCGAATCCACAGGGACTCCGGTCAACGATAGATTTAGAACTATTAAGATTAAACTAGGAGAAAGTAAAGGTGATTAAACTAAAAGCAAAGCAGAAAAGTAAATAGCAGCGAGTTTGTGAGCAAGGAAGCGAAGCGTTAGGTTTCAGGAGTTCTCAGGAAATCAGGAACGCAAGCAATCAATCAGTCTAGATCTAATCAATAACTGTTCTAGAACTCAAACACTGATATAGAATTAACCAAATTCCTTTGCGATAATTCTCTAAGTCTAAGTGCAGCAAACCAAACTTTCGTTTGCGAGAACTAACAGATTAAACTAACATTAATTCCAAGTTTGATACGTTCACAATTATCCTAAACCAAACTTTCGTTTGCGAATAGTTTAATTGCTTATCTAAGTTCTTTCTAGTTAAATTAATCAACTTCCGCTGAATTAATCAACCTAACATCATAACTCTGATTAGCTACTTCAGATTTAGCATTAAGAACAACTTAGATAAAGAACTAGCAGATATAAATCTCTACAGATTGATTTAAACTATAATTCTCTGAAATCCCTAATGAGAATCCTTCAACCTAACAGGTAAACTACTCAGACATGTTCATCGAAACAGAAAACATCTTAAGTAGAAAACCAAATATCATAAAACAGAATAATCAACAGGGGTTCGAAATCCTCTCTCTTTCGAGAGCAAGATCAGCCCCTAAGGCTCTCTGAGTAAAACTTAACGTAAGAAAAGCTTAGCCTAACAAGTGGCTGTAAAACCTAATTATAATCCTAAAACACGTTTTGGGGCTTCTTTGTAAATATCAGGAACTTCTGGGCAGAATTGCAATGTCATCATTCTTCATCAAACCGTCGTTTGGCCCATCTCGCTGGTGCATCGATCGATGCTAGGAATGCAACGATCGACACCTTTCTCTGTTTCGGACAGTGAACTCTATCTCTCGGCCAAATACTCCAATTAGCTCCAGAAAGTGTCTAAATCACCAAATATGCTCCAAATGTGCTTGTACCTAATAAACACCTGAAAAGACTCTAAAACATAGTAAAAGACTCGATAAATAACACATATACCATGGTTAAAAGCCCTAAAATCCATGGTATATCAGTAACGCAGCAACAGACCGAGGACGAACAACCCCCCAACACGGATATCCCGAGTAGCTCAGCGCCCGACGCACATAGAGACAACGAAATTGAAGACATAAAACTAATGTTGAAAAATATGACGTCCAAAGTCCATCAGGCGATCAGCTCGGCCCCCGAAATCGACCGCGTACTGGAAGAAACTCAGAACACTCCGTTCACTCGTCGCCTCATGGATATCCAGTTCGAGCATCCTATTTCGGCGGTCAAAATCAAGATGACGACCTACGACGGCAAATCCGACCCAAGGCAGTTTCTGACGGCTTTCCGCATTGCAATGGGGAGGACAAAGTTCAGTATCGGGGAACGAGACGCAGGTTACTGCCAACTGTTCGTCGAGCATTTGACCGGCTCGGCCCTGGATTGGTTCTCCCGCTTGGAACCGAACTCGATCGATGGATACAACGACTTAACGCACGCCTTTCTCAAACATTACTCGATGTATATTCAGGAGGAGGTATCAAACGCCGACCTATGGGCTATCTCCCAAGGACCGAGGGAAAGCCTCCGATCGTACGTCACCCGCTTCAAAAACGTTTTGGCCAAAATCACGATCACCGACAGCGAGGGTCTACCCGCACTCCGAAACGGCCTCTGGTACGAATCAAGCTTCCGGGAAGAACTGAAGAAAAATAGACCAAGCTCGCTAGAGGACGCCCTCCACCGCGCATCGATCTTCGTCGAACTCGAGGAAGAAAAAGAAAACCTAGCCAAGAAATTCGGGCCCAAGAGTTCGACTTCGAAAGACAAAACCGAAAAGAATACCGAGCAATACGAACCTCGGCAGCACTACGATCAGGATTACAAGAAATCCAAGGAGGAAGAAACCGCAAGAAAAGGGAAATCGTCGTATTACGTCAGCGATCAGTCGCGAGAACACCGACAGGACGAGGAACGTCCCCATCAGGATCAACGACAAAATCATCCCGACCGCTCTCAAAATCATCAGCAGGAACGACCCACGCAAGGATACCAAGGTCAAAATCAAGGCAAGCCGTGGAACAAGTTCATCCGAGGAGCCGATAAAAACAAGTTATTCTGCGAATATCATCAGCGAGCGGGTCATAGCACCGAGGAATGCAGAAACCTTCAAGCCCTCCTCTTCGCCGATTACCAAAAAGATGGGAAGAAACTAGTGTTGGATTGCAACAAACCTCACCCGAAGCAAATCAACCAGGTCACGCAACCAAAGAACGAGGCCGAGCGCTTCAGGATCGTCCATGAAGAGCGAAGGAAACAGGTTGCTTTCGACGAGGAGACCGAACAAATCAACGCAGCGGCAGCCGCGGACAAAAGAGCCCGCGACGAAGAAGAAGAAGACGGAGCACGTCCGAGGAGACGAATAAACATGATTATGGGAGGACTGCCTATGGTCAACGATTCAGTTCGATCGATAAAAGAATACGAACGGAGGGCCACGGCCGCCCAGCACTACCGACAAAACACCACTGACGAGCTCAGAATCGGCGAGGAAGTGAGTTTCACCAAACAGGATGCCGAAGGAGTGGATCGACCGCATAACGATCCACTCGTCGTCGCCATGAGAATCGGCGACTGCGAGGTAGAAAAAATTCTGATCGATACCGGCAGCTCGGTCGACCTAATTTTTAGAGAAACACTGCAACGAATGGAGCTCAGCGACTACCGTATCAATCCATCGACGAGACCACTAACCGACTTCTCGGGAGACTCGATCAACACAATCGGAACAATCAAACTTCCAGTCTACGTCGGCAGAATCACCAAGCTGATCAAGTTCGTAGTCGTCGACCGACCAGCTATCTACAACGTCATCCTAGGCACGCCTTGGATTCAGAAATGATGGCGGTCCCATCCACATTTCATCAATGTGTCAAGTTCCCAACTCCATTCGGCGTGTATACACTACAAGGCGATAAGAGGATATCCCGCACATGCTTCCGTATCGAGCACAAAATGCGCCATAAATCACAAGCATACCTAGTCGCAGAGCCTCGAATCGAGCTGCAACCTCCCGATCGACCGCAGAAGGACGCAATAGTACAAATCAACATCGACATTCGCGATCCCGAACGCTGCGTCGGAATAGGAGCCGACCTCCGAGCTGACCTACGAGACAAGCTGATAGAATTCCTGCGGGAAAATGCCACAACCTTCGCCTGGACGACGACTGACATGACTGGAGTCGACCCGACCATCGCATGTCACGAACTGCACGTCGATCCGATCTTTAAACCAGTCAAACAGAAGAGACGAAAGCTCGGCCCCGAACGCGCCAAAGCTGTCAACGATGAAGTAGAAAGACTTTCAAAGGCAGGTTCGATCACCGAGGTGAAATATCCGGACTGGTTGGCAAATCCCGTCGTAGTAAAAAAGAAGAAAGGTAAATGGAGAGTATGCGTAGATTTCACCGACCTCAACAAGGCGTGCCCAAAGGATAGCTTCCCGCTTCCGCACATTGATCGACTCGTAGAAGCGACCACCGGCCACGAGCTACTATCGTTCATGGACGCCTTCGCCGGGTATAATCAGATTATGATGCACCCAGACGACCGAGAAAAGACTTCCTTCATCACCGACCGCGGGACATATTGTTACAAGGTTATGCCCTTCGGGCTCAAGAATTCAGGAGCAACTTACCAGCGCCTCGTAAACCGAATGTTCGCCGACCAGCTCGGCAACACAATGGAAGTTTATATTGACGATATGCTCGTCAAGTCCGCTTTAGCCGACGACCACATCAGTCACCTCGCAACATGTTTCGCGAGCCTGAACAAGTACGAAATGAAGTTGAATCCAGCAAAATGCACTTTTGCGGTCACGTCGGGAGAGTTCCTTGGTTACATCGTCACAAAGAGAGGAATCGAAGCAAACCCGAAGAAAATAACGGCGATCACCGAGCTCCCATCTCCAAGGAACACCAGAGAGGTCCAACGACTAACCGGACGTGTCGCAGCCCTGAATAGATTCATCTCCCGATCAACGGACAAGTGTCTCCCTTTCTACAATCTTCTTCGTGGGAACAAGAGATTCGAGTGGGACGCTAAATGCGAGGACACGTTTCAAAAGCTAAAGACCTACCTCTCCACCCCACCAATTCTGGCCAAACCCGAGGAAGGAGAGACGTTGTACTTGTACATCTCTGTGTCAACCTCGGCAGTCAGCAGTGTGCTCATCCGCGACGATCGAGGTGACCAAAGACCCATTTTCTACATAAGCAAAATCTTCGACGACGCGGAAACACGCTACAATACACTCGAGAAGCTCGCTTTAGCAGTCGTCGTCTCAGCTCGGAAGCTCCGCCCTTATTTTCAATCACATTCGGTGGTCGTACTCACGAACCAACCAATCAGGACAATCCTGCATAGTCCGAGCCAGTCAGGAAGAATCGCTAAATGGGCGGTAGAACTAAGCGAGTACGACATCGAATATAAACCCCGAACCAGCGCAAAGGCACAAGTCCTGGATGACTTCCTCATCGAGCTACCACCCGAACTCACCGTTAACGAAGCTTTGCCTCCAAAGGAAAAATGGATTCTGTTCGTAGACGGTTCCTCATCAAGAAACGGTTCAGGCGTAGGAGTCAAATTGACATCCCCGACCGGCGAGCTAATCGAACAATCCTTCCGTCTAGGATTTCCAGCTTCAAACAACGAAGCCGAATACGAAGCACTGCTCGCAGGACTACGACTAGCCGAAGTGGTAGGAGCAAAGCAAGTAGATGCGTTCGCCGACTCGCAGCTGGTCGTAAACCAATTCAACGGGGAATACGAAGCAAAAAACGAGCACATGGATGCATACTTAAAGCTCGTCCAAGAAATCACCGGAAGGATCGGGTCGGTCACGCTAACCAAGATCCCCAGAAGCGACAACTCCTCTGCCGACGCACTGGCCGCCCTAGCATCGACTTCGGACCCCGATCTTCGTCGAATCATTCCAGTCGAATGCATAGCTCGACCAAGCATCGCCCAGAACGAAGATGTACTTCTCATTACCGAGGAAGAAGAAGGATTGGATGATGCTCATAGAAGCAACGAGGAGGTAAGTAAGGATACCGATCCCGAGCATGCTACTACCTTCGACTGGAGAGACGAAATCAAGGACTATATACTAACAGGGAAGGTCCCCGAGGATCGTTGGGCAGCCCGCCGACTGAAAGCCCGCTGTGCGCAATACGTAATAATGAAGGATGAACTCTTCCGTTGGAGTGCGTCCAAGGCTCTTCTGCGCTGCATCAACAGGCAAGAAATCCAGTGGGTCACCGAGCAAACACACGAAGGAGCTGGCGGGAATCACACGAGCGGCCGAGCATTAGCCGCAAAGATAAAGCGACACGGCCATTTCTGGCCGACCATGATCGCCGACTGCGAAAGCTACGTAGCCCGATGTGAGAAATGTCAAAGGCACGCACCAAGCATACACCAGCCAGCCGAGCTCCTCACCACCACAGCCGCACCCTACCCATTCATGCGATGGGCGATGGACATTGTCGGACCTCTCCCGGCTTCGCACCAAAAGAAGTTCATCCTCATAATGACCGATTACTTCACCAAGTGGGTCGAAGCCGAATCCTACTCGGAAATCAAAAACCTCGACGTTCAGAATTTTGTTTGGAAGTACATAATCTGCCGTCACGGTGTTCCTTACGAGATCGTAACCGACAATGGTTCCCAGTTTATCTCCAATCTGTTCAAAGGATTCTGTGCGAGGTGGAAGATACGTCTAAGCAAATCAACACCGAGGTACCCACAAGGCAATGGGCAGGCCGAGGCAACAAACAAAACGATCATCGACGGTCTGAAAAAGCGAATGGAAAGTAAGAAAGGCCTCTGGGCCGACGAGCTCGATGGCGTTCTCTGGTCTCATCGGACCACCCCGAGAACATCAACCGGCCAGACACCTTTTTCACTTTCTCACAGAATGGAAGCAATGTCCCCAGCCGAGATGTGTGTCCCCACAATACGCCTGAGTATCGCGCCCGAGCACGAAGACCTTAACAACAACATGATCATCGACTGCCTCGATCAAGCAGAGGAACTACGAGACCGAGCGCTCCTACGACTCCAGAACTATCAGCAGCAAATCACGAGACACTACAACAAGAAGGTCAAAGGACGCCGCTTCATGGAAGGCGACCTTGTTCTCCGAAAAGTGTTCGAAAACACACGGGAATACCGAGCAGGGAAACTCGGCGCGAACTGGGAAGGTCCGTACATCGTTTCGAAGATAGGAAAGCCCGGGGTTTACGAGCTCGTAACGATGAAGGGAGAAGCCATTCCACGCTATTGGAATGCAAACAAACTCAAACGATACTACTACTAGGCCGAGCATCTCTCGCTCACGGTAAAGCCGAGCATCGCGCTCAAAAAAAAAAAAAAAAACGAGCATATCTTGCTCACGGAAAAGCCGAGCATCGCGCCCCAAAAAAAAAAAAAAAAAAAAAAAACCCTAGCATATCTTGCTCACGGAAAAGCCGAGCATCGCGCTCAAAAAAAAAAAAAAAAAAAAAAACGAGCATCTCTCGCTCCAAAACCGAGCTCGCTATACACGAGTTCGAGTAATATGTAAAGTGAACTACGATCGGCTTGATCCCCTTTCGGGGTACGTAGGCAACCTCTCACGAGGCTCAGCTATATCAATAACAAAATTTTATTAAGTTTAAATTTTTGTCTCAACCGCACCGAACAGATCGACATCCTGGCCAGATGTTCGATACACTTTTTAAGCCGGGCCAAGTCCCGCACAAGGCTAATCGACAGTAAATAAGCCGAGCATAGCTCTCGCACACTGTCCCGATCAGACCTTAGGGGTAAGCCGAGCACTTACTCGCGCCCGACCCGTGGTACAACGAGCATAGTCTCGAAACCCACAACCAAGTAAGCCGGGCCCAGTTCCCGCACAAGGACGACTGACAGAAAAAATAAGCCGAACACAGTTTCGCATAACTGTCCCGGTCGGTCCTACGGGATAAGCCGAGCATCGCGCTCGCTCCTCGCAAAAATCGACTATCTAACTTAAACCGAGCACTTCCTTCTTTCATCGTTTATTTCGACCTAAACATAAATAAAAGAGTGGGAACGAGAAAGAAAACAAGTTCATTAAAAACGCACGAAGGCGAGAATCCGATTACAATAACACATTACAAAAGGAAAAGGAGAAACAACAAAGTTTAAGAAGCAGCCTCGGGAGCTCGATCCTCATTCTCGACCGAAGCTTGCTGATCCGCAGCAGACACCGAAGAGCCTCCGGCGGCCCGACCCGGACTACCCGGTGGAGTCATGGTAAAATCTTCGTCCTTCAGGTCGGTAAACTCAATCGAGATGAGTTCCTCCTTAAAACGAGCAGCATCGGCATGGGCCTTGGCTATCCTATCAGGAGGAATAGCAAATCCCTCCTTGACCAGCGTCTCCAGCATAGACGCAACGGCAGCGGCCTGATTCATCAATATTTGGGTCCTCCGCCCGAGCTCTTTCTCCTCGTTAGCTTTCTTAATTTTGGAAAGCCGAGACTGCGCTTTCTCAGAAACCCGCTGCCTCTCTTTCTGGACTTCCCGCGTACGAGAGGATCTCAGCCGAGCACACTCGGATTCAAGCCTGCCCTCCAAGTCAGATACCCGGGCAATCAGTTCATCGGCTTCGGCCCGAACGTTTGAGCAGTCAGCCAAGCACTGAACGTTCTCAGTATTTAGCCGATCGTTCTCGGTCGAAAGTCCAGCGACTTTCTCTTCCAAAGCAGACACCTTCCTCTGCTCATCTTCAAGGGTCGATCGAAGCGCCACCGCGTGTAGTGACACCTCACGATACCCCTCTAGCTCGGCAATGACCTTACCGGCCTTGGTAAGGTCCCGCTTCAACCCGCTGATCGCCCTTTCAAGGTCGACCTCCCTCTGC
The DNA here is from genome assembly GCA_030180135.1 of Orychophragmus violaceus. Taxonomy (NCBI): domain Eukaryota; kingdom Viridiplantae; phylum Streptophyta; class Magnoliopsida; order Brassicales; family Brassicaceae; genus Orychophragmus; species Orychophragmus violaceus. Next base: position 11,210,292 of record CM058237.1, on the reverse strand, counting down.
TCGTACGCATCGAACAGAAGGTTATAGTTAGCAAGGCCCTGAAATGAAAGGCAGATTAGAAAGAGGACGATCAACAAGATAAAAATCATAGGAAAAAGTAAATCTTACCCGAGCCATATCTTTGGCCGCCGCTTTCTTCCGATCAGGGAAGCGCGTATGCTCAACCGGAGGCAACGGATGCGGAGGACTTTCCCGCAACATCCGGAACAAGTCCGCGCAAGCTCCACCATCACGAACCATCGGCATCTCACCTTCATACCGAACGGAGAAGCCGTAGTCCGTGAACGCCCCTTCACCCGGTCCACCCAAGAAAGTGAGTCCGGCGATCTCCTCCAGATCCGGAATAGACTGGTCCTCCCGAGGATCAACATCCCCGTCTTCCTCTCGACCATCAACCTCAGCATGGCCAGCGTTCGGGTCATCGGTCGAACGCTCCAGAAGGGCCGCGTCATCGACATTTGGACCCTCGACGTCCCCGACCTGGGTACCCATAGCACCCGGAAGAACCACCAGAGCCGACCGCTCGGAAGGCTCGAGCGCTTGACCCGCAGGATCAACAGCCTTCTTTTTCTTCTTCCTAATTAAGGAGAAGACGTCAACGTTCTCTTCGGTCTCTCGACCATCTTCAGGGACAAGGGGAGTTCCCGGTTCAACCGCGGCCGCATCCTCGGTCCGCGACCTTTTCTTCTTTTTCCTTTTCTTCTTTTGAGCCTCGGCCGCCTCCACCGCCTCGCAAACCTGACGAAACAAATCCCGATGATACTCGTTTACAAAAACCATCCCGGGCGGGACCTCCCCGATAGATGGCGAAAATGGTCGATTTGGGTCCAAGGCAACAGGATTTACCTGCGGCTCGGAGGGATTTTCTGGCTCCGCAACAGGATTTTCCTGCTGATCGACAAGATTCTCTTCGACGTAGTTTACGACTTCCAGATCCATACGACCCATCTCTCGCTTCCGACTTTTCTTCGGCACGATCGGAACGAGAGGTCTACTGTTATGCTCAATCAAAGACTCAACCGAACGCAGATAACAGCCTGCAGAACATACAATGCATATCAAAGAAGTAAAAAAAAAAGCAAAGCATAGAAAAGACGAAAAACGACAAGAATACCTTCGTCTGAACACTCTATGGCTCGCCTGACCCGACTAACGTGAACGTCCGGCCACTTCTGGATACTCCGAGCGACGAGCCTATGCAGCTTCGACAAAAACTGGTCTGGAACTGGGAGATCGATAGAATGACGATCTGCAAGAAAAGAGAACGAGGATGAGTTAGTCTATTTAGAGGAACGAGCAGGAAGCAGAGATTACCATGAAGATGATTCCAGAGCGTCCTATACGGCCTCTCAGGATCGGGAACCGAGGCGGAATTGACCCGAACGTAAAAATAGCGATCCTGCTAGTCGTCGACTTTAGACGGTTTCCCGATGACGACCTTCTCCCCATAACGAGTCCGCATACAGACATACCGGGTCCCGACGGTAGTAGAGTTTGTGGAAATTGTCGTTATCTCTTCAAAAAACCGAAGAGTCATCTCCACTCCACACTCGGAGGCCAGAATCATGGATCCAACCATGTTTTGGACAGCGGCCGGGCACAGCTGGGACATAGCAATCCTTCTCTCTTCGCAATAAGCCACCATTAACCTCGGTAAAGGGAATCGAAGGTGGATATCCTTGAACCAAAAATCGTACAAGCATATCCACCCCTCGGGATAATCCCAGGGCCTCTCGTGCGACTCAGGTTTGCGAAGCTCGAGCCGGTCAATACCCCCAGGATCACAGTTATCCCTCAGCCATGCCAAGTCATCTTCCGAGCATTTCGTTGGAAGAACTTAACGAACCGGACGCGTCTTCTTCTCTAAGCCATCCGCGGCCTTTCGCCCCGTCTTCCGAGCCTTACTCGGCCTCCTCGGTTCCAGCACCATCCTGTCGCACCGAGCCTAATCAACCGTAGCCACCACTTCTACCTTCACGGGAAGAGAGCCCAAGTTCTGGTCCAACGGGATCCAGGGCCGAGCACCGTCGTCTTCAGAATCAATCAGATAAGGCACACGGAAACTCTGTACACTGCCCGAGGCCGACGGATCCTGAGCTCGATTATCGTCAGGATTCTGGGAAATGACCTCCGTTCGTCCCGAGCCAGGCGAGGAGACTAGCTGACCTACCGACGAACTGGACTGAACGGAATCGCCTTCAGACAATCTAACCGAATACAAGTCCCGACCCGAGGAAGACGCTGAACTAGAATCGATTCTCATAACTTACAATACAACAAGCAACAAACCTAGAGAGAGAAAAATCTAGAGAGAAGGGAGAGCGAAATACCTGCGAAAGGAGAGAAATGAAATTGGAGAAGAGCGGATCAAGATATATATAAGCAAGCGGGGAGATCTCGAGACAAGCGCAATGATGACCCCTACGCGACCCTTCGGCTTCCCACGTTTATAGGTGCCATCATTGCAACAAGCCGACTCCTCGATGTCCCGCCAGTTCCCAAGAAATTTCTCGCACCCCCCGAAGAAGAAAAAAAAGGCACGCGGATTCAATTAACGGACCGGGCCGATTCCGAATAAATATTGGCCCAACTAAGCACTGATCAAATCCGCCGACCTCGATACCACAAAGATCGACGAACTGGGGGGGGGGCTTACTGTTATATATGGGTTTAGCACCCCACCCATTTAGAAGGCCCAATACCTATTCTTCAGCTCAAGGTCGGCCCAACAAGAAATCCTACGGCCCAACAAGCGATAAAAGGCCAGAACGAATATGCCAGACCAAGCTCGCTTGCATCGGCTCGACTCGGCTCGACCTGAACAAAACGACAATGAGCCGGCTCGGCCGCACAAACGTCCAAGGAATGTACGGCTCAGCCCATCTCGTCATCAAGTACGGCCCAATCCGCACGAGCCCGACGAGCAGTCAACGGCCTTTAGAAAGTACGACCGCATTTTACTATAAATAGGAGTCGTCACTGTACATTAATGTAACTTTTTGGGATTTGTGCACTTCTTACTACTTTCTCTCTCTAGAATCCATTTTCCCGAATTGTAAATCGAGCACGTCTCTCGACCTGCTCGGATATCTAAATATAAAGACACGCTCGTTCCAAGCACATCATTCTCTTTGAACGAACCCGAACACGATTCTCTTCTCGTTCATCCCGAGCACATTTTTAACTCCTGCTAGTCTCTGAATCTAGTCGGTTCTCTCTCAAGAACAACTTAGTTCCTTCGGACCGAGCACGTCAACTCTCTAGCAAGGCGCGCGTTCGGATCTTGTGACCACCTCGGTTATCACAATCATTTCGGAAAATTAGTTGGATCTTAGTCTGCAACCTACTAATGATCAAAGAAAAAAAACTGATAGACGTAGATCATCTTAAAGAAAACTGATAAACCACTAGCATCTTTTTAATTGTTTTTTTTTCACATGGACATGATCGAGTAAGATTTAGAAATGCGTTGATACCACTTTTCTCAGGTTCCAACCTCCTTTAAAAACTAAATTATAATCGTGTGAAATTTAAGAGTTGGACTAGTTAGAGCGATAAAGGAGGCGACGGTACGGACACTGTACGGACTCCGATTCCGACATCCGATCTGGCCGCCGACTGCAGATCCTGAAAGCCCTCATGCTCACCATGTCATCCCTTCATGGATCGAGCTACCTTTCTCCTCTACTGCTCTAGATCTGCTCATCTTTAAATCAAGAACTTAAAGTTCATCTCAGCTTTGGTGAAAACCAGGAAGCATTTTCAGTTTATGGCCGTGTTAAGCTCAAGCTCCCCTGGCTATCCATCTTGATGCCTCGAGTGCAAAGAATGAAGCTTGAAACTCTGCGCCATCTTCTTCGAAACCCTAAGACCCTTCCGTACGGCACCTCTATCGTTGCTAAAGGGGGGTTCTTCTAATCTTGTTTCCGGATACCTCTACTACTGCGTAGTCGCAGTCTCTTACTGTCCTGGTACAGTCCTTTACTGCCTTAGTGCAGACCTTCTCCGATCCGTCTGCCGTGCTCTCCGGGTCTCTCTCCAATTTTACTGTCTTAGTGCAGGTTGACTCCGCCTCCATAGCATCTACAACACCAGAGCTTCTTACAACAAAGACTAGCTACCTCCTCTTCTCTACAATGTCTCATCGTTACTCCCGCTCTGAGAAGGAAAAATGGTCGATAGTCACTGACAGACCACCCCGCCGATCTCCTATCCGCATCCCGGAAGTGAACAGCTCTGCCCTCATAGAAGCCAACAAGTTCACCCTTATCGGACGGGTCACAAATCCAGCTATCCAGAAAACAAAAGCGCTGGTTGACTTCTTCCTCGATCGTTGGAATGTGGTTGGAACCATTTCAGTACGTGATTTGGGGCCTAATCTGTTCCAATTCAAGTTCGATAACGAGAAAGACCTACAGAGTATCCTTAATCGAGCTCCATACCACTTTAAGAAATGGATGCTACTTCTCCAAAGATGGGAACCGATTGTATCTGACAAGTTTTCGGCCCTCATTCCGTTTTGGGTAAAGATCCATGGCATCCCGCTTCATTACTGAACTGATGAAACAATCCGTACTATTGGGAAAGAACTCGACCTCATTGAAGATAAAGATGTTGAGCAGGGCCGGATAAGAGTGCTTGTTAATGGTCTCCGTCCCCTTGAGAAACGCATGGACATTAGCCTTCCTTCAGGTGAAATCAAATCAGTGGAATTTGAGTACGAGAATCTAGAGAAACACTGTTTTCTGTGTCAATCTCTTTCTCATGAAAAACAGGACTGTCCAACACAGTCAGCTAGAACAAGACAGGAGAACCATCCAAATATCAATCAGTCAAGAACTTTGGATCGGCTTGCTGAGGACAAAATGCGTAGAGACTCAAGGAGCTTGTCTCACTCTACCTACCCTCAGAGACAACCACACCAGCACCTTCGCTCTGTCAATACAAGACCCTCCTCTCACTCGAATTACGACCAGAGAAGGCATCAAGATAGAACTAAACCATCCCGGGCATCCTTCCAAACACGAGAGAGAATATCACACTCCTCTCACCACCATCCAGCTTCTCGACAAGCGTCTCTTAGAGCTACAGACTCTCGTCCTCTGTTGGATCCTCCCAGAGAGGCTCAGTCTAGAAGCGCGATCAGAGCTGCGCAGATTGATAGCCATGTGGCCACCTCCAGGTCCGCTCATTCACAGGTCTCTCACACCCCATCGCCAAAACCTGCTAGAGAGAATATGCAATCTCCCTCAGTTTAGGGTGTACAAGAAGGGACTTCATCACGGGATAGACAATCAGCACTTGAACGGATCTCTCAGCCCTCAGCCCTGAACCGCCTCTCATTACCCTCAGCTCACGACAGGCTAACCTTTCATCCACAACATGTCCTCACTCCCCACCGCTCACAATCAGCCTCTGAGCAATTGCAGGAGGTGGACATTCAGTATTTGGAGGACACTATGCTACCTCAATTCACAGGTAGTGCCGCGAGACCATCGGGTTCAAAAGCACCTAGGCAACTAAGTGAGGCTTTTACTGCTGGACAGTCTCCCATCCGCACCCTAAGCGAAGACAGAATTCATGTCTCCCTCCGCCTTGGACCACAGCCTGCAGAAACTGACATTACGGATGTTCACATCCCAACTAGCCAGCCTAAGAAGAAAGTCGGAAGACCTCCACTGAATAAGACCCTATCCATCAAAGTTGCAGGAAAGAATAAACCTACCAACCCTTCTATCTCCAGGAAAAGGGTTATAAGAAGCCCTAAACAGGGAGTTGCAATGAAGAGGAGGCGTGTCTCCAAAGCTCATAACTCGCCAAGAAAAGACTGAATATGAACAGCACTGCCTCCACTTCCGCGGGTACAGCTGCTGAACCAACTCTCGCCATGCCTTCAGCGAGACTTATCCCTGCGATCTCAAAGAGAAAACCGGATTTTCGGGTTCCTCAAAGCTCTCTTCCTTAGCATGCATCAGCTGGAACTGTCAGGGTATCGGCAGCGACCTGACAGTTCGCCGTCTGAAGGAGCTTAGATCAAAAATCTCCCCAGACATCTTATTTCTGATGGAAACGAAGCATAAGGATGAAGATATTTTCAGGATGTATCAAGGCTCCGATTACAAACACCATTTCACAGTCCCTCCAATTGGCTTAAGCGGAAGTTTAGCACTGTCTTGGAAAGAAAATGTTGAAGTGGAGATCTTGTACTCCTCCTCTAATATTATTGATACAAATATTTTGGTGAATGGGAAATCCTCCTTTATTTCCTTTATTTATGGAGCTCCAAACAAGCAAGATAGACCCCTTTTCTGGAACATGTTGTCAACTCTTGGGTCTTTGAGAGAAGATGCTTGGCTCCTAATGGGTGACCTCCGCGAGACCATCGGGTTCAAAAGCACATAGGCAACTCCTCCTTCTTTCTCGGTCTTTGTCTACACGCACAGTCTCTCGGCTCGCTTGCAGGAGTTAAAGTAGCTAGGGGATCTCCAACGATCAATCACCTCCTCTTCGTGGATGACACCATGTTCTTTTGTAGAACGACCCAACAAAGCTGTGCCACTCTCCTTTCCATCCTCCTCAGCTATGAAAAGGCATCCGGTCAATGCATCAACTTGTCAAAGTCCGCTATTACCTTCTCATCTAAGACCCCTCCGGAAGTAAAATCAAGGGTTAAAGCTTGTCTCCTTATTGACAAAGAAGGAGGAATTGGGAAATATTTGGGTCTTCCAGAACATTTTGGGAGAAAAAAGAGAGATATCTTCGCCAACATCATCGACCGCATACGCCAACGATCCCATAGCTGGACGTCCCGCTTCTTATCTAGCGCCGGAAAACATATTCTACTTAAATCTGTCCTTCAAGCCATGCCAGCTTACACCATGTCTTGCTTTAAGATCCCTCTCTCATTGTGTAAGCAAATCCAATCTATCCTTACTCGGTTTTGGTGGGATGTGAAGCCGGATGTTAAAAAGATTTGTTGGGTATCGTGGAAACGACTTACTTTGCCAAAGAGCATAGGTGGTCTTGGGTTTCGAGACATTGAGGAGTTTAATGATGCCCTTCTAGCAAAGGTTGCTTGGCGAATCCTTAAGAAACCCTCCTCTCTTTTGGCTCAGATTTTACTTGGCAAGTATTGTAGCTCGGATGACTTTCTAAAATGCTCCCAACCTCAATCCTGCTCTCATGGTTGGAGGAGCATTTTAGCAGGTAAAGAAGTCCTTAAAAGAGGGTTAGGTTGGGTTGTAGGCGATGGTTCAGACATAAGCATCTGGACAGATGCGTGGCTCTCCACTTCAACACCCACCACGCCCATAGGACCTCCGACAGAAGCTACAACCTCCTTACGTGTTAGCTATCTGATTAGTCCCATCACCAAGGAATGGAACCGCGCACGGGTTAAGCACCTTTTACCTCAGTATGAGGACCTTATATGCAAGCTCCTCCCTAGCTCCCAGCACATGAAAGACGAGCATGTGTGGTTGCCCGACAAAGCATGCAATTACTCAACAAAGTCAGGCTACGCTTTGGAAAAGAAAGCCTCAGTCCAGACTGCCACAGACCTCCCTCCTCCTTCATTCAGCTGGAACAGGTGCATCTGGAATGTCCGAACCCCACCCAAGCTCAGGCAATTCCTCTGGAAAGTCTGTTCTAATTCTCTCTCGGTTGGTGATACGCTAAGACGCCGAGGACTATCAGCTGATACCGCTGGTAAGCGATGTGGAGGAGTGGAAACCGGACTACACCTCTTTCTACACTGCCCCTTTGCGACAAAGGTTTGGGAGTCAGCTCCGGTGATCCACTCTCCGGTTCCAGCAAGGATCTCTTCCCTAGAAAGCCTCCTTCAATGCAACTCCTCTTTGACCTCCCTTCCCCCTCTAGGACTGTCGGCCACTCCTCTTCTCCCATGGATCCTTTGGAATCTCTGGACAGCGAGAAATAAGCTTATCTTTGAGGACAGGCTCTTCTCAGCAGAGACCGTCATTCACAAGGCCATCGTTGACGCCCGAACCTGGTTCTCTGCTCAAGATGTTCCAGCACAAAGAAAATCAGTAATCAGCCACCTCGACCTCCAGAGCTGCCCTCACCGAGGACTTGTGTCTACTCGGACGCTGCGTGGGACTGCTCTACTGGGTCGTGTGGTCTCGGATGGCTGATAAAGGACTCCACCTTTGGCACCCTAGCGTCCAACTCTTCAAACCGACGATCGGTTCCTTCGGCTATTGCTGCTGAAGCACTCGCGGTTAAGGCTGCACTAGAAAATGCAGTAGCTCTTGGGATTAAGCATCTGAAGGTCTTCTCAGACTGTAAAGCTCTTATTTCCCTCCTCTCCACGGCTGGTAACTCGGTGGAGTTTCAAAGTGTTCTCTTCGACATTAGTTCATTGAGTTCTAACTTTGAGTCTATCTCCTTTAGCTTTATTTCTAGTATGGATAACACTTCCGCAGATTTCTTAGCCAAATTGGCTTTGTCGACTCTGTCGAGTGCTACTTGTGTTGCTGTTGACTCAGTTTCAGTTTCTGCTTCTGATGTAAACATTATCCTCTAATTTATCTAATGCAAGGTTGTTTCAAAAAAAAAAAAAATCGTGTGAAAAAAACAAAAGTATTCATGGCTTTTTTATTTCAGAATTAGTTGGATCTCATGAACCGTTGAACTGAAAAACAACTAGAACAATTTTTCTTTTGTGACATGGCTTATAACTAACAATGTCCATTAAGGTGGATTATTCGAATTATACATAAAAATTGTTTTAAACTAGCTTGTAAAATATATTTATCATGAATGTATAAAGTGATACGCATGAGTCGGGTATAAAGACATGAATATGAAATATTTGAATGAAATAATATTGTGTTAATTTTTGGATAAACTGAATATTTTTTTCTGTAATAAGTAGTACTTATTTTATGAATGATTTTAAAATTTGTAGTTTTTTTTTTAATTTAATATTGGTAGTTTAAAAATGAATTTCTTAAGCAATTTACCAAATGACTTTTTTATAGTTGAGTTTAACCTTTCTAATACACCTCAAATTAATAGAAGCCACTCGTTTCTGTAGGAAAGAGTCTCGGGGGTGGACCCATTTCTTAAGTAGAAACATTAATTAAGGTCGCAACATAGTTAAAACGAATGATTGATGTGGACCTAACTGTGTTTATTTACCGTATTGGTTTGTCTATCTGTGTTTTAGATTAGCTAGAGATTAGACCCCTAAATCCTAATGCCGGGTTTTAGAACGCCTAGACTATTTTTTAAATTATATGCATCTCTTTGATATACATTATTCTTTACGAACCTCATTACAATGAAATTTGTCCTCGACAAAATTAAGAATTAGCAAACTAACCCAAAAAATTATGATAAATCTGAGTTTGCTTCAAAAAAAAAAAAAACTATATTCTAAAATTGGCAATCTGAATTGAAAAATAATAGGAAAGAAATTCAAGAGAAAAGAGACTGAAATTTGACGCCAAGACCGCTTGACTCGTTCATTTGGCATACGTGGCTCGTAAAATAGCTTACTCAACAGTAAACACATTACTACGAAAGTAATCAAACACACATACACACAAGAGCATCCTTGTCTTTCCCAATTTCCGTACAAAAAGGTATAATAAATAAAATAAAAATATAAAAACGCGTGTGAACTTTTCTCATTTCACTCGGAGAAACCAATCTCTACTTCAACAACTTATTTAATGCCAATGAGCCCATGTCCTCTAAGTAAGCAAATAGATTTGTCATACATACAAAAATGGCGGAGGAGCTTACAATTGGGTTTCGCTTCTATCCCACGGAAGACGAACTGATTGCTTTCTACCTACGAAACCAGCTCGATGGAAGGAGTGTTGACTCAATGCACCGTGTCATACCTGTTCTAGACGTCTTTGAGGTCGAGCCTAGTCATCTTCCAAGTACGTTCTTACCCTAATCACTAATAATGTAGCTTCGACCTCCACTGATTACGGCGTCAAAATCATCATCATATTACTTGTTGAGTCATATATAGATGCATAGTACGTATGGAAGTTAGGTTATATAGCACGTTGACTTCTCTATTTTGGTCTTGTAATAGCTGTCCAATCTGGATTTCGGTTCAGGCTACTCGGTTTTCTTGTTTCAGGAATATAATTACTATAGCAAAACCAACTCTAGATCGGTTTATCCGGCTTTGGTTTGGTTTGATTTTCAATTAATTATATCTTTATTTTCCAAAGAAAACCAAGTTTTATTTTCCTGCTCCGGTTCTTTGGATATAAAATTGAATTTAAAGATAATTTGTAATGCTACTAGGACTCAAAAGATATATATAATGATATTAAGACTGATTTTGGTTCTTAGATTTAATGTTTTACGGTTTATTTTGATTAAAACATTCTATTGAATATGAATAATACAAATTAGATGTGGTAATGTTAGTGTGTGTGGTCTGTAAAACTTACACGTCATCTCTCTTTGTGGGGTTTTTTAAATTATTTTTGACAGATATTGCGGGAGAGAGATGTCGAGGAGATGCTGAGCAATGGTTCTTCTTTGTGCCAAGACAAGAACGCGAAGCAAGAGGAGGCAGACCAAGTAGAACCACTGGTTCAGGGTACTGGAAAGCGACTGGATCACCTGGTCCGGTCTTTTCCAACGATAACCGAATGATTGGAGTCAAGAAAACTATGGTTTTCTATACTGGAAGAGCACCAACAGGAAGAAAAACAAAATGGAAGATGAATGAATACAAAGCCGTTGACGAAACAGGCAACGTTTCCACAATCCCTAAGGTTTGCATATATAAAGTTTCTTCTCTTGATCTCTTAAAACGATCCTTGATGTTAAAAAAAAAAAAAAAACTCATTAATATGTTTTTTATGTAGTTGAGACATGAGTTCAGTTTATGTCGTGTCTACGTAACATCAGGAAGCTCAAGAGCTTTTGATAGACGCCCTGTGGGAAGTGTTCAGACAGAGAGAATGCTTACAAGTGATGTTGGAGTTGCTGAGACATCATTTCGTGTGGAAAGTTCACCAGAACCTTCCATGTCAGGAGGAGAACATGTTGATCTCTCTGCGAACACAGAGATGGTTGATGGTCTGATTGAACCATTCTGGGAATGGGAACAGCTGAACTGGCCTTGAAGCTAGCGACATTCATAAGCATAGCAAATTACATTATTACGTAGTTGAATTTATGACAATAAAGATTCTTTTTGTTTTCCTTGTAACGTGAGAATTTGAGCAAGAAATAATTAAATGACAAAAGGTGACATTATAAAAAAAAATTTTTTAAACATTTCTTTGGTTTAAATACTGTCAAAACCTTGAAATTAACTTAGGCTTTGATTGGTAACTTATAATCGTTATACCACTTTAATTGTTACCAATCACAAAAACAGTATAAAAGTTATAGTAAAAACAGTTTTTTTGTCATCTGATAGATTATATAGATTTCAAACGAAGACGGAATACAAGACGGAAACAAGACGAATACAGGGACGCAGACAAACCGGCGAGTACCAAGACTCCCAGAGACAAATGAAAGAAAAAACTTATGGTAACAACCGATAAGTTTTTAGCAAAATACAAAGGCTAAAAGACTGTATGAGGTAGACAAGGCCCATACTATCTTTAGTCACCACAACCAGAGCCAAGGATATCCTATCCTAGGTATAGAGAACATACGCAACTTCTGAAGTAAAAACGGTTATTTTCAGCTTTTTGTTACCGTTTTCATTAACAGATTTTTTTTAACAGTTTTCTATTACAGTTTTGTACTATTCAACCGCTTACAGCTTTTTCTAACAGCTAATTTAACTGATTCGTTTTAGTTCACCAATCAGACCTTTAAACCTTTAATTAAAGACGAAATAATCAACAAATAATAATAGCAAAAAGGACAAAATTGTTTTGAACCGTAGAGAAAGAGATATTTATATGTGTAATTTGCTATAAAGGTGAAAGTGAACGTTAGGTCACGACCAATGGCCGAAGCCAATACCTAAAATTACAGCTCTTCTTTCCTTAAGCTGGTTCTCAGAATTTATACAGTTCAACATATGTATACTAAAATTATTATATGATTAGTAACACTATCTATTTGTATAACCCGAGAATGAAATCAACAGCATGATGCTATCTATTGATATAGTTATCCTTACATAATATAAAAGATCGCACGAAACTAATGCAGAGGAACATCGAGTGAAATATCGTGTTATCTATTTTATACCAATAACAGCTAATGTATGGTTGTTTTTTTTTGCTAAAAATCTAGTTGAACTTCTATTTTTTAATGAATATAATAAGACATTTGTTGACAAAAAGACCACATGAAATTATTTCATTAGAATCGGGGTAATTAAATATGTGATTTGAATTGACAATCAAAATTTAGTAGATAAGAAAATCAAACAATTTGATTTATCCTTCAAATTAGGTTAACGGTTTACAGTTAAGACTTAGGCCACCCACATTGAAGGTTCTTAAGAGTGGAGTTCTTAACTATTCACGTGGGTCCCATGTGAATAGTTAAGAACCGGGTTCTAAAAATCCTTATTTAAGAATCGGTTCTTACACTGTTCATGACACGTGGCAGCTTGTCATTCGTCTAATTTTTTTTTTCGATTTTTTTTTATTACACTTTTTCCCAAATTTTTTTTTTTTTTTTTTTAAGAACCCCATAAGGGGTTCATTGATGTATATGCCCTTACAATTAAGGCATATGCGTGGATAACTGGTAGCCCTGGGCATTCGGGTATTCGGTTCGGTTCCGGGTATTTCGGTTCCATAGATTTAGGATCCAATAGGTACTTATTTTTTTTTCGGTTCGGTTCCGGTTCTTTTTTTTCGGTTCGGTTCGGTTCCTAATTTAAAGATCCATAAAATACCCGAAATATTCGGTTCCTAAACGGTTCCAGGTATTTTGTACCCGAAATCGTATTTTTTACCTGAAATCATCAAAAAGTACCCGAAATAACATTCAAATACCCGAAATCAACAAAAAAATTCTGGATATTTGGTACCTGAAATGAAAAATAATATCCGAAATGACAAAAAGTAACTGGAACCGATACCCAAAATATCAATAAAATATCCAAAACCTATAAACTATTCAAAATATCAACATAACTTAATACTATATTTGTAAGTGTATATATATGTTCGGGTATTCGGTTCCTCATTTCGGTTCCCGGGTAATACCCGGAACCGAACCGATACCCGTGAATCCTAAGTACAGGATCCAGTGGGTATTTTTGCTGGAACCGGAACCGGAACCGAAACCGAAATAATGGTCGGTTCCGGTTCAGTTCTTCGGTTCTGATTTTTTTGCCCAGAGCTAATAACTGGATACATAAGAAATAAATAAATAAACATTTTAGAAAAACTTTATCAGAAAAAAATAGAAAAGTTAGAATTAATTATCGTTCATGAGTTTATTATTAAATATATATGAAGTTAATACGCATAATGGACACAAACATTTATCGATAATTAAAATCGTGGCTATATGATAAAATTTTACTAGTGATATTTCAAAATTAGATAGTGTTAGATCTTAGAATCAGTAGTTAACACTACCTTGGTATAATCTATTATATATACTAAACAAAGTTTTTTAACCGAGTCAGGTTTGTCTAGTGGTTAAGCCTCCTATCCATGGTCACCAAGAATGCAATAATGATGACACTTTCCGACGAACAATCGCCAGGACGAGAGCCAACAGGACAAAATATTTTGTTATATATATAAGAAAACAGATATATGTATGTACGTATACCTACCATAATAAGGGTGAAAGTGAACGAAGACTATAAGGTTTTTGGTCGTCGATTGCTTGTCATTGTCCAATACACTATACATAGTTCATTAACGCCAAAAATACAAGTCACGTTTTCTATAAGCTTTGGTTCAAAAGTCGGTCAAGATATGAAAAGGGAATAAAATCGCTTCTTTCTCTCTCTTCTTAGAGAGAGGAACTTCTTTCAAAAGCGAGATATCTTCTTCATCTTCTTCTCAGATTCCATCTTTTAGAAGATGACGAATTGATTTCTTGTTTCATGCGGTCTCTCATGTTTGTGTATATGGGTGTTTGAATAAAATTAGATTTGCTTTCGATGATCTGTTACGGTTTTAATCCGTTTTTTTTTGTTTTTTTTAATTACCATCGGAGTTCTCCGAACTATTTTTCTTGTCCTTCTCTCGTCAAGGGTCCGATCTCTTTGTTGTCTTTTTCGGTGTCTTCACAGGCGTGGATTAATATCTCTACAGCTTCTCCCACTTTGGCTCGGTAATTAAGATGGCCAAATCATTGTATATTTGGTCGGCGTCGGAGCCTCCTCGACGGATGCTTTCCGGTGAAGCGATTGAAGCAGCGCTTCTTCTTTGACGAAATCCTTGGTGGAAAAGTTAGACCGGTGGCGTGGGTTCCTTGACGAAACAGAGTTCGCTAGCTGAGGCGATTTCCGGGGACTTCACCAGTGACGATGATTTGTCGGCGGCTACATGTAGGCAATAAACTCGGGCTGACACGTGTGTCAATCGTCCTTATCTTTTGGGACCGGTTTTTGGACTTCAATTGGACCTGTATTTTTTCTCTGTTGGGCTTTATTGTATTTGAACCTAGCTGTATTTTTGTGTCCTTTTACGAAAATGTTGCAAAAAAAAAGCTTTGGTTCAATTATTTAGGGTTTAAAATGTAAGAAAATAATATGTAGGTGACTATTAAAACGTAATAATAAGTAAGGGGTTTTACTGGAAACATTTGCTCTTTTACATAACTTCGTATTTTAAGACTGCTCAATTCAGTTGGAAAAAAAAAAAAAAAAAGACTGCTCAATTCGCAGCAAAGTCGACGTTGAACCTTCTCGCCGGCGCGCGTGATCCACACTACCTGACATCGAATCCGTCTGATCGAAGGAAGGATCTCCGATGGCGATTATCTATGCGGTTGTGGCGAGGGGTACGGTGGTGTTAGCTGAATTCAGCGCCGTCACGGGGAACACAGGCGCCGTGGTGCGGCGGATCCTCGAGAAGCTTTCATCGGAAACCGCCGATGAAAGACTTTGTTTCTCCCAAGACCATTACATCTTCCATATTCTCAGATCTGATGGGCTTACCTTTCTCTGTATGGCCAACGATACCTTCGGAAGTAAGCCTTTTTCACTTTCTCCGAATCGTAATCTCTATGCCTGTTCAGTGGAATTAAGGTCTAAAATACAGAATTCATCTATGACTGATGAATTGCTGCCATGGATTTTGAAGTCTTTGTAATTGATTCCGAGTTATGTGCCTTTGAAATTGTGTGATTTTGATTGATGTTTGGTGATGGTGATTGAATTGGTAGGGAGGATTCCATTTTCGTATTTGGAAGATATTCATATGAGGTTCATGAAAAACTACAGAAAAGTGGCACATCATGCTCCAGCTTATGCTATGAATGATGAATTCTCAAGGGTTTTGCATCAGCAGATGGAGTTCTTCTCTAGTAATCCTAGTGTAGATACTCTCAATCGTGTTAGAGGAGAAGTCAGTGAGGTAATTGTTTCTTTGTATAGTCACCGAACTATATCCATTGAAAAGGAACAATTTTTTTTACTTATGTGCTCTTAAATCCCTTTGTCTGATTATCTACCGTTGGTAAGGTTGTTCTCTCATTGTTTGTGTGGTCGTGTTGTTTACAGATTCGATCGGTCATGGTAGAGAACATTGAGAAAATAATGGAGAGAGGTGATAGGATTGAGCTTCTTGTTGATAAAACAGCAACAATGCAAGATAGTGCGTTTCACTTCAAGAAACAATCAAAGCGCCTCCGTCGAGCTCTTTGGATGAAAAACGCTAAGCTCTTGTAAGGATCTCTGTCACTTGTTGATTCTCTTTTAATTTATTTGGCTTTGGTGATGATGAGATCCACATATCTGCATTTCATTGTGTTTCAACTTGCCAATTGCAGCATACTTTACAGATATCTTTCTTAAAAGAAAGATTCATAATGTCAGTAGATTTAGAAAGATTTCATCTTGTCCATTTTTTTGGCTTATAAAGTTACCACATCTGTACAAAACAAAAGTTTCACTATCTTAAAGTTCTGGATCATTAGAATTAAATCATTTCTCGATTATAAACGATTCTGCTATTATTGTTTGTGTTTGACAGGGTAATGTTGACGTGCTTGATAGTTCTCGTGCTGTACATAATAATCGCATCTTTCTGTGGAGGCATCACTTTACCCTCCTGCAGATCTTAATCTCAGAGGCCGTGTCAAAGGTATAATTGATACTTCAAAACTTTTCTGGGGCATATAACCCGAGGCAGACCACTGTTCTTATGTAAATCAACCAGTTGCATCCTTCAGTTCTATCGTGAAAACGACATGAGTTTTGAGGTTACATGCCACGGTCCTCCTCGCTTATGTTACACTCTTGTAAATGGAAAATTGGTACTAAACACTTACCTTGTCTTAGATTTTTAGTCACTTGATTGATTTTGCACTTTGTGACTTTGTGTTTCCAAAACTCTATTACATTTGTCTTTTATGATTCTTGCATCTGCAACTGCAATGTACATCACACTTATGCGTAAGTTATGATTTCCCTCACAAGTGACCAAGCTCTTTGCTGTTTTAAAATCGTGTGATACAATGCAACCTTTTTATTACTTGGGTCTTCCAAATGTTTTTGTCTGCATGTTAAAATAAACCTCAATATGTATATATGACGTTTGTGTGGATGATAAAGTAAGCTCAACAATCATGATTCATTATCCAGTATGCGAGCCGTTTACGAATTCGTTTGATTAGGGTAGACAAAAGCATCATCTCCAAACTGCCTTAAGGCCGGAGTATATGAGGCTGAGCATGTAGAGATGGTTTGTACCGGACAACTGAATCGATTATTGCCCCCAAGGCATATGGAGCTAACGTTTTCTTCTCCAATCTGACAAGACGGGTTGCAACTCGCTTCTTAGGATTCCATGAAACTAGGTTCCGCCATCAAATATGGTGCAGGAGGACCAAAAATGTGTTTAGTATGTAGCAATCACAAATTCTGACGACATAGTAATTAATACCAATGCATCATCTTCTTTTAGAGTAGTACGGGTAGCCAACCAAGCTCTCTCCATGCTTGGGCTCATCTACAAAAGCTTCGATTGATTGACTTAGCATGGTCGAAAAAGCTTGCTTCGGAGGACTGTCAGTGCGTGTGAATGAGAGCGAGAGAAACCAAAAAAGCACGGAGCGAGGAACAATAACGGCCCATAGGATCAACATTTTGACAATCAATTTCTACATATTGGGCCTTAAATCGGCCCATAGGAACATACGCGAAACTTTGCAAAAAGAGATCGTGTATTTTCTGACTAATTGTTTTTGCAGTTTCAGTTTACTTTCTTCTTCCTTGACTCGAGTCAAGGAAAAACAATCTGTTTCTGACCTTTCGCAAGTTGTCAAAGCACACGACCTTTCTCTTTCGCGTATTTTCACAGAGTTGATTGAGAGGTCAATCCCCAATCTCGGTTGTGGTTCCTCTAGGGTTTTTGATCTGATCGGTTACAAATCATCAGACCGGCATGAGGCCAATCTTATTGCCGGATCCACCCAGTCTATCTACCGGCGTACCTGAAATTTTCGAACAAGGCGGATCTCAGAACGTCGTCAGACGCGCTGTCGTTATTGGAAACGGTTTCCCTGGCTCCGAGAATCAGTGTATCGGTCTCGTTCGTGCGCTCGGGTTGGCTGAGAATCACCTGCTCTACGTGAGTTTAAATTTAGGCTTAAGAATTTTTTCGTTTCGGTTTTAGCATTTCCGAGTATCCTGTTGATACTAGACAGCAAATTTCTGTTTTAATATCAGTTTATGCTAGGCGCATGATTTGGTGGTAAGATTGATGATTGCTTTAGGATAGGTTCTATAGGGCCAGTGGATTCATCTCTCTTACTTTGTTGTTTCTTCACGTATTCTATGTTTATAGCTTGTTAAAGTCCAATTAGGCGTGGAAATTCATGAATCGTAGTACTTCTTCAGCATGTAGGCTACTACTGTAGAAGAAATGATGTTGTTCCGTAGGATGATGTAACTTGTTTGCCAGTCTGAATGTTCAGAATAGAAGGAACTTTTGGAATCTTATGGGAAACAAGGCTACGTAAATTTGCAATGTCTTACGTTCTGCAAATCTAGGGTTTAAACAATGGTTTTTGGTTCACATTCAACGTAATGGTTGGTTCGTTGAGATTGTTTATATTATCTTCTTTTTTTTTTTTAATGACGCAAGCGAGTTACAAGGCCTAAAGGAGGGATAAATGAGTGGTTACACTGGCTCCCAGTTGGTTTTCACAAGAAGTTGGACTTTATCCTCAGGCATATTTACCTCTACTCCAGATTGATGCTTAGGTCCAAACAAAGTAAATACATCTCCTCTGTACCCTCAGAGAATGGTGGCAATGTTGGCTTAGCGTCTATTCTCGAGGCTGACGTGAATCAGATTGTGACCATGGCCCGTGAGACGTATGAAAAGTATGTGATATTTCTGAAAGTTCGTGTTTAACTTTGGATTTCATTGAGACGCTTGTTCATTTGGACGCTATTACGTTTTTTATGAGTTGCAAGTGGGAAGCTAGAATCAAAGAGTGAGCGTATGTCGTTTCATCTAGTTAAGCGATTTTATATCCTTTTCACAGGGATGGCCCGTTGGTAGTGATTGCATGTGGGAGAGATACAGTTTCTATCGCTAGCTCCATAAGGCGTCTGGCTTCTGAAAACGTCTTCGTTGTTCAGGTTTATTATTAGATTTTACCTGGTTGTTATGTTACTTAAGACACTCTAGTCTTGCTTTGAAATGCGGTTCAAGATAAAATTTGATTTAAGTATCTAGAGGGAAGAATTTTTGATGAATCCTGTAATCATCTAAAAGTAGAGACTTTTATTCCTGGATCCTCGGAATTCTAATATTTAATCTTTGGTCTTCATGTTTGTAGATACAACATCCTAGATCACACCTAAACAGGTTTGACATGGTGATAACGCCTCGTCACGACTATTATCCTCTAACCCTCGAAGCGCAAGAGCAAGTTCCTAGATTTATGCGTAGGTGGATAACTCCACGTGAACCACCTCAGGATCATGTTGTAAGTTCCCTGGTTTTTGCTCTATTCTCTTTCATCATATTACGGGAGAAGAAACTTGTTATGGAAATTTCATTTGTAATACCACGTATGGGCACACCTATTTTCAGGTCTTGACAACTGGAGCTCTACACCCAATCGATTATGCCACCCTCCGTAAATCAGCTAGTGCCTGGCATGATGAGTTTGCTGCTCTTCCAAAGCCCTTGGTTGTGGTTAACATTGGCTGGCCTAGACGTAAGTTCTGTTACTTTTTAAAGTTACTAGACAACGTTCTTACACTTCCAGCATATAACAGATGAGCGCCTTTTTCTTTTGGAACCTGAAGGTTAGACCTTATTGCTTCTTTGTCTTTTTGAACAGGTAACTGTCGTTATGGAGCAGACCTAGCAAAGCAACTAACAGACGCCCTTCTTAGTGTCCTTGATAGTTGTGGAAGTGTCAGAATTGCTCTCTCCTACAAAACCCCTGAGAAGGTCTCCTAACACATGTTTGTATTTACTGGGATAGTTATAGCTGATGTTCTTGAGTTTCATCTGATATTTTGTTATTCAAGCAGGTTTCAAGAGTAATTTTCAAAGAATTAGGAGATAACCCAAAAGTCTACATTTGGAATGGCCAAGGTACTGGAGTTTCACACCAAAACTTTCTTCAGCTTTGTCCACAAGTACAATGCAATGACAACAGTTTATAACGGTTGTTTTAAAATGCTAATTTCAGAACCAAATCCTTACATGGGACATTTAGCATGGGGTGATGCCTTTGTAGTGACAGCAGATTCTGTCAGTCTCATAAGCGAAGCCTGCAGCACGGGGTATATAGTATACTGAGATAAGCCATTTCAGTTTTTTCATCTTTCCTACAATTTGAAACTATGATCTGAGTATTTCGTCTCTGCTGTAGGAAACCAGTGTATGTTATTGGAGCCGATCACTGTAAATGGAAGATTGCAGATTTCCACAAGTCTTTGAGGGAACGAGGAGTTGTCCGCTCATTTACGGGTTTCGAAGATGTAAGTATTATAGGGCTATCTCTATCTGTTCCCCCCCTTTGCTCGTTGCCTTCATGATCTTTCTTTGATCTGGGTTTGGCTGTAATGGTTTTTATAGATGTCGGAAAGTTGGAGTTATCCGCCATTGAGTGACACAGCAGAGGCAGCTATGAGAGTACGGAATGCATTAGCTGCACGTGGATGGAGTCTGCGCTCTTGATAAATACTATACTCTCTTTTTGTTGTAACGTTTATTTGCGGAAACACATTCATCGGAAGCTGGAGACAGAGAAGTTTCTTGTGCAGAAAGAAAGAAAAGGTGACAATACCATTTGAAAGGGTTTATTTACGTTTCGTGTGCCCTAAATTTTTGCTCATATTACCAATAGGGAATCAATCTCGACATCTTCTCAATTGGATTGGCCCATGTGACATGAAGAGAGATTGAAAAGTTCTTTTCTGTTTGTGTTGGTCGACTTGTCGGTGAGATTTGAATGTGGAGAATGAAAATGTCCCACGCACTAGTTACAAACTATTGCTCTCACATGTTCAATAATAATCTCGTTGTTGGTACAATGACATAATATGTATTTTTGTATTTTTCCTTAAAAGGTACTAAATGTGATACAAAAATTGAGATATTTTGAAGTAAAAATATAAAGGAACTACCGATTTACAAGGAGACGATGCTGAAGTAAAAAATGAGAAACCATATGCTGTTTTTGGTCGAGATCTCTCTACATCCTCAGGCTCAGGCTCAGCTGTACGTCTTAGCAGAGGAGACCAGTTTCTGTTTCCTTCTGAGATCATGAACACAAACAATCGTCTAACTCAAAAGGTCACAGATCGTCTGGGAAGATGAACTGAAGATCTTGGTTGTCTCTGTACACTTGAACCAGTGCTGCGGCTTTGTATACAAACAAACCAACCATGGCTGGAACTATCTGCACGGCACAAGATTGTGGAAAAAAAAAAGGATTTAAACTTGTCAAGAAAATGTGAAACCAAACATGAAAGCTTTGTAGAAATACAGTTGAATAAAATTGAGAAACATGCAAACAAACAGCTGAAAGAATCCGGAAGTAAACACTGTATGAATATGGAGAAGGAGACATGATAAGTTCTCAAATGCATAAATAAGCTATATAGCTTAGAATAGCTACCTGAAAGTCGAACAAGTCACCTTGGAAATACTTGTGAGAAAGTACCCAGAAAGCATAAATTGCAGCTGGAATCACTAGACGAGGAGAAGAGAGAGCCATGCCACTACCCCTAATGGTCCTCTCTACAAAGTCTTCAAGGTCTTCACTTCTAATTCCGATTCTGAGTTTGGACAATACAAAAGCAAGTTAAGAGCAATACTCCATGGAGAAAGTGATCAGACAAAAAGCTTTTTGATGAACTAGCAGCTTTACTTTTTAGTCTTCTTTTTCAAGAAGATATTAGGAACAGCTTCACGTGAAACACCATCCGCATATCCGTACAAAAGCTGAAGGTACAAGCAACTGCACTGGAAACAGTTTCGGTTAGGAATATGCGAGTGCAAAAGTAAGTCTGTTGCTGAGCTTATAAATTACAATGTCAAGGTCTGTTTCCCTGCAACCATTAAAATAGAGAACTGACCTGAAAAGAACTCCAACCCCATAACTGACGGCAGCCTGTTTAGATAAAAAAAAATATTGCTTTAAAACACATAATGAATAGTTAAATGATGGAGAAAAGCGAAGCCATTGCACAGACTGGTTAGAGCTTTGAGAGTTGGGGAATGGTAATGCACTCTCTCTACTCTTTGATATACAAACAGATTGAATATATTGTCCCCTTAAGGAGATCAAGCAGAACAAAAATGTTTTGTATTGCAATAGTAGAAAAAATGAGACGGAAAGTGTTGTTTGAGTGACAGTGACAAGATAGTTAATATGGTTTCCTGTTGTTGGGTTAAGCCAAAACTAATCCTCTCTGAAAATTTTCGTATCTCCATCATCTTCTTTGCAATACAAGTTTTTTTTAAAGTGAACAATCGTATAATTGACCTTACAGAGAAAAACAAATCACACATGAGAGAGCTTACCTGGGCTGATAGAGCTAGTAAGCAATAACCGCTGCATCCGGTTCCAATTACAATAGACAGGTACATCAGCTCACGCTTCAGCTACAAAAGAAAAGACACAAAAGCAATCATTCAAAGGTGAGTTCTATAAATCAATGCATCCATATTAACCACTGGCATACAGACATTTCCCACAAGTAAATCATACTGCTTTGACTGGTAAACTAATCAAGAAACAAACTGAAAGGAATAATCATACAGCTTCATATTTCAGAAAGTTCAGTTTCTTCCTTCTCTCGCTATCATCTCGTAATGCCTGCGATAAAACCCCAAAGGCTTATGGGGAAAGTAGATAAAACGCAGCCGGCTATTGTAATGAGAGAGGTGTGAACGAAGACAGAACTAGAAGAATCAATGAAAGATGAAACACCTTAGCTAGAGCTTTCCTATTCATGGGAGCAGACTCACTTTCCCCTGCAATCCATTCTTGGGTCGGTTTAAGTTTCAAGAAACCACTTTCATCATCATCTGCGCCATCCGTCAAGCTCTCCTTCATATAGAACATAAAACAGATATAAGAACAAAAGTAACAGTTGCAAGTGAGAAAATTTCCGCCATGATGAAAGCTACAAATTTGTGAGATTTCAGAGCGCATGGAAAATGTACATAAAGCTATATAATTGGAACATGATAATATATCTCTCAAACTATTCCTGAATACATAATAAGAGTTTTTAAATCGTCAAAAGAAAACTAAGCTCACTGTCATGTTCTTGACGATGTACTTATAATTTACAACTTAAGAGCTAAAAAACCTACAGCTTGATCACCTAGCTAAATTACTAATGAACATATGAAAGAAAACAAGCTTTAATCACATTCATAATACAATCAAAAGAAAGATTTATTGCTCTCAAAACCACTAATCAGTAAGCATAAACATGTATATCCATTACTTTTTCTAAGCTAGCACATAGTTTACCTGATTATCTAGTCCAGTAGCTGATGAGGCTCCATTAGAGTTAAGATCAATAGATTCGAGAATTTCTCTTAGCCAGAGCCTATCAGAAACTTTGGAAATGAAATCTCCATTTTCTTCTCTGTCTTTCAAGAACATTTGCAGCACATCCTCCTCCACAAGCTCACTCACTAAAAACAACAAAGAATCCTCAAATTTTCAAAAGCTAAGGAAAAAAGAGGAAACCATGAAAATCATTTGAGCATGAACATTCATCGTGGAAATAAAATGTAGAGAGGGCGAGAAAGAGAATAATGTTACCAGAGCGAGAAGCGGCATTAAAGGCGGACAGGCGTGGGGATTTCCTGTTCGGCGGCTTCTGAAGGAGGTACGGCGGAGTAAGCCTCACGTGCGGTGGATGAATAGAGCCGCCGGAAAACCACGCAGCGGCGGAAATCGAGAGAGTCTCCATGTGAGAGTGCGACGGCCTCTGTGGTAAGTAACAGCAAGCTTATCCGACTTTGATGGAAAGAAAAAATATTACAAAACAAGACTCTTATTATTCATATATTTTAGTTTCGCCTCTTCATATATTTTTATGACTATTGAGTCCTGTTTAGACATTTGTCGGAAATTTTTTATTTTTGCCGATCTGATCTTGTAAATCCTAATTTTCTAAATGAAATTCCAAAGGGGTGTATTGAACTATGAATTTCAAAAGACTTAAATTTTTTTTTATAAAATCTTTTGTTATTCAACTAAGAATTTAAAAATATTTTTACAAATTTAGTATTATTGAACCTGAAATTTATGTTAAATCACTTAAAATCATTTAAAATATTTTGTTATTCAAATAACAGTTTGTTAAAATCATATCAAATCTACTGTTATTAAAAATATTTTAAATATTGAGATTTTAATGATTGCAGAAAATTTTATAAGATTTTAAAAGATTTTTTAGTTTAAAATAAAAATTCAAATCTTATAGTTTTATGTGGTATTGTAGGATATTTTAATACAAAATCACAACAATTTTTTTTAAATCATCAAAACCATCAAAATCACATAAAATTTTAATTAAATCCAAGTCATTTTAAACTTCTAGTTCAATACACCCCTCCAAATCTTCACTATTTTTCTCTTTCCACTATTTTTTCTAGTGACTAGTGTCAGAGCAGAGTAGGCTCCGGAAAATCAGAAAATTGTTTCCTCTAATTTATTCCTTTCATTTTTATAATTGAAAAGTGGGGTGATTACGTAAAAGAAGTGGAATATACGGGCCATTGCTGCAATACAAATTAAGATATAAATGTAGAAAAGGAGGGTTTCGCCAATTCGGAATAAACATCAAAGCTCCACGAACTCTTCCGCCGTCGTCGTCGGAGAATATTATCAAAGGACCTAAATATCTCAGAGGTGACTCAGAAGGACAACGCTAACCGTTGACGGAGATGGAGAAAGTAAGAATTGAAGAAATTCAGTCCACCGCGAAGAAACAGCGGGTTGCTACTCACACTCATATCAAAGGCCTTGGCCTCGAGGTTCTCTTCTTCTCCTCTCTCTGTCTCCACTGAGTATCTCTCTTTTAATCTAGTTGATTGCAGTAGTATGTTCGCATTGCTCGAGGTTCGTCCGGGTTTAGGGTTTTAAAGCTAATTGCTTCGTTTGGTACGCTCAGAGACTCTTGGGATAACGTTTCTAGATATATTGCAGTAGGTTTCGAGTTTAGGGTTTAAGTTTTAATCTTTCTAAAGGTTTTGTAGCTAAATGTTTTGAGACTCGTACATCTATACCCCAGATTTTGATTTGCAAAGTTTCAATTTTTAAATGCATCTATTGTGCTGAAGGATGCTTTGATATAGGTTCTAGTTTCGATCTTGAACCTCAGGCTGAAGGATGTTTTTAGACCCTTAGCATTGCTTTTTTGGTGGTTATAGTTCTGGCTCTTTTCTTTTACTAAAACTAATTTCTCTAGCATTAGTGTGATCTCTTTCTATGGCCTGGAGTATTATTTCCATTGCTAATTCTGTGTCTCCGTTTCTAGCCAACCGGATTTCCTATACCATTGGCTGCTGGATTTGTCGGCCAACTCGAGGCTAGAGAGGCAGCTGGTCTTGTAGTGGACATGATAAAACAGAAGAAAATGGCTGGTAAGGCTCTTTTGCTGGCTGGACCTCCGGGAACCGGGAAAACAGCATTGGCTCTTGGAATATCCCAAGAGCTGGGAAGTAAGGTAATCACAGATGTCTTTATCTTGCATCTTTTCTATGCCATGTATCCACATTTCGTACATGGTATGAAGACAATTTTATTCACGTTTAGCTTATGTTATATGTATTGTTTCTTGTTTGCAGGTTCCTTTTTGCCCAATGGTTGGATCTGAGGTTTACTCATCGGAGGTCAAGAAAACTGAGGTTCTCATGGAGAATTTTAGACGTGCCATTGGGCTACGTATCAAGGAAACCAAAGACGTCTACGAAGGAGAGGTGTGCTGCTAATTTTCAGTTTTTTGTCTTGTGTTGTTGTGTAGTGATATGTCTTTTTCCGTCGGATTCTTAGCATGTTTTCCTTGAGTTCTAGGTTACGGAGCTGTCCCCAGAAGAAACTGAAAGTCTTACTGGAGGTTATGGCAAAAGCATCAGTCATGTCATCATTGGACTCAAGACAGTCAAAGGAACCAAACAACTGAAGTTGGATCCCACTATATACGATGCCTTGATCAAGGAAAAGGTTAGTTGTTTGACTTCTTTGCATCTGGTATTGTTTTCATCAGTTTGGTTCCAGGTCAAAACAAATTATCTTGTGCCACGAATTACCAGATTATTATGTCCTGAAGCTCTTTTATTTACTGTTCGACTCTCAGGTAGCTGTTGGTGATGTTATATACATTGAAGCAAACAGCGGAGCTGTCAAGCGAGTGGGTAGAAGTGATGCTTTTGCCACTGAATTCGATCTTGAAGCAGAAGAATATGTTCCACTTCCAAAGGGAGAGGTTCACAAAAAGAAAGAGATAGTGCAGGTTTACCTTCTGTGACCTTTGCTTATCACAAGAACTCTCCCTTCTGTGTAGCAGTAATTATCATCATTGTCAATGTTACCTTTTTTGGATTTGTTTAATGTGTTTTAATCTTATGTTGTACATTCCTCCTTGTGGTAGCCTCTAAAAGCTTTATTCACTTTGGTTAGGATGTCACGCTTCAAGATCTGGATGCAGCAAATGCTCGACCACAAGGTGGGCAGGATATACTTTCCTTGATGGGCCAAATGATGAAACCCCGGAAGACTGAGATCACTGATAAGCTGCGGCAAGAAATTAACAAGGTGATCTTCTTCACTGAGACCTAAATTACACTTGTTTAAAATTTGCTAAAGGACTAATAGTAAATGGTGTATGATTATTGCAGGTCGTGAACCGTTATATAGATGAAGGTGTTGCAGAGCTTGTTCCCGGAGTTCTATTTATCGATGAGGTATTTTCTATATAAGTTTTCTCATTCCACCATATTGATCTTTCTCAGGACTCATGAGCAGTAATTTAACTTCCCTAAGTCGCAAAACTTTAGGTTCATATGCTTGATATGGAGTGCTTTTCTTACTTAAACCGTGCTCTGGAGAGCTCGTTGTCTCCAATAGTGATATTTGCAACAAATAGAGGAGTCTGCAACGTAAGGTGAGGAGAAACACTAGATCTTAATATATATAAATTAACATTTTTCTTCTTTTGAAATCATGTGAATTTGGGTTTAACTTAGTGCTGTGATTCAAAATATTTGCAGAGGGACTGATATGCCGAGTCCTCATGGAGTTCCTATTGACTTGTTGGATCGGTTGGTCATTATCCGGACCCAAATCTATAATCCTTCTGAAATGATACAGGTTACTCAGTTGTCATTTGTTTTTTGGATTTCAATTAATTAACAACATTCTAATAGATTTGTTATGTGGCCAGATTATAGCCATTCGTGCGCAAGTAGAAGAGCTAACAGTGGATGAAGAATGCTTGGTCCTACTTGGGGACATTGGGCAAAAAACATCGCTAAGGTTTAGGACTGAACTAGCACCATTGCTTCTCTGCAAGAATTTTTCCTTCTCTAAACTTTTTTGTGCTTTTGCTTTCAGGCATGCGGTTCAGCTTTTGTCTCCTGCCAGCATCGTGGCGAAAATGAATGGACGTGACAGTATCTGCAAGGTAAATCTTAGAACACAATAAAGCAGTCTATGAATGAATGTTATGGTTGTTGATCTCTTGGTATTTTTGACAGGCTGATATAGAGGAAGTAACATCACTTTACCTTGATGCCAAATCTTCAGCAAAGCTTTTGCACGAGCAACAAGAAAAATACATCTCATGAGAACGAACCCTAATCGAATGCGACCAAAAACGAAAGAGAAACATTTTTTATTATCTTTTTGCTCTGGCTGCTTCTCTTTTTAGCTATTTTGTAATGCCTCTGAGATGGAGAAATATAAATTTAATGGGATAGAATTGGTTTCTGTGGGACCAGAGTGGTGATTCGAATCTATCTTTTGTTCCGTCAGTTTATATTTACTTGCCAAATCCTGAATTCGAAATTCATTACAATTATGCTATAAAATTATTGTTCGAAGAGCTATTCATTATAATTACTAGAAACTGTCTTAAAGATGCTAGTGAAAGGGAATAATAAAGTTTAAAAAGTAAACACACACTAAGTTTTCTTTCTTAATTTCGGTGTATTAATTTCGAATTACACCGATCACAAACGTATAAATCAAATCCCGTTGAATTACCGCTTTATTCGGTACTATGAACTCTTTAGAAAAAACTAACCATGAGCTAATAAAAGTAAATCAAATCCTATTGAATTACCGCTCTATTCAGTACCATGAACACTTTAGAAAAAACTAACCATGAGCTAAATTTTCCATGAGCCTGGCCTTGAGCTAAACTCCTCATAAACCTAGACTTTGTTCTTCAGAATCTCTGTACCACATCACATCCAATATACCAAAACACTCTCACATGTACGTCAACACAAACGCACCAGTAAGCTTGAACACCATAAGTACACATCGTGAAACTATGTCGCACACGATCACCAACATAAACCACTCTTTCTTTTGGGTCTTTTGTGGTCACAAGAACAACTTTCTCTAAGGCCACGTCCTCCATATATATCATATTGAATCTTGACTTCCAAGCCTCTTCAATCGCCCAAATATAATATTTTCTCTTTGTTAGAACATTCCAAATATTTTTAAGAAATATTCTCTTTTTCCTTTTTCTTCTCCTAAAAATATGTACACTCAAAAACTGTTATATTCTTTCCAATATTTTCATTGATCTCATCTAACAACTCATAAATCGAATCACATCATAGAAATTCGTTCATATCTCATCAATCGATCATATTCACGTCCTAAATCACGTCTTATACTACCTTTTGTCCTATGCCGTATACTATTTTGTGTACCACTCTGAAACTAGTACATCGAATGTATCTTCAGCTAGCTGGATGTCATGTTTTACATTTAGCCTTTCAATAACTTTCTTCCCATAACTTTACGATTTTTTTCAGCTTCATCATCAATCTTTTAGAGACGCTCAACTAGTTATTTTGCTTTGCTTTGGGCAGATTATCTGGCTGATATGACGATCATATGACTGCAATTATGTTTCTGACTTTCTGTGTGAACGTAATCAATCGTTCGTGAGCAAAGCTGGGCCGACCTGTTAATTCCTTCCCTTGTCCTTTTAATATATGTTCTGCAAAGACTACATATCTGTTGCTTAACATTATTAGTTTCTTTTTATTGTGTATTGGTAACGATCATTTGAACAAATCTGGTTAAAAGACTTTTCTCAAGAGCTTTTGTGTTATTTTTCTTTGCTAAGATTCTATATTTGCGTGCTTATGCGTTATTTATAACATATATAAGATCTTAGAATTATGTAATTGAGATTCTAAAACAATTATTGATAAGATTCTATAATTGCGGACTTATGCGTTATAATAGTTGTTTTCATAATGTTAGAATTATGTAAGATCTTACCCTAAATAAAGCATTCATATACACAAGTACTTCTAAAATGATAATAATGTAACAAGTAAAGTTTGGCTCCACAAAAAAGGTGGGGGACCTTTTTCTTTATTACCTATCTTAGTAACTAATGGATTAAAGATAAATATGAAATCGTCTACGTAATAAAATATAATTTTTTAGTAACCTAAGTTCAAAAAACCTAAGTTAGAAAAAGGCAAACCCAAATTCAAATATATATAATTTGAAGAGAAACAAAATTATTTCTGAAAAATCCCAAAGAACGACAACAACGGAAATTAGTTGTTCTTACTCGGATTCTCCTCAATATTTGAGTTTTTAGTTCTGTATGATTTTTTATTTATTTTAGAAGGCATTATAGACTGATAAAAATTGTTTTTATGCATATGTTATTTAATTTTCTAGACTGTATTAACATGTTAAATTTTTCTTTTTAAAGGCTGTAATTAGTTATATAGAATTACCATGAACTCAATTGATTATCTTTTGTTTTATAACATCTTTTATTACTATATGGAACAATTAAGAACCATTAGTATGTTCAAATAAAAAATATACTTATATAGATAAAGATTTCATTATATGTTTTCATATGTGAATATATAAGTATATACTGATACACAAAAGTTGGAAGGAATTGCGATCATTTCATAAAATTAAAGTACATAATTAGGTCAACATGGATAGGAAAACTGTATGGGTTTCATGTTTAATGATAAATATTTATTTTGGGGGAGAAATTGATCTTAATTTTAGTTTATTTGAAAACGAAGTGTTTTTTTTTTGTTCACATGTGGATTTTATTTCTCCTAATCCAACTAAAATGACAATACATAAGTATAAACAAAAAAGTGGAAATTCATGAAGAAAAAGAGAGTATGATAAGTTGTTAATCAAATGATCCAACATATTTTTTTTTTTTCACAGGGATATCCGACTGCATCATTGTCTCATTTTCATGTTTTCGATCTTAAATATCAGAAAAATCACATCTAATTAAAATCAAAATGCATTTTTTTATTTTCGAATCTCTTGATTTTGGTCTCCTCCTTGTGAGTTACATTTCATGTTGTTCTATCTTATAGATAATATTACCATTCCAAGCTTTTTTAGCGTCGCTTTGAAAACTTCCAAAATGAGTAAGCAATCATGTAATGTGCTGTAAATTTGTTGAGAGAATCCAAAATATTGACCAACGGTATCGAGTTCCAAGTCTCCAGTTATGAGGTTGAAATCCTTGTTTTTTCAACGTCAGTTAAAATTTAATCTCATAATAGTAGAATTATCAAAATTTTTGGGAGAAATTGATCTTAATTTTAGTTTATTTTGAGAACAAAGTGTTTTTTTGTTCATGGGTGGATTTTATTTCTCCAAATCCATGCATGACACTAAAAAGACAATATATGAGTATACACAAGAAAGTGGAAATTCATCAAGAAAATGAGAGTATGATAATTTGTTATCAAATGATCCAACATAAACATTTTTCATGTCCTAAATCTAAAATCTTAGAAAATTACATATATTCATAATCATTTGTTGAATTCTTTCTTTTTTCAGACAACTCCAATTTCTTCGAACAACTTTTTTATCATTGGACTGTCACAAACATTAATATTATGTCTCATCCATACTTTTTTTAATGAAAGCAAAAAATTTATATTGAAACTAGGAAACTAAGTCCAAGCCAAAGTGTGCAAAACGAAAACTAACATTTTAAAATATAATAATAATGTTGATACTTGAACGGAGATGCGTTACGGAGTACATCCCATGTAAGACCACTAGGACGATCATTGAAGCTAGCAATTACTTCTTCACTTGATTTAACATAAAAGATTTTTGAACTCACCACCTCAAATGTCTTTGGACAAATTAGAAATGCTCCAAAAAACATACTCTTTTGTCAAACTCTAAGTCGAAGAGAACATATCCATCGCAGTCGTAATTGTAGTAATTTGCACAAAGAAAATTATATTGATAAATATTATACTAAGAAAATTTTTTTTTGAGAATAACTCTTTTGGATTGGGTTCCATCACACCATCATCGTTACTTGGGATACAAAATAATGATTAGAGGTCTACACAAGTAGATAAAAATGAAGCAGAAACAAGTCGTTAGATAATCTTTTAGGATATCTCCAAAAGTGACTCTAAAACTTCATTTTTTTGGTTTACTAGAAAACTTCAAAACTTCAAATTTTGAAGATGTGAATAGTGCAACCTCAAATTTGAGGTTTCACTATTCACAACTTCAAACTTTTTATTTTAGTCTCTAGAAGTTTTAATTTCACTAATCATTCTATTAATTATGTTTGTTTATCATTATAGTCCAAAATATTACATATCTCATAAATTCTTATATATATGATTATTAAATTAATTACCACACATATAATTATACCTAAACTTTAAAATTAAAATAAAATAATATTGCATAAAAAATTAAATAAAACAAATTATCAAAACAATAAAACCAAATTTTACACAACAATAATATTACATAAAACAATTTAATACAACAATAATATTACATTAATAAGTAAATTTAATGCAAAAATAAAGCATCACAAGAAAATAATTTAACATGAGCACATAAATATTACACAAATTAAAATACTATAACAATGCTAATATGTGGGCAAATTTTATTCTTGTAGCAAAACACCCTCAAACTTCATTTTACTTTTTTTTTTTTTGAAATACATCTTCATTTTACTTTTTGAAGTTGCTTTTTGGAGATGCACTTAATCACCTTCACCATTCCAGTTCCAACATCTTTGTAAAGGTGTTGAATATCCTCACCATTGGCCATCTTTCACTAAGCAAAAGAGAATGAAACCGAAGGAATCAGATAAGCCTACGAAATAAATGATATGAGCTAATTTGTTTTGTCAAATAAAAACACTGAATATCAATGATTTAGATCATATAAAGTTAGGATGGGTTTAACACTTTACAGATGTTAAAAAGAACAGAGTCCAAACTCACT
Organism: Orychophragmus violaceus; assembly: GCA_030180135.1. Taxonomy (NCBI): domain Eukaryota; kingdom Viridiplantae; phylum Streptophyta; class Magnoliopsida; order Brassicales; family Brassicaceae; genus Orychophragmus; species Orychophragmus violaceus. Next base: position 11,178,153 of record CM058237.1, on the reverse strand, counting down.
TATAAACATCGACCCACTAGATCAAGCGACCATACAAACAAATTAAGCATGGAATCATTTAGAACGGACTGATGGACCCAAGCAATAAGAACCTCTGAAATCCATAGATCTAAAGCATAAACCTTAAGATATCAACGAATAATTCAGAATCACAAACAAAGATATCAAAGATGTGACATATCTAGCAAAAGAACAATAACCAACAATTTCAAAATTTCAAGTCAGTAAACTTATGTGGAAGGACTCAATTGTGTAGATCATGGCGGGGTCAGGAGACTTGCAAGTATTTCAGTTGTTTAGATTTCTCCTCTTCTGCTAACTATGGCACTCTGATAGGTTCTAAGTTTTACCCTATTCTAAACTGCAAGTGCACAGTATAGTCAATGTAGTATGTAGGGTTATCGAATCCACAGGGACACTTGGTCTCAATAGAATCAGAAACGTAGAGATTAATACTAGAAATAAGCAGATGGTGAAGTAAATAAATTGCGAAGCAAGAAAGTAAACAGTAGCAAGTTGGTTGTGAAAGCAATAAACTAAAAGCGTCAAGCCTAGGGTATTCTCAGGAAATCAGACAAGCAGACAAGCTAATCAGTTAGGATCTAATTAAACTCAGTTCTAGAACTCAAATCACGGAAATAGAATTAACCAAATCTCTTTGCGAAAACTCTCTAAGTCTAAGTGCAGTAACCCAAATCTCTTTGCAATTACTAACAGATTAAACTAGCATTAAGTTCAAGTTCGATATGTTCACAATTAAACTAAACCAAATCTCTTTGCGAATAATTTAATTGCTCAACCTAAATAGTTCAGATTCTAAAACACACTCTCGTGTCGAATTTAGCAACCTAAGATCTAGATTCTAATTGATCAGGTTAGAACTAGCTTTAAGCACAATTTAGTTTGAAGAACATTCTAATCATATGAATCCTTAACTGAATTAAACAAGTCTAGCAAGTCATCAAACCCTAATGAGAAACCCTAAACTTAACTATGGATCTACTCATACATGATTGATGAAAACATAATCATAGAAATAATAGATTGCATATAAGAGAATAAAATATCAAAGGGGTTCGAAATCTTCTCCAAAATAAGTGAATACAGGAAATAGATCAGCCCTAAAAGCTCTAAAAATCTCTTAGCTCTAAGTATGAAAGCGTAAGTAAATTAAACACCAAAATCCTCTATATATAAGCTTAATCTCGGCTGGGGCTTCTGTGTAAATACTGGAACTATTCTGGGCCTCTTTGCAAATCTTCATAACTTGTTAAACCGACGTGTACGGCCCATCTCGCTAGTGTGTCGACCGATGCACAAGGTGTGTCGGTCGATGCTTGATCAATAAATCGGACAGTGAGTTAAGCTCTCGGCCAAAACGTCCCAAAAGTCCTAAAATGCTCCAAATATCTCCAATTAGCTCCAAACCTGATTAAACCTGTAAAAGACTCTAAACGAACACAAAAGACACTAAAAACACATCTATATCATGGTATAAAATGGGTAAAAACCATGATATATCAACTCCCCCACACTTAGCCTTTGCTTGCCCTCAAGCAAAACAGAGAACTAAAATGTAGTGAAGAGGTTTGAAAACTCTTCAGAAACTCATTTTGTCGTAGAAGCAGCAGCATTCAGATTCCCCTTAGTAATCCACATGAAAGAATCAATCCACAGACATCAAGACCAACATATACTTCCCCCACACTTAGCAACTGTCCTAAGTAAACGCCACAATCACATTCACGCATTCAAATTCTCCCTACTGACTTCTGCATATATTTAAGTGCGGTCTCACCTAAGGGGTATCGATCTAAAGGCACATGGATTCTTACCTTGCCATCTCTAGACCACCAAACTGTCTTTCTATAATCCCTTTCTTCTCTTTCCCTTCCTTAACAACTGATTTTTCCCCACTGGGTATCATTTTATTTTTTTTATCAGTGTTCTTCCCGTTTTGGGGTGTACTTTGGACACATTCCATGGATCACATGAGAGAAAATAGTGTTTGCTACCATTCCCATGACCACTTCGGAGTTACTAACTCATCCTCAGTTTATTATCTTTTTTTTTTACTTTATGGAAGGGGAGAAGGGAACCAAATAGGACAGGTTTACAGGCTGTGTCAGAACCAACAAGGGAGTCCGACATAAAGTATACCAAGCCCTTAGGTGAGAAATCTAAAGTCAGGATTAAATTGAAGTCAGTAAAAGATCCTTTGATACCTGAAGCGATGTGGGTGTTCTTAGTAGGCTGATCTGTGTCTGGGTTTTCTAATAGTCATAGATAATCTGCAGCTTCATCCCAATGGTTACTTAAGTTCCTGCAAATGCTTCTAATCTTCTCAAAAAATCATTGTTTCCTACTTAAACAAATTTTGACTCAAAAAACAAATTTTTATAATTTAACTGACTCTAAGAAAACAAAAGAAAGTAATTAGTAGAACCTCCCCCACACTTAAGACACACTGTCCCCAGTAGTGTCAAGCAAGGGATTGGTTAAAAGAAAGAAAAGAAAAATTTGTTAATGGAATGGTTAGTTCTCTCGGGTTTTTACCTCTGTCGCAGTCAGGCATCGATCGTTGCACTAGGTGCACCGACCGTTGCTGTGCGATTTTCGTTGGGGATCGATCGTTGCTCAAGACCGCAACGATCGCTGCAATGCAATTATTTCGTATTGTGACGATCGACACAATGGTGTGTCGATCGACGCACTGCGATTTCACGAACAGTCAGCAAGTTAGCAGGTTAATCCGTCGGTTTTTGTCAGTTTCGAATCCTGCAAGCTGAAAACACTAGAAACAGAGTAAAACCCATGCAACAAATGTATCTAATCAAGCATAAACCATCCAAACATAGTAGCAAACTAAAAATCAAAAGGAAAAAGTGCAAAGGAAAAGAGAAAGAAAAATCAGAACCGAATGTCTGGAAATGGAGATCAATCTCACTCGCTCACATCATCTATACCGGCATAAGGATCAGCATCGGGGTCTTCTGGAGAACGCTGTCTGCGACGTCGGTCAGGTACGGGCTGATGAATATGTGGCTGTCTCCTGCAAGTGCAGCCACGCATCCACTCCCAAACGGTCCTCCAGATCTCATCACTACGCTCTCTCCACTCAGCCTCGGACATATCACAGTAGGCAACTGTCATCTCAGGATAAGGGCCAAGGTCAGCCGGGGCAGCAGGCGCAGGGGCAGGCGCAGGGGCAGCAGAAGTCGAAGCTCGTGAGGAAGGCTCTCCCAGCGGATAAGCCATAGAAGGAATCCCACGCTGCGCAGACTCAGGAGGCTGAAATCTCAGAGCCTCTAATGTGTCAATCTGTGTCCATCTAGCAGCAGGAAGCTCTATACCAGTCCTCCCAGTGGTCGGGTCATGATAAACCCAAACGCGCCCCTCCTTGAGCCAGGTAGCGCTCTGCAAATGACTGAAGTCTAGGAACTCCTGGGCTCTATCACGCTCCGTGCCATGTAGAGGAATTCCGCAATGCATAAAAATGGGAGTAAGCAAGCTCCCTACCGTCTCTGTACTAGCTCCATCAAAAGGCTTCGTCTGCAGATCACATAAATGTAAAGCAAAGACAGCTCCCAAGTTGAGACCCGTAGTAGGATCTCTCACGCCATAACCTCTAAACTGGTCTCTCATCCCCCTGAACAACAGCTCCATCTCATATTTGCGCATCTTGTTGGCCTCAAACTTGCAAAGCAAGCTCCAACATAAGATACGCGAGACATATCGCAGCACCGGATGTCTCATCTGCACTACTGGTGTGGTCCTGGAGATGTATCGACCGGAGCCAATACTCTCCCAGAATGTGCGAGCCTCAACTGGATCCCACTCAAGTGGCATGGCGATGCGCCTCGGCTCGGTACTGAATCCGTAGATCCTGCAGAGATCTAGTAGAGGAATCCGATATCTGACTCCTCAACTCATGAAGGTAAATGTACCTCCTGTAGCGCTCCTGCTATCGGGATCTGAGTAAACCACTCTGCAAGTGACCAATAACTGCCTGACCAGCTCATGATAGAGATCATAAGGTCGCATTGGCATTGTCCCTAGACCAATGCCTCTGCACACTGTAAGTACCTGCCCATCAATCCCTAGAGTCTTGCAGGTGGAGTAGTCAGCGAACTTGGTTGGCTTGATGGTCATCCCACACCAACCACTGTAGAGAAGCGAATCAAACTCATCCCACTGGTCAAGCAGTGGTCGCTCTGTGAAGTCATCAGACTTGAAGAAACGTGTAAGATCCTCTGGCCACTGTCTGGTCGTCTGAATCTCAGTCGCGTCTGCTCTAGGCCAAGGCAAAGCGACTGGCGGTCCGTTTCTCACGTAAGGTGCAGGTTGCTCTGACTCTCTGTGAAACCACTCAGGTGGTGGGATGTATTGTCGCGTTGTTGTAGAAGCTGTGGCTCGCTTCTTGCGGGGTTGCCTTTGAGACGCCATCTGCAAAAGAAACAAAGTTCAAACAATAATAAGTCTCGGCAATTTCTCTGTGAAATCGCGAAGCATCGACCGTTGCATCTAAGGCATCGATCGTTGCAAGGCGATTTCACTTTATCGAACATTTCCCAAAATCGCAAAGCAACGACCGTTGCTCGAGAGCAACGACCGTTGCAAGGCGATTTTGCCGCAAACAAATCATCAAAATCAGTTCAAATCCAAGCCACATTGCCTCAAATCAGTTCAAAATCATCATCCATCACCCTAAATCAGTCTAATCACGCATGCATCATCAATTTTCGGTTCAAAAATCAACAACCCTAAAATAAAATCCAATCCGAAAAGTTGAGAAATAGAAGTTCTTTACCTTGGATTCGTGAGATATGAGCTACAGACAAGGGTTTAGAGTGTGAAATAGGAAGTATTATCAATTGAAACCAAGGAAAATGATGAGAATTTTCGATTTTGGGTGTGGAGCTTTCGGTTGTACGGATGATCGGAAATGAGAAAGAAAAGAGAAGAGAAAGGGTTTAAGGCACTTACCTGGTCGTGGGTGCAACGACCGTTGCTTTAGGGGCAACGACCGTTGCTGGTCAAATCAAAATTGATTTTCCGGTTTAGCGCATACCTTAATTTTGCAATTGAACCAATTGCAACGACCGTTGCTTAGGAGCAATGATCGTCACAATGCGATTACCCCTCTTCGTCGAATCTCCTTGCAACGACCGGTGCACAAGTGCATCGATCGTCACATATCTCCAGAATCGAGTTCTGCATCTGAAACTTAGCAAAAACAAAAACAAAAACGTGAAATCCTAAGAAAAACACCAAAAATAAGAAAGAAAAACAACTAAACCTAACAGTGGGTTGCCTCCCACTCAGCGCTTGTTTAAGGTCATTAGCTTGACCGGACGCACAAGATCTTTCAGGCACCAAGAGATCCTGACAGAGACTTTTTCTGTCTCTGTTCAAGTCTCCTCATCCAAGGTGGAGAATAAGCTGTTGCAGAATGCTCATGTCCAAGAAAAGATGGAGTAAAATGTGCTCCAGGATCTAGAATCACAGTGTCATCCGGCTGCTTTTCATCTGCATCCATGATTGTGAATGTCTGCCCATCTATCAGTGGCTTTCGCAGCTTCTCCATCTCATATCGCAGCGGCTCGTCTCCCAGGTGGAGGTCTATTAGACTCTGTCTAACATCAATCACAGCTCCTGCTGTTGCCAAGAATGGTCTTCCAAGCAGCAATGCTTCATCAGGATCGCAGTCATACTTCAGCACAAGGAAGTCTGTCGGAACTAAGTAGTTTCCAACTCTCACTGGAATGTCCTTTAAGAGTCCTTCCGGAACTCGTATAGACTGATCAGCTAGGACAAGAGAGGTCCTAGTAGGATAAAAATCCAGCATCCCCAGCTTCTCTGCCACAGAATAAGGCATCATACTTCCAGCAGCTCCTAAGTCACACAGAGAGCGTCTAAAACTATCCTCAAAGATAGAGAAATCAAGCACAAAGACTCCAGGGTCAGGCAGCTTCTTCGGGATCTTGTTTAGTAGCACCTCACTAATGTGTTGGGGAACTATAATCACCCAGTCTCTCAGCTCTTCATCTAAAGGTAGCATCTTGTTTAAGTACCTCTGCACACAGGGATGATAAGGTGGATCATCAGAAGTTGGAATTTCTTCCAATTCTTCACCAATCTCCTCTAGCTTCTTAAGCTCTTCAATTTCTTGTTTAATCACTTCAGATACTGAGGAGTGTTGTCTAACAATCTGCGCATAAATCTCCTGTTGAGAGATCTCAGAGACTCCAGTGAATAAGTGATCAAGCTCCAACTCAGCATCTATGCCATTATCAGCCGACAGTTCTGTCTGTTCTCGCCCTGCAACGACCGACACTAAGGGTGTGTCGATCGTTGCAACTCTGTGTTCACAACTTTCACCCGAGAGTTTTTCTCCAAAATCCGAAAATTCTTCCTCCTCTACCAATTCAGCTGTACTTAGCTCGAATTTTTCGCCTTGGTGAGACCCATCATTAATGTACACAGACCAGGCCTTAATGTGAGTGTCTGCAACTCCTTTTCCCTTCATAGAACTGAAAATCTGATTCACCTGAGTGTCCAGCTGCTTCACATGAGTGCTTAGAGTCTCAAACTTCCCATTGAGATTCTCATAAACTGCATCCATCTTCTTGTTACTGTCCACAGAAATCTTGTTCTGGCTCTCCAGTACATGTTCCAACATTGTTTCTATCCTAGTCTCAAAAGCAGTGGTTGCAGGAGGTGCCTGATAAGATGAAGATCCGTAGGTTCTCTGAGCACTCTGTCCATAAGGCTTCTGAAAATTACTAGTCTGTCCAAAGCTTGAAGCCTGTGAAGGCACCTTTCTGTCCTCCACCGGAAAATCTGTTCCCAGATTGATATCCAAATCTGTTTCCTTGGAAACCAGATCCTCCGATGTAATTCACATCTTCTTCCTGAGTGTCCTCCTCAGTCTGAATTACTTCTACTTCTTGAGCAAAGTGGACAGCTTTCTTTTCACCTAGAAGATTGCAGATTTTGTCCATCCTGGATCTCAATTCAGCCATCTCTGAGATATCAATACTTCCACCAGATTTCTTCCTCCTCTCATCCATAGTCTTGCAACTGTTGCTGCTTATTAAATTCTCAATCAACTGCTTAGCTTGTGTAGGAGTCCTGGTGTTGAAGTTAGCATTACTGGAGTTATCCAGCGCAGACTGATATGGCAGATCTATGCCTTTGAAGAAAATACCTAGCAATGTGACTTCACTGAATCCATGGTGTGGGCAGTCACGCTGATACTTCCTAAATCTCATCCAAGCAGTTTTTAAAGGCTCCACAGCTCCTTGGGAAAATGTGAGAATGTCCTGTCTGGACTGGTCTGAACGCGCATCATCGTAGAAATGTCTCAGGAACTCACTTTTCAGTGCTGCCCAAGTGGTAAACTGACCAGGTGCCAGTTACTTCAGCCATGCACTAGCGTCTCCAGCGAGACTGTAAGGAAAGAGCTTAAGGAACAGATAATCTTGGCAAACTCCAGCCAAACAGCCATGCACTACCAAGAGCTTAAGGAACAGATAATCTTGGTAAACTGACCAGGTGCCAGTTACTTCAGCCATGCACTAGCGTCTCCAGCCAAACAGCCATGCACTAGCCTCAAATGAATCAATGTGGTCCATAGGCTGCTCTGTTGGATGTCCATGGAAAGCATTCTGTTTCAGCAGCGAGTAGTAGATGGTCTTGATCTCAAAATCCTCCCTCTCGAAACCAGGAAGTACTAAGGCTGTTTGGTTTCTATGAAACTCATCTGGTCTGTTGTAATCAGCCAAAGTCCTTTCATGGACAATCAGCTGTCTACCTTGAGCTTGACCTTGCGCATGCGGTTGTGGCTCAGGTGGGTCAGGGATCACGTTCCCTTCAGCATCAACCCGATGCCCAGCAGCATTGTACGGGTTGTTATCTTGGTCCCTCAGGGTACCTTCAGCATCTGGTATCAAGATCAGACGTTCTCGTACCATTCTCTCTCTCTTTTCTCTTCTGATAGTTCTTTCTAGACGTCCAAGTTCCACTAGTCCGAGATTAACTAAGCTCGAGTTCGGATTACTTCGAGTTTTCTGCGTTGGCATAAACTGTCTGTAATCGTCCAGCAACGATCGATGCTATCAGTGCAACGATCGATTCAATCTCAAATCGCCTAGTGACGATCGACGCAAGGGATGCAACGATCGACGCAAGGCGAGAGTCGTACCTGCGACAGAAAGAAACAGAGAAAAGTTTAGCAAATTATGAAAAAAACGAAAAAAAAAAACAAAAACAAAAAGGAAAATTTCTAGTAAAAACCCTAAGTTCGGTCCTATCGAAGACTCTAAGAGTCCCCGGCAACGGCGCCAAAAACTTCATAGGTTCTAAGTTTTACCCTATTCTAAACTGCAAGTGCACAGTATAGTCAATGTAGTATGTAGGGTTATCGAATCCACAGGGACACTTGGTCTCAATAGAATCAGAAACGTAGAGATTAATACTAGAAATAAGCAGATGGTGAAGTAAATAAATTGCGAAGCAAGAAAGTAAACAGTAGCAAGTTGGTTATGAAAGCAATAAACTAAAAGCGTCAAGCCTAGGGTATTCTCAGGAAATCAGACAAGCAGACAAGCTAATCAGTTAGGATCTAATTAAACTCAGTTCTAGAACTCAAATCACGGAAATAGAATTAACCAAATCTCTTTGCGAAAACTCTCTAAGTCTAAGTGCAGTAACCCAAATCTCTTTGCAATTACTAACAGATTAAACTAGCATTAAGTTCAAGTTCGATATGTTCACAATTAAACTAAACCAAATCTCTTTGCGAATAATTTAATTGCTCAACCTAAATAGTTCAGATTCTAAAACACACTCTCGTGTCGAATTTAGCAACCTAAGATCTAGATTCTAATTGATCAGGTTAGAACTAGCTTTAAGCACAATTTAGTTTGAAGAACATTCTAATCATATGAATCCTTAACTGAATTAAACAAGTCGAGCAAGTCATCAAACCCTAATGAGAAACCCTACACTTAACTATGGATCTACTCAGACATGATTGATGAAAACATAATCATAGAAATAATAGATTGCATATAAGAGAATAAAATATCAAAGGGGTTCGAAATCTTCTCCAAAATAATTGAATACAGGAAATAGATCAGCCCTAAAAGCTCTAAAAATCTCTTAGCTCTAAGTATGAAAGCGTAAGTAAATTAAACACCAAAATCCTCTATATATAAGTCTAATCTCGGCTGGGGCTTCTGTGTAAATACTGGAACTATTCTGGGCCTCTTTGCAAATCTTCATAACTTGTTAAACCGACGTGTACGGCCATCTCGCTAGTGTGTCGACCGATGCACAAGGTGTGTCGGTCGATGCTTGATCAATAAATCGGACAGTGAGTTAAGCTCTCGGCCAAAACGTCCCAAAAGTCCCAAAATGCTCCAAATATCTCCAATTAGCTCCAAACCTGATTAAACATGTAAAAGACTCTAAACGAACACAAAAGACACTAAAAACACATCTATATCATGGTATAAAATGGGTAAAAACCATGATATATCACACTCAAATGGCTGTAAGCACTTTTGTAATACCCTGTATCAAGAAATGGTCAACGGGCAGTGGAAAAAGTCAACGGAGGGTATTTTCGTAATTTTGAGAAGTTAAGGGGCATTTTGGTAATTTTACCAAAATATGAGCTGAAAGAAAAGACGGGCCAAATTTTATTCTTTTTAAATAAAAAAACATTTAAAAGACCAAGAATGGTGTAAACGGACCGTAGGCCAGTTTATCGGACTATCGGGAAAGGAAACTGATAGAACCGATAAAACTTGTAAAATCTATAACCGGAGCTACGAGTATCCGTTTGAGGTGATTAAAATTTCTAAATTCATCTAAGAGCATCTGAAATCTTAAAATGAGGCTTGGTGGATTTATAGAATCAGCTAAGAAGTTTTGAAAATACTAAACGTAAAACCGGTTTTTTCCGAGACCCGATACGATGTTCGGGCAAGCGAAAGGACCTTCTAAAGTCCACTAAAAATTATGAAATTTTTACCACAGCTCTATTAGAAGATGTAGAAGCCATGGTTAAAAGGAGTCAGCAATAATGCCTAGATCGAGTTATAAATTTTAGATCATTAATGGGTGATTAATGACTAAAACTCTAAAATAAATTCAAGGGAGCTTGGGCTTGGTTTGAGCTGATTAGAGCTGATGTCTGAAGTCACTATGGACCTTATTCAAGCCCATTAATAGGCTTGTGCCACGAAAATCATGCAAGAAAAAAGAAGAGGCTTTGTGAAGTTATGATTCAATGAATCTACAAGAGGGTTTTGGGTGCAAATCCAAAGGGCTTCTAAGTGGGCTTTCTATATATGAAATGGATGATAAAAAGAGTTGTTTCTGGCCCTAAAAGAAGTGGGTTTCGTGGTATGAAGAAGAGGAGGCTTTCTCTCCAAGATTTCACATGCATGGGAGTTGATGTGTCAAAGAAGGAGATGAGATGTGTCATGAGACACTTGTCACCATAATACTCATCTTGCCTTGCTATAAATAAGAGTCCATCTCCCCTCATTTGTGCATCACACAACAAATAAAAAAAAAAAGAGGAGAAGAAGAGAACGTGAGGGAGAGGAAGGAAGAGAGAAGAAGAAGAAGGAGGAGAAGAAAAAGAAGAAAAAGAGAGAGAGAAAGAGGAGAGAGAAAGTAGAGAGAGAAAGAAGAAAGAGAAATAAGAGAGAGAAAGTGGAGAGAGAAAAGAGAGAGAACCGGAGGAGAGAGAGAAGGAGGAAAGGAGGAGAGAGAAGATGAGAATGGTCCGGGGATTTGATCGTAATCACTAAAGTCAACGTTACGGTCAAGCACGGGTTAAGGTCGGGTCAAAGAAATGGAGGTTCGGGGAAGGTTCGGGTTAGCGTCGGGTTGGTGCCGGGTCTCGTTGTTCCACTAGTCCGTCAATCCGTCCGTCCGCATCATCATAGCACTGTGAGTCAGCTCAAACACCGTAGATAGAAGCATATAGAATGGGAAATGAGAAACCATAGCATTAAGTAAATGCATACCTGAGTTGATACTAATTGATGATTGAGTTGATTTAATATCGGTAATTGGTTAGGGTTCAAGACGCATACTAAGAGTATAAGATTAAACAGATTAAACCTTTTGTGTGCCGCTAGATTGCTAGTAATGTTGATTGGTGCATTCATATAATCGATATATGATAAGACGAGATAGGCATATATACGTATTAAAGGAACAATATTGAATGAACGTATATACGAGAAGTAAGATGGAATTAAAAGACGGGCGGAATTCTAACAAATGTATAGAGTATGAATTGGTATCGGGAATAAGTATACTTAAAGTTAACGAGAAGTAAAGGAATTGAGTAAGTAAACTATGAGATGTCGGGGAGCTTAGCAAGCTGCTAGCTCTAAACCGACGGATCGAGGAGTGGCTAAAAGACATATAAGAAATGAGTAAGAGATGAGGTGTAAAACGTGTGAGCCGTCTGTGGGTTAGCAATCCGCTAATCCAAAGTAGCGGACTTTAATGAGATGTGGGCCGTCTACGGATTAGCAAGCCGCTAATCCAAGGTAGCGGACGTGAATTGGTTAAAAGACTTTAGAAACCTTAATAGGCATGCGTGTGTGGTGATTGTTGTTGTGGTGTTGTTGTGTGGTTGTTGTGCTTTGTGGTGCAGGCCTTTTAGATCGTCTCGGTGTTGGGCCGAGCGGTCATCGTGGACACTTATTCCGGTCGTGGGGCCGGATAAGTATGTGGTTGCTGACTCGGTACGGATCCGAGTCAGGTCAGTGGTGTTGGCGTGTGTATAGACTTGCGTAATGTGTGGTGGCGTGTGTTGTGGTGACTAACTGACTGTGCTAGAGTCCAAGCGAGTCTGCGTGTTTACATTTCTGCACTAGGACTCTACGGTGCGTTAGATTCCGCAAGTCTAGGTGTTTGGATACGTTCCGGTACTTCCGACTCGATTGGATCATCGGGTAGTTGCCTAATCGGATCATGGCGATGCCGGTTATGGCGTTAACCTACTGGGTGACGCCGGTAGGTGTGTGGTCCGGAGAATACGGGGTCGCGTCCTAGGGCCGGACTGCATGGAAACTTGGGTTGCCGGGGGTAACTTGAGTCACCGCGTATCGATGGACGGAGAACGGTATCCTAGCCGTTGGACTTCGTGTTTACGTCTATGAGTCGTGGGTTAGTTACCATGTCGGTGACGATGAGAACCCGTGGAAGTTACCGAGACCGTAGGGGCCCAGTGTTGTGTTTGTATTGTTGAAGTTGCGCGATAGATAAATCGAGTTTCAATCGAGAGCATATGCCGCAGTGCCCTCGATTTCCATTAATCGCCTTCTCGTTATTTTGGCTAATGCTTGTGTGTTGTGGGTTCGGCACGACGTGGTAGTGCGTGATCAACCGTTAATCGTATTGATTGTTATTTTGGGATTTTGGGAACGGGATTTTGTAGATGATAGATAGACTAGCAGCCGTAGTGGGGAGCCGTATCGCTGGGTGATCTTAGATCGCTCATTAGACTCTTTTGTGTTTTCAGGTTTAGCAGCGACGGACGCGGGAGATCCTCGGTGTAGTCTCGGGATTGCTTGTGGCGGGATTTTGATTCGATGACTTTTGGGATTTTATTCCGGTTCGGCTTTTGGCGCCATTTTGTATTTAAACACGTGGATTGTTTTTATTAATGGCAATTGTTTTGTAAAGACTGTTAAACGTTGTACGTAACGTTTGATTACTCAAAAATGAATATGCTTCTCTGATATTGTGTTTAGTCCGAACCGACACAACTCACGGAAATGATACAAGTTGAAAAGCTTTGTATCATGGAAGTGAGGATAGCGGGGTCAAAGACGGGTTAGCGCGAGCCTTCGTCTCAAACCGATATGTCTCTGGCTTCGTTTTGTGACAAACCTTTTCTGTTTGACTTGCTCGGGTTCGACTTGGTCATATTCTTGTTTGATTGTTCACCGGCCAGCTTGACAATCAGCAGATAATGGGGAAGGGGCGTTACAACTTTTGTGTCAAATTAAGGTTCCCTGGCTTCATGTAATTCAATTGCTTTGCATGTTATTTCTGAAGTTGGGATGTTAAAATGTATTTTCTGGAACAGTATATCCTCTTGGAAATCTTGTAAACACTAACGTGTGTGATTCACTTTCCATTACAAGCCTCATGATTAAATAAAAAAACATTTGATTTACATTTGAGAAAAGTCATAAAATAGTACAAAAAATATACCTTATCATAAATATAGCATCAAGGAAAATAATTCACATTTTTAGTATTATTTTAATTACAAAGACTTTTATAGCATTATATAATTTAGGGTTTAGGGTTAATTATTTAGGATTTAGGGTTTATTATTTAGGGTTTAGGGTTTAGTATTTAGGGTTTAGGGTTTATTATTCAAGGTTAGGGTTTAGTATTTAGGGTTTAGGGTTTAGTATTTAAGATTTAGGGTTATGGCTAATTTAGTGACAAAACATGTTTTTGTGCTATTTTTATGATTTTTCTTCCTTGGTGCTATATTTTTGACAAGTCATGTTTTTGTGCTATTAATGCGATTTGCCCTTTACATTTTGTCTACTTTGATTTTCTATTTTATTGGATCCAATCTGATGATCACAGGTTGCTCTTGCCTAGAACGAGGCGGTATCTAGTGGAAGATTGGCCTCTTCAGGTGGCATTGAAGATTAATTTGAGGAATTATTTGACCTCAGAGACATGGTCTAATGATTATTATAGCTCAGAAAAATGCAATCCTTCTCTCATGATACTTAAAATGGTTCAGTCATCAAAGCAACAGTGGAAAAGATCAAATCCAAAATCAAGCTCTCAACTTGGGCAATATCTTTATTACGATTGTTGTTACCAAGTAGGCAAATTGATAAGGTCTTCTGAGATATGGTTCAGAATCAAATTCAAATCTGGTTCGGTTAAGTGTTTGTGGGTCAAGCGTCTTTAGCCCAAAACCGAAGAACGACAAACGACGAGTGGTTCCAATCCGTAGCAGAATTTTCTAAATACAATTGAGTGATCGGATTCGTATCTATAGCATTGTGATTTTAGTTCTTATTTTATGGAAGCTAATTAGCACAGATTAATAATAATGTTTGAGCAAACATAAAACAGCTAGTTTTGTTTTTAACTTAAAAGCAAAAAAAGTTGCATGATCAAAACAAGAAACAACACTGATGATCACCAAAAGGAAAAAAAAGAGACTGAAACATGGAAACAACTTGAGGATATGCCGAATGCATCATTGTCTCCTCAATCTGAGGCACTTGAGGAACTGGTCGCCACATCTTCTTCCTTACTGCGTAAAGAAATTAAAAATTAGTCAAATTATGAATTGTTCTAGATTTATAAGGAGCTAAATTTTTTTTTACCTCTCAATGTGTAGTTCACTAAAACGCGCAGTTACAAGTGCATTTGTTGTTGTTAGATCTTCGATATAAGAAATCATGGGATGTTTATCACCACCGTCATACTTCTTCATCTTAATCGGATCCTGCAAACAAACAAACAAACAAACAGTGATTTTCTGGAACCTCTTTATGCTTATAAAAGAGCTTATGCCTTTATATCAACTTACATATTCTGCCATGAGCTCTTCATAACGCTTGATAGTTTTAAAAAACTGGACAATATCATAGTAGATGTGGGATTCTTGATTACCAAAACCCAACTGTAGCGCCATTGGGATAATCTGATTATTAAAAAAAAAAAAAAAAAAAAAACTTGTTAGATGTTACAAATTAAATCAACAAGTTAACAAGGTAGAAGATCAATACCAAGTTGAGCAGTAAATACATCCAAGATGCGCAGCGTCTTAGAAATAACCATGGCCGCTCCGAACCGAAGATTCCCCAAACAATCTTCTTTGAATTCAAAGAAAGCAATTACACTGTTGTCGTAGGGTTTCTTTTTAGGTTTGGAGAAGACTTATAGAAGAAGTGTAGTCAATTCATTAAATAATACTACTTCAAAGAAACTAGAACTTAGGCCCAGGACCAAATTTTATTAACCGGTCGGCAGGCTTTGTTATTTTTAATCTTGTTCCCTGGCCACTGCTACGATCGATGCATTTTCTTCAACACTCTTACTTGAATCGGTGTATGTGAAGGGAAAATGTGATTGACATGAAGGGGATACTTATAAGAAGTTTGGATAAATAAATTTATTATTGATTTTTAATAAAACATATTGAAAACATAAATTTCATTTTATCACATTTATGCTATTTTAATAAAACAAATAAAATACATTTCGTTAAAATTTAAAAAAATATAACATGTTGTTTTAATTCTCACTTTAACTTATTTTCAACTATATTGTTTTTCTAAGATAGTTTAAAGTTCTTGTATTCACCTAACCAAAAATTAAATTTTTATATTTTAAGATTGTTTTGGAATTTTAAACTTTTGTTATATTTTTATCTTTTGGTAGATTATTTGTTTTGTCTACTACTTAACTTCAAAAAGAAACAAAATCAATAACAAAAAATAGTTACATGTTGGTATTTTTGGTAAATTAGCTACTAAATTTTAAATAAATGTATTTTTATTCTTTTATTGAATTAGCAAAATTTTCAGTCTTAAAACAAAATGAGAAAATATAAGATCATGTTTTCAATATAATTTAGTAAACAAATTCTCATCAAGAGACAAGTGTAGAGATTGTGAGTTAAGATCTTCTCTCTCTCTCTCTTGGAGACACCGATTCTAAATTCATTCGCCTCTCCGCTATCCGGAGCTCCTCCAATGGTGTGAGAGGGCTTCTTTATTAGTCTTTCGCCTCTATTCATCCTTTGCTCAGAGTTCCCGGTTCCATTAGTTGTGGCAGTCTTCTATTTGTCTTCCAGTCGCGGTGGTGTGGCGGAGCTCTCAAGGCGGATCTGTACAGATCCGACTCTTAGATGACATATCCGGTGAAGTATCCTCTAGATCTAAAGTCGGGGGTCTTTGTTCTTACCCTCTGTCGGTGGGTTTTCTGCTCGCGGGGGAGTTGGTCGGGGGCTGAGGAGGCGTTGGAAGCATAAAAGAGTTTGCATGAACTTGGAAATCTTTTAGTAGCCTTTAGCTTTGAGGGCGACGCACAGAGCGAAAGAAGGTTCCTAGGCGGCTGATTACGGCGATGGTTCTTCTAAACCGTTTATCTGCGGCTTCTCCAAGTGAAACTTCGGCAAAGGCTCCTCCTCAGCCTGGATTCTGGGTGTAGTCCTTCTCAACGCATGGCAGGCGACACGACGGTTTGGTGGCGGCGGTGATGGCAGCTCGAGGCTTCGTCCCCGGAAGAAGCTTTTCCCGAGCATGGAGGTAGCAACATGGTCGCCTGAAGTGTTGACGGCCAATGGCTTCATCCCTTGGGTTTCGTAAATTTCCTGGACCGTCTTTTGTTTTGGGCTCTTGGGCCGGTGTTTCTCTATGTAAGGTCCATTAGAGGCTCAATAAGCTTTTATTGTATCTATTTTTTGCATTTTCCTTGTAAAAAAACAAAAAATATATTTATGGAAACCCTTTGACAAAAAATATAATTTGGTAAACGTTAATATCTATAAATTATTTTAAATTAAGATATTTTCTAGTTTTATATAATGCTGATTTTTGGCTGTTGATATAAATTTTATACATAATTTACTTATATTTTATATTTCAATATAAAATTTATAAATTTAATACAATAATATACACATTTTGTAGATGATAAATTATTTAAAAAAAGTTAAACATAATAAAGATGATAACCTACATATTTTTTATAGGTGATAAAATATTTTTATGTAATGATATAATTATATTAATATAATAAAAATGATCTATAAATATATACATATACACTTGTAAAATTTTTACTATTATATTTAATTTTATATTATTCTTTTATTGAGACTGTTAATAGTAAAATATTTTAAATTAAGAATTTTCTAATTTTATATCATATTTTAATGTTTTTGTTGTTAATAATAAATTTTACATAATTTTTTATCTTTTATAGTTTATTAAAAAAGTTTTAAAATTTGTAATCTTTCTTAATTTTGAAAATTGATGTAAATAAAATAACATCAACTTTGTTGACAAAAAAAAAAAACATCAACTTTCAAAGTGATGATTTTGCCACTAAATCCCCTTGTGTGTAGTGTAGCAATAATTATCATCATTGTCAATATTACTTTTTATGAATTTTTTATTGCATATGTGTTTTGTCCTATGTTGTACATTCGTCTTTTTAGAATGTCACGTTTCAAGCAAATGCTCGACCTCGACCTCAAGGTGGGTAGGATATACTTTTTTTTTAATGGGCCAAATGATGAAACCCCAGATGACTGAGATCACTGGTAAGCTACGGCAAGAAATTGACAAGATGATCTTCTTCATTTGAGACTTAAATTATACTTGTTTAAATTTTGTTCACGAACTAATTAATAGCAGGCCGGTCCATGCCTAAAACCCATAAAGCAAAGACTTTAGATGCCAAATCTTTTAAATTATTTAAGGACAGAAAATACATATGTGTTTCTTTAGTGTAGTGGCTAAAGATGTTGCTCGTGAGAAGTTAGGTTTGATCCCTCCTTGGCTCCTCCTCCTTCCCTTTTTTTTTCTTTTTTTTTAGTTTCCTTATTCTAATATTTCCTTTTCACGATCTGAATTTCCTTTTTTGCATATATATTATATTGAATGTTATAATATATGTAGTTAAATTAAAAAAAGAAAGAAACCTACTTTCCTTTTTTTTTTTTTTTAAGAATCTTCCATCTTCTTCTCCTCCACCAAATTCCAAAAAAATCCAAACTCTACAATAGTTGATCTCTGTTATTTTGTTTCTTATTCATGTAAGTTTTCTTCTTCTTCTCTTATTTCTCCTCTTTTCTCATACTAAATTTTTTAGTTTTCTTAGAAATTAGATTTTACAATCATCTTGACATTAAATCATAGTTTATTATTGGTTGTAATCTTCTTTCACGAATGAATCAATGAATTCTATAAGCCAATGTTGATTTTCAAAGTTTTGTGGCCTTGTTATGTTTTTTTCTTATTAAGAAAGAATCAAAAAAATTTGTTTTGATTTGTAAAATGTTGTCGGGAAATAGAATCAGGATTCAGCCAAGTGGAAATAAAAACATAAAGAGAAAATAAAGACAAGATGAATTGGTGAAGTCGCAAACGGGTGATATGTTTAAGTATGTGACGATAACAAAAGCGTCATAAGTTCGGAAACTGTTAGAACTGAGATGAACAACAAAGATGAAGAGCTTCTTGTTGAAAAAAATGAAGAGCTTGTTGATGAAGAAATGACAGATGCAAATAGTGGAGAGGAATTGGTTGGAGATGATGTGATAAACGAAAACTGAGAAGAAGTTGATAATGAAAAGAGGGAAGACCGTGAGAAAGCTGATTATACTAAGGGTTTTCATGAGAATGTGGATATGGATGATCTTGGAATTATTTTATGAATTATTTTGAGATCTTACAATATCTATAGCATTGTGATTTTAGTTCTTATTTTATGGAAGCTAATTAGCACAGATTAATAATAATGTTTGAGCAAACATAAAACAGCTAGTTTTGTTTTTAACTTAAAAGCAAAAAAAGTTGCATGATCAAAACAAGAAACAACACTGATGATCACCAAAAGGAAAAAAAAGAGACTGAAACATGGAAACAACTTGAGGATATGCCGAATGCATCATTGTCTCCTCAATCTGCAGCACTTGAGGAACTGGTCGCCACATCTTCTTTCTTACTGCATAAAGAAATTAAAAATTAGTCAAATTCTGAACTGTTCTAGATTTATAAGGAGCTAAAAATTTTTTTACCTCTCAATGTGTAGTTCACTAAAACGCGCAGTTACAAGTGCATTTGTTGTTGTTAGATCTTCGATATAAGAAATCATAGGATGGTTATCACCACCGTCATACTTCTTCATCTTAATCGGATCCTGCAAACAAACAAACAAACAGTTATTTTCTGGAACCTCTTTATGCTTATAAAAGAGCTTAGCAACTTACATATTCTGCCATGAGCTCTTCATAACGCTTGATAGCTTTAAAAAACTGGACAATATCATAGTAGATGTGGGATTCTTGATTACCAAAACCCAACTGTAGCGCCATTGGGATAATCTGATTATAAAAAAAAAAAGAACTTGTTAGATGTTACAAATTAAATCAACAAGTTAACAAGGTAGAAGATCAATACAGAGGTACCTACCTTCATGTCGTAAAACAAGACATGTGTATCAAGTACTCTTGTGGGCATAGGTGGGTTCGTAATGCTCAACTTTTCACAATCTTCCTTCCATTTTCTAAAGTCCGATTGGGTTATGCCATGTCCAATCCAGATTCGCCCGTCGAGTATGTGGCCGGCGTCACGGGAGATATCAAGGAGCCAACTTTTATAATCCGTATCGAAGCGACGACGAGGAAGGTAAGCAGTAAATACACCCAAGATGCGCAGCGTCTTAGAAATAACCATGGCCGCTCCGAACCGATGATTCCCCAAACGATCTTTTTTGAATTCAAAGAAAGCAATTACACGGTTGTCGCTCATGATTTTAGACCTCTCTGAGAAATTTAGGGTTTCTTTTTAGGTTTGGAAGAAGTGTAGTCAATTCATTAAATAATACTACTTCAAAGAAACTAGAACTTAGAGCATGATTAGTGGTGAACCCCTCATGGGGTTCTTAAAAAAAAAAATTTTTTTTTTTTTTTTTGGGAAAAGTGTAAAAAAAAAAAAATTCGAAAAAAAAATAGACGAATGACAGGCTGCCACGTGTCATGAACAGTGTAAGAACCGGTTCTTAAATAAGGATTTTTAAGGGTCGGGTTCTTAACTATTCACGTGGATCCCACGTGAATAGTTAAGAACCTCACCCTTAAGAACCGTTGATAATCATGCTCTTAGGCCCAGGACCAAATTTTATTAACCGGTCGGCAGGCTTTCATTTTATCACATTGTGCTATTTTAATAAAACGAATAAAAATACATTTCGTTAAAATTTAATAATTGATATACCCAAAAAGAAAATAACATGTTATTTTATTTTAAAATTTTAACTTATTTGCAACTATATTGTTTTCTATTTAAGGTCTTGAAGTCACCTAACCGAAATTAAATCTTTTATTAATTGAGAAGTGTTTTTGATTTTATATTCACTCTCAAAATGGCTGATTACTAATTTGTCATTTTATATTAAGTGAGAAGTGTTTTTGATCGCGAAATCTCTATTTGGAGGAATCTTGGATCAAAAGGTTGTGTTTGGTTAAAAGTCCGGGAAGATGGGGCGTCAGAGCCTCTCGAAATCTCCGATCTCACAAATGGTTAGGCTGCAATTCCTTCGCTAGTGAAGAAGCTTGGCTAGTTCTCCTCAAATAGACTAAGATAGGACCGAAAGGAAGGGAGATTACCGATCAATCTAATTTCTTAACTAAGATAAGGCTTTTTTTTAGCACACCCCGGTGTTACTGGTCAAACGAAAGAAAAGACTGACAAAAGGTTGTGTATGCCATCCGCTCGGAACACGTGCGAGATAACGAAAACAAAAAAAGAGAGAGAATGGTAACCTCACGATTAACTATTTCATTTATGAATTTCATAGTAATAGAAATGCCTAGGCATGGGCGTTCGGATATTCGGGTCGGGTCC
Organism: Orychophragmus violaceus; assembly: GCA_030180135.1. Taxonomy (NCBI): domain Eukaryota; kingdom Viridiplantae; phylum Streptophyta; class Magnoliopsida; order Brassicales; family Brassicaceae; genus Orychophragmus; species Orychophragmus violaceus. The sequence goes on along the minus strand of CM058237.1, from coordinate 11,157,490 downwards.
GAGTCGAGTCCTTACAGGTTTCGGGTCTAACGGGTATAGAAATATAGGACCCATTTAAGAACCTGTATATTTTCGGGTCGGGTTCGGGTTGGGTCTTCTCGGGTCCAGGTCGGTTCGGGTCTGTTATTGCCATACCTGCAAAGACCCAAATTTTTACGGGTACTATTCGGGTTTGGATATCTATAGGTTTTCCGGGTATAAAATACCCCAAAAACCTGCAAATACCCGAATAAACCTGTAAAAATATTCGAAAACTACATGTTTTATCAGGTTTTATCGAATCATATGGGTCATACAGGTCTTATCGGATCTTATGGAGTCAGTTACTAACAGGTTCTTAACAGGTTCCTAACATGTTATTAACAGGTTTTAACAGGTTCTAATAATTACTTAGTATAATATATACAGGTTCCAACGGGTATCCGAAAGACCCGCGGGTAAGACCCGGACCCGAACATGTACCCGCGGGTCTTCAATCGTCATACCCAACAGGTTCGAAACCTTGGACCCGGACCCGACCCGGACCCGACTTTTTCGGGTCGGTTCAGGTTCGGGTCTTCGGGTCCGGGTAAAAATGCCCAGGCCTAGAAATACATGTCCTACCGAAATAGAATTTGTATAATTTTTTATATCTACTGAATTAAAGATCCGCCACGCCGGGCTATAAGATACAACAACAGTTGTACTACTTGACTGGTAAGAAAAAGCTAACGTAAGAACTGTAAGAGTCTTGTATGTACAGTAGTTAGTAAGAGGGATCTTGAACTAAGAAATAGATTCTAGAAGCTAAAAAGGGTATATCCATTTCTTCCTCTCTTTCTTACTTTTATTCTGGTTGTAGCCCTTATGAGATGTTTAGCCGAAAGACGGATATTCCTTGCTCATTATCAGACAATCACTTATTCACAAACTTTGTGTGAGGCTAATCTCGGGTTATGGACGAAGGAGAAGAAGGAACCGAGAAAAAAGCATCAGCAACAACTGGTTTTATTGCGGGACAACTCATGATGTTCATATCTGTTATCCAAACGCATTTCAAGTAATTGTAACAAAACCAATGCTATAAGGGCATTTCTTTCCCGCTTACTTGAGTAGAACTTCTCGGATCCAACGATGTCGTACATCGATTGAGCGGGAGCCTTCTTTTAATTAATCAATACTATTTATTGGTAACTTGTACAATTCACATTCTTTGGCTCTACCCCATTAATATTCCAGTAATAGGTCTTTCAGTTCCGACTCTTTACGAGCGCGGAATCTCTATTTGGAGGAGTCTTGTGAGCGGGTCCAGGGTCCAATAGATTCTGAGTAGCTTTATCGAGATTAGAAGAAAATTGGGCAAAGGCTTCTAATTCAGCGAATTGAACCAATTCCAATTTTAATTTTCCAGCTACCAAAGGCAACGGGTTTTGGTCCCGCTATTCGGAGGTTTGAATCCTTCCGTCCCAGAGTCCAGTCATTACAGAATCAATCTTATATTGCCTTTGTACACCATCTTTCTCTTTCTGTTTAAAAATCCAATATTTTTTACGAATAAAATAATGAAATGAAAAGAAGAAGCAACTTATTTTTCACGTCTTTCAACCCCACTATACTATTGATAGTTGTGGGGCACTATGCACTTACAGCCTCTACGAGAATCAAGTGAATGGGGCCGGTGCATGGCGAACGGAACGATTCATCAAGTCATGTCTCGCCTCAAAATGACTAATTAATAATTTATTATCTTTATATTAATTGAGAAGCGATTTTGATCTTATATTCACACTCAAAATAGTTAATTACTAATTTGTCATTAATGAAATTAGGCTAATTACTATATTAACCTTAATTTATATTGATAATTTTATTATATTTTAAATTTTATTATGGAGATGTACATAATCTTGGATAAAAAGAGATAATAAATATAAAAATTTTATGAAAAAATTTAAATTATATTTTGGAGATACACATAACTTTGAATAAAAAAAATAAAAATATAAGATGAGATGAGATGATATATGAAAATATTTATGCAGATTTTTAATTTAATTTGATAAATATACATAACCTTCAATAAAAAAATAAAAAATAAGATGATAAATATGAAAATGTTTATGAATATTTTAAATATTAATAAACATTATTTTGAATTTATGTATTAATATTTTATTACTTATATATTTTTAAATTTATATATTTAAATGATAAAATATTTCAAATAAGATATTTATGTATTTATTTTATACATAAAATATATAATTACAATTTATTTTATTAGTATTATTTTATTTATAATAAATTATAAAACATATTTTAAATATAATAATGTATGTATGTTTAACTATAAATAGTTTCATATAAATTTTTATAATATTATTATTATTGTTAAATTATTTTGAAAATTTTAATTTTAGAAAATTTATGTTTAATAATATTTGTGCTCGCACATGGTGCGAACGAATCATACTAGTTTATACGATTTTAAGATTGTTTTGTAATTTTAAACTTTTGTTATATTTTTAATTTTATCTTTTGTTTGATTATTTGGTTTTGTCTACTAACTTAACTTCAAAAAGAAACAAAATCAATAACCAAAAAAACAACTAGTTACATATTGGTATTTTTGGTAAATTAGCTATTAAATTTTAAGAAAATGTATTTTTATTCTTTTATTGAATTGGCAAAAAAATTCCACTCTTAAAACAAAAATGATAGATATAACATCATTTTTCAATAATTTAATAAACGTCAATATCTATAAACTATTTAAATTAAGATATTTTCTAATTTTATATAATTTTTATTTTTGGCTGTTAATAGAAATTTTATACATAATTTACTTACATTTTATATTTAATTATAAAATTTATAAATTTAATAATATATACATTTTTAGATGATAAATTTTTTTTTAAATAAACCTAATGGAGATGATAATCTACATATTTTTATAGATGATAAATTATTTTATATATAATGATATAATTATATTAACATAATAAAATGATCAATAACTATATACGTATACACATGTGAAAAAGTTTACTATTATATTTGATTTTATATTATTACTTTAAATGAAACCCTATTTTAAATTAAGATATTTTATAATTTTATTTCGTATTAATGTTTTTGTTGTTAATAATAATTTTTACATAATTTTCTTATCTTTTTAATAGCCGCTTGTTTAAAAAGGAATTTGTTCCATGTCTTTCATGACGGATCTACTCTGATGTACAATTGGTTATTCTAAAAAAAAAAAATATTCCGATCTGATAACATGCAACCAAAAAAATATATTAACTTACGCAGAAAGCAACTGATTTCGGAAATTTCAGACCAAAGCATGTTACTGAAATTAACGAAGCATCAGATCGATCCAAATAAAGGATATGATCGTCGCCCTTAAGTTGTGAATAGCGACTAACAAAAGGAACCATCGGCACAAATCTATTTACGGACAAGTTACCCCTTACCAAAAAGAACATGTATGCATGTTGAAGGAAGGAACGAAAATAAAAGACAAAAAACGAAAAGAAGCTTTGGTAGAACGGTAGAACTAATGGAGAGGGAATAAGTTATGATGTTGAATAATTATGAAAGGAGAGACTATATTTAAACCAGAAGAAAAGAAGTTTATCGAAGCGACGATACAGTTATCAATCTTGACTTAAAGCAATACGAAATTCCATACAAGCGGATCACATTCATTGTAGAAGAAGAGCGCTTTAAATGACACAAAATTCTTAATACACAAATATATAACCAAAATATGTCCAAAAATAACAAATGTTTATCTACAGCTGTTATGTTTCCATACATACATTGCTATAATGTGTTTTCGTATGTTTATATATAACTATTATTTTATACATCCGAATGTAAGAATTCCGATTTGCATATAAAATGATAAATTAAATCTTATACCATCTCGGCCACACAAAAATTAAAATCAAATATTGTATTGATACTAAACGAAAATTACACTTAAATTAATTAACAATAGAATAATATATGTACATGTTGCAGGCCGATCACCTATATGTAGAATGAAATGAAACAAGTTAATTTAGAAAACAAGACAACAAATTTTTAGCAAAAAAATAATAATAAGACAACTGAAAATTCTGAATTGCTGCAGGTTTAATTTAAGAATTATAATAATGCTAAACTATTAAGACGAATAATTTATACCAATGGTTACAGTGAACTGTTGTAAGAGCATCTCCAATGTTCAATTGCATTTTTTTATTTCAAAATGGAAAAAATGTAAAATGCAATTGGAATTCTCTCCAATGTATTATTTTATATTCCATTTGAAATTGAATATTTTAAGTATATTATTTTTTCTATTTTATTATTAATTGCAAATTATACACATTTTCTTCAAAACTTGCAAATTGATCCATTTTTTCAATCTTTCACAAATTATTATATTATTTAAATTTAACTATTACAATATAAAAACACATTATATTATGTAGAAATAATAAGATAAAGTAGATTTTAATTTAATCATTCTCATTCGAATATTTTTCCCATAAGTGATCAAGCGCACAAAGACAACACCATTTGGAGATTCAAAGTAAGAACTATGCATTGAAATAATTTAAGGAAGAAAATAAATTTTTGTTCCAAGATTTGAACTCGATAGAAGATCCGAACTTTTGCGCATATGTTTAGAGTAAACAAACTCGGATTTTACGAAAAAGGGCCGAACAACAACAATACCAACAAAATCCGTCTCAATCTACTTTATTTGAGCAATATTTTGTTGGTTTAGGTGGACCCGAAGACGATTTACCAGATTTTTAATTCACTAAATATATAATCGTTGTTGTACTAAATTTAATTTCCGTTATTTTATTTTCAGTATTTTAAATATTTTAAATATTTTAAATTTGATATGTTTTCTATTTAAATAAATAGTTATTTGCATTTTTATTTTAGAGATTATAATATTTTCGTAATTATAATTATCAATAAAGAGAAATCATCATCAAAATAATTATTTATGTCATAAAGTAAAAATATTTAAAATTTAAAGAATTATTTTATAAATAAATAAAAGTTCAATTGTAAAATGCAATTGGAAACTAGTTGGTTTTATATTTGGAAGCAAAAATAGCATTATGCCATTTTGCAATTGAAAATGAGATAGGATTAGAGCAAATTTTATTCCAAAATGGAATTTGGCACTAAATTTAGAACAAGGTTGGAGATGATCTAAAACTATCTCCAATGTATTTTGCTATATTTGTCTCTAAATTAGAGGTGGAGTTTGCTCCAATGTATTCCTCTATATTTTCCCCTAAAAAAATATTCTCTCTATTCTTCTTCTTTTATTCTACTAATAGTACATATTATTTATAAAAAAATGCAAAGTAAACCACTTTTATTTTTATTTTATTTTTGTAAAACTTTCATAAAACTATAATATGTTTTAAAAGTAACAAAGAAATTGGATATATGTATAAAATTATTAAAAAAGAAAACAATAAATTTTTATATATTTATTTTTGGTTATATTTATAAAAATATAAAGTTAAAAGACAATTATACAAATAAAAATGTTTGATTCTATTATTGAAGAATGCTATTTTTTAAATAACAATTTCTATTTTAGAGTAAACTATAGAAGTAAATTGGAATGAATGTTACTTTATTATAGTATTTAGAATCAAAAATAGCCTTGGGTTGGAGACTCTAAAATAACAATTTCTATTTTAAAGTAAAATATAGAAGTAAGTTGGAATGAATGTTACTTTATTATAGTATTTAGAATCAAAAATAGCCATGAGTTGGAGACTCAAAAAGTATATTGCGGTATGACATTTTGTCAAATTGATCCATGTGATTTGCGAGCAATAGTCAAAGACTCAAAAGGATAAAAGAGGCCAACAGAGTAGGTAGGCCACATATTAATCAGAGCCGTTAATCTATGTTATACTATTTTCTTGTATTATCGTGGGACCCTCTTAGCCTCACAAATTTTAAACTTAAAAATTATTTTTAACTGTTATATAAAAAAATTAATAATAAATAGTTATAGGATCTGGAGAAGCGATTTGATTTGACTGACAGAGAAGGCATCTCTTGGGATGTTCCATATATATTTTCATTATTATTGTACTCAGCATGTGCCTGTCTTTCATATGCCAAACACAAAAATACGAACTTTCTTACTGAATTTTTATTGAAATGAAAATCCTAAACATTATAGACAAAGATCAACCGCTAGAAGATGATAATCTTAAACAGTCAAACTGAACCGTTGATTATAACCAAACTCACAAACGCTTTCATAAAACAAATTGATGATGGAGATAGGTTGAAAAGCACGAAACCGAGAAGATCCAAACTGCTAAATCACACCAAAAGACTGGAAGTGTCAAAGAATGAGAGAAATCGAACACAACCAATCAAAACTCTGTATAATCGTAATTATAGTCACCAATTGACGACTATTTTTACGACTATTACATTCATAAAATCGATACAATCAAACAAAAACTAATCACCACAACTAAACCAAAAAGCTGATGATGATGCAAGACTAGGCACCAAAATAAGGACTAGGGTTTGCATTGGTTTTGAGTTGTGGATTTTGATTGGATAGTAAATTAATAATGGTTAAGGGACCTATAAAAAGTTAGTTATGATTTAAAAACTTTCGTCATTTCTTTTTTCAAACTTCAAAATAGTTTTGTTCGAGATAAAAGTCCTATTTAACATTTTAGAAATACACTACCAAAATTTGAGATTAAAAAAATATACAAAATTTATATCACATGTTTTTTCTTATATTCAAGCCAGTTATTTAAACTTCACAATCAGAAGCCAAATAGCCAATGTCCTTTTCTCAAATGTGTTTTCTTTTTGTCTGTACATTTTTTTGTTTAGTCATTTCATCAGAAATGTCACCATATAAATGTGTTTGTCTAAAATAATGTTACATTATTTTGTCATATAGCACGGTGGTTGATGTCTAGTTTTGAGAATATAGTTTGTCTTTAAATTTTCATGAAAACAATTGATCAAACTCTATTTGTACAAATTGCTGCTCATATTATTTCCATAAAAAGCTAATCAGTAGTTAATAGAATCTTGTCTAATTCAAGGTTAAAACTGTGAGAAACATATGTGTCTCGTTAGACTGCTTTTTCTTCTTCTAAAGTACTAATTTAGATTGATAGGTTCCATAAATACCTTTTTTACAAGTCGTTGTTGCATTAATGATTTACCGCCAACAATATTCATAATTTTATACTAACAGTTACTATTAATTATTTTATTAAAATATTGGTTACTGGTGTGTGAACAATGAACCCTGCAAAAACATATGCCAATTAGAGACAACGCACACAAACAAAACACCCCACACCACACAAACACTTTCTATCTATGTTCCCATCATACTTCTGTCGTCCTCCACATTTCTCTCTCACTTTCTTCTCCCAAGAAAATAACACAATTCCCCAGATTCAAACCTCTCTTTTTCTCAGCGTCTTCATAAAGAAATTAAGAATCTAAGCAAACCATCAGAAAAAGCAAAAGTAGAAAACATCGATCTTATTAACTTTCTCTTTTTCTATTATCTCTTTCACTCACTTTCAAGTAAATCTTCCAGAAACTGCTCAGGTTTATTTCTACTCGATCAACCTCATGACCCACTTCTCATAAAAAGCTCCAGCCAATTCCAAATTTCAAATATCTTTGCTTTCATTCTTTTCTTTAATATCTGGCAAGTTTGTGTTCTGCTGATTTGTTGTTTAAGAATACAACAAATATGGACCGTAAGAGAGGGTGCAAGATCAGGAAGAGAGGTTGTTCTTCCTCCTCTTCTTCTTCTCTTGCTCGTCGAAACCGCTTCAAACGCGCCATTTTCTCCGGGAAAAAAGCTACACAAGAAGACGGCGGCGGCTCAGGAACTCCGGTTAAGTCCATCTCCGCCGCTAAAACACCGGTTCTCATATCGCTTTCGCCGGAAGAGCTTCCTGTAGATCAAATTCAGAAACGCGGCTTATCGGCGAGAAAGCTGGCGGCAACGCTGTGGGAGATCAGCGACGGCACAGATCCTCCGGTAAATTCTCACGGAGATTGCTTGAGAAGCAAGAAACCGTCGAGAAACAGAAGAAAGAAATCAACAGAGATCTCTTCCCATGAATTCCCGCCTAAATCATCCGATCCGATTACCCGTTTTGGAACAGAGGTTAGGGTTTGCTTCCGTTTCAAGTTTCCTCTGTTTTTTTTTTCTTTTCTTTAGCCTTTCTCGAATTCTAAGTCTTTGAAAATCAAAATTTCACAGAGAATCCTTCACCGGGACGATATAATTCGTAGAAGGTCAACAATACCTCAAAAACTACAACTAGTTCAATACAAAACCATCGGCACAAACTCGGTAAACATTTGTTTTAGTTTTAAACTCTTTCTTGCGGGAAAAGAAACCTCTAATTAGTTATAACCGGAACACACCAGGTTAAAACTCGTTTCAAGAACGTAAGCGACGGTCTAAAGACGTCTAAAGAACTCGTGAAAGTTTTAAAACGGATCGGCGAGCTCGGAGATGATCACAAGACAGCAAGCAAGCGTTTGATCTCTGCTCTGATTTGTGAATTAGACAGAGCAAGATCTTCTCTAAAGCATATGATGAGTGAACATGATGCGGAGGAGGAGGAGCAGCGGAGGTTAATAGCTAAGCTTCAAGAAGAAGCGGTGGTTGAGAGGAAGCTCCGGCTACGAACAGAGAAGATGAACAGAAGATTAGGGAGAGAGCTCGCGGAGGCTAAGGAAACGGAGATGAAGATGAAAGAGGAGATGGAGAGAGACAAGAGAGCTAAAGATGTTCTTGAGGAAGTTTGTGATGAGCTAGCGAGAGGTATCGGAGATGATAAGAAGGAGATGGAGAAAGAAAGAGAGATGATGCATATAGCTGATGTTTTGAGGGAAGAGAGGGTTCAGATGAAGCTTACGGAGGCGAAGTTTGAGTTCGAAGAGAAACACGCCGCCGTGGAGCGGCTGAAGAAGGAGCTCCGGCGGGTTGTGGATGGTCAGGATCAGGGAAAAGGGACGTCGGAGATTCGCCGGATTTTGGAGATAATAGATTGTTCTGATGATGATGAGGAGAGTGATCTTAAGTCGATTGAGCTGAATATGGAAAGTGGAAGTAAGTGGGGTTATGTTGATAGCCGGAAAGATCGCCGGACGGAATCAAGATTTGTTGATGATGATGGTGATGATGATTCTGTGGAGAAGAGATCAGTGATTGTTGTTGATAATGGGGAGAGAGATGAATCTTTGAAGACTCTAAAAGATTACATTCTTTCAAATGTGAGATTCATCGGTTCCTCATCGTCGGAGCAGTGGAATCATCGGCACTTACCTAGCGCGGAGTTTGTGTAATCACCGGGGCTAGCGCCGGCAAGAAAAAAGTATCAGTTTTTTTTTTTAATGTATAAAAATATTTCCTTATTTGTAATTTAATTAAATTTAATTTTTGGATTTATTGAAAGAAAAACAATTATTTTTGACTGCCATGAATTTGTTTCGGCTACTATTCTTTTTTTGTCAAGTTTCGGCTGCCATGAATAGTAGCCGAAACTTTTTGTAACCTTGAAGTTAACCTTGACTGCCATGAATAGTAGCCGATATATAAACCACTAGAAATTACGACGATAAAAAACACTAGAAATTACATATCAAGTCAAATCACTAGTTTTTTTGTTCTTTTTGTGTTATTAAATTTTGATTACAAAACATTATATTTCCACCCTGATAAATATGCTGCTTTAATGATAAACAAATTTAAAGTCGACCGGAAAGTAAATTCCGGCATCAAAGGGTTACAACCACTAGCTCACCGTCTCCTTTGTAAAAAAAAAACCACTAGCTCACCGTGACAAAAAAAATATTTATGTAGCCTATTAGTTTCTCTTAATATAAATATTATGTCATAATTCGAATTCAAACATGGAAGTGTGTGTGTGTGTGTTTTAGAGGAAAAGTCATGAGATAACTAATTAGACAGTAATTTAGAAGCCAAGAGTAGTGGGGATATAAATCAAATGATGTTTGGAATGAATTGGCCGATGGTACATTATTGTAAACTTGTTTAAGTTTGTGAATATTTATTAAAGAATTTATTTATTTATTTTGGCATAATTGATGAAACACACATGGGAAACGTAGGTTCAGTGTAAATTAAACCATAATAATTACAACAATTAGAATAAGAACAACGAGCAATAATGATATATAATTGATGCAATTAAGAAGTGGTTAGTTTACTTGTTGAATAAAATAAAAGAAACACAATAGGTTTTCTCTATTATTGTGTGGACATTGAACAGCGTCACTCCATCTTCCCATGTGGTTTTGTCTCAGCTATCCCTTACGTTCGTTCACCCTATTTGTTTTGTCGTAGTAATTCAACCAAAAACTTTCAAAAAAGTTAATGAGGTGACAAAAAGAGAGAATGGCTCTTCATTTTCTATAAATAAATATTGACTAGTAGCAACCCATGAAAGCTAGGACCCAAGTGCAGTGAATATCTTGTGTTTTCTTGATATTTGCAATTTTGTTGGTTTTCTTGGATCAACATTTTCCATATGTATTACATTATATCAGTCGCATTTTCTTGGATAATGTTCTTAGTTAAGAATTTTTTTTTATAGATCCATCATTGGATAATAAAGTTTACCCATAAACTGTGTTACAAGAAAGCCATAAAGTTGAACAGTAGATATAGTAGAGAGTGAAAGAATTATTGGGTGCCACTAGGCTTACTTACCATGGGAAAATGTCAAATGCTAGAAACAATTGGCCTAAATACAGGTAGAGATTTTGTCAGCATGATCTTATCAAGTGTATGTGTGCTTTATCTCTTTGTCTCCTTTTTTGTCTTTATAAAAGTTCAGTGAACCTATCAATTTAGACATTGATGTTAGTACTAGCTAACTGTCAGTGTACCGATCGTCGTCATAAACACAGGTGAACACTTCAGATGATATTTTGGTTCCGATTCGAATTTGGTTGATTTTGGTTCAAGTTTGTACTAATTCCGATTCAATTTAATATAGGTTTATATATATATGTGTGTGTGTATTTCATTCAATTATATCAAATTTTAATATTTTTCTTAATCAACACATCAAATTTTAACATAAACTTCACAATCCTCATTTGGAATGTCAGAACTTTTTCCAAGGTTAAGGATTTTTTGTGGAAAGTTGTTAAAAAGACCACCCCGGTTAGCGCTAATTTAGTTGTCCGCGGAGTCCCAGCTTTCGAATGTATGAAATGTGGAGGAGTTGAAGATGATATTCATGCTCTGTTTACCTGTCCTTTTGTGAGCAAAGTGTGGAATCTTGCACCTCTTCAACTAGCTTTAGACGGTACCTTTGCATCCTTCAAAAACCTCCTCCGCGCTTGTCCGAAATTGATGAATCTCCCTCTCACTGGCTTTGACTCTCCCTTGTGGCCATGGCTCTTATGGTGGATCTGGAAAACTCGTAATGCTTTGGTCTTTGAGAATCGTACTTATTCTGAACATGAGATCGTCCTTAAAGCGATTGAAGATGCTAAGGAATGGCACAAGGAAGCTCAACCTCTCCCGACGATGATGCTTCTGTTGCGACAGAGAAGTGAGATACTTCCCATAATTTTTTCTGATGTTGACTCTTTACCAGGTGCTCTGGTCTGTAATGTAGACGCGGCAAGGGACTCCAGCTCCTTTAGGTGTGGTCTCGGAGGCGTCTTCACCGGAAATGTAGGATCATATCAATCTTCCTTTGAAGAGCCTGCTTTATTTGTTTCTTCTGTTCTCATTGCAGAAGCTTTGGCTGTTAGACGAGCAATAATGCTAGCCTCAGCAGCGAATGCTCGAAATCTCGTCGTTAAGTCGGACTCTCAATCTCTGGTTAAGATCCTCGTCACTAAGGAGTCAAGGTCGGAGTTGTACTGCATTTTACTCGACATCTATCATTTTAGTTCTTCTTTTGATTTCAAGTTCTTGTACGTTCATCGTCTGAACAATTTGAATGTCGATGCTGTTGCGAAATCGGCACTTCGGTCTGTATCTTCCCTGCCTTTGTGTGGAGGTTGGAAACTTTTTAGTTTTATGAAATGCTTTGTTTGACCAAAATTAAAAACATAAACTTCATAATTATTACATAAAACATCTCATCCGAACAAGTTATTGAAATGACTAACTTTATGTACAAATTTGAAGATAGAACGAGCAACGACATAAATGATGAAAAGAAGACCAACTGAATGTAACAGTTTGGATCTGATAATGGTTTATGAATTGCAGGTCGTGAACCGTTATATAGATGAAGGTGCTGCAAAGCTTGTTCCCGGTGTTTGATGATGTATTTTTCTATATAAGTTTTGTCATTCCACCATATTGATCTTGCTCAGGACTCATGAGCACTAATTTAACTTTCCTAAATCGCAAAACTTTAGGTTCATATGCTTGATATGGAGTGCTTTTTTTACTTAAACGCGCTCTGGAGAACTCGTTATCTCCAATAGTGATATTTGCAACAAATAGAGGAGTCTGCAACGTAAGGTGAGGAGAAACACTAGACCTTGATATATAAATTATCATGCATAATTGAATGGCCTAGACAAAGGCTATTCAATTATGCATATGGGCAAAACTTATAGGCATATACATGGATCCAAAGTTAAATGCTCAGCTTTCTAATGACTCAGACCCAAATTCTAGTCGCAGCTACATCTCTTTATGGTTCTAAAATTTCCAAACCGGTTGACTTCTAATACCTTTGATTTTTGCTTCATTTATGTTTCAATTGTTGCATCTGGCCTTTTTGTGAAAGCAGATTTTATCTCTTTTTTTTTGTTTTTGGTCAAGACTTTTTATAAAGCTTAAGAGTTAGTGTCTAAACAACTGAGCCGATTAGTTGGTACAATGCCGATTTTGCAAGTGCATCGGCTGAGCTATTATCAGCCCAAGGAACATAATGAAAGATAAACGAGTGAAGAGACGAGCAAGGATTTTGATATCCGTGAGGATTCCTGCGATCTCTAGCAGCTCGATCCCTTGGGTAAGGGAGGAGATAAGGACTTCCGAGTCTGAAACCAGTTGGAAGGAGGTGACGTTTGCTGAAAGAGCACCTTGGAGGGCAGCTCGAGCCGCGAGGGCTTCCGCAGCTAAGGCCGAGGGGACAAAGCGTCTTGAGGAGGATCCCTGAAAAATACAAGAACCAGCCGGGGAGACTACAAAGCATCCCATATCTCCATTGCGGGTGGAGTTGTCCCAAAGACCATCAATGAACCCTGAGACTAGAGCAAGGGACCTAATGTTCAAGTGGGTCGAGGGGGGCTTGGGCTGAGTACTTTTTGTGGCTTGTCCTTCACTCCAATCTTTCGCATCCACTAAAGCCTTTGTTACAACTTCTATTGCTTTGTATTTCTTGTCTTCAAAGATCAATTTGTTACGCGATGTCCACAAGTTCCATAATAACCATGGATAGATGAGTGTATCAGTCAGTCCCACTGGAGGTAAAGAGCGAGCAGCTGTGCATCATGTTAGGAGCTGCTGTACATCCATAAGCGGATCATGGGGCAGAGGACCTCTGTCAATTGGAAGTAAGCTCAAAACAGAGGTAGCAAACAGACAGTGGTAAAGGATATGTATGATCGTCTCACATTCTCCGCATCTTTTACAAGCAAGGTTGTTAGGGATACCTCTAAGAGAGATTAATGAACCTACGGGGAGAGCATTGCAAGTCGCTCTCCATAGGAAGTTTGAGACCTTTGGGGATGTTTTGACAGATGAGATTGCTTTGATCCAATTGAAACTTGATGGTTGTTCCGGTTGAGGGGGTTGGACTGCTAGGCGGTATCCGGATTTGGTGGAGTGGACTCCTGATTTTTCGCCTGTCTAAACTACAGAATCCGGAGGTTTATGCGAGCTAGGAATTAAGCTCTTGATAGTTTCCTCATAAATAGGTAGATGCTGGAAAACGGTTGTGATGTTCCATATGTTGGTTGCTGGGTCGAGAAGATCCGAGACCAAGAGTTCGGCATTCTCTCGTGTCGGAGGTCTAATTGGCGTGAGGACTTGAGAGGTGGAGAGCCAAGAGTCCTTCCATACACTTATACTGTAACGCCCCTTTCCCATTCTCCGCTGACCGTCGAGCTGACCGGTCAACAATCAAACAAGAACATGACCGATCGAACCCGAGCAAGTCGAACGGGAAAGGTTCGCCACAGGACAAAGCCAGAGACGGATCGGTTTGAGACAAAGGCTCGCACTAACCCATCTTTGACTCCGCTATCCTCATATCTATAGTACAAGCGGTACCATTTGCACTACTTCAATGAGTTGTGTCGGTTCGGACGAAAACCTCATATCAGGGAAACAATTTCATTTCTGAGTAATCAACGTTGAGCACAACGTTTAATAGAATTTCACAAACAATCGTCAAGTCAAATACAAAGAAATCAACACACGAAATAACAATAATGCCGAACCGAGAAAACACCCAAAAATCACGAATCAAATCCCGCCACAAGCATCCCGAAACCACACCGAGGACCTCCCGCGTCCGTCGCTGCTAAACCTGAAAAAACACAAAAAGAGTCTAATGAGCGATCTAAGATCACCCAGTGAATCGGCTCCCCACTAACGGCTTCTAATCTATCTAAGTCTACAAATTCCCGCCCCAAAACCCAAAATAACAATCAGCAGGAATAATGGTCGATCACGCACTACCATGTCGTGATAAACCCAAACACACACAATCAATGCAGAAGATAAAGAGGATTAAGGGAAATCGAAGGCACTGCGGCACATGTCCTCGATTGGATTCGATCTATCTATCGCGCAACGAAATAATAAAATAACACTGGGCCCTACGATCTCGGGTAACTTCCACGGGTTTACATCGTCACCTATATGGCAACTAACCCACGACTCCTAAACGTGTACACAAGGTCCAACGAATAGGACACCGTTCTCTGTCCATCGATACGCGGTGACTCGGACTACCCCTAGATAGCCAGAGTTTCCATGTGATTCGGCCCTAGGACATGACCCCGTATTCTCCGAATCACACACCTACCGGCGTCACCCGATAGGTTAACACCATAACCAGAATCACCGTGATCCGGTTAGGTAAAACTCGAGGATCCAATCGGGTCGGAAGTACCAGAACGTAAACAAAACCTAGGCTTGCGGAATCTAACGCACCCTAGAGTCCTAGTGCAGAAATATAAACACGCAGACTCGCTGGGACTCTAGCACAGATCACGCAATCAATATCAATAAGAATAGCAAACCCCAACCATTCCGCAAGCCTCTACACTACCAATCTCTCCGCTCTGACTAGGTAAGATACTAGCAACTGCTCGGCCCAACACCGAGCAGTCTAACAAGCCTGCACACAAAGCTCACAACAATAGCAATACAATCACGCAATCACAATCAATCACACAATCACACAATCACACAATCACAACACAATCAGGCTTATTAGGGTTTCTAAGTTTTTTAATCCATTTTCATCCGCTGCCTTGGGTTAGCGGATTGCTAATCCGTAGACGGCGTATAACTCACACCACTTCCTTTACTTATCTCATTCGAGGTATCTTTTAATAACTCCTCGATCTGTCGGTTAGAGTTAGTAAACTTACTAACTTCCCGACATCTCATTATTAATTAATTTAATTCATTACCCTTTCCCGCTATTAAACCTAAAACCCGATCTCGCTATAATATCCTATACGTCCGTTTAGGTTTAACTCGTATTTTAATGTCGTCTTAATTACCATATATAGATTCATTAATTATCGTCCTTAATACATATATATGCATATACGGTCCTATTCAACGGTGTCTATATGAATGCATCAATCAAGCGTTACTAACAACCTAACGGCACACAATCGATTAACCTTTTAATTCTTTAAACCCTAACATGTTTATCTGATCCTAACCGGTTTATCATTAACGTCCAATTATTTAATATTAGCCAATCATTCTAATTATCGGGTATGCAATCCTAAAGTTACGGTTTTACGGTTCCCGGTCTATATGTACTAAATGTTTGTGAGCCGACTCACAGTGTTATTATGACGATGGATGGATGGATTGACGGAACTCCGAGACCCGATACGAACCCGATGCTAACCCGAACCTTTCCCGAACCTCCGTTGCTTTGCCCTGACCTTGACCCGCACTTGACCTTGGTGACTCCGAACCCCTGGATAACCCTCATATGATGGCTACTACAACCGTCTATCATATTTCTAAATAAAAGAAATCCGGTTTATCGAGAAGATTATTACGTCGGAAAAATTCCTTTCCGAAGAATATTCTTCAGAATATTCCGACGTATTAATATTCCTTTCCCCATCTTTCTTCTATTTTTCTCACTCTCTCTCCTCCCTCTCTCTCTCTCTCCTCCGGCTCCTCCTTCTTCTCTCCTCCCTCCATCTTCTTCTTCATCCTCCGACTTCTTCTTCCTCCGGCTTCCTCCGGTCTTCCTCTTCTTCTCCTCCTCCTTCTTCTTCTCCTTCTTCTCCTCCTTCTCCCCACGCTTCTCCTCCTCTTCCTCTCCTTCTCTCTTTTTCTTCTCTCTTTTTCTTTGTTTGTTTTTGGTGTGAGTAAGAAGTGTCACCCAAGTCCTCCTTTTATAGCTGAAGGTCAGCTTGCATGCATCACCAACAAGTGACACATGGAGTGCTAAGTGTCACTCTCTTCTTTTCTCCAAATGACACCACATAAGGTGAGTTGTTGACACAAAATCTTGACAGCTCCTCCTCCTCTCTCTTAGCCACGAAATCATTCCATTCAGGGCCAGAAACCACTCTTTTTATCATCCATCTCATGTATAGAAAGCCCACTTAGAAACCCTTTGGATTTGGACCTAAAACCTTCTTGTAGATTTATTGAATCATGACTTCACAAAGCCTCTTCTTCCCTCTTGCATAATTTCGTGGCACAAGCTTGCAAATGGGCTTTCATAAGGTCCATAATGACTCTATCTTCCATACATAAGCAGCCCTAATCAATCCCAAGCTCCAAAGAATTTATTTTGGATTTTTAGCCACTAATTACTCTTTAATGGTCTAAAAATTATAACTTCATCTAGGAGTCAAATCCTGCTGAATCCTTTCACCCATAGCTTCTACATCTTCTAATAGATCTGTGGTCAAAATCTCATAATTTTCGGTGGACTGTAGAGGGTCTTCTCGCTTATCCGAACATTGTATCGGTTTCTCGGAAAAACTGGTTGTACGTTTAATATTTTAAAAACTCCTTAGATGCTTCCATAAATTCACCAAGCCTCATTTTCAGGTTCCAGATTCTCTTATATGATTTTAGCAATTCGAATCACTCCGTTTGGAAACCCGCAGCTCCGGTTATGAATTTTACAAGTTTTGTCGGTTCTATCGGTTTCCTTTCCCGATAGTCCGTAAAACTCATTTATTCTCTGTTTCTTTCACGTCTGGTCTTCTAAATGTTCTTTATAGACAAAAAGTAGAAAATTTTGCCCGTCTCCACTTCTGGCTCGCAATTTGGTAAAATTACCAAAATGCCCTTCATCTTCTGAAAATTACGAAAATGCCCTATGTTGACTTCTCTGCTGCTCGTTGACTATTTTTTGGGACAGGATATTACATTCTTCCCCACTTACAGGAATTCGGTCCCCGAATTCTCCGTTACTAAAAACTTCGAATCGGAAACTGAACCCCGTAAGTCGCCACTCTGGAACTAATTCCACTGCTCCGATGCTCGAACGATGAACCAACTGAACTGTACTTCCCGATATTCACTAACTTCTGAACCACGATCTTTCACCAACCCAAATTACCGATATCTTGAACTCCTTGACTCTCTATCACTTCTGGTTCCTCATCTCATTGCTTCGTTGACTCCAATCTTGATTCTTGAAACCACTGATCCTGACTGAACTGCTCCACTCGAGTTTCTGATTCCATCAGCGCCAACTGACGATCTCTTCAACCGATGTTCTGACTTCCCCACTCTGCTTCGACCTCCGCGAATGGCACAACACCGACTCTTCCTCTATTCTCGATACTTGTTATATCTTTAGTGCTTCCCGCTCCTCATCGGCATTATGGTAATATTGATGTTCCTCCTTCCAGACTAAACTGCCATACTTATAAACGCCTTGAACTTTCTCAATCACTGAACTCCTCGCTTCACGGATATCAAACCGCCTTTTCCTTAATAACCTCGAGCTGACCCAAAACTGTTATTGATGCTTCCAAATTCCTTCGCTAACCCATCATACCCATTTATCTTGGTTCCTCCTATCACTGATACCCACTCTGGTGATGAAACTCCACTGACTCATTTGCAGGCTCATCACTGATACCCACTCTGGTGATGAAAATCCACCGACTCACTTGCAGGCTCAGGTTAAACGGCTTCTTGTAACACCATCTTGTCTCTAGGGTTCGGGTTTGGTCTCGTGTCCTCGTCAAATCGTCCATCACGTCCTACATCAACAATCTCAACAACACTGGAACGGTTAGACCTCTTTTAGCTTAATCCCGATATCACTTCCTCATAGAAATATGGTTTCTTAGTCATGTACCTTACGTTCACACATGGCTAAATAACAATATCATATCATTCCGCTCAATCTCGAATAAGTTTTCTAAAAAAACCGCTTTATCAATTCTGAGCTTACCAAAAACAATTCTAACCAAGCAAACCAAACGATCTCGTTAATCAAAAATCACTTTCTAGCAACCTAGCGATTAAACGAAATGCAGAGATTCAAAATCAACAACTACCAACCTAGCGAGCAATCAAAACATCAATCAATTCAACATTCTAACACCCTAACAAGGCAATCATTCACACATAATCAATCAAGCAAATCAGCAAATACGATCGTCTCTTAGGGTCGTGGTAACCGTCTGCTCGGACCATCATTTGCTTTCACGTTATAATCATATTGCATTTATTATCCCAACTCATGCAGTAAGATCACTTCGTTACTTAAACGACAATACCGAATACTCCACATCCACTACGTAAATAAAACATCTATTCACCGCATAGAGTTTTAAATACGTAGGTCCGTCGAAGTCTACATACTCGCGGTTACCAATCCGTCCCAAACGAAACACCGCTACACACAACTGAATCGTTAGAGATGAACGCAAGCCGATATACACACATCAAAAGGGAGTTAGAGCCCTTACTTACCTGGGCCTAATCTACTTCCTAATTTCCAACATGAGCGGTACAACTCATGTGGATCCTAACCGACAGGTGCGCCAGGAGGATGGAATGAGTGCGGTGGTGGTGGCGGAGCGACGCGGTCTCGATCATGACACGAAAAGAGCGCAATGTACTTCTCGGCTGTAAAGGAAACAAGGCAGGAGTTGTGCTGGTGGTGGCGACAAGTGATACTCCTGGGTAACAACAGTGGTAATGACGAAAACATCTGGTGGCGGTGGCTGCGGCCGAGTGACCCCGAACAGTTGAGTCTCCGATAACTTGATCACCATGTCATTGGGGATGAATATCGGCGATGCACGCGCTGCTGAAGGTGGTACTCCGGATGTAACCGTATCAAAAGGTGTCCCTAGAATGAGTGGAGCGGTCAATTGGCTTGATACTGGTAATAACGTGCTCCGGAATAGGCTGCGAAACACAGGAATGCTCTGCAGACTGGGAGTATGGCCCTGGACTAACTGGAGTAGATTCAATCGACTCACGGTCCTCCACGCTGATGTCGCTCATCATGTCGTCGTAAACCACACACACACCAATCCTCCTAGGACAATTCTGCTGTGTGTCTGCACCAAACGCAAAACAGTTAGTACAAATAATTTAAAAATCCTACTTTCCCATCCCATCCCGCGTCCAACGGACGCGGCTCGGTTTCCTAATGGATGCTTGTGTGACACATTTAACTAAATAAAACACGGAAAACACTCAAAAATGAAATGTTTCGAAACCCATGCAGAACCATGCTCTGATACCACCTTTCTGTAACGCCCCTTTCCCATTCTCCGGTGACCGTCGAGCTGACCGGTCAACAATCAAACAAGAACATGACCGATCGAACCCGAGCAAGTCGAACGGGAAAAGTTCGCCACAGGACAAAGCCAGAGACGGATCGGTTTGAGACAAAGGCTCGCACTAACCCATCTTTGACTCCGCTATCCTCATATCTATAGTACGAGCGGTACCATTTGCACTACTTCAATGAGTTGTGTCGGTTCGGACGAAAACCTCATATCAGGGAAACAATTTCATTTCTGAGTAATCAACGTTGAGCACAACGTTTAATAGAATTTCACAAACAATCGTCAAGTCAAATACAAAGAAATCAACACACGAAATAACAATAACGCCGAACCGAGAAAACACCCAAAAATCACGAATCAAATCCCGCCACAAGCATCCCGAAACCACACCGAGGACCTCCCGCGTCCGTCGCTGCTAAACCTGAAAAAACACAAAAAGAGTCTAATGAGCGATCTAAGATCACCCA
The DNA here is from genome assembly GCA_030180135.1 of Orychophragmus violaceus. Classification (NCBI taxonomy): domain Eukaryota; kingdom Viridiplantae; phylum Streptophyta; class Magnoliopsida; order Brassicales; family Brassicaceae; genus Orychophragmus; species Orychophragmus violaceus. The sequence goes on along the minus strand of CM058237.1, from coordinate 11,136,992 downwards.
GTGAATCGGCTCCCCACTAACGGCTTCTAATCTATCTAAGTCTACAAATTCCCGCCCCAAAACCCAAAATAACAATCAGCAGGAATAATGGTCGATCACGCACTACCATGTCGTGATAAACCCAAACACACACAATCAATGGAGAAGATAAAGAGGATTAAGGGAAATCGAAGGCACTGCGGTACATGTCCTCGATTGGATTCGATCTATCTATCGCGCAACGAAAGAATAAAATAACACTGGGCCCTACGATCTCGGGTAACTTCCACGGGTTTACATCGTCACCTATATGGCAACTAACCACGACTCCTAAACGTGCACACAAGGTCCAACGAATAGGACACCGTTCTCTGTCCATCGATACGCGGTGACTCGGACTACCCCTAGATAGCCAGAGTTTCCATGTGATTCGGCCCTAGGACATGACCCCGTATTCTCCGAATCACACACCTACCGGCGTCACCCGATAGGTTAACACCATAACTAGAATCACTGTGATCCGGTTAGGTAAAACCCGAGGATCCAATCGGGTCGGAAGTACCAGAACGTAAACAAAACCTAGGCTTGCGGAATCTAACGCACCCTAGAGTCCTAGTGCAGAAATATAAACACGCAGACTCGCTGGGACTCTAGCACAGATCACGCAATCAATATCAATAAGAATAGCAAACCCCAACCATTCCGCAAGCCTCTACACTACCAATCTCTCCGCTCTAACTAGGTAAGATACCTAGTCAGCACCACTAACTTACCCGGTCCCGTGACCGGAGTAAGTGTCCACAGCAACTGCTCGGCCCAACACCGAGCAGTCTAACAAGCCTGCACACAAAGCTCACAACAATAGCAATACAATCACGCAATCACAATCAATCACACAATCACACAATCACACAATCACAACACAATCAGGCTTATTAGGGTTTCTAAGTTTTTTAATCCATTTTCATCTGCTACCTTGGGTTAGCGGATTGCTAATCCGTAGACGGCGTATAACTCACACCACTTCCTTTACTTATCTCATTCGAGGTATCTTTTAATAACTCCTCGATCTGTCGGTTAGAGTTAGTAAACTTACTAACTCCCCGACATCTCATTATTAATTAATTTAATTCATTACCCTTTCCCGCTATTAAACCTAAAACCCGATCTCGCTATAATATCCTATACGTCCGTTTAGGTTTAACTCGTATTTTAATGTCGTCTTAATTACCGTATATAGATTCATTAATTATCGTCCTTAATACATATATATGCATATACGGTCCTATTCAACGGTGTCTATATGAATGCATCAATCAAGCGTTACTAACAACCTAACGACACACAATCGATTAACCTTTTAATTCTTTAAACCCTAACATGTTTATCTGATCCTAACCAGTTTATCATTAACGTCCAATTATTTAATATTAGCCAATCATTCTAATTATCGGGTATGCAATCCTAAAGCTACGGTTTTACGGTTCCCGGTCTATATGTACTAAAGGTTTGTGAGCCGACTCACAGTGTTATTATGACGATGGATGGATGGATTGACGGAAATCCGAGACCCGATACGAACCCGATGCTAACCCGAACCTTTCCCGAACCTCCGTTGCTTTGCCCTGACCTTGACCCGCACTTGACCTTGGTGATTCCGAACCCCTGGATAACCCTCATATGATGGCTACTACAACCGTCTATCCTATTTCTAAATAAAAGAAATCCGGTTTATCGGGAAGATTATTACGTCGGAAAAATTTCTTTCCGAAGAATATTCTTCAGAATATTCCGACGTATTAATATTCCTTTCCCCATCTTTCTTCTATTTTTCTCACACTCTCTCCTCCCTCTCTCTCTCTCTCCTCCGGCTCCTCCTTCTTCTCTCCTCCCTCCGGCTTCTTCTTCATCCTCCGACTTCTTCTTCCTCCGGCTTCCTACGGTCTTCCTCTTCTTCTCCTCCTCCTTCTTCTTTTCCTTCTTCTCCTCCTTCTCCCCACGCTTCTCCTCCTCTTCCTCTCCTTCTCTCTTTTTCTTCTCTCTTTTTCTTTGTTTGTTTTTGGTGTGAGTAAGAAGTGTCACCCAATTCCTCCTTTTATAGCTGAAGGTCAGCTTGCATGCATCACCAACAAGTGACACATGGAGTGCTAAGTGTCACTCTCTTCTTTTCTCCAAATGACACCACATAAGGTGAGTTGTTGACACAAAATCTTGACAGCTCCTCCTCCTCTCTCTTAGCCACGAAATCATTCCATGCAGGGACAGAAACCACTCTTTTTATCATCCATCTCATGTATAGAAAACCCACTTAGAAGCCCTTTGGATTTGGACCTAAAACTTTCTTGTAGATTTATTGAATCATGACTTCACAAAGCCTCTTCTTCCCTCTTGCATAATTTCGTGGCACAAGCTTGCAAATGGGCTTGCATAAGGTCCATAATGACTCTATCTTCCATACATAAGCAGCCCTAATCAATCCCAAGCTCCAAAGAATTTATTTTAGATTTTTAGCCACTAATTACTCTTTAATGGTCTAAAAATTATAACTTCATCTAGGAGTCAAATCCTGCTGAATCCTTTCACCCATAGCTTCTACATCTTCTAATAGATCTGTGGTCAAAATCTCATAATTTTCGGTGGACTGTAGAGGGTCTTCTCGTTTATCCGAACATTGTATCGGTTTCTCGGAAAAACTGGTTATACGTTTAATATTTTATAAAATCCTTAGCTGCTTCCATAAATTCACCAAGCCTCATTTTCAGGTTCCAGATTCTCTTATATGATTTTAGCAATTCGAATCACTCCGTTTGGAAACCCGCAGCTCCGGTTATGAATTTTACAAGTTTTGTCGGTTCTATCAGTTTCCTTTCCCGATAGTCCGTAAAACTCATTTATTCTTTGTTTCTTTCACGTCTGGTCTTCTAAATGTTCTTTATAGACAAAAAGTAGAAAATTTTGCCCGTCTCCACTTCCGGCTCGCAATTTGGTAAAATTACCAAAATGCCCTTCATCTTCTGAAAATTACGAAAATGCCCTCTGTTGACTTCTCTGCTGCTCGTTGACTATTTTTTGGACAGGATATTACATAAACTTTCGCCATTTCCTACCAACCATCATAAACCCTTGACAAGTAAGCTTTTACCGGCCATTATAGCTTGCCATCCATGAGATGCACCTGGTTGGGCTTGGCATTCTAGGAATGAATTCTCCGAACAGTATTTTCCTAGTAGCACTTGGGCTAGAAAAGAGATTGGATTCTTTAAAATCCTCCAATTGAGCTTAGGTAGAAGAGCGACGTTGAAGTTTTCTATTTCTCTGAAGCTAAAACCGCCGAATTTCTTTGGGAGAGTAAGCTTTTTCCAAGCCACCCAAGAGATTTTCCGCTTGTTCGGAATGGAATCCCACCAGAACCGAGTGAGAAGAGACTGAATTTTCTTACATAGCGAGAGAGGAAGCTTGAAAAAAGACATCGTATACGTCGGGAGTGCGGTAAGTACTGTTTTGAGGATAATTTGCTTGCTGGATCCGGAGAGGAACTTTGTAGTCCACGAGAGAGATCTTTGTCTGATTTTATCCACTAGGCTCGCGAATATGTCTCTCTTCTTCCTGCCAAAACTTTCCGGGAGACCAAGGTACTTCCCGATGACTCCTTCTTTCTCTGAACAGTCTTCGTACTTGCGTAGAATATCCATAAGAGTATGGCAATTTTTCATACTAGTTCGACAAAATAATATAGTATCATCCGCGAAAAGGAGGTGGTTGATGAGGGGCGACTTGCGAGCAACTCTAATACCTTTCAACTTTCCTGAGAGTTGAGGCTTTCTACACAGTCCGGATAGTACTTCCGTACACAGTATGAAAAGGTATGGAGAAAGCGGGTCTCCTTGTCGAAGGCCTCTTGTCGGGACTGTTTTTCCATGGGGAGAACCATTGATGAGAAAGGAGTAGGAGACCGATGTGACACATTCCATTACCCGTCCTATCCAAACTTACCGAAAGCTAAAATGGACCAGCACTTTTTTTAATAAACCCCACTCGATGTGATCATAAACTTTGCTCATATCGGTCTTAACTGCCATTGAGCACTTATTTGTTGCTTCTGATGCTTTGAGGAGATGTAGTGTGTTCATGGGTGATCAGAACATTATCCGCAATGGCTATCCCTGGTACAAAAGCGGATTGATGAGGAGTGATGAGGCTGTCTAGAAAGGGCTGGAGCCTTTTGGTGAGAATCTTCGCTATAATCTTGTATCTCACATTGCAAAGTGTAATTGGTTAGTAGTCTACGAGGCAGGTGGCCGAGCTGCTATTTGGAATGAGGAAAACATGAGTTTCATTAAGTTTTGGCTCCATCTTCCCGGAGTAGAAGAAATTCCAGACTTCCCGGCATATGTCATTTCCAAGTAGATTTCAAAAAGATTGGTAAAAACCTCCCGAGAATCCATTCGGGCCCGTGGACTTTTTTGAATGGATACTGAAAGCCGTTTTGCGTATTTCTTCCTCATCAGGTATCTTTCAAAGGTCATCATTCATCGGAGTTGTTACCTTTCAGAGGAGGGCCTCTTTGACGGTTCTGAAATTTGAGTTGCCGTTTGTCTGAAAAATTGAGCGGTAAAAACTGCTAAAGACCTCGCTTATATGGTCTTCTTTATAAACTGGATCTCCCTCGTGGTTTTCGACGACGGTAATACGGTTCTTAGCTCGCCTCATTTTAGTAATAGAATGGAAGAAACGTGAGTTCCGGTATCCCCCTTGCAGCCATTGCACCCGGCTTCGTTGTTTCCAATAGCTCTCTTCGGCTTTATATGTTGCATCTAGTCGAGATGTAAGCAATCTGATCGAGGCTTGGTCTGGTGTTGAGGTCGATAGGGCTGCTTCCAGCGCATCTTGGTATTCTAGGATAAGCTTTGCACTGTTTTCCTTTTTTAGCTTTTGACCACGAGATTAAAGCCCAACAACATCTATTTATCTTCTTCTCCACTTTTTATAGGTCCTCAGCTCGCCAAGCTTCCTCAATTATTGCTCTTGCTTCTATATCAGAGTTACATTCCATGTTGTATCTAAACGGTCGTTTTCTCCTCAGCCTCGAGGTATCAAGATAAGTGAGCAGTGGCCGGTGATCGGACCCCTCAAAACGAAGGTAAGAGCATCTTCCGGAGGGGAATGTATCCACCCAATTATAGTTCGCAAGCGCTCAAGCTAGTCTCTCCTGAATAAAGTGATCTCCTCTAGTACCTCGCCATGATAGAGGATTTCCGGTGTGTTTAATAACTCATAGACCGTTGGTAGAAACAAAGCTTCAGAATTGAATGAAAGAGCCTTCATTTCGTTCCGGCCCATCGCTCTTTTCTGCTTGTTCCAAGATGTCATTAAAATCACCTACAAGAAGCCATGGTGCTGCTTCTCTTTCTGAACCTATGATGGTTATAAGGTCCCAAAATCTCGCACGGTTACATTGTTGTGGGGGACCATAGATACAAGTAAGGAAGAATTTTGTATCTTTGAAAGCAATCTCCGTGTCAATGAAATTTGGAGAGGAATCAATAATCTTAACATTAACTTCAGATTTCCATAAAAGAGCTAGTCCTCCACTTAGACCCATAGGTGGAACAAGGTAATGATTTTCAAATCCCAACTCGTAGGCAGTCTTAACAACAAAGCCTTCATGGTTCTTTGTTTCAGATAGAAAGAGTATCTCCGGGTTTAGAGTTTTCTTGATGTCCCGGAGTCATGGCACTGTCAATTCCCCCCAGTCCTTGTCAGTTCCAAGAGATAAGAGCTAAATAATCCGGTTTGGTGGATCCAAAAAATCCACCTTCCTTCTCGTCATTGCTGGTATCAGACTCACGACAGGAGTACCGTCCTCATTCCGAGGTAAATCGTCAGGGTTGCAACTTCGGTCTACTGCTGCCTTCTTGCGGTTTGAAGTTCCCGCCCTTGATGCTAGTTGTCTACGCGAACTTGAACCCTGGAGCGGGCTTCTAACAACCCAAGGTTTTATAGACGGTTTGGTGATTTTACTTTTTCCTGACGCTTTAGAGAGAGGTGCAGAGGTACCAGAAGCTTTCCTTGTACCTCTCTTTCTTCTTTGTTCAGCTGGTGTTCCCAATCTCAATACCGCTGAAACTCTTTCTTCCGAGAGTGGTTCCTGGTCTTCTGACTGCTCCACATTTTCCTTAGCACCAATGTCGAGATTTATTCGACTTCTTCTGTTGCATAACGGACTTCGACATCCTGAAGTCTATCCAGCAGGGAGTTTGATAGTCATGTGGACTTAGGTGCTGTCTGAGCATCAGTGATTTCAATCCGGTCAAGAGCTGAACGTCTTCTTCGCGTTGAGCTATTTGTTTCTCCGCTTCCTTTTCTCTAGTGGGACATCGGTTCCCAATGCGGGGGATTCGGTGGTGGTGTTCTTGATACTTGAGATCTTTGAGAGGGTGTGGAGGAGGCTCTTTGCCCTGGAACATGATCCGATTGTGGTCTGTACTGAGAGGTGACATCTTTGTTTGAAGATCACATGCGATCATTTCTATGACTCTGATCCGGCTCTCTATGGGAGTGATGTGATGATCTGATGTCTCTGTTCGAGAAACGAGAGTCCTTTGACTGTGTGTGGTATGACCTGAAGCGATATTATTTGTTGATGAAATTTCTGAGATCTTCCCTTGTTCTTCTGGAGGTGTTGTAGCGAGGAGGTTTCCCAACCGGGTCATAGGGGTTCATTATTTTTGATGGTTCTCTACGCATGATTATGTCCGATGTCAGCGATTTCTCCCAGTACTTCTTATCTAGCCTCATATTTCTCTGCTCTTCAAGGTTTCTTCTTGTATTCTACTGATTGATGCCCTATGTCCGATTACTTGTAAAGTCCTGGACAAGTTTTTTTTGGGCAAGCAGTATCCTATTGGGAAAGGCAATGGCAGAAGAAACAGTGTTTTCCAATTTTTCATATATAACATCCACATTGATGGTATTTGCAGAGAGAAGGCGGATTGGAAGGGATATTTCTAATGGATTCAGTCCGTTTACCTCCACCCGTACTTTTCCTTGAGGTATATCTTTGTCTACCACAGTTCCCAATTCCCCTCCAATCTTCTCAAGGGTTTGAGCATTCCAGAAGTAGAGGGGTAAACCGTTGAAGCGAATCCAGAAGGTGATATTGCTCCGGAATTGATTTGAGATGATTGGTTCCCATTTTTGGAGGATGGCCATCCATCTTTTGTAGTGGTAAGGACCCCTTCTCATGACTGTTTGGAGAGCTTCATCCGTCTTGAATTTAAACTGGAACATATCAGGTCCAAGTTCTCTACCCCTGACTTCAGAGTCTGCATTCCAGAGCTGTATGATCCAATCAATGACCCATTGGGGTTTTTGGATCGCCGGGTTAGTAACCCTACCAATGAGGGTAAGATTTTTCTCCTCGACCAGGTCTGAAGTCTCGCAGGGAGGTATGACTATGGGAGCTCTTCATTTTAGTTGGTTTGGTACTAGAACCCATTTATCCTTTTCTGCTCTTGAGTAATGTCTTAACATTATCTTAGAAGAGAGGGTGTCGTCACGGTGGACGTGAAAGCTCATGATTTACTATCGGAGGCTATGCAAACAGAGCTTCTGAGCCCATGTGTCTGACAAGCGCGTCGTTATTCTCTAGTCCAAAAGGTCCTCACGCGGAGGTAAATCGAGCTGAGGCCTGATACCAGTTAACAAGAGCTTCATAGAGAGGTATGGTTCGACAAGTAAACAACTTTATGGAACTAGACTCAGAGTGTTGAACCTTCCATACTCATATCATTTCTGTTGGAGCTCTAAACTTCCAGGTGAGGTGAGACTGAATCTCCATAGAGTAGTAGAACAGAGCACCGGTCTGGTCTTGAGCTGTAGGTATCCTTTGACCAGAGATTGGCCAAGCAAAGGTGGGAGCAAGGTCTAAGCAGATTTTATCTACTGCTTCTAATATTTTCTGTGTAGGATTATTGTTTGTAAAACCGACCCTAATTTGGGGAAGGTTATATATATATATATATATATATAAAGGGTATTTCAAAAAAAAAGTTATCATGTTTATTCTTTTGGAAACCATGTGAATTTGGGTTTAATTACTTAGTGCGTTGATTCAAAATATTTGCAGAGGGACTGATATGCCCAGTCCACATGGAGTCTCTATTGACTTGTTGGATCAGTCGGTCATTATCCGGACCAAATCTATAATCCATCTGAAATGATACATGTTACTCAGTTGTCATTTATTTTTATTTTTTCAATTAATTAACAACATTGTAATAAATTTGTTATGTGACCAGATTATAGCCATTCGTGGGCAAGTAGAAGAGCTAACATTGGATGAATGTTTAATGATAAATATTCATTTTTTGGGGAAAAATTGATCTTAATTTTAGTTTATTTTAAAAACAAAGTGCTTTTTTGTTCACGGATGGATTTTATTTCTCCTAATCCATACATGACACTAGTATAAACAAGAAAGTGGAAATTCATCAGGAAAAAAAGAGTTTGATAAGGTGTTATCAAATGATCCAACATAAAAAAAAAAAAAATTCATGTCTTAAATCTTAAATCTTAGGAAAATTACATGTATTTATAATCATACCAATGTCTTTTATCTTTGAGTCTCTTGCTTCTTTTTCTCCTCCTTGTGATTTTGATTTCGCTTTGTTCTATTTTGTGGATAACTTGTTTTTGCAATCAAACAAATAATTTGATTTTGATACTTAAGCATTTATAAAAATTAAAATGGTTATATATATGGAATAATTTGAAAATACCTTAGTTATGATTTAAATTTTGAACATTAAACCTCTTTTATTTATTTTTGAAAACAACATTTTCTGGTGTGTAATAATACATTTTTATCCTAATTTTAATTAGAAATTTTAATAACTAAAAGTTAAATTCAAAGTATTATTATTAACATTATTAATAATTATGTTTGAAATAAATACATGTTAATATCAAAAATAACAACTCAGTAAATCTTATCAAATACTTAATCGATAGAAAGAAAGAGATGATATTTACAACATTGAAAATGAAAATATAATAATTAAATCAATTATATATATATATATATATATATATATATATATATATATATATATATATTTACCACTCTAAGCATGTTGAGACAAACCTTGAAAATTTCAAAAGTGAGAAAACAGCCAGCTAAAGTCTTCTGATTTGTTTGGAGAGTCCAAAATATTCATCAACAATATTGAGTTTTAGGTCTCATGTTGTCAGGTTGAATCATTTTATTTTTAGTCAAATGTAAACGTCAACAATACATATCAGATTAAGAGGATCTTTCAAAATTTCTTCGAACGCTTTCTTTATCATTAGACTGTCACAAGCATTAATATTATAGCCAATCCAAACTTTTCCTATGAAAACAAAATCTTAAGACGATATAGCCGTGTGAGACTACTAAGACGATCGTTGAAGTCACTACCTCAAATTTCATGGGACAAAATATAATTGTTCCATACTCAGCCATCTTCTTTGTTATCAAGCCATCTTCTTTGTTATCAGTTGAAGAGAACATATCCATTAAAGTCATAATTGTAGTCGTCTAACAATGAAAATTTTATTCAAATTATAAGAGAAATGTGTGGCATGATTCGATTTTCGAAGAGAAATGAGATGTGTTGCTCACAAATCACTCTAGTTTAAACAAAATTAGAGTTTGACATATGCATGATAAATAAAATACATATATTCTTAAATGCATTTATTGTGCATTTTTTGCACAACATTCAAAACTATAGTAAAGTGAAAGCATTATTGGGGGCCATTAGGCTTCACTTACCATGAGAAAAAGTCAAATGCTAAAAACATTTGGCCTAAATACATGTAGATATTTTGTAAGCATGGTAGTATCAAATGTTTGTGTGATTTATCTCTTATATGGTTCTATCTTTATAAACTTTATAAATGTTCAATGAACCTATCAATCACACTATTGTTTATAAATTGATGTTAATAATTACAGTTATTCTGTCAATGGACATATCGTTGCCACAAACATGATGAACAATTTAGATGACAATTTTTTCGGTTTCGATTTTATTTGGTTTAGGTTCAAGTTTATTTTGATTCAGATTTAATTTGATAATCCATTTGTTTTATAAAGTTTGTTTTAGAGTTGTTTTTCATTTCAAAACAAATGGGTTTTCTTATTTTCAATATAACTTTTGACATAAATTACCTATTTTAACTTTAATATTAACCAATAAAAAATGATATCAAAAGTCAAATTAATTGTTAAGGATATAATAATTTTTTAATATATTCTTTTAATTTGTGTAAAAATGTCATAATGACAGAGAATAATATACTTTAGACTTTTATAGTAAATTAAATTGATAGAATTTTTAATATTTCGGTTTTTTTAGTTCAATTTACACTACAATCAATCAATTTCCGTTTTTAGTTTGAAAATAATGAAGCCAATCGGTTTACATAAAAAGGTCCAATTTCTGTCTAAGTATTTTGGTTCGATTTGGTACGTTTTTTTGGTGATGATTTATTTGCCCACCTCTAGCTTAAAACCAACTATATATATAAATAACATTCCAAACCTAAAAACAAACTCATCTGAACAAGTTATTTAGTGACTAACTTTATGTACAAATCTGAAGATGGAACGAGCAGAAGCAACAACATAAACGATGAAAAGAAGACAAACTCAATATAACGGTTGGATCTGCCAATGGTTTCAATCATAAGTCTCGACGTTTGTAGTTATTAATATACATAAACTCCAATAAGTCTTTTGACGTTTGAACATTTGGGTCTTATCTTTGAACAATTGAACATTTACTAATGTTCACTTCTTGACGGTCTCATCTTTGGTTACATTGGACGTGAAGCTGACCGCTTTTCTCGGATGCTCCCTTATGTTCAAGCTAAAAACTTCAGGCCTCGAGTAGTGTCCGACCACATCAAAGTCAAATTTGGCTCGCGCTATGTCCCCAAGGTCTGTCGGATAATTTTATGAATATGATTGTTTTTTAAAAGAATAAAACATAATTGATGAACAAGTGCTAATAATAATACCTAGATCAGCTGAGATAAGAGCCTCTCCGTCATAGTTTGGTCCAGCTAGAACAATTCCCAAAGGCGAAATGATAGAGCTTCCACCAGCACAGACAACAGAATCCGGTGTTAGACTCTCTTCCGAACCGGAAAACGTGTATTCCGGTGGAGGAGGATAATCTTTACGGCGACAGAATTGGTTTGCTGACAAAACAAAACATCCACCTTCAAGAGCGATGTGGGTCATCGATGCTAGCCAAGTTTCTCTAGCATCAGCAGTTGGTGCACAATATATCTCAATGCCTACAACAAAACCGGAACACAAACACATTTATGATGAACAACTCACAAACACCACACTGGTACTTACTTTTAACTAGTACTGATACTAACCTTTAGCATACATTGCGGTTCTTAAAGAAGGCATCCTATTTTCCCAACAAATAGCAGCGCCAATTTTCCCAATTGGAGTATCGAAAACAGGGATTGTTGATCCATCTCCAAATCCCCAGATGCAACGTTCAAGAGCTGTAGGCATGAGTTTCCGGTGTTTACCTAAGAACTGACCTTGTGAATCAAAGAAAAGGACGGTGCAATATAACGTATAGCCTTCCCTCTCTATTACACCCATAACCAAGAATACTTTGTACTTCCTTGCCATTTCCGCCAAACGTTCCACTTCAGGGCCTAAGATTTTGCATAAACAAGATGCACAGACGAATATTAATAATGTTTCTGAGTAAATATTTCGATCGAAGAGTATTGCAACAATCTCACTTCCAGATGATATTATCATAACCACAGCACCAGAAATTTTGAGCTAATGACTAATCGATAAACCAAGCAACCATATTTAGAAGAACTCGAAAAAAGGTTTCAACTTTACCAGGAACATCAATGGCAGATGCATGATACTTGCGAAAATCGTCCCTTCCTTTAGCAGTCCGAGCACCAATCGCCAACTCGAAGCTGGAACCGCGAGGATATCCACCGATAAACGCCTCCGGGAACACTACGAGCTGGGACCCATTATCCGCCGCCTCGGCAAGCAACCTCTCCGCCTTATCTGCAACTCCAGAGGGAAGATCAACCATCGCATTCAATCAACCAAGTGAAATCAAAATTCCAGAAAGAAACAGACAGTTCCAATATATAAAAATCGAGGAAGGGGAACCTAGCGTGGCGGGAGTATCGTAGAAGATGGTGGAGGCCTGGACGACGGTTGCTCGTACGATTGAGGAGGAATCACCGCCGGGCATCTCAATCTCGGGGAAAACTTGATCGACGTTGACTGGAGGAGTCGCCGTGATGAGAGACATTTCTTGCTGAGCAGACATCGAGCTTGAATCTGTCGTAGATGTAGCAGAGACGGAGAGGAAACGGGTGATCCTAGAATGCTCTTAGTGATTTGGTTGGTGACGACAAAGCTTTTACTATATAAAAATTCAGTGTATTTTACACGTAACGAGGAAAATCTGCACCGAAATTATGAATTTTTATAGCATTTTTTGGGTCAACTTATAGCATTTAAACATAATTTATTTTTCTATTTTCATTTAAACGATAATGGCAGCAGTAAAATTTTTTTTACAAATTTTCTTATTATTTTCCCCTATATGTTTTTGGAAATCAATATTCACCCTGAATTTGTAAAAAAAAAAACATAAGAATCAAATTAAATAAAATCTCTTCAAGATCTAACAAGGAAAAGAAAAAATGTTTTTTTTTTTGTGTTTTGTGTTTGTTATAAAAACTAAGAGCATCCACATTAATGATTTTTCACAAAAGTTTCTCAATTTTAAAAAAAATAATAATATAAAAAATAATAATATTTAAATATAAGAGGAGTTTCTAAAAAAAATGGAAAAAGTTTCTCAAAAATTTCTCAAATGAGAAACTCTCTCCATTTTTAGATTCTCTCACAATTATTTTTATTTTTATTTTATTGTTTTTTATATTTGAGAAACTCTTGTGAGAATTTATTGATGGAAATGTTATAAGAAATAAGAATCATAGTGATTTATCGAAGGCAAACATGTTTGATGGCTCTTGTTCACAGCATCTCGTCGGAAAGTTCTTCACGAATTCAACTCCTCCGTCTAATGCAGAAACAGAACAAACGCTCTGGAAACAATGGGATCTCTCCGGCGACATGACTATCCAAAAACTAGACGTCGGCGATATATTCTTGTTTGAATTCACACAAAAGAATGACAAAGAGAATATGTTTAAAAGGCGACCTTATTACGTCAATGGAGTTCTCATAGTAATCAAGGATCTAAATTCTTCATACATGATTGATTTCACTTTGGATTCCTTCTTGGTCGCTGTCGTGGAGTTACCATCGTATCTTTGCACTAATGACTTATTCCCGACGCTCAAATCTCGCGTCGGCGACAACAATCCCGTTTTATATGGAATGTACAATAACAACAAATTTATCTATTTCCAAGTGTATATAATAAGATCTATGGGTTTTCAACCTAAAACCAATTGATAATAAGCGGAGTGACTCTTATCCTTTATATATTGCTAATGATCTCTCCCAACTACTAATGTGGGACTTATGTCCATAATACGCTCCCTCGAGATGTTCGGGCTTGAATCGACGGCACCAATTTGGGTATGGGTTGTCGATGATTGGACCAACTTTGGGTCGGATTGGGTTGGAATGTATGGATCGGGCTCTGATACCATATTAAAATTTATGAGCTTCCAACCTAAAACCAATTGGTGATAAGTGGAGTGGCACATATCCCTTATATATTGCTAATGATCCTTTCCAAATATCAATGTGGGACAACCAATGTGGGACTTATGTCCCTAATATAAAAGAGGATTGAATTCCTTGATTTCATTGATATGTATCGAGAGCTATAAATAGCTTTGATTGTTACATTGTTGTTCCTATAATACAGGATTACAAACAAGATTGATATATACACATGATCTTAATTTGAATTGGTAACATAATATACTAATATTATATCACCCTCCCACAGTTGAAGCGTCCGGTGTCTGGACGGTTAAACTGGTTCTGAATTCTTCAAAGAGAGATGTCGGTAGACCTTTGGTGAAGATATCAGCATATTGTAAAGATGAAGGCACATGAATGACCCTGACTTCTCCGACAGCAACCTTCTCACGGACAAAGTGTATGTCCAGCTCAATATACTTGGTCCGTTGATGATTTACATGATTAGGAGCCAAGTAGACCGAACTTGTGTTATCATAGTACACGACAAGAGCCTTGTGTATGGTAAAATGTAGCTCTACCAGCAGATTCCGCAGCCAACTAAGTTCAGCAACTGCATTACATACGCCTTTGTATTCTTTGTAATATCCTGTTCTAAGAAATAGTCAACGGGCAGCAGAAAAGTCAACGAGGGGCAATTCTGTAATTTTCAAGAAAGGAAGGGCATTTTGGTAATTTTACCAAAATGCTAGCCGGAAGTGGAGATGGGCCAAATGTTCTTCTTTTAGTCATAAAGAACATTTAAAAGACCAGACGTGGAAGAAACGGAGATCAAACAATTTTTACGGACTATCGGGAAAAGAAACCGATAGAACCGATAAAACTTGTAAAAATCATTACGGGAGCTACGGAAGTCCGATTGAGTTGAAACAACTTGCTAAATTCATCTAAAAGAGTATAGTATCTTAAAAATAAGATTGGAGGATTTATTTCATAGGCTACGGAGTTTCAATGATTTTAACGGTTTGTCGGGAATGGAAACCGACAAAACCCGAAGCAACTTGTAAAATTCATAACGGGAGCTACGGGTGTCCGTTTGAGGTGATTCAAATTTCTAAAATCATCTAAGAGCATCTGGAATCTGAAAAGGAGACTTGGTGGATTTATAGAAGCATCTAAAGAGTTTTTAAAATATTAAACGTAAAACCAGTTTTTCGAGAAACCGATACAATGTTCGGGCAAGCGAGAATACCCTCTAAAGGCCACCACAAATTATGAAATTTTTACCACAGCTCCATTAGAAGATGTAGAAGATATGGTTAAAAGGATTCAGCAAGGTTTGATTTCTAGATCAAGTTATGAATTTTGAGTCCTTAATGGGTAATTAAGGCTTAAAAATTCAAAATAAAATTAAAGAAGCTTGGGCTTGATTAGGGCTGCATTTGTATGGAATATAGAGTCATTATGGACCTTATGCAAGCCCATTTACAAGCTTGTGCCACGAAATTATGCAAGAGGGAAGAAGAGGCTTTGTGAAATCATGATTCAATGAATCTACAAGAAGGTTTTAGGTCCAAATCCAAAGGGCTTCTAAGTGGGCTTTCTATACATGAGATGGATGATAAAAAGAGTTGTTTCTGGCCCTGAATAGAGTGGTTTCGTGGCTAAGAGAGAGGAGGAGGAGCTGTCAAGATTTTGTGTCAACAACTCACATGATGTGGTGTCATTTAGAGAAGAGGAGGCTTGCTCTCCAAGGTTTTCACATGCATGGGTGTTGATGTGTCAAAGAAGGAGATGAGATGTGTCATGAGACACTTGTCACCATAACCCTCATCTTTTCTTGCTATAAATAAGATCCCAATCCTCCTCATTCTACACATCACAACACAAAGAAAAGAAGAAGGAGGAGGAGAAGAAGAAGGAGGAGGAGAAGGAAGAGGAGAAGAAGTTGGAGGAGCAGAAGCCGGAGGAGGAGAAGGAGGAGAAGAGGAGGAGAAGAAGAAGAAGGAGGAGGAGAAAAAGAAGGAGGAGGAAGAAGAAGAAGAGAGAGGAGCAGAAGAAGAAGAGAGAGAGAGAGAGAGGCGTGAAGAAGAAAGAGAAGAAGAGAGAGAGAGAGAGAACCGGAGGAAAGAGAGAGAGAAAATGAGGAGCGAGAAGATGGTCCGGAGGCTCCATCGGAATCATTCGGTCAATGGTACGGTCAAGAGCGGGTCAAGGTCGGGTCAAAGTAACGGAGGTTCGGGGAAGGTTCAGGTTGGCGTTGGGTTCGTGCCGGGTCTCGTTGTTCCGCTAGTCCGTCAATCCGTCCATCCGTCGTAATATCACTGTAAGTCGGCTAAATTGTGTGATGCATTTAGAATAGTACATATAGACCCATGAATTATAAACCATAGATTTAGGTTGCATACCTTGATGATTGAACTAGTTAGAACGGCTAGGTTGATTAATAACTCGGTTAATTAATTAAATGGATAGGTTAAGGGATGCATGCTAGTTAGCTTATATTCGTCGATAATTCGTTGATTGCTTGATTGAGTGTTGCATTAGTTGATTGATAGTTCGTTGATTGCTTGATTGGGTGATGCATACATATAGAACGGCATGCTAGGACATATATGCATATATAAGTATTTAAGAACGTGTCTAAATGAATCTATATAGGGAAAATTATGAGTTGATTAAAATACGGTTAAATGACATAACACACTTAGAATATAATAACGGATTGGATTAATGAATGAAAGTTAATGAATAATGAGATGTCGGGGAGTTAGTAATTTTACTAACTCTAAATCGACAGATCGAGGACTTACTAAAAGAAACTTAGGAAGTGATAAGAAGTGGTGTGATTGATGGACCGTCTACGGGATTAGTAATCTACTAATCCCAAGGTAGCGGATTGAATGAGTAAAGGTTAAGGAAAGATTAAAAGACTAATAAATCTAGTTAATTGTTTGTGTGATGTTGTGATTGATTGCTTGTGTGATTGTATATCTACTTCGGTGTTGGGCCGAGTAGACTGATTGCTTGCTTGTTTATCTACTTCGATATTGGGCCGAGTAGACCGCTGATTGATTGATTGTTTATCTACTTCGGTGTTGGGCTGGGTAGACTGTATTGGTAGATACTTACTCTGGTGCGGGACCGAGTAAGTTGGGGTGATGTGGAGATTGGTAATAGGACTTGCGGGATAGACGGGGGATTGAGATAGTAGTTCTATTTGATCTTGTTGATATTGCGTGATAGAGCCCCAGTGAGTCTGCTTGTTTACATTGTTGTTATTAGGACTTTATAGGGTGTGTTAGATCCCGCAAGTCTAGCGATGGCGTTCCGGTACTTCTTGCCCGATTGGATCCTCGGGAGTTGAGAACCTGGTCAGTTCACGTACCTTCGGGAGTGGTTCTGGCAGGTGTTAACCTACGGAGCGACGTCTGTAGGTGTGTGGTCCAGAGAATACGGGGTCGCGTCCTAGGGCCGGACTGCATGGAAGCTTGGGTTATCTAGGGGTAGCCCGAGTCACCGCGTATCGATGGACGGAGAACGGTGTCCTAGCCGTTGAACTTCGTGTTATCGCCTAGGAGTCGTGGGAGGTTTTAGCTACCGTGGCGGCAGCTAATTGTTCCCGTGGAAGTCACCGAGTTCGCAAAGTGGGCCCAGATGGTGTGGAGATTGCGTTAGAGATGCGATAGATAGATCGAGTCTAATTGAGAGCATGTGCCGCAGTGTTCTCGATTCCCTTGGTTACTTCCATGTTGTTATGTTGATATTTGATTGTTTGTGTGTTGTGGAGCTCGTCACGTCTTGGTAGCACGTGACCAGCGATGTATACTTGATTGTTATTTTGGGTTTTTGGGCGGGAATATTAGATTGATAGCACCTTTAGTTGGGAGGCGTCTCACTGGGTAATCTTAGATTACTCATTAGCCTCTTTTGTGTTTTTCAGGTTTAGCGTAGTTCGGCGGACGCGTAGGACACTTGGAGTAGTCTCGGGTTGGCATTGGGTATCGGTTGTGAATCATTTTTGACTATATTTTTGGTTGCGGATTTCTTGAGCGCTCGCTAATGTTTTGTATTATACGTATATTATTATGAATAAGATTTATATTTTTAAAGTAATAAAAACAGAAGAATTCCCTGATATACGGTTTCGTCCGAACCGAACACAACTCGTGGAAACGGTACAAGTTGAAAAGCTTTGTATCGTGGAAACGAGGTAAACGGAGTCAAGGATGGTTTGGTTCGAGCCATTGACTCAAACCGGGCTGTCTCTGGCTTTCGTGTTGTGACAAACTCTTCTTGTATGACTGCTCGGATTCGATCGGTCATGTTCTTGTTTGATTGTTGGCCGGTCAGCTCGTCGGTCAGCGAAAAATGGGAAGGGGGCGTTACATTCTTGCTTCAGAGCTCGACGAGAGACTGTTGCTTGACGCTTTGCAGACCAAGAGACCAGATTAGGACAGAGGAAAACACAAAATCCAGAAGTAGATCGACGTGTATCTGGACACCCTGCCCAGTCTGCATCCGTATAGGCTGTAAGGCAATCAAATGCTCCACGGACAAGTTGTATGCCATGAGTTAAAGTACCTTTCAAATAGCGTATGATCCGCTTAAGAGAATGAAGGTGTGGAGTCATCGGATCATGCATAAACAAGCATACCTGGTTCACAACATAGGAAATGTCAGGCCTAGTGAATGTTAGATACTGCAATGCCCCTGCTAGACTCATGTAGGCCGTTGGATCAGAGACCGGCTTGCCATAATTAGCAGACAGCTTCGATTTCAAGTCCACTGGAGTAGCACATGGTTTGCACTCAGTCATTCCTGCGCGAGCTAAAATGTCCTGCGCGTATACTCCTTGGCTGAGAAACAGACCCTTTGTGTTGAAGTTAGCTTTCACTCCAATAAAATGATGTAGTTTTCCCAAGTCTGACTTCATAAACTCTTTCTTAAGCAGAGCGATAATAGTCTGCATCAAGTTTGGTGCAGAAGTTGTTAAAATAATGTCATCCACGTACAGTAGAATATAAGCCAAGTTGTTTCCCTTCTCAAAAATGTATAAAGAGGCATTAGCTTTGCTAGTAACAAAGCCAATCCGTGTCAGAAAATTGGAGAATCTCGAATTCCAAGCACGAGGCGCCTGCTTTAAACCGTATATAGCCTTTTGCAACTTGCATACATGATTAGGATACGATTTGTCTCTAAGCCCATGTGGTTGATACATGTAAACATTTTTCTGAAAATCTCCCTGCAAAAACGCATTTTTAACATCCAATTGATGTATAATCCAACCACTAGAAACCGCAATGTTCAGAACTGTCCTTATAGTTGCAGGCTTCACAACTGGACTAAAAGTCTCATCATAATTAACTCCAAGTTCCTGTGAATTTCCATTAGCAACCAGTCTCGATTTATGTCTAGTAAGCAAACCATTTGCATCATACTTGTGTTTAAACATCCACATACAACGCACAATATTCACATCAGGTGGTTTTGGCACCAAAATCCAAGTCTTAGGCTGCGATTGGTACCTAGACTGTAGAGGTTGTAGACATAATTACAGTCTTCACAGTTACTTTTTTCCAACCAAGCTGTGAGTCTTTTTTTTTCTTTCTACAGCCCTTACAGTCAGATTTTCATTTTTTCTTCTACCTACTGTTTTTTTTTTAAAGTCTCATGCGTCAGACTTTTTAGTGGCTGTGAGTTTTTTTTTTTAATATCTTTTGCACCCAACAAAAAAGTGTACCTGAGACATATCAATTTTTATGTGAGATATATTTTTTTTTTTGGTTGAGAAAATGTAAGATGTATCATTTTTTAACTTTTTCAGCGTGAAACATCAGTTGTTTTTATTTTGAACTATGAGATAATGGGGTGATTGGTAATAGCTTTAGAATCTTTCTAAAGCCTAATTTCTCTCCAAAGCACACAATCTAATCCAATCATGCTTTGTAAATATTTTTTTGTCCAAAGCTTTTTATTATTTTTTATTTTTTGTTTTGGCTGTATAAAGCTAAATATGCAGAGCAAAAAACTGAGCTGTGAAAAATGAAAATATTTTCACAGCCAAAAACCTACATCAATTAAATTTAAAGCTAAAGCAAATAAATCTACAACATAATTTATACAGCAAAAAAATAAAAGCCACAACACTTCCAATCAACCCCATTATTTTTATATTTAATTGCTTTAAATTACTTAGTCAAACAAATAATAATTGATTGCAATTTTATAAGCACTACTACGATGTATATTATATTGAAAATTATATAAGAAAAGTTCTCCACACTAATCTTTTAATATTTCATAATTTTAGCGATGATACTAGAGTTAATTTACATTGATATAAATATTTAAATTTGGTATATTTTGTAATTTTAGCTAAAAAATTGTTATCTAAAATAACAATGACAGTTTTTATTAAAAAAATTTGTTTATAATCAAACTTTTAAAATCATTAAAAATAACAGTCACAATTTTTACAGCAAAAAAAAACTATAAATTGTACGACAATAATAACTTATATAAATTATATTAAAATAGTTATACATATATTTAAGTTTATCATAATATATATTTTTATGAGAAAAATATTATTTAAAATACAGTCACAGCCAAAATCTATACAGCTAAAAAATCAGGCTTTTAATTTTTTTAAAATATTATTAAATATTATTTAACAATCAGGCTTTTAATTTTTTGTTAAAGTAACAGTCACAGTTTTCACAGCCAATATCTCTATAGCTAAAAAATACAGTCACAGCCTACAGTCACAGTCCGTACCAATCGCACCCTTAGTCTTAAGCATAGCATCTATTTCTTCAGTCATAGATGGTTTCCAATTTGGATCAGACAAAGCATGATTATGACCTTTTGGAAGGGGCGATTTAGAGGTGGTTGTGGTGATCAAATACAAGACTCTTTTTTTGTTTGGAAATCCCATATTTTGATCGGGTTTGAATCATATTTTGATTCTGGATTCGAACAGGGATTACTTTTTGATTTATCGAAGGAGCAAAAGAGCTGGGTTGTAATAAAGGAGCTGGAATTGGAGTTGGTATGGACTGGACAAGAGGTGTCTGTGTTGGGAGTGGAGACTGAAGTATGTTTCGAAAGAGAGGAGATGGCTCATCGACATTGTCAAGGAAGAAATACAGTGTAGATTGGATCTGATTTGATTCAGCTGCAAGAAACTTATCTTCGTCAAAATAGACGTCACATGAGATAATTATCTTGTTTGTTTTCAGATCTAGACACTTATATCTTCGATGATTCGATGGATAGCCAAGGAACAAACATGACGTTGGTCTTAGTGCTAGCTTTTGAAGGTTTGAATTGTTCAAGTTTGGGAAGCAAAGGCAGCCAAAAACTCTAAGGTGAGTATATGTTGAACGCTTTTTGAATAGCAGCATGAATGGAATTTGATTTCTGACAGCTGAAGATGGGAGAATGTTTTGTATATGAACAACTGTATTGAGTGCTTCTACCCAGTAAGTGGGTGAGAGGCGATCTTGAAAGAGAAGTGATCGAACATAATTATTGATTGTTCGAATCATTCTTTCTAATTTTCCATTTTGTTGGGAAGTGAGAGGACATGAAAACCTGAATTGGATTCCATTTTGATCGAAAAAAATCTTGGAAATGTCGATTTTTATATATTGCTAATGATCCCTTTCAACTACCAATGTGGGACTTATGTCCCTAGTAGTATATTAACCTCAAGAACCACTCATACCAGGATTCTACATAGGCGAAAACCAAAACCGGTTCGTGGAGTTCAAATACTGAAACTTAGGCGATTTCTGCTACAACTATGGAATGATTGGTCACGTCAAAGGAAATTGCGTCCATGTTAAGTTACCTAAAAAACACTACAAGAAAAAGCTCTATTCTTAGCACACGAAAAACGCCATGGTATGTATATGATGGCATTTTTGAAAATGCTATGTCTGCCCCAACTATAATAGGTAGGCCAGATACGATAGCGTTTTTGTACGTGCTATAATAATTTACATATATTATAGCATTGTTTGTTCATGCTATTATTTGTTTAACTTATCATAGCTTTAGTTTTGTTTGCCATTGAAATATATGTTATAGCTCTGTTTCAATGCCCTAATACATTTAGTAATAGCATTAACATATCTTTTGTGTTAAAAGTTATAGCTCTTGTATTGTGCTATTTCAGAGGAAATCATAACAAGTAGATATATGTCATTATATTTGTTGTGATAGCATTTTTTATATTAATACATATACTATTGCATATATGATCATTTTTCCAAAACCTGCTTCGAAACACAAATTCATTCCACACAAAATATCAAACAAGTTTCATACCAACAACACATTACCAATCCGAAACATTAGTCAAGTCTTAACACACAACACATCACAAAGTTTTAGTCAATGAAACTTGAAACCTGATAAGCTTTAACACAAGATGACTTTCTCTTTTGGCCATGCAATGGATGAACCAATTGCATCTCCCATGCACTCGATTTCAGACGAAGGCCTCCAAACTGCTGCACCATTGACCTTCACTATATCAACCCAAACTCTAACTGCATTAGGCCCCAAAGGAACAAAATGAACCTTTTGGTCTGGATTGTCTGAAGCCCAACGTCCCTCAGCAACCACATGTTTCTTCCCAGCAATTGACAACAGCCTGCACTTCTGATTTTCCTTACCAGTTTCATTTGGACCGAGACGCTACAACAAAAGAAAGACAAACCAAGGTTCTCATTATCCTGGAATAAACAAACTCTAACAGCAAATTCACTTCAAGGATTAAGAAAATTACCTGAGATCTTCTAAGAGGGGAGTGGACTGCCTGTGGTTTCTTAGGACTAGGCTTTGGAGAAATCTTTTTGGGAGATATATGAGTTGGAGATTGCTCTGTAGGACATTTCTGTGTTGGTGATGCATTACTTGGCCCATCTGTTGCAGTTTTCTGCGTAGGAGATGATGATGCTGCTTTCGCACTTGATGTCTTCGCAGCTGAAGCTTGCTTCTGTTGAGGAGATCTCTGAAATGTAGAGTTATCATCTTGAAACACACACTTATTTGCAGGCCATGCTACAAAAGTCTTCAAAGAGTCTCGAATGTAGGTCATCTCTGCTGTTGGCCTCCATAGGAAAGTGTCTGGTTCACGTACCACATCAACAAACACTTTCACTGCATTGGGTCCAAGAGGAACACCATTCACCAATGCTTTTGGTTCCTCACACTGCCACCGTCCTTCCGCAATTACCTCATCATTGCCACACCAATTCAGAAGTTTGCATTTGTTCACAGAATTGGGTGTTGGGCTCTATTAGAAACATGCATAAAACATTTTGAATCTGTCAAGTTTAACATTCAAACAGATATCAACAAAGCAAACAAATAATACATTGTTCTAAAGAAGAAACATTACCATAAGAGGAATGTCATCTGAAAGGAGTCCATGGTCTAGAATGACGCAATTACTTGCAGTCCATGCAATCATCTCCCCAACGGCTTTCTCAACATTATACATCTCGGGTGCAGGTCTCCAAAGAAAGGCATTTAACTTGAGTGCAGTGTCCACAACTTTAACTGCTAGAGGGCCTAATGGGATGCCATTTATATCATCCTCTGGATCAGTCGACAAAACTCTTCCCTCAGCGACGTTCGCATCAGAACCAGACCAGTCTACCAACACACACCTAGGATGTGCACGTTTGTTAACACTCTGCAAATTGTTCAATTGGAAAATGTCAGACATATACATTTCAAAAACATCATGAATAAACATAATGTATTGTTGACTTACTTTGGCTCTAGCAGCAGCTGAATTTTCTCCCATTTCAGGTTCCTTGCACTGAGACAGAGTAACATAGTCAGTATGTAAAATTAACATTCATCTTATCAAAACATAGTCCAAGTTATGCCTTACATGTTTAAACTTCGCAAGTTCATCTTCCAACTCCTTCACTTTATGTTGCAATCGATTTTGTTTCTCTTCCATATCAGCCATAAAATGTTTCTTAATCTCAAAACATTGTAACTTGGTCTTCCCTATGTTTCTGCCCATAGCCCTCAAACGGCCCGGATTATCAGGTCCTAATAGTTGGGAAAGCTGGTCCATACTAGGGTCAGTTGAATTTGCTGGGCCATGCTCATTGTCAATGATCTCATGAGATAAATAGCTTGATAAATTGAATGCTATAGAAATATATAGTAAACGTGTATAGCGTAAATAAACTGCTATTACAAAATATTTTATTGCATTCGTCAAAGTGCTATATTAAGTACGCGTTATTATTGCATTTCGAAAAAGCGCTATAGAAAGTGCGATACTTTTTATGACGGGAGCATATACAGCGTTTGTCAAAGCGCTATGGTATATCTACTATAGCGGATATCGAACGCTATGGATACCCACTTTTCTTGCTGATCAGCTGCCTTTTTCTGCAAATGAGTAATGTCAGTAATCAGATGCTAAAACTGGAAAACAGACAAGGAACTAAGTAATATACTTAATAACTACTATACTTACAAACTTCTCTGCTGCAATTGTATTGACTGGTGTACCATTTTTTTTGGTACGTGACTTGACCCACACCTTCAGCCTAGTCACTTGACTTGTCTCTCCACTTTCTCTTTTCTGTGAAAATACAAGTCATGATTGATACAAGCCATTACACTCAATTGTAGTATTAGCAGAAATAACTAAATGGTTTGTACCATGTCTTCAGCTAGTCTGACCATCCCTCTACGGCTACAAGTGTGAGGTATTTGCTTCTTCCTCCTTTCTTTGTAGGAATCACTTACAACCTGTCACCATCATATTAGCAAGATATTACTGAATATGGAAACTCATGTGTATTGCAAGACAATACCTTAAAGGTTGAGCTGGTCTTTTGTTTGACAAACTTGCGCCAATATGTTGGTGTGACATTCTTCGGTCTAAGTTTCATCCTCTCTTGGTTAGTAGTAGCTTTACATCTCAAATGTGTGACTAGTCGTGATTTAGAAGCCCTCCACAGACATCCCATTTGCTTTAACACTGCAGTCTTTTGGTACTCTTCATCGAGTTCAAACCTAGCCTGTATTCAAACACCAACAAAACACAAAGCTTACAATCAAACATTCATAAACAAAAAGACACATAGGCTAATTAAAAAGGAAAAGTTTACCTGAACAGATTTCCACAGAACAATTTTCACTTCCTCACTGAGTTTTCTCCAATCTTCAACTGTGACAGGAACATGTTCTCGAACTAAAGGACCAAGATATGATGATAATTTCACTGATCCCACACCAACAGGATCTCCCATATCAGTGAACTCAACTCTCTCTCTAAAATTTGGATCCTTGGCTATGTTCTTCATCTTTGTTGGTCCTCTGTGTTTCTTACTCTTTGGTTGATCTCCAGTTGCAGGCTGGTCACACATCTCCATCTCACCTTCAAGCTCTTCATCTACGACTGGTTCCTCATCTTCTCCTTCTTTCTCATTTTGTGTTTCTTCATTGAGTCCTCCCATCCCGTCATCATGGTTTTCTTGTTCAGATTGTGCTGCCTGTGTTGCTCCTTCATCTGCATGAGCTTGTTATTCATCTTGCTGATGCTCATCATCCTTTGGTTCTTCCGCAACATCCTGAGATCGTTCTTCTGGCTGTTGTTCCCCTTCGGTTTGTGTTTGGTAATACACAACTCCCAAATGTTCCACCTCGTATGTATCTCCTTTGGCCGGCACCTCCTTAGCGACTTTCTGGTTTTTCCTTTGTGCAATGTGTTTCTTGCGTACCATGTTAGCTCACCTGAAACAAACAACATAATTAATTAGTACACTGCCAGAGTGATTGCCTACACTGCTATACATGTTCAAAAAACCCAAAAAAGAGACACAACGTGGCAAAATAATGCAATCAACACACAATTCAAACAACAGCCACACACACAAAAATGCAATCAGCACACAATTCAATCAAACATATATTCCTTCACAATCACTACGGGCATTCTGAGTTTCTTCATTTTCAAGGTCAAAGTCAACAGTTGTCGGCAATGGTCCAATCTCTGCAATCTCATCTCCTTCCTCTTCCTCATTGTATCTCCTTGAAGAACCTCTTAGCACAACATACCAATTTGATGTGTCATCCTCTCTGGAGTAAAAAACCTGCTTGGCCTGTGAAGCCAATATATATGGATCCCTCAGGAAGGAAACTTGACACTGATTCAAGTTGACCAGTGTGTACCCATCCTCCACCTTAACACTATTACCCCTTACTGCCCACTGACATCGGAAGAGAGGTACGTAGAACACATTGTAATCCAGTAAGATGATGTCTACCACTCTCCCATAGTAAGATACAAGGTCAGCAACTTGAGATGTGTCTTTCGCACTTGATCTACACATTGCAGTTGCTTCATAAAAGACGCCACTGTTTTCACTTTCCTTATGGACTGAGTGGGTGTGAAACCGCTGGCCATTCACAATGTAACCTATATATGATCTAGCACTACTGCGTGGACTATATGCCAACCACTTTAGTGTTTCATCATGAGTTTCTGAGTCGATGGGCACCTAGCAATATTCACAAGTAAAAGTTCAACTCCTTGCACATTAATATAAGAACATAAAGCCAAAATGTTTAATAATTCTTGCTTGTTCTTTCAACCAGGAAGCAAACTTCTGAGTATGAAGACTCCATAAATATGTAGCATTACGACTGCATCTTGCATTGGAATCTTGTAGATGTTGTAGATGCATGCTTGTAAGAGGAAAAAAAGAAGATATCAGTCTAAATACGTAACAAATCAATGACTAATTAAATCTTAAACATTCTTTAGACTTACTCCACATATGGATCAACCACAGCCATATTCTGAATGACTGCAAGGTGGGCTATTCTCGTCTCCATCTCAGATAGATTAATTGTTGTGGCTGCAGATATTGGACGACCCTCTAATATGGATTGACTCTCATAATCCGTATTCCTGTCCAGTTTCTCCTCTACACTTGTTGTTCTTTTGAGAAAGTCGCTACAGAATTGCATGCATTCTTCTGCTAGATAGGACTCAGCAATACATCCCTCGGGTCTGGCAGGGTTTCTGACAAAGTCTTTGAGCACCTTCATGTACCTAGACATAGTAAAAAATGTATTACTATCATACCAGATTAATAAGTAATTGGATTACAAGTATGATATAGTGGAAAGTATACCTTTCAAATGGGTACATCCAACGAAAATGCACTGGTCCACTTAATCTAGCTTCTCTTCCTAGATGAACAGTCAAGTGGACCATGATATCAAAGAAGGTGGGAGGAAAAAATCTCTCAAACATGCATATAGTTTCCACAACATGTGCTTCCATTGCTGCAATCTGGTCCCTATCAATCACCCTTTGACACAAACGGTTGAAAAATGCACATAACCGTGCAATTGCTATCCGTGGACCTTTAGGCAGTAAACCTCTAAGAGCAACTGGTAGGAACTGCTGCATCAGGACATGGTAGTCATGTGATTTAAGACCAGATACCTTACTGTCCTCCAAAGAAACGCCCCTTGATATATTAGAACAATATCCATCAGGCCCTTTAAAGTCATATAGTCGCTTGCAGAACACTTTCTTCTCAGTCTTGGATAAAGACCAAGGTGCTGCAGGAAGGTACGTCCTTTTGCCTTTGATGCTAGGATGCAGATCCTTCCTAATACCCAAATGTTCCAGATCTTTACGAGTATTAAGCCCATCCTTTGACTTGCCACAATGGAGTAATGTTGATACAATGCTTGCAGCCATATTCCTCTCAATATGCATAACATCCAAGTTATGCCTCACAGGGAGCTCCTAAGTAACAAACACAATAAACAAACTAAAATTAGACAAGCCAATCTGATTATTGTTCAAAGAATGCATACTTAATAGTTGAAATTTTAACATACCTCCCAATAAGGCAACTTGAAGAATACAGATCTTTTCTTCCATCTTGACATTTCCTCTTCATCTACTTTTGTTTCTTCCTCTTCCTCAGACTCACTAGAGGCAGAGTCAATCTCAGTTTCTTCTACAACAGTCCTTTTTCTCTTCTTCACAGATTCTTTAACCTTTCCAAAGTTGTTCTTATAGTTTCTCAATTGGTGAGAAATTTCTTGACCAGATAATATCCTAGCTTTCTTGCCATTTTCAGTGTGTCCATCAAACCAAGCCTTCTTTACCCGAAACCTATGCATTGGTCCCAAACCCTTTCTATGTGACATATACACGTGCTTCCTACTATACTTCCGCCACCTACTGTCAGTGTGTTTCCCGCACAAGGGACATCCCATTTTTCCCTTCACCTTGCATCCAGCTAAATTACATATGCAGGGAAGTCTGAGATTGTCCAGAGAAGCATGGCCTTGAGAGTGAACACAGATTTACTGAAGGCATCATATGTTTGCTCTCCTATGCTCCACAACTGGTTCAAATCCTCTATTAAGGGTTCTAAGTAGACGTCAATATCGTTGCCAGGTTGATGTGGACCGGGAATCAGCAAAGTTAGCATGATATTCTCCTTCTTCATACAAAGATGAGGTGGCAAATTGTAGTTCACCAGCAACACGGGCCAACAACTATACATACTATTCTTCATATTAAACGGATTAAACCCATCTGTTGAAAGTCCAAGTCGAAGGTTCCTTTCTTCTGCATCAAAAGCAGGATACCTATCATTCATCTGCTCCCATGTCACAAAATCTACTGGATGTCTGAGTTTCCCATCCCTGCTCTTGTTAGTAAAATGCCACCTAAGATTTTTGGCCATTTCCTCAGACCTAAACATCCTCTTCGGCCTTGGGATTACTGGGAAGTACCTTAGAACTTTCTGTGGGACACCTTTCTTCACCTCACCAGTGCTCATATTGACTTTCCACCTAGAAGCTTTGCACTTAGGACAGTTGTCGAGCTTCTTCAATGTCTTCCTGAATAAACATCAATCATTGATACATGCGTGAATCTTTTCATAACCCATGTCAAAGGACTTTAAAAACTTCTTCACATCATATAAGGAGGTATGTAGTACGTTATCATGTGGTAACATCTTCGACAAAGTCTCTAGGAGATCATTGAAACTCTTATCAGACCATCCATTCTGGGTCTTCAATCTGAATAGTGACACAATGGCAGACAGCTTGCTATGGTGTGTGCAGTTTGGATACAGTGGTGTCTCTGCATCTGCTAGCTTAGCTAAGAACTCATCTTATTCCCTGTCCTCCCCCTCTGCCATCTCACAGAAGTCAGGCGGACTAACCAAGTCTCCATCTAGATACTCAGCAGCTCTATATAACCCAATAATCTCTTCATTCCACACATTTGATCTCCTTTCACCTTCAGCTACTGAGATGACTTCTCCATGATGGTACCAGTCTTTACGCAGCTTATAATCCTCATCCATCCCTCTTGTTATAAGGTGGTCTACTACATCACTCCCTAAATGACGATCTACATTGCGGCAGTCCTTGCAAGGGCAAATTACCAGCTGTCTTTCTCCTCTATCCGCAGCCACAGAGTTTACAAAATCCCATGCACCTCTCTCGTATGCAGGATCGAGTCTTAAGATAAAGGATTGTTTAAAATCTTAAAAGTCTAAAATCCACAAACAAAAACTTAGTAATATGTTTATGTTAGATCAGTACCTGCATAGATGAACCCATTTCTTCTCCAACATTTAAATGATCTAACCTTATCTAAGTTGTAAGAACAAGAATTCAAACCGTTGACACAAAGAAATCAGTTGGGTATACACATAAACTCATGCTCATACAAATCAACCAGAACATACACTATGTCAGACATAAACAAGGTGCAGTTGGAAATCATCAACAATTAAGCCAAGAGGAAATAAATCAACATCAGTTTCATTAGTCTACTATCCATAAGAAAATCACATAAACCATAGCAGTTAAACCAAAGAACAAAACCAACCACAGTTTCAATAATCTACTTTAGATAATCTATGGCTGCATATATATAAGGAAAAAAACAAAACATCTCACACACAATCAAGAAGACAATAGGAAAAGCATAAGAAATGTGCAACAAACAGTATATTTCCAGATGAAACAAACCTGACCTTTGGCTTGAACAAATGTGAAGTTTTAGATGTGGAAAAACCTGTCACGAACACCCGTAAAACAAATAGAGAGTCAAAACAAAGATGAAATTTGTACTCCTCTGGTTGTAAGGGTAAAAGAGATGAGCAAAATGCACATTTTAAACTTCGGTGTTTAAGAACCCTAAATCTAATTGATTCACAGAAAATACACAAGAACCGAAATTATTCATGCAAGGAAGTAAAGATTTGTAAGACGAAACATATATCGATTCTTTGCAATCGATGTATAAGAACCCTAAGTCTGATAGATTCTCACGAACACCACAAATTTTCTAAACGAAATTGATAGTACCGACTAATAAAAGAAGAATCTTTGGCTAAATACCTTCGATTTTGTTCACCGAAGTCAAGCTAGCTCTGGGTTTTGTTCACCGAAGTCAAGAAGAATCTTTGGCTAAAAGAAGAATCTTTGGCGAGCTCTGGGTTTTTTCGAGAGAGAGATTGAGCTGCCTTAATTATGAGTTAAGTGTCTCTGTAGGAGAGAGACATTGAGATTGAGCTGACTGTTTTGGGGGGAATTTTTTTTAGGGTTTGCGGTATTGAGATTTTCAGCTAAGTATAGCTGAAAGAGAAGAGGGAAAAGCTCGCGGGTTAAATAAAATTTCGCCAAAGTATTGACGGATTGGGCTAATTGTGTTCCCGCTTATTAAAACTTTATCTTAGCGTTTACACATTGCTATTAAAAGTTAAAAAAAATCTGAAAATTAACTACAATAGCATAATGGAAATCCGTGCTATTGTATACTGCTATCAATAAGGATAATTTTTGTAGTGAAATGTGCCTTGAATGACATGTCGAGAACGCATGTCTATGGACTATGGCCCTTGATTAAGATTTTCTTCTGTTGAAACATCTTACCAAATTGGTCTGACGAGAGTACCAAATGGTGCTGGTGAGTCCGAGAAGAGTCTCTCGTATCCTTAATTCTTCATAGAGGTTGACTTTAAGAAACTCGCTGTCTGCAACACTATCAACACTATAATCTAGTCGGCAGCAAAGTCCATTAGCAGATTTTGTTTCCCATGTTCTTACCTCGACACAGAAACAGAGTCCACATATTTGGTTACAACTTCGAAAGCATACGAGGTTATACAGAGGGAGATCTACGAAAACACGCCTTTCTCTCTTGGCGATTTCGAACACATGTCGTTTGATATACCAGACGTTACCAGAAGTCTTGTGGAGCAGTTTAAAGTCTTAAAAAGATAAGTTTTGTTGTGACGATAAGTGGTGACTCTTAAACTTCTAATAATGGTAATATATCCGTTAACGCTTGTTGATTACGAGATAGTGCTCGCGATATTTCGTGAACAATCGCTTGAGAGTAAGATAACCAATTTGATCAAGAAGAGAGTGGAGAAGAACGAGAATTTGCTTTCTTTGTCTTCCTGGGAAGATCAAATCACAGAAGTGATATCGGAGATGAGTTTCACTCATTATATATTAAGTTATATGGGCTTCCAACCTAATGGAGTGGCCCATATCTCTTATATATTATTTGAGATCCTTTCAATTTCCGATGTGGGACATTATAGCTCTATTCTTTTAACAAACGCCTGCGACAGCGTTGGCAACATAAAATTAAAAGGTCAGTGACTCATTAAATCAAGCTTCAGATTGAGCTCAGGATGCCAACGTCTGCCGCAACGTTAAATAGTTGTATAAAAAGCTATGTTATATTCGCTTGTAATTTTCAGCGTCTAAAAAATGACCGGAAAAAAATCGCAGCGGCAGAAATAAATAGAGATGAAGAAGAGATAAATGAGAGGTAAAGCATTTGTTTTGTGTTGTCGGACGCTGTCGCTGCGTCTGTTAAAAGAACATAGCTTATGTCCCTAATACGTCCTCTCGAGATAATAGTTCTTTGGCTATTAACCTCGAAATATTCGGGCTTGAATCGACAACACAAATTTGGCATGGGTTGTCAATGATTGCACCAACTTTGGATCGGATCGGGTTGAAGTGCATGGATCGAGCTCTGATACCATATTAAGTTATATGAGCTTCCAACTTAAAATTAATTGGTGATAAGTGGAGTGGCCCATATCCCTTATATATTATTTGAGATCCCTTTCAACTTTCGATGTAGGACATTATATCCCTAATATTATATGCATCACTCTTATGTGTCTAGAAAAGCGCAACAGGCGAGGCGAGGATGAATGCTGTTCGGATTGAGATTTCATCGGGTAGATGTACGATACTTGCAGACAGATCCACCGTTTGCGGGTTAGAGATTTTCAAAGTGCTTGGATCCGACATGGATCGGCTCGATCCGTGTGTGATTTGCGCTGAGGAGATGTTTCTTGCGGAAGAAGCCACCATTTTGCCTTGCTCTCATGTATTCCACAGTTCTTGTATTGAAAAATGGCTTCAAGTTGGTCACAAGTGTCCGCTTTGTGGTTTCAAGTGACTTTCACAATAAAAGTAAACAATTTCCTTTGTAAATTTGGTATTATATTCACTTCGTTATAAGATTTTCGTTTACGTCTCTTATTTGGTTTCAGTATAGATAGTCAACTTTGTTGACCAGAAGAAAAAAATGATGCAATTACACGCTCAAGGGCTTTGTAGTAGTAAACTAAATTAAAAGTCTTAAATTGAAACTACTTGAAAACACAAAGGGGCTAACTGAAATAAAGCTTTCATTTTAACTAGGTGTACTGACGTGGTGATCAGACATGCATTATGCAATACCCGCGCAACACCTAGGCAAAACCCATATGTCTGCAACTGCAAATGTCCTTTACGGCTATTGAAAACGAAAGGTTAAGTGAGCAAAGAGAAATTCGAAATCTCCAAAGACCAGAAACCCCTCTCTTCTCTCCGGCAACGATTTATACCGATTAGTCTTACGCGCTTGTGACGAGTGTTTTTGTACGCGCGCGTCTTCATGGAGGCGGAGGCAGTGGGAGTTTCTAAGGGTACGGCGGCGTCACTGGCAGCCTCGACGGAGTTTCCGGGGTTCAAGTTCTCGCCGACAGACGTGGAGCTGATCTCGTATTACCTGAAGCGGAAGATAGACGGCTTGGAGAGGTCCGTCGAGGTTATACTGGAAACCGATATTTACAATTTCGAGCCTTGGGATTTGCCTGGTTTGTCTTCGATCCGATTCTTCTGTGTTTTTTTCCGCAACTTCAAAATTTGCTTGATACTCGTCTGATTTACCCTCACGACTAAGGAACAAAAAAAAACCCTCAGAACTTACTATTTTGAATCCAGTTGACTGAACTTACTATTTTGGGTAAAGCTCACTCGTTTGAATCCAGTTGACTATGCATATCCAAGAAGTCAGGGCAAAGAGACAGAATTGTTGCAACTTTTGAATCAATTTGAAGATTTCAGTTTTCTATGTCAAATTCTTGTTTCTTTCTTTCCAGATATGTCGATTGTTAAATCTGATACCGAATGGTTCTTCTTCTATGCCCGTGGCAAAAAGTATCCACATGGTTCACAGAACAGGAGAGCAACCAAGATGGGATACTGGAAAGCCACTGGGAAAGAACGTGATGTCAAGTCTTCTTCTGAAGTGATTGGAACAAAGAGGACGCTTGTCTTCCATGTTGGTCGTGCACCAAAAGGCGAGAGAACAGAATGGATAATGCACGAGTACTGCATGAAAGGAGTATCTATGGTAAACTGTTCTCAGACTTTTGTTGTTGTTGTTGTTAACCACTACATAAGAGGTAACTTGAGCTATTCTGGTTTGTTTGATTGATTATTTTCTGTAAATTCTAGGATGATACTTTGGTTGTTTGCCGGCTTAAGAGGAACAAAGAATTTACTATTTCTACAAGTCAGAAGGCACCAGAGCCAAATTTAGGAGCCAAGGAGAACATCTTGCAGAATGGTGCTCCTAGTTCTGGGAGCCTGACTGATTGGGACAGCATGGTTGATTTTTACCTTGCCGGTGAATCAGGGGAGAAGCTTGTCAATGAGATGGTAGAAACAACACAAAATCTACATGTATGCCCCTTTCTTTCTTTTTTTGTCTTCCATCTTCGCATTCATATTGTTGTTTTTAGCTGAGAATGTATTACTAACTTTTCACATATCACATATTAGCACATAATGTTCCACATCAATAGTTGGAAGAGATCATAAGTAATATATAAGAGATATGTGTCAATTCACTTGCTGATGAAATTTTGTGTGTTTAGGTGGAAACTGAAGAGGATTTCTTTGCGGATATCCTAAAGGACGATATCATAAATCTTGATGAAGCGATGATGACCGGGAACACAGCGAGCGAAGTCCCAACACTTGAATCAGCATCAATGTCTGTAAGGGTACTTCCTTTACCAAACATGGTAGACAAACAAATGGCTTCACTGTTAGAAGGAGGAGTTCCATCAGAGCAGAAGAAAGGAAATGAGAACAGTGACACGGAGCAACTGTCGAGCTGCTTCATGGGTATATACTCGATCAAAACGGTGAACCGGACACGCTGGGACGTTATTATGTGTGTAGTGGCTCTCATTGTAATGTTGTTTTATCTTGACTAAGGGGCTGTGGAAGTAGTAGGAACCAGTGTGCTGTGTTGTTAACACTCCGGGCATTCCTTCTTCTGGATGTTGAGAAAAAAAATCTATATATATGTATATATACCGTATGATGTTTTTTTTTTTGTAGAAGGTTTATGTTTTCTGGGTGGTTTATATGTATATTTTTCTTTAAAAAATAATTTTTGAATTAATTTTTTATTTTTATAATAAATTTTTTAATTATTCAAATCCATTATTTTATTAATTGAATATTATAATGTTCAGGAGCCCAATTCGTGAATGCAATAAATTTTTTGTTTGAAAATAATTTTATAATATTTTATTTTTAATAAAACAGTCATTATAAAATTTATGTGTTATAAGTTTAATATATATTGTATTGATTTAAAATATTTATTTTTAAAAAAACATCATATGTTTAATAATTAAATTTATAAATTTATATAAACATAATTACAGGTTTATAAAAGTAAAAACATAAATTTATTTTTCTAGATTTTGACCCGTATAGTAAAAACGCGGATATATTTTGTTTGACAATTCTTTTATTTAAATTAATTCAAATTTAGTTCCACCCGTGATTTCACTACGAAAAAATTATTAAAATCAATAATCTTCCTAAAAAATGAAATCTTACTAATATATAAGTTGTTAAAATCAATATGCTAGGTTTTTGATTTAATAAAATATATAATTATTTGTTTTAAATAGTATAGTTTTAACGTGTGATTATGAATTTATAAATATTTTTATAATATTTTAAATAAAATAGTCATTTAAATATATATATATATATAATTTTAATTCGTATTATACTGATCTAAACTATTTATATGTTATGAAAAAAACATATAACATTTGTTCATATAGAAATTTATTTATGTTTTTAGTATTTATTAAATTTTGTTCCAGTTCAAAGATTTTAAATAAATAATGTTCATATAAGAGTTCATAAATTTAATCTGGATCAAAATTTTACTTTTAACTCGTCTTGTAATGATTAAAGTTGCTAATCCATTTTTAGTTTATCATGTAGCAGTTTAAATATTTTTTATATTTTATCGAATAACCTACCAAAAATTGTAATCGTATAATCTTCAACCATAACTCTATCTATTATATATTTGAATAATATAAATATTGATTAGTTTTTCATATTTTTATCAGTTTTCTATATCTATATATATAATTTCTTAATATTTTAGTTATGAAATTTTTTTATTTATAAATTAAAGTTTAATTAATAATAAGTTACATATTTTATAGTATTAAAATTATTAAAACTATAAAACAGCCCGCCATAAAACTGCAATTGTATAATCATCAAGTATAACAACCATTTATCAAAAAATAATCATCAATTATAACACGACCAATAATATATTTAAATAATATTAGCATTTATTACATGTTTATATTTTATTTTTACCAACTTAAAAATATATATCTATTTTTAATACTTTAGTATAAAAATTTATTTTATAAATTAAATTTTAATTAATCGTAATTTGAATATTTTTATGTATTTTTGTTTAAAACGAAGTATGTTAAAATACATAATTTTTAATTGTTTTATGTATATATTTGATAAAATTTGTGGGTTATAAATTTTATTTTATTTTTAAAAGAGATTCTACAACTGTGTATTAATTTATTTAAATATATTTATCATTATATCCTATATGTAAACATATCTTATAATTTTGTTTTATTTTGTTTTATATACAAAATTTTATTTATAATTTCGAAATTTATTAATTATGTAAAAGTGAAATCGATTAAAAATATTTTATTAGATTTTATATAGTAAAAGAGGAAATATAAATTTATATTTAAAATAAATAAAAAGATATTATGAGTAAATTAGTTAAAATGTAGTTTGACATTATTACCATTAATAAATTTCTTATACAATCAATATTTTCAATGGCAGTATCCGTAATATAACACATCAAGAAATGTTATTTCAAAAAATCTTCATGTTTTAATAGTATAGATATCACACATGTCTGAAGGTGGCAAGATCATGTCCCCCAATATCACACCTTCTGTTTGCGGACGACAGCTTATTTTTCTGCAAAGCTAGCAAGGAGGAATGTCAGACAATTCTACATATACTTAAAACCTACGAGGATGTGTCGGGTCAGCAAATTAACTTTGCGAAATCTTCACTTTAGTTTGGACACACGGTTGCGATTGAGGTCCGCGATGAGGTGAAAGCATTACTAGGAATCACAACGATTGGGGGAATGGGATCATATCAAGGTATTCCAGAGAGTCTCAGTGGACCCAAGACACATGTTTTTAGCTTCTTACAAGATAGATTTCATGGAAGAGTTAATGGCTGGACGACAAAACTACTCTCACGAGTGATGATAGACTTTTTGTAGTTCTAGATCAATTCCTCAAGTTTACTCGTGTCATTATAGTACTTAAGATATCAATCCAGGGAGGCAAGAAGAGTAGTCAATCAAGAATGCAAGAAACTACTCAAGCTAAGCAAATCAAATAAAAGAGTTATCTAACAACCTAAACAATCTAGAAAGGAAATAAAGCAAGAAAGAAACAAACAAAACACTAAACAAGAAGACAAATAAGATAAAAGAAGGGTTCTAGGATGAGGCTATGGAGACTAGGTGATCAAGAGACAATCAGTGATGCTTCAATCAATCAAACAATGCTAAACAAGGCTAATGATCATAATTAAGCTAATCACATTCTTATGTTCATAACTCCTATGCTAATCATGCATTCATTCAATTCTCATTTGCAAATTACAAGACAAGCATGCATTAATATCCATCAAATACCTTTTAGCAAAGCTAATCCTTAGGCTAAAAACACTAATCATTAGACTAATCCAATCTCTTGGCACTAATCCCTTTGTCTAATCCCTAATCAAGATCAAATTTCCATTTGTTATTAAGAGACAAACAAGCATGAAAATCAAGTTCTCCTTACCAATAATCACCTTAGACATCTAATCTCTTAGGCTAAGATGTGAAA
This sequence comes from Orychophragmus violaceus, assembly GCA_030180135.1. NCBI lineage: Eukaryota > Viridiplantae > Streptophyta > Magnoliopsida > Brassicales > Brassicaceae > Orychophragmus > Orychophragmus violaceus. Next base: position 11,099,639 of record CM058237.1, on the reverse strand, counting down.
ATCCTCTAAAGAGTTCATTCAAGCATTTCATCGAACACCTTTCGGGCATGAATAAGCCTAGCATCTAGATTCAACAATTCCTTGCAAACTAGCATAGAGATCAACAAATTAGAGAAGGATCATTCATAATCAAGTTCTAAGCATCATTAATCATCACATAAACCACCTAAATCAACATCAACCTAAAGACCCAAAAACTCTACTCCCTAATCATAAGAGAGATATGAGAAATCATAGATTAAGAGAGATAGAAAGAAGAGATTAACAAAAGATAACAAAATACTTAATTAAAACTCAAAAAGGTTTACAAATCCTAAATCATAAACATAAGAAGAGAGAAAACTAGGCTTAGGTAGCTTAGGGTTTTAGAAACCCAAAATTACAAATTTATAGTGGGAGCTTCGACAGGCTTGTACCGACCGGTTCTGGTCGGTATGGCGAGTCCATATGAGTCCCTGTCCAAAATGCATCAAATTAAAGATGTTGGATACCGACTGCTTCTGTCCGGTATGGAGCGATCGGTATGTCGAGTGTAACCAATACCGGACGCGTTTGGTCGGTGCACGGAGTCGGTATGCGTCCCTGTGAAAATGGTGGTTCCGGATGGCTTGGTATGGACTGGTTTTGGTCGGTATTGTGGGTCGGTACATGCACAATATGGGTCTTCCTTTCTTCAAAACATCTCCTCTTGATCCCAAACACTTCTCATGGTCCAAGACTCTTTTCCAATCATCAAGAACTCCTCCAAAAGCTCCAACATCACCTAAAAATGATTTAAGAAAGTACAAATAATGCAAACTCTAATCCTAAACACACTAAATCCTAAATGCATGAATTCCTAATAATATGCTTAAGTATGAATGCAAAATGCATGAAAACTATGAAAATTATGATACTATAAACCTATAAAATATGATACTATCAATTCTCCCAAACTTATCTTTTGCTTGTCCGCAAGCAAACAATCAAGGATAAGATGTGAGAAAGGTTTGAAAATGGGAGATGAAACTCGAGAATGTCAACAAATGAATTCAATTCAATGCCCTTCAAAGTAGTTGCAAATGCACAAACAATCTCTACTCCAAAAGAGTTAGCCATGCTCATCAAACATTTTGCTCTAATAATCAAACCATAAAAGCAATAACAAGCAACCAAAGCAACACAACTCTTAACATTCAATTAGGTGTTTGGTGGACTCTCTACATGGAAACATGAACCACAATCCAAAGGGCTAGGTGTCAAAGAGGTTTAGTATGGAATTTTGGTGAGGGTTACAAGTGTTTAGTGGCTTATCTCAATAAAAGGAACACAAGACTTTATGCAAAAGTAGGAAGAAAGAGAACAATTCATGCATACAAGCATCCACTTCCATGTTCTACCATTTCCTTAGCTTTAATCCCATAATCCAAAGCATAAACCCAATTTCAAACCCACTCTTGAATCTTTAAACTCAAACCCACTCTTTTCACTCTTTTTACAACTTAGGAAATCTCTTTTCTTTCAACACTTAGCTCATTCTTTTCAACTCTTTACTATCCTCTTTTCTTTTCATTTTTTTTTCTCTTTGCTTACATTTTCTTAGAGGACTCAAATGCTTATGAACTTAGAGCTATTACTTCATTTTCCACTTCTTAAACCTTTTCTTTGAACACTCTTGCCTCATGGCTTTTTTCTTTACTTTTCTTTGCTCCCAAATCACTCTTTTCTTTTCAACTCTCTCAAGAAATGATCTCTCACACTCAAACCCCATCAAATGAAAAACAAAACCCATCCCAAGTCCTATCCTAGATCTAGCCAATCAATTCAATTGGCACATGGAAGTGAGTTCTTGTCGTTCTCCTATCAATTCAAAATTTTGCACAAGTTTGCATTATCAACAAGAGGCCTCACTCAACAATCAACAAAGGGAAAAAGAAAAATGGGCTAAGGTTCAAGGTGAGGGTACCATTTATGATGTAAAAGGCCAATCAATGCTTGTAAGAATGTCAAAAGGGATGATTAAGCATGATTGTTTTAGAGTTACAATTGGTGAGCAATCTAGGTTCCAAGAGAGATTAATTGAAAGTTCAAATTAAGTTCAAGTTCATTAGAGTTGTGCTACAAGGGGTTGTTGGAACTTCGAGCCAATTCTACCAGATTCGGAATTGCTGTCATGTTCCAGATAGCCTAGGATCTAGGGTCTAGTTAATTGAATCAAGGATCTGATCTCTGTTTACCTTGAGATTGGCAGCGGAAGATGGTTAGATAAACGAGATCTGTGAAGCGCCTCAGATGCTGCGCCTCTACTTCAGTCCACACGCACACAAGCTGGAATCCGCCGGGATGCTAGTACCGGGGCTCGGATCTCCTGGGAACTGAGTTCTTCGAGGTTTCTGTGTTTTTCTCTCTCAGGAAAAACTGTCTAGGCGGCCCTCATCCATCTCGGTCGAAAATCCATAAGCTCACTTATATATGTCGACCCTGACATAAACCGAAACATCAGTTTCGGTTTTGGCCTTGTGTCGACTGACACACTTAGTGGTGTCGATCGACACACATCTTGTGTCGATCGACGCACCCAATGGTGTCGATCGACACACCTCATTAAAACTCGTATTCGATGTGTATCCAATACACATCGACTAGATCATATGCCAATGATCAATCCCATACGGACTATGTCCAACTTGCTTAGGTGTGTGACCCTGTAGGTTCACACGATACTGGAAATGAGTTACAACTCATTTGTCATAAGCGGTTTCTAGCAAAACATTATGACTACCCAGTATCACATGAATTGTCCGATCTCGACAATACAACTATCTCTAGAGTGAGTACAATGTGATTTCAGGACATAATCCCAACAATCTCCCACTTGTACTGGAATCATCTATTCCTATAATCCCTTCGTCGCTATATCTCGATATGGCATAAGGCAAGAGACTGTGTCATCCTTATTATAGCCAACATCATGTTCATCGAATTTCTGACTTAATACTGATAAAACAAACGGCCATGCATTTTCTCAGTATCAAATCTTCGATGGGCCCTGAGATATTTATCTCCCGTTCTAGGAGGGACAAATCCCATCTTGTTCCATCCCTGTTTCTACACATACTTCATGATACGCCTAAGCAATGCCGTTATAGCCGCCAGTTACGGAACGACGTTTGACAAGGTCAAAACGCACCAATTCATATGCTAGAGAGCATGATGAACTCAGGTCTAAGGACTATACTCTATAGTCGTAATGAGAACCTCCCATGACACTGATATAACTATCCTGTGGAGTTCCCATTAAGCAGGTCATGTCCGATCATATGTTCACCAACATATATCTATGTGACTGAATGTGATAATCATATCATTGACTCCATGAAACTTAGTCCAGCAGTCACCTCACATACTAGTCTCGCGCGGTTATCGGTGCCCCACTTCAATAACCTCGACTAGGGACAATCATAATTTATGTCATCTTTTACTTATAGGGTTTCATGATCAAGTCCTCAACTTGATGACCTATATGATGACCATAAAGTACTTTGGGACTATTACTTAATTATCCAATAATTAAATAATACCGATGTCAGTTTGACTTACATAAACATTGCCATAGCATGTCTATGTAAAGATTACAACATAACTAGAATTACTCCCACTAGAATCAAGATCATCTCTTCAGATACCTTATACCTAAAGCAACAGAATAAATCTGGTGCTTAGGTTGTGGGAGAGACTGCGGTGTTTTGTTTGAAACAATTCCAACAAACCACACCGCCATTCAGATAAAAGCATTATTCTACGGTCCACTGCTTGGAGCCTTTCCAACAGATAGCACCGCTATTCAGACAAAGAGACATAACCAGGTGGGAACCGGGAATCGTCTTTGTCCGTCTAACTACTTTCAACTGGTTCGTCACTTCATCAGTTCACCACGAACCTATCCTTAGTGTTTCTCAAATACTTGGGATATTTCTGGTAACTGTTCAGTGACTATTACCGGAACATATTTGTATTTTCTCGTCATGCTATATGCGTAAGCTGCATCTAGACGAGCGCAAAATATGGCATTCATGATGGATTCTATTGCAACAGCATTAGCAATCACACTCATTAATAATAGCTCAGCTAGTGTCCAAAACACTTCATCTTGCTAAGATTATTGCCATAAGACCTTTGGTACGAAGCCATTCTTGGAATCATGCATATTGGAACTGTCCGATACCATATCAACATAAGGATTTTGACACGATCCAACTAGCCTTTCTGATCCATTCCAATGGATCCTAATTCCAAGAATTTTTACGGTCTTCTCCCATGTCCATCGTTAAACTTGACTTCCGACCCAAATCTTGACAAGACTTTAGCGTCGGAACGTCGTTTATGAGATTAAGTATGTTATCTACATACAGTGTGAGAATTGCAATTACGCTCCCACTATTCTTCTTGTAAATGCATGGTTTCATTTCTTTCTGATCAAGTCAAAACTTTTGACCACATTATCAGAATGTTGATTCCAACTCCAAGATGTTTGCTTCAATCCAGAAATGGATCGGTAAAGCTAACATGCATACCCAGCCAATTTTCGGAGTTGGGGCTCACCATCGCTTCTTTGAATTTCACATGCTCGTCACTTTTCAATGATCAATAGATCACGACAATTGGTTACAAGAAATCACTCTCGAGTTAGTGACGGATCCTTTCGGATCTGCGATTTTCAGGCTCCATAGGTGTAGATCCTACAGCACTTTGTAGATCTCACCGCTGCTCTCCCTCAACATTTTGAGCAGCCTCCTGTGTTTATCGAATTTCTTCGATGTGTACTTTTACTCCCATTGTTCCTTTTGAAAGTACGATCTTTCTCAAAAGACACAGTTCCGAACAACAATACTTTGTCCTCGGATTGGTTGCAAAAGTAGCAAGCGTTGGTTTCCTTAGGACAACCAGCGAGGTAGCACTTATCAGATATGGGTTCAAGTTTGTTTGTTGACTACTGTCTTACACAAACCTTGCAATCCCAATTAATCAGAAAAACAAATTTGGAAATCACCCAGTCCACATCCAATGTGGTGTTTTTCATTGATTCTGATGGAAACTTATTTAGCGTAAACATAGACATTTTAGAACGTATTCTTAAATGATTATGGAATATTCCTTTGACTCATCATTAATCGGAGCATATCTAAAAAGATCCGATTCATTCTGTTAGATGATCACCCAATTCTTGACTCAAGTATTTTCCTCCGCGATTCAATCGAGGATCTCAATACTTCTGTCAAATCGGTTCTACACTTCATCTTGGAACTCCTCAAGGGGTTCCTGCTCGTGTCTTATCAAATGAACACAACCATACTTATTGATGTCATCAATAAGGTAATGAAGTACAGAAGATTTCCTTTTGCACTAATGCTCATCGGGCCGCATACATCAGTATGTGTAAGGCCCAATAAGCCTCTGACCCGTATCCTTTAGCTCTGCTAAAAGGGCCTTAGTCATTTGGCCTAGTGAGCAGAATTCATATCTCAAATGATTAATAATCAAATGAGTCCAAAACTATGGAACTTCTGAATCCGCTTCACTTTGTGTGGTTAAATGACTATGCTAAGGAAAAATCGACTTCAAGTCATCAGACTTAAAGTGTTTGGTATTTATGTTATGTGTACAAGCGTACATTGGTTCAAGATATAAAACCCATTCCAAATAGGGTGCTACCATATGATATTTCATTACGATCTAAAGAACAAAACTTGTATTTTATCAAAATGAAAAACATCCAAATTCTTTACAAGAAAATGAAAGACATTTCTGCACAAGGCAGATACATAGTAGCAATTACTTAATTTCTAAAACCAAGTATGAAAGGCTCCTACAAGTGGAGAATCTCTACGGCTCATGCAGCAACCATTGCTTCAACCAGACACGCAGTTCCACTTGTCCTTTCTTCAACATTCTAATGTCGCTTAGGTCCTGCATATTTCAAAAATATCAGTGCCACAACTAGTATCCAATATTTATGTAGAACTTGAATTAATAACACAATACCTGAAGAAGAAGTACCATACATCTCCTTCATCTCTTGTGAATCTTCCAAGAATTTAATGCAATCTCTCTTCCAATGCCCTGACTCATCGCAGTAGAAGCATTTTCTAACACCATATGGGCCTGACTTGGGCTTATAAGATGACACAGGATTATCCTGATTCCAAATCTGGACGGCCCTGCCTCTACCCTTGCCAACACAAGATTTCTCAAATCTTTTACCCTTTATGATGTTTTGCTCTGCTGTTTTGAGCATGCCATGCAGCTCAGTCAACGTCTTCGTCAAGCCTTTCTTGATATAGTTCTTAATGAACTTATCATAGCTTGACGACAGTGGCTGCAGAATGATGTCAGTGGCCAACTCTAAGCTGACAGGACATTCCAGTCTCCCCAGGTTATCAATGTAACCCATCATTTTAATGACATGAGGACTTACTGGAGCATCCTTTGGTAGATTTCACCCAGTGAGAGACTTCACCATCTGGAATCTCTCAACTCGTGCCAGATCCTGAAACTTCAGTTTCAGGCTGGTGATCATCTCTATTAGCGACTCCATGTTCTCGTATTGACTTTTCAAGTCTGAGTTCATGGTAGCCAACATCAGACCACGCACATATACCACATCAATATAATGCTTATTCCAAGCATTATATACTGCACGCGAGTGATTGGTCCCAAGCCTTTCTGGAAGAGCCTTTTCAAGGACATAGTCCTTGCTCTCCTGCTTGAGAATAAATCTCAGATTCCGATACCAATCCAGGAAGTTGAATCCATTTAACATGTCCTTCTCAAGGACGGATCGCAACGAGAAAGTAGTCATAGACATAAGCTGAAATCCAAGAAAAACAAAGATTTAGTTATGTATATGATGAGAAATCTTATCTAATAAGAAAACTTGCATTATATTTAAACAATGTTTCCTCTATGAATATAATGATCCAAGATCCATACTTCACCAAAATCTGAGTGGACGACTCGTCATCACTCAAAATTTAGTTATCTAGGTAAGCAAATCATTGCTAATTGTACCCAGTACAACTCTTGGTTGCAGATAAGACAATCCATGTATCATCTACTCTGATGTCTCTGGGCTCAGAACTTCTGATGGCCCAGTTAAGTAAACCAATCTCTTTAGTCTTGTGATCACTGACAGTCGCACTGCAAGTCTGTCAATGACCACCTGCCTTACTCATGTTGTAGTGGATACCAAGGACTCCAAGACTATCCAACAAACGACACGAGTATTGACAGTAGACAAGATTGGGCAAGACATCAAGGTTACTTGATATTTAGTTGAGGAAACTAAACCCAAAAGTTTAGCAAATCAATCTTTTAGGTCATGTAATTGTTGATGTTTTGCACTGCAAATCCATCAACATAATTACCTGCCTTACTCACGTAATTGTGGACACCAAGCTCTTGGCTAGACCATCACACAACGAAATGAGTCTTGACAGTTGACCATATTGAAGCTAAGCTTTGATCAAGGTTTAGGTCAAGTTTGGTCTCTGCAAATTCAAGGTTCAATAACCAGAATTTCGAGCACTGTATCGATCGACGCAGACTATGTCTGTCGATCGACACCACCAAACAAAACCGGTTGTCAATAACCGGTTAATCCAATTAACCCGGTTCATCAAATTGGTCATGTCGATCGACACAACCCGTGTGTGACGGTCGACATAGACCTTAACCGAGGACAATTTTGATAACCGGTTCAATCCAATTGAACCGACTTATCAGATCAAACTGATCTTAACCATTCATATCGGTTTATTCTAATTGTGATAATTGGTTCAATCCAATTGAATCAATTCATCCAATTTAAACCGTTTTAACCAGTTTCAACTAATTGCGATAACCGGTCCAATTCCATTGAACCGTATTATCCAATCACACTGATTCAAACCATCCAAGCATGATAACCGGTCCAATCCAATTGAACCAATTAACCATTCGCTAGGTATGTGTCGACCGACACTAACCTGTGTCGATCGACACTGGACCGAATATGTTCTGTGTCGACCGACACTCAACTTGTGTCGATCGACACAGTGTGCTTTCGGTTTTTCTTCGCGAAAAACCCTAGCCGCCGAATCTGTCGATTGCGCTGTTCTGTGTCGACCGACACACCTAGTGTGTCGATCGACACTGTGCGAAAACACAGACTCGATCTTGATCGAAATCGATCTGACATGTTCTAACCAAACAACCTAGTTTGCGAATCTAAATCATCAAATTCTATGAACAGGTTTGATTCAATGATAAAACCCTAAGGCTCTGATACCACTGTTGGAACTTCGAGCCAATTCTACCAGATTCGGAATTGCTGTCACGTTCCAGATAGCCTAGGATCTAGGGTCTAGTTAATTGAATCAAGGATCTGATCTCTGTTTACCTTGAGATTGGCAGCGGAAGATGGTTAGATAAACGAGATCTGTGAAGCGCCTCAGATGCTGCGCCTCTACTTCAGTCCACACGCACACAAGCTGGAATCCGCCGGGATGCTAGTACCGGGGCTCGGATCTCCTGGGAACTGAGTTCTTCGAGGTTTCTGTGTTTTTCTCTCTCAGGAAAAACTGTCTAGGCGGCCCTCATCCATCTAGGTCGAAAATCCATAAGCTCACTTATATATGTCGACCCTGACATAAACCGAAACATCAGTTTCGGTTTCGGCCTTGTGTCGACTGACACACTTAGTGGTGTCGATCGACACACATCTTGTGTCGACCGACGCACCCAATGGTGTCGATCGACACACCTCATTAAAACTCGTATTCGATGTGTATCCAATACACATCGACTAGATCATATGCCAATGATCAATCCCATACGGACTATGTCCAACTTGCTTAGGTGTGTGACCCTGTAGGTTCACACGATACTGGAAATGAGTTACAACTCATTTGTCATAAGCGGTTTCTAGCAAAACATTATGACTACCCAGTATCACATGAATTGTCCGATCTCGACAATACAACTATCTCTAGAGTGAGTACAATGTGATTTCAGGACATAATCCCAACAGGGGTGACATGTATCAACAATGAGATCTAACTTTCAAGCTAGTGAGATCTAAACATGGTGCATCCTTAACTTCAAATTCACTCAAATGCATTTACAACTTCTAAAAAGGGCATTAATTCAAGCTCATGAGTTGACATTCAAATGGAAGTTTCATCAAAATACTTTATGCAAAATGAAATTTAATACTAAGATATACTAAACTCAATCCTAAAGATGCTAACTCATGCTTCTTTTTGTGAAATTGTTTCATAATTTTTCAATTTTTTATGGTTTTCTATGCCTTAGATGCATGAATGAGACTCAAGATGCAAGAAAGGAAGATAAGAACACAAAACACATCATTAGCAACTAGTCTCCTCCCCCAAACTTAAATCACACAGTCCCTTGTGTGAGAGAAGCAAGGGAAAGAGACAAAAGACTAAATCAAAAATGCAAAATCAAAAAGACAAAGTTGGAGTGTTACTTGGAGAGTGGAATGGAGAGGAGGAATGGGAGGTGGATGCATCTCTGATTTGGCATGATACTTCCCCCAAACTTATACAATTGCATAGGTTTCATCATCCTTGGATTTGGCATTGAAGTCCTTTTGCTCAATCCCAAAACTCTTTCATTGTTCTTTGCATTGACCCCAAAGCTCCTCAAAAAGGATAGACATGGGAATTCCTCACAAGTGAGCTTGTTTTGAGTCACTAAGCTTGACTATCCCTTCACTCTTTTTGGTTAGGGATGTGGCATGAGTTTGTATCACCGGGATTATACTCATCGTAGAACCACCCCCTAAACTCCTTCATCCTTATCTCCTCAAAAGGGATCTTCCTTGGATCATGAAAGCTTGGTGATATGGTTGAGACTATATCAAGATAGTTGTGAAAGGGTTGAGCCATTGGAGATCCATCTTCTTTATCCTCTTTGAAGGATTCTTCATTGGGACTATCTTGTTTCTCCATAGGATTTCTTCCAATTGGCTTTTGCATGGGATTTGGTTGCTTTGGCACATCTTCCATGATTGAGAACTCATCTTGTGTGTTCTCTTCCTTGATAACCTTGCACTCAACAACCAACCCATCTTCATAAGGCTCTTCCTCAACTCTCACAACTTCTTCTACTCCTTCATTGTTTCCATTGGTTGAATTACCCATGATTGTCTCTTCATCATCCTCATCTTCATACCTTATCACAAGGTCTTCACCAATAGTGCAACCAAGAAACATTTCAAATTCTTTGATAGTCTCTTCAGCTTCTTTCAAGAACTCATATTGGACTTGAGCATTCTCCTCATATGTTGGCTCAACAATACTTGCATCTTGAGGCAAATGGGCAAAATCATTGTTGATCATTCTTAAGCTCTCATTGTACCTCTCTTGTTCTTCCAATGCCAACCTAGCCAAGTTGAGAATCTCTTCATCACATGATTGGAAAGAGTAAGCTTCTTTCAAGAATTCATCTTGGATTTGAGCATTCTCCTGATGTGTTGGCTCAACAATGCTTGTATCTTGAGGCAATTGAGCAAAAACAGTGTTGATATTCCTTATGTTCTCATTATACCTCTCTTGTCCTTCCAATGCTATCCTTGCCAAGTTGAGAAGCTCTTCATCACATGATTGGGAGGAGTAAGTTGCTTCAAGCTCATGCTCCATGTTCCAAGATTGATATCCATCACCATATCCATATTGGTACTCATGAGAGGAGTACTCATTTGGAAGATCACCTTGATAAGTGGATGTGCTTTCAAAACCATGATGACTTGTAGGGTCCCAAGCCATCTCTCTTTCTTGAGCTTCTAGCATAGCCCTCAGCATTAAAGCTATCTCTGAAGTCATGCTCTCTTCCTAATGATTGTACCTTGCAAAAAGAACAAACACTTGAAAGAGAGTTAGTAACCACACAAGTAAAAACAAAATAAAAGCTTAGTCTAAAGTAGAATCTAAATCCTAATGGCTATTGCTACACCTCCCCAGCAACATCGCCAAATTGATGATAGACTTTTTGTAGTTCTAGATCAATTCCTCAAGTCTACTCGTGTCATTATAGTACTTAAGGTATCAATTCAGGGAGGCAAGAAGAGTAGCCAATCAAGAATGCAAGAAACTACTCAAGCTAAGCAAATCAAATAAAAGAGTTATCTAACAACCTAAACAATCTAGAAAGGAAATAAAGCAAGAAAGAAACAAACAAAACACTAAACAAGAAGACAAATAAGATAAAAGAAGGGTCCTAGGATGAGGCTATGGAGACTAGGTGATCAAGAGACAATCAGTGATGCTTCAATCAATCAAACAATGCTAAACAAGGCTAATGATCATAATTAAGCTAATCACATTCTCATGTTCATAACTCCTATGCTAATCATTCATTCATTCAATTCTCATTTGCAAATTACAAGACAAGCATGCATTAATATCCATCAAATACCTTTTAGCAAAGCTAATCCTTAGGCTAAAAACACTAATCATTAGACTAATCCAATCTCTTGGCACTAATCCCTTTGTCTAATCCCTAATCAAGATCAAATTTCCATTTGTTATTAAGAGACAAACAAGCATGAAAATCAAGTTCTCCTTACCAATAATCACCTTAGACATCTAATCTCTTAGGCTAAGATGTGAAAATCCTCTAAAGAGTTCATTCAAGCATTTCATCGAACACCTTTCGGGCATGAATAAGCCTAGCATCTAGATATAACAATTCCTTGCAACATAGCATAGAGATCAATAAATTAGAGAAGGATCATTCATAATCAAGTTCTAAGCATCATTAATCATCACATAAACCACCTAAATCAACATCAACCTAAAGACCCAAAAACTCTACTCCCTAATCATAAGAGAGATATGAGAAATCATAGATTAAGAGAGATAGAAAGAAGAGATTAACAAAAGATAACAAAATACTTAATTAAAACTCAAAATCAAAGGTTTACAAATCCTAAATCATAAACATAAGAAGAGAGAAAACTAGGCTTAGGTAGCTTATGGTTTTAGAAACCCAAAATTACAAATTTATAGTGGGAGCTTCGACAGGCTTGTACCGACCGGTTCTGGTCGGTATGGCGAGTCCATATGAGTCCCTGTCCAAAATGCATCAAATTAAAGATGTTGGATACCAAATGCTTCTGTCCGGTATGGAGCGATCGGTATGTCGAGTGTAACCAATACCGGACGCGTTTGGTCGGTACACGGAGTCGGTATGCGTCCCTGTGAAAATGGTGGTTCCGGATGGCTTGGTATGGACTGGTTTTGGTCGGTATTGTGGGTCGGTACATGCACAATATGGGTCTTCCTTTCTTCAAAACATCTCCTCTTGATCCCAAACACTTCTCATGGTCCAAGACTCTTTTCCAATCATCAAGAACTCCTCCAAAAGCTCCAACATCACCTAAAAATGATTTAAGAAAGTACAAATAATGCAAACTCTAATCCTAAACACACTAAATCCTAAATGCATGAATTCCTAATAATATGCTTAAGTATGAATGCAAAATGCATGAAAACTATGAAAATTATGATACTATAAACCTATAAAATATGATACTATCAACGAGGTGGAAAAGTGGTTATGATAAAGGTCGTGGCGACGGCCTTACCAAATCATGTAATGTCCTGTTATCGGTTACCAAAGAAGATCACTACGAAATTAACGAGTATAGTTTCAAACTTCTGGTGGAGTACGGGTGGAACAAGTTCAGGTATGTACTGGATATCTTGGGACAAACTTTGCCGAGAAAAGGGAGATGGTGGGATTGGCTTTCGAGATTTTTGGGATGCAAACACGGCCTTTTTAGCGAAACAACTATGGAGACTAATTGATAAGCCGAATATACTTTTTTCGAAAGTCTTTAAAGGAAGATATTTTAGGAATGCGGGTCCTATGGACCCAATAAGATCATACTCAGCATCGTATGGATGGCGGAGTATTACATCGGCTAGGCCTCTGGTTAAAAAATGATTTATCAAAAGGGTGGGAACAGGGAAGTCTATTTCAATATGGAATGACCCGTGGATACCATCTTATCGCCCGAGACCAACAACTCAAAAATGGATTCTTCTCATACATTGGTGATTGTTGATCAGTTGATTGATCCTCAAAATAAAATGTGGAACATACCACTACTGGAGACAGTTATAGTACCAGAGGATGTGGATTTGATTTTGAGTATCCCTTTTAGTCGGACCCACAGATCGGACTCGTTGGGATGGTTTCCTACGAAGTCTGGAAAGTACACGGTGAAGACGGGGTATCATCTGGAGAGAGATTTCATTAACAACGACGAAACTGCACCTATTTTGGAGCCAAGCACAAAAAAACTACAAGCTTTTTCGTGGAAGGTCAAATGCTCACCTAAGATAAGGCATTTTATATGGCAATCATTATCAGGTTGTTTACCAGTGGCAAAGAACTTGAAGGGAAGAGGGATAAAATGTGACACTCGTTGTGTTTGGTGTGGAGAATATGAAGAATCGATAAATCATGTATTATTCGAATGCCTACCAGCAATTCAAACTTGAGCATTGTCCCAAATACTGACAAACCCGGAGCTTTTTCCAACGGTATCTATCTATACGAACATGGATTACCTGTTTTGGAGATTACCCTCGAATGAGGAGATGAATATCTATCCCTGGATACTATGGTATATTTGGAAGAGCAGAAATGATATGGTTTATTGTCATATTGATCGGGACCCTCAGGAAACCTTAAGATTGGCAGAAACAGAATTTGCCACATGGGGAGATGCGCAGTTAAACGACGTAAAAGAAACAATACCAAGATCCTTAGATGGGGGTAATCTAGAAATTGATTGGATACACACATGGCAATGGTGTTTTGTGGATGGATCTTGGAAAGAGGGTGATCAATTTTCAGGACAAGGATGGTATAGTGGTTATGAGAGAGATGCAAATATTTTGATGGGGCAATGAATATCACAGCCAGTTTATCCCCACTACATGCAGAATTTGAAGCCTTGGTATGGGCTATGGAATGCATGAAGTATCATAGACATCAGCACATCACATTTGCAACAGACTGTTAAGAATTGGTGAAGATAGTGTCGGAACCAGAAGAATGGTCAGCTTTCTCAATTCACTTAGACGAGTTCCAAGCAAGAAAGGAGTACTTTACAACCTTCGAACTCATCCATGTACCGCGCACAAAAAAACTTGATGGCAGACAGACTAATACGGAGTGCACGTCTAAGACCTTCATATTCAATCTACGTTGGACCGGAGCCACCAAGCTGGATTAGTGAAAAATAGGTTTCTTTAGTTTTATATTGTTGACAAAAAAAAAGATATGTCCATTTTTTGTTCGGTTTATTGAACTATTGTCTGTCATATCCAAATCTAGTTTTTTTTTTGTCAACTTGTTGCCCTTATATTAAGCCCAAATAGACAAGTATACATCAAGGGTATTGTTACAATAATCAGCCCAAACAGAGAAATTAAAAGATAAACGCCCATAACTCAGCCCAAACGGAAGAGATAGGATTGAGGGAGCCCATGTGTCCGCTGGAGATGGACGCTGACATGCAACCACCGCAAAGGTGTTTTCCAGAAGATCCACTGTGAAAACACGGCGACGCCATCCTCTGAATCAAAGGTTACCCATGTCGTTGATCATGCCATTCCACCGAAGATACCGCCGGAGAAGGACCACATAAAAGATGAACACAACTTCAATTATCGCGCCGGAAAATGCTTCGCCGAAGAAGCTCCACCGTCGACCAAATACACGAATTCAATTTGGCCATTTAATTCCCAAAGCCATAGGTAGGGCAAAGCTGTAGAAATATTACTCCAAGATCATGAGGTAGCCAAAGAAAATAACGAAGAAAACAAACTTCACGACGGAAAGAAAAGTTGGGAAAGGTGATCGAAGAAAATCCGATATTAATCGGAAGAACAAAAAAAAACAGATTAAAACTGTAACAAACAATTGGAACCAATTCCGATTTTTATTTGAACACCTATATAAACAAACAAAACCAACCACGGAAACGAGAGATCTAGGCTGCCTCTTCTGAAAGATTGAATCTGGGAAGAAGAGTAAGAATAAATCAAGTTTCGAGAGGATTTTCTCTCTCTAAGAGGAGAGAGAAGCGGTAAAAAACCAACATATTCTTATAGAAATCTAGTTTGGTTACGCTTTTTGATTAAGGAAAATGTTTAAATAATGTTAGGAGTAGGCCTGGGCATTCGGGTCCTCGGGTCGGGTTCGGGTCGGTTCCTTGCCGGGTCCGGGTCTGTCGGGTAGAAGAAGTAGAGGACCCATTTAAGGACCTGCTTATTTCGGGTTGGGTTCGGGTCGGATCCTGCCGGGTCCGGGTCGGGTCGTCTGTTGCCATACCTGCCATTACCCGATCTTATTCGGATATTGATCGGATCAGTTCGGTTTCAGGTTTGTTCGGGTAAGATTTTACCTGAAATCCATATTTTACCCGAATAAACCTGCTATTTGAACCTGAAACAAACCTGAATAATCCTAAAGTTTTAACAAAACCAAATTTGCAATTCAAAGTTCAAACTTCAAAGTGTTTACTGTTTAAGTCATACAAATACTTTCAACTTCAAGAAACAAAAGTGCAACTGCCAAATTAAGCAAACTACAAGAGTTTCAAGAAAACAATGAAGAGATCATATATTGAAAATTGAAAACTCTTCTGGTCTTGACTCTTCACCGAATAGGACTATAGGAGACCTTAGTACTTAGTGATTCAAACTCTCGGACCAACAGAAGCTTCATCCCAGATTACCAGAGACTTTGTCTGCATCAAAAATCATCAATACTCAAAAGGATTCATCAACCGGATTAACATTAATATAGTATGTAATGCTAGTAAGTAGTAACTACCTTACCTTAGTCTCAATGGCATTTACCTAGTGGTGAAAAGCAACGTCAAACTCTGATACAATATATAACTCATGTTAGATATTAGATAATAGCATCTAATAGACTAATACAATATGTATGAAATTAACATGTAATAGTTATTTAAAATTTACCTCTCATTAAGTCATCTTGTAGCTCAGCATCAGCAAGTAATTCTTCTTTCTTTGTTACTCCTTTATCATTGATTTTGATCTCACACTTCAGCCATTGCTCCAGACACATTAATACCTCTATCATATAATGTGACAAGCAACTCCTAGAGGGTTCAAGAACCCTTCCACTGGTGCTGAAGGCAGATTCTGATGCCACTGAAGAAACTTGCATTCCCAACACATCCTTTGCAATTTCTGAGAGAATTGGATACTTATGAGCATTTACCTTCCACCAAGACAAGATATCAAACTCTGTACCTTCTAGTAACTTAGGTATCTCCACACTTTCACTCAGATAAAACTCCAACTCGTTTATCTTCTCTGGAACACCGGTTTCTTGAACTAACTCGTTGTATAAATCATTCATCGATTCATAAGCTAGGCCATTTCCCAAGACTGTTCTCTGTGAAACCTCTTCCACATATGGTTCCTGTGATTGAGACTGCGAGGAAGCTGCTTGAGAATGAGATGATGTGCCTTGAAAAGTTACCATTCTGCTCAACCTTTCAATACACTCCTCATACAAATCCTTAAGCATATCATGAACTGACTTAGTAAGAACTGCAGACTCATTGCTATCCTTACCCCAAAGTTTCTCAAAACACTTGATTGCAAACTTCATCTTCTTGCTTGGATCAAGAACACCTGCTATAATAACCATCCTGTTGAACTCCACTTTGTCACCAAACGGATCCCAATACTTTCCCAACTTCGTCAACATGGACAATGCATTAGTACGCATAACTTTATCAGGGCCGGGACACTGGCTTAATAAACTGATGTTTCTTGTCACTGTTACTATTTCATGCCATAGCTTGTGAGAACAAGCAGTGTTTGTAGTAGACAACACCAGCATTGCTTTGTAGAAGATGATCAAGAATTGAACCAGTCTGTCAGTAGCTTCCCAATCAGGCTTCAGTGGTGGTCCAATCCTCTTCTTACCATCATCAGTGTCATCGAAATAGTCATTTTAGACTTTATCTACTTCCTTCAACTTCATAAAAGCCGCTTTGAACTTCAGTGCTTGTTCCAGCATAAGGTAAGTCGAATTCCATCTGGTCTTGACATCCAATGGAAGACTTCCTCTCTTAATCTTCTTTGCCTCCATATGCGAGTCAAAAGATGACAACCTTATAGTTGAGGATCTAACATAGTGAATGCCATTACGAATAGCATTCACACTGTCTGATATATCCTGCAACCCTTCTCTGACTATAAGGTTCAGGATATGAGTAGCACATCTTAAATGCAAGTACTTTCCTTCTAGTACAAATGCATCATCTCCACCTTCTGAGAACTCTTCCATGAATACTCTCATTGCACAACTGTTGGCTGTGGCGTTGTCTACGGTTATGCATAAGATCCTCTTGATGTTCCATTCCTCTAAACACTCTTTCAACACTGCCGCGATTGCAACTGCTTTGTGGTCACACACAGACTTGAAACCAATGATCATCTTCTTCATTTGCCAAGCAGCGTCCACAAAATGCGCCGTAATCACCATGTAAGAAGCTCCGGTATGGGGAGCTGTCCATATGTATGTGGTTAAAGAAACCCTCTGTCTATTGTTTCCTAAAATCTTCTTCATAGAGTCCTTCTTCTGCACATATGACTCAACTATCTCTCTTGTGGAGGTCCTCCTAGATCTCGTTTTCACTAGCTTAACCCTGGAGCAGAAATGTTTCCAACCTAAACCTTCCACAAACGATAATGGCAACTCGGATATGACCATCATCTCATTAGTTGCTTCCCAAAAAACTTTATCCGACACTTTAGACAATCTCAATCCAGCTTCACCATCCAATACAGTTTGATCATTTTGACTAAATTTCCTAGCAGCTTCCCATACTTTAAACGGCTTGCAAGCAAAATTAAGATGTTTCTTCATGTTAGAAGTACCTGACTTGGATGGACAGACCATTTCCCTTTTGCAGTAATGGCAGTTTGCTTTGTCATTATCATCTGCTTGTCTGGTGAAGTGTTCCCAGACCCAAGACCTTCCCGTGCAATTCCTCTTCCGTTTAATCCATGAGCCACTGCCATCTTGATCTCCAACTTTCCCTTTCCCTTTGTCTGCTTGGTTAGGTGTGTTAAAATTTTCTTCATCACAGTCACTTAAATCATAATCTCGAGGATCATCTTCTCCAATGTTAACATTCGATGCCATCTGCAATTAAGATACAAGAACAGTTAGTTCAATTCAGGTAAAAAACAGGTTCTAATCAGGTTCTAGTCAGGTTCAATACAGGTTATATCAGGTTTGTATCAGGTTCAAACAGGTTCAAGTCAGGTTCTATTCAGGTTCTAGTCAGGTTCTATTCAGGTTCTAAACAGGTTCTATTCAGTTTCCAATCAGGTTCCAATTAGGTTCGGTTAACAAACAAAACCCAAAATCGATTAAAACCCAATTAGACTAAACCGTTAATCGAATTTTATCCCCAAATTCCCAAATCGAAGAAGAAGAAAGAACTAAGAACCCTAATTAGATGAAGATCTATGAACCCTAAAACGAGATCATGCCTGAATCGAATACGGAAACACCCAAGAACTAAGAACCCTAAATCGATTGTTCTACAACCCAATCCCCAAAAGATTACAAAACATGTTGTCATGTTCAGTAGACAGAAGAAGAAGATCATAAATCTATCTAACCTATAACAAATTGAAATCAATGAGTCACTGATTCAATGAACAAGACCAACATGCAATCGATTTTGAAGAATGAAGACGATGAAGAAAGAAAAACAAACTAGAGATAACAAACGATATTCGAAAATACTAAAACAAATCGGTCAAGAAACTAACCAGGAATTGATTTCTAGACGTCTCGGATGGAGGAGACGATGAAATCACTGGATCGAGTTTTTCCAGTTTGTAAGAAATGGTGTTAGGGTTTGAGAATTGGGGGAAAAAATGAATTTAGGTCGACGATTGGGAATTTCAATCGTTAATATCATTTATGTTTTATTAAAGTATTACACATATATAAATTATAATATTAGATTAAAATTTAATGAATCGGAATGTATTAATATATATATTATATTTTTATATGTGTGTAAAATATATATATATATATATATAATATTTTTTATATAATATTTACCTACGGATACCCGTTCGGATCTCGGGTAAAATCCGGAACCGAACCTGTACCCGCAGGTAATGATCTATGAGACCCAGCAGGTTATTGTACATATTTACAGGTTGGACCCGACCCGTCTTATTCGGTTCGGGTCCGGGTCGGGTCCTCGGGTCCAGGTAAAAATGCCAGGCCTACTTAGGAGCTTATGTATGTTCAATCAGAATGGATAAATGATGGGGGGGGGGGGTAATTTTGTAATTTCGTTTTGTTTTCCTTCTCTTCAAGACGGTTGCGGTAAGGATTGTAGATTATCTCCGCCGTTAAACCTCTGCTTTGCATTTCTTTCTCTCCTACACGAGAATCCGTTTTGGAGTAACACGAACAGCTTCACTGCGCCTTTAACGATTTTATCAGAAGATCTCGATCGGTTTCTTCCGTTTACGCACCCCCGACCCTAGGGGAGACGAGGATTCGATAATGAAGTTTGGTTTCACTCTTCAATCTGGATCTGTAAGTTCTGAGACATCGTAATTACATCTTCGTTGATCCTTTAATTTCGTTTGTGGTGCTGTTAAAATCGTATTCTGTAATCCCGTTGGTAGATATTATTTGGAGATTCGTGTTGAAATGTATTTGGATAGTAGCTCACAACACTGATTAGATTCTTTTTGGTTTTATTTAGAAAATTTTTTTCCCTTTCAATCTCATTTCTAGATATATTTTCACAATTCGATTAAGGTTGTGGTTCTTGAAAGTGTGTTTAGGATGTTTGAAATTGATAATGTTTTGCTGGATTTTGGAACAGATTTTGTAGGAGCCTAAAAAAAGAAAGAAAAGAAAATGTCGAGGCCGATCATGGTCGTCTTTCTTCTGGTCATACTCATAGTAACCTCTCAGTTTGAGTGGAGGCAACCACTTCTTGAGCTTGATGCAGCTCCTAGCTTGTCTCACAAACATCAGCAAACTGCAAAGAGGGAAGAAGCTGTCAAAGAGAAGGTACTACTGATTCTAACTCCTTTTTGCATGGAAACTCCTTGTGTTGTTGTGCCTTCAGTTGTATCAAAGATACCTGAAAAGGGTTTTGGGATTGTGACGTATGGACTAGTCCTACATTAGAAGAGAGAGAGATACGCATAAATCACATTGAGTCGGTTTCCTTATAATGTTCTGATGCTAGAGAGATTCATCATATATTTGTATTACAGGACATTTTGGATCAATCTGTTACCTCTCTGGCTTTATTCTTGGCATTCAAGTGCTTATAGTTTCATAGGACTCTACACAATTAACCTTTTTCTGGTATTGGATTTCATTTCTTTATATTTCCTCTTTTTGTGAATATGTCCGGCATCCATCACTGACTGATCAGAATTCTTGATACTGCATCGAAAAAATGGTTTTGAGCCTTCTATCGAGTCTTTTGTCTTTGATTGCATCAAGTAATTGAGGTTAGTGGAGAAAAATATTATACAATCTACTCTGTGTTGCAAGTTGCAACCTTAGGTTCCATTTGTATGTATGAATAGCTTCATGTGTCAGCGTAATTTTGAACCTGAATATACATATTTCTTGTACTATTAAACCTTAAGATAGATGACTTGTCCATTCGAACAGTTATTTTTTCTTATTGTGTTGATTCTTACAGATCATCTTGTCACAAGAGAGACATATCCAGAGGCTCAATGATCTTGTACGAAGTCTTCAAATGCAGTTACTGCGATGCAAAGGAGAGAACGAGACACGAAACGCCACTGAAACCTTCCATCTCAACAAACAGTTCATTGAGCTCGAGAGGAAACACAACGTGGAAGACTAATTTGATCCATTACGACAACTCTAATAAATAACCTAAATGGTACGTAAAAGCTGTGGGAAGCAATATTGAATATTACTCTTTTAATTTTCCAAGCTCCAACTGTTGTATTTGATTTCTGTTGTGTTAAAATCTTTCTGATGATTTTGATTAGGAGAATTGCCATAATTATGATTAAGGTTTGAGATATTCAAGTGTAATGAAATTTGAGAATTAGGGTACCTGTGATATCCTTAGTTATGGTTGATGCTATTATTAGCTAACATATATGACTATAGACATCATCTATATATGTGTGTTTGTATAGTCAAACTTTTGTTCGTTGGTTGGTTTTACTTTGAATGAGAGTAACAAAAGTCTAAGATGACAAATGCAAAAGCTTATGAGTTATGTCATATGAATCTTCCATTCTATTTGCTATTTTGTTTTTATGTTCCATCAGTCAGAGCCTAAATCTCACCATCAGTCTGAGCCTAAATCTTACCGACCACACTCCATATTTTTTTTTCTTAGTCAAACAAAACCAATCCCAAGGAATATTAAATTTTTTCACTCATTAATATTCTTACATTTTATTCACTTTCTAAAGTCAATAGGCATAACAATTAAAAGCCATTCATCTAGTCATCTTTTTAGTCGTCTAAATTCATATTCACCAATACTAATCAATTTTCAAACCGTTCGATGCTACATTGGAAGATTTTATTTATTTCTAAGAAAATATTATTCTGAACGTTATACTAGTCATGAAAACATTTCTCCAATTCATGCCATGATAATATATTAGATATCATGAACCCATATAAGTATATAAATACGTTTGTTTTTGTCAACACCTATTTAACTACATGTTACCTTACAAGTTCGAATTAAATGGTCTACTAGCTCCTCAATTTGAATTTGAATTTTCATGATAAAAATATGAAAAATGACAAAGTATCTCGTTTGTATTTATCCAAACACTATTTGGTAATAAATGCAATTTCAAAGCACCAAGTCATATACTCAATCTTTTGCATATAATTTTCAAATCACATTTATTGCTGCTACAAATATTTCATTTTTATAATTATTTTTTTTTCTCAAAGAGTATTTATTTTGAAAGCTAGATAAAACTAATCCTACTAATTAATTAATATACATTTAATGAAACCCTCTCTCATCTTGTGTGTGTATCTGTCTATATATAACAGCAGCCAATAACATGAAGACGTCAACTTTCTTCGTTAACTCTCAAGAACAAGAACAATACTAGCAGTCTTCACCAAGGTAAGTTTGAACAAAAGATTTAAGTTATTTTGCTGAAATATTGTTAGTTTGATCTTCTTCACTTTTTGATTGATAGACAAATAAGTAATTCGATTGATAAATTCTACTGTGTGTTTTTTCTTGATATATGTACATGTTTTAGAAACCATATCACCATCCACACTAATGGTTTTAATTATACTTTGTTTTTATTCAGAATTCTATAGAACAAACATACTCTTCTTGGACGGCAAGAAAAATGAATCAACAAGAAGCTGGGAGTACACTTGAACTTGATCTGAAACTAAATATATTGGATTCATCTTTGCCCACTGAGAGTCCGTCTTCATCGTTATGCTCGGAGGAAGCTGAAGGTGGAGGAGGAGAGGCTAAATCGATGGTGGTCGTTGGTTGCCCTAATTGCATCATGTACATCATCATGTCTTTAGAGAGTAACCCTAGATGCCCTAGATGCAACAGCCAAGTTTTGCTTGATTTTCTTACAGGAAACTGTAGCAAGAAGACTAGTAATTAATATAATGTCAATTAAGAATGTTCTTTTCTTCTTGTTTTTATTTTATTTTTATTTTCATTTTCTTGATTTGTTGCCACATATATTGATTGTTTAAATTATACGAACATATATGTTCATAAAACCGAAATCTATACACTTTTGTTTTCCAAGATCATCGTTGATTAACTGCATATGTATTATTGACAGTTCAGCTATTAATATCAATAAAAGTCAAATAAATTCTATTATTGACATTTTATTATACACTGAAAATTATTACATTGACTATTTTATAAATAGAGAATTTTATCGGTTTATGAGAATGATGGCACCTACACCAACTGAATCGTCTTATGGACTTATGGAGATCAATATTTAACAATTCTATGTTCACCATAACGAATAGTTTATATAATTTTGTCTTTATTAGTCTGCATGAATATATAAATCGCACTTTGAATCGCATATCTTTTGTAACAAAGGCATTGAGTTCGATTGGTAACTTTTTACCATAGCAGTAAAAGGTTTATCATTTTAACAATTATCAATCACGGTAGCAAAAATATTAGTATTTTTTTTTTTTAGTTTTTCATAATGTTTTTTCCAACCATTTGTTTTATTTTTGTATTATTTTTTTAAACTATTTACCATTTTTGTTTACGGCTAAAATTAGGGTTACGTTTTTGTTATCAATCGAATCCATTAATAAACAGTTATCAAAATCAGTTTCCACACACAAAAAAAATCTAAAAGAATTTCTTTTTTTTTTTTTTTTTTTTTTGTCAACAACAAAAGACGCAACCACTTCTCAGCTTGATAGCCAAGGTGGAGGATCAGAATTAATAAAAACGAAATAAGATGGCTGAACCCGTGCACCGCGTGCTAGCTTGTCCGCCTTTGTGTTGCTTGTTCGAGGGATGTGAGTGATAACGAACCTTGTGAAGAAACTCTTGCGACTCTCATACTCATCTAGGTGTATCCTGAAGGCAGGCCATTCTGTGGGTGTAGACACGATCTTCACCAGCTCCGAACAGTCTGTTGCGAAAGTTACTTCATGTTGATTCCATCGCTTCATACTTTCCATTGCCCAAATAAGAGCTTCGAATTCTGCATGAAGTGGTGATAAGCTACATCTGATATTTCTTGCTCCCATCATGACATCTCTTCCTCCTTCATAGGTACTGTACCAGCCTTGTCCTGAAAAACTATCTCCTTCCTTCCATGAACCATCTACAAAACACCATCGTCCGCAAATGTTTAGCCATGTCCGTACGGGTGGAATTCCAATTTGTTGCCTATGTGAATCCGTGTTGACCGCTGAATCCAAAGAATCCGAATTTTGTGCCTCTCCCCATGCTAGGGCCTCATTTTCCGCTAGTCGCAAGATCTCGCGTGGATCCCGATCTATATTACTATACAGTTTATCATTTCTACTTTTCCAGATGTACCAAATGATCCATGGGAAATACGAACTATTAACCTCTGGGGGGATCCGCCAGAACAGATAATCCATGTTTGTGAAAAGCGCAGGTGAGGGAAAACCTCCCACATTCGAAGGAATTAATGAGAGAGCCCATGTTTGTAAAGCTGGTGGACATTCAAACAGAACATGGTTTATTGATTCTTCATCTGCTCCACACTTGACACACTGTGTGTCACACCTGATTCCTCTAGCTTTTAAATTTTTTGTAACCGATAAGCATCCTGATATCGCTTGCCAGATAAAATGTCTGATTTTTGGTGGGCATTGTAATTTCCAAGGAAACTCTTGAAGCCGTTTCACATCTGGTCCAAATAGCACATCTCCACAGCCTTTATCCGGATTGTTCCTTTCTACATAATAACCTGATTTAACCGTATATTTGCCATTTTTTGTAAAATGCCATCCGAAACTATCCGGCCTAGAATGCCTGCTAATCAGTAAGCCCCTGATGAGAGCCACATCTTCTGGAACAATAATACTTTGAATGATGTGTTCATCCCATACACCATAAGTATGGTCGATCAAATGACTCACTTTGAGTGAGGGGTCAAAAGAAATTGTTTTACTAGTTGCTGATCTCGGGCGGTGGCCTGGAATCCAAGGATCATTCCATACAGATATGGTATCTCCTGATCCAACCCTTTTGATTAGTCCTTTATTAACCAGAGATCGAGCTGAGGTAATACTTCTCCATCCATAAGATGCAGAGTATGATCTAATTGGGTCCAACGGACCACCATTCCTATAATATCTACCTTTGAAGACCTTTGCAAATAAAGAGTCTGGAGTATCTATCAATCTCCATAATTGTTTACCCAAGAAAGCTGTGTTAACATTAACCAGGTCCCTAAAACCTATGCCTCCGTCATTCTTGTCTCGGCATAATTTATCCCAAGACATCCAGTGCATCCCCTTATGATTGCCATTTGTACTCCACCAAAATTGTGCCGTAACACTGGTCAATTTGCTGGTTACCTTTTTTGGTAATCTAAAACATGACATAACGTGATTTGGTAACGCTGTTGCAACCGATTTGATCAGGACCTCTTTTCCTCCTTTTGTTAAGTATTTGATTGTCCATCCATTAACTCTATTATGAAGTCTGTCATGGAGAAAACTAAAAATTTGTGTTTTCGAACCCCCAAGACTCTCTGGGATTCCTAAATATGTACCCATTCCTCCTTCCTTTGTAATACCTAAGATTATCTTTATTTCCTCTCGGTTGATATTGTTAACCTTATGTCCAAACTTTATTGATGATTTATCAAAGTTAATTTGTTGTCCTGATGCCGACTCATAACCTTTAAGGATTCTTAGAATGGTATTACACTCCTCTATGTTTGCCTTACAAAAAAATAAGCTGTCGTCTGCAAACAACAAATGTGAAATCGATGGGCTTGCTCTTGCCACTTTCAAGCCTGTCCAAGCCTTTTCTCTTTCCGCCTTTTTGATATTAGCCACTAAGGCTTCCGTGCATAGAATGAATAGATATGGGGATAATGGGTCCCCCTGACGGAGTCCTCTATTTGGTTTTATTAGCCCCTTCGGTTGTCCATTTAGTAGAATTTTATATTGCACCGATGTAATGCAGACCATCATGAGGCTTATCCAACGGCTTCCGAAACCTAATCTCCGTAGCAATTTCTCTATAAAGATCCATTCCACTCTATCATATGCTTTGCTCATATCCGTTTTAATGGCCATAAATTTCCCTTTGCACGAGGGATTTGTCCGTAAACCATGAAACATCTCCTGTGCTATTAAAATATTATCTGAAATGAGTCGCCCAGCCACAAAGGCTGACTGCGTTTCAGATATCAGGTTCGGTAGTAATGGCTTTAACCGTTGACATAACACCTTTGAGAGCAACTTATATCCCACATTACAAAGACTAATGGGTCGTAATTCCGTCATGCGACTGGGTCGCTCCGTCTTTGGTATTAAACATATGTTCGTAAGATTCAATCTCGTATCGAACTCTCCAGACTGTATAAACTCGTTTACAAACCGGATGATATCATGCTTAATGATAGGCCAAGATTGTTGGAAAAATAAAGCCGTCATACCGTCGGGTCCTGGGGCTTTCTCTGGATGCATCATGAACAACGCCTTCCGGATTTCCTCTTCTGATGCAACCGATGTGAGTCTAATATTCATTTCCTCTGTTATTAGCTCCGGTACCTCAAGGAGAAACTCATCAATATCCGTGGGTTGTGAAGATATGAATAAGTTCTCAAAGTAATCCACCGCCACCTTTTCCACCTCTTCATCTTTCGTTACCCATTCACCATTATCATTATGAAGGCCTATGATTCGGTTTCTAGCCCTTCTTTGTTTTGTTAGTGCCTGATAGAATTTGGTATTACGGTCACCCGATGTGTACCACATGTTCCTACTTTTTTGCTGCCAGTATAATTCCTCATCCAAATATGCTTCTTTTAATTTATGAGAAATTTCTTTGACCTCTTCGTTTGACCGACTATCATCATTCTGAACTTCTTCTAATGCCTTTTTCAAATCCTCAATTTTCTCCCTTCCATATGGCAGATTGTTTTTCCTCCACTTCGAGATTTCGTGTCGGCAATTTCTTATTTTAGATACAATATTCGGCTGACTTTCCTCTACCGATGAATTCCACCCATTTGTGATTGTTTCCATTAAACCCTCTCGGCCTATCCACCTTTTATCAAATCTAAATTGAGACCTCTTCCTCTGTATTTTATCCTCTAAAGTTGCGACTATAGGTCTATGATCCGACCCAATCATACCCAAATATTCAGTAAATGATTGGGGAAATAAGGTATGCCATTCCTCATTAGCTAATGCCCTGTCTAACCGACATCTCACCATTTTTCCTCCCCGCCAACCTCTCCAGGATAATGAGTTTCCTAGGTAAGGAAATTCTAACAAGCCACAGTTTCTAATCATATTGTTGAAGTCCAGAAAACTGGCTGCACTACGTATAGTTCCTCCCTCTTTCTCATGATTTCCTGTAATCTCATTTAGATCTCCAATTATAAACCATGGCTCATTCCGAATTATACCAATCCTAGTTAATCTCTCCCATACTATATTTCGTATCTGATGATTCGGTTCCCCGTATATAAATGTGAGGAAAATCTTGTGGCCCTGAAACTCCGCTTCAATGTCGATTAATCTATTATTTGCAAAAAGAATGTTTACATTGTAAATGTTATTATAATATAAAGCCAGTCCCCCACTTAGACCTTGCGGTTCTACCGTATATAAATTATCATAGCCGAAATGACCTTGAAACATTTCCACAAAAGGGCGTTGTTGTTTGGTCTCTGATAAGAATAAAAACTCCGGTTTATATTTAAAACATGATTCCCGTAAATAACTAATTGTCCATTTACTGCCCAGTCCCTGGCAATTCCAACTGAAAATCCGCATCAGAATATCCGTCTGTTAGAGGTTATGATAGTACATAGGTCTGAAGACACCCGATGTTCTAAATCTTTTAGCCATTCATTCCTTAGTTTGATGTACCCATCCAACATTCCTTCCTTTTTTCCTTTCTTTTTTGCCTCTGTAAACTCTACGTAAATCCTTCCTTTAATTAAATCATTATTATATGCCTTAATATATGTGTATGAAAACCATTCACAATCAGCCCTTGTATCTGTGCCTCGTAGATCCCAAACTATACATATTCTCCACCCAAAACCACCGTATATAAGTACCAATCCGTCTGAATTAGAGCCATTCCGTGACCATACTACTATTACCCGAACATAAGACCCGCACAAACCTTGTAAACCTTTTACCTCCGCCGCTAACCCAAAACCTCTCGTTTCCTGTACCTCTGTCTTTCCTTCATTATCCTTGACATCCTCCTCGGACCTAATTGGTCCTGCAAAAGGAAAAGGAAAAAGCTTTTGCCACTGAATGTTTGTAACCGATATTTTTTCTCCATCCTCCAAACACCTACTTCTTTCTCTATTACAATGTCTATTACTAGTTGTCAATAACAATCTGGTTTTCAAACAAAATATATCCACCCTCCCATCATGAAAACTGATCAGAACCCACCAATTTCCATCTCTCAAATTTACTAAACTATTATCTGCAACCGTATAATAACCAAACCGTACACACTGCCTACAATTCTGCATATCTCTATCCAACCTCCTAACTGTTTCAAATAACACATAATCGATTACATCTTGATGAGCAAGGATTAAAAACACCTGAGTATCATTTGTGGAAGCACATGTGGTAGCCGTGTCACTGCTTTGAGCTGTTCCATGCGCCTTTATCCTTGAGTCAATATTAGCGCATACCACTGAGAACCATGTAATACCTGTACACACCAGAAACATTATAAAAAGCAGTGAAGAATTTATCAGAAGCCATACGTGTAAGTCAAACTCGGTAACCAACAAATAAATAACATAAATCCCTTCATATCCTTTAGCTATAAAGTATAAACAGCAGAGAAAGAACTGCACTCTCTTGTATAGCCTACCCACTACACCAATACCATTTATTAACTTAGGCCATTGTCTGGAAGATACAGACTTCCAAAAAATGGAACAAACTCCCTTGTTTTTCAACATGGTTATATATCTCAAGTCAAGATTAATAGACAGACCAAAATAAACTGTATAATGAGAGAGAGCAAACCTGGTTAGCCATACAAAATAATGTCGATCTAAAGTTTGCCTTACCAGGAAACTAATAAGTACTGGTGGCCGTGTTAATGATTTCGACCCAGAAGAACCTAGTGGTAATGAGTTAAACCATATCTCACTGAGTTGATCCAATTGAGGACTTGCATCATACTCACTGGCGCAAGGGGATGGGTTTACCGCTACAAGCATTGTAAAGCTCACCAGAACCTTACTCAGACAACCATATTCCAAAACCAAATAGTGAAGAACCCTCTCATTCAAAAACAAAGCACTGCTTGTGCGTACAATAAGGAAATGCAAATAATTCTTACTCTGAACATTGAGAGTAAGAAACCAGAAAGAAAAACTAGGAAAACCATCAAAAACATGAGGGATATTCTCCCTCTCATCTCTGATATTATTGAAACGATAAGGAGAAAAACCAGAGGGTCCTCTATAGCACTTCCAATGCATTCCTACTCAGGATTCAGAGATGTCTTGGATGGTTTTTTGGCCTGACCACCCTCCTTGATGCTAGCCAGCGTTGAAGTTTCTCCAGTCTTACCCTGTGGTCTTGTTAAGGTCCTCTTCCGAGGAGAAAGCAAAGCTTGAACCAGTCTCTTCTTAGTTCCTCCCATTGCTACTCCCTGTCCTGGCTTGATTCCTTTCTTCTTAGGTGCATTATTGGGGCCATGGTTTAGTTTGTGTTCCTCTGAAGACTCCTCCGAAAGCTCTTTTCCTTCTCCCAACCCTTGATCCTGTGCCTCTTCTGTCTCAGTCAACTCAGGCTCCGTTTGCGCTTCCTCATCCTCCATCATATGCTCCACCTCAGTCTCAGTCCTAGGATCACCTCCCTCCATGGATTCATTCCCATTGCTCCTTTCTTCATTTATCTGAGATTCCACTTCATTATCCATAGTAACCTCCTCCTCCAAAACCTTATAAAGTGGTGCAGAATTATCCTGAAGACTTCCAATTCTGATCTTCCCTTCCTCTTCTTTACCCGTAGAGATGTCCATATGTGTTTCATCAAACTTTAGCTCCTTTTGAGCCTTAGGTTTTCCCTTAGTGGGAGATGTTTTCTCCTTCTCAGCCTGATGAATTCCATGAAAGGCCTCCATCATTTTCCTCTCATTCTCTGACAAATGCGCCCCTGTACCGTCAGTTTGAAGCTCCTTTATTCCCTTTGTATCCATTGCATACCTCCTCTGTAGGGTCCTTGGGGAAACATAGCCTGATTGGCGAATCCCCCTTGATCCACCTTCACCATAAAACCGTGGATACCTCGGTTTATATGCCCGGTGTTCCTCTGTAGGCTTTTGCCAACGCTGGGAATCCTTTGCCACACCTTTACCTTTGTTATCCTTATGAGGCTGAGGCACACCTTTGTCTTTCGACTTCTCAAGAGAATGTGTGACTGCAGCCTTAAAGCTAACCACCTGTGGACCTTGGCCAGGATTGTCCGAAGGACCATCACCTCCATTATCTTGGACAAACCCATTTGTGGGACACCTTGTTATGCCATGGCAGAGACTGTTGCAAAGCTTACAGAATCCAAATAACTTCTCATACCTCAGAGATACTAGAGTTTCTTCTCCCGTGAAAAACTCAATTGTAGTGGTAAAGATCAAAGGCTTGAAGCCATCCAGCACCACCTTGACCCTCCCTTCATTAAGGTCCACTTCCTTGACCTCACCTACTGCCTCACCAATACTCCTGAAGGTAGGATCCGCCCAGTAATGAAGAGGAACCCCAAGAACCCTGATCCAAAAAGTGATGGCCGAGGGATATGAAGCTGCAACAACCGGCTCCCACCTTACCAAAGACAACATCCAATAGTCAAAATGGAAAGGCTCCATTTTGAGGACCTCAGTGATGTCATCAGCATTGTCGAAGTCGAATTGGAACCTGCCAAGCCCCAAGTCAGCACCCACCACCCTTTCTTCAATCTGCCAGATGCGCGGAAGCATGTACAGAAGATTCACCATGTTTTGCTTTGGTGGATTCATGCATCTTCCAATGAGGGTGTTAGCATAGCCTTGAATCAAAGTTGAATTGTCAAATTTAGGGATTGAAATCTTCAAGCCCGACCCTTTCTCAGTGGCCTTGTTGCCCGATGCTTTTCCCACCAATGAAGACTGAGACATGATTGAGAACCAAAAAGAGGAAAGGAACAGTTGCCTCAAGAAAATTAAACAAGAAAAGAAAGCTCTAAGGAACTCGGAACACTGAAACTCTTTAGTGAACCTTGATAGAATGCGATGAGAAATGTGAAAAGGAAGAACCGTATTTATATTATTCCTCAGATTACTACCATTAATTCTCGAATCATCAGGATCCACCTTGACAGTGATTGAAATCTCTATCCAATATTGAAAAGAGAAACCCCAATATTCTGAAATTTGATAATTCATACCATCAAGGAAAACAGCAATCTTTATGACGAAATTTGCCGAGATATAATGTTTCCATTTCTCACAATTATGTATCTCAAACGATAACAAGAAATCCCCAGAATCAATATCCAAATCAATCATACTTCCGAGTAATCGCACCAATAAAACCAGATATTCAAGATCGGATTCTAACCTGTAGGAAAAAATGCTGTTACCCAGATTTAATCCTTTGATACCTCTAGCTCGGCTAGTTCTGCCAGCTTTCCTTCCATATTCTGACCCAAATCGGATCCCGCAATAATAATCCTTCAAATCCTGTGCATCATACCAGTCCAGCTCCTTCCAACCTCCTTGCTTCGCCAAATCTGTTCCTCTTATTACCCATCTATAATCCGAATCACCTAGATTTACCGAATTCATTTCCGCATCGAAACCTCCGTTACTATTTGATTTTTGCCCTTGTGATAACCGTAGAATCCGAATCTTGTAAAGTGATAGCCATGAAAAACCGAGTAACACCAATCCAATCCAAGATCTTAACAGATCGATGAACATCGAGACCTAGAGCGCCGTCGCCATTCCTATCGCTCTAGGGTTTTTTTGCATCTTTTATTTTCTAAAAGAATTTCTTTTAGCAGCCTTTAACAAACAAAATTGTTTTCAGCGATGGAATTATGGATATTAATGACTGGTGTATTATCTTCAACACAATGATAACATTCCATTTTGGGTACTAGATATTTCTTGACAATTGCAATAAATAATTTTATATAAAGAAAAATAGTTGTTGTTGACTTGCTGTAAGTTCAATGTACTTGTACGTGACATAACTACGTGTTTAATATGAAAAATGTGTAACAATGACTTTGGGGTTGATTGGAAGAGCTGTGGCTTTTATTTTTTTGCTGTATAAATTATGCTGTAGATTTTTTTTGCTTTGGCTTTAAATTTAATTGATGTAGGTTTTTTGGCTGTGGAAATATTTTTATTTTTCACAGCTCAATTTGTTTGCTCTGCATATTTAGCTTTGTACAGCCAAAACAAAAAATAATAAATAATAAAGAGCTTTGGACAGAAAAATATTTACAAAGCATGATTGGATTAGATTGTGTGCTTTGGAGAGAAATTAGGCTTTAGAGAGATTCTAAAGCCATTACCAATCACCCCCTTTTTATTTTTTTCTGTGCACTTGGTGACTGTAGCTTTAAATGATAAGTATATGCACATATATATGACACACATCATACATCAAATAATAAATAGGTTTGGTTTACTTGTTACCAAAGTTGTTGAACTAACAAATTAAATGTCTAAAAAATCTTGAAGAGGAGTTGTTTTATTTATAGATGTGAAAAATCTTCACCTAAACTTACTATAAAAAAATGCATGTTGGTTTTCACATTAATATCTTTTTTTTTTTTTTTTGAATGAATGTTAAATTTATTCAAACAAAAAAACGTTCTTACAAAGAATGCAACCTAAATTGATTTATACACAAGAATTTAATAGAGATTGTGATTTATCGGTTTGCAAACCAAATCTCCATCGCTCCTTCGTGACATGTTCCAGTGTTTTTGAGTGAAGAGATACGATTCCGAATGCTCTTGTCAATGTTCCTGATGATTGTTGCAGCTGGTGAAGGATTTTCACCATGCTTACGAGCATTACGCTCACGCCAAATCGAGTGGACAGTGTTCTGGAAAGTGTATCTGTTGAGGAAGTGATGAACCTTGTTTGTCCAGGGAGTTTCTAGGACTGCAATAACTTGATTCCATTGAGACGAGAATCGAGATCCAAGTAGATTGCCAGCCAGATTTTTCCACACCTCCTCTGAGTATGGGCATTCGAAGAAGAGATGATCACGTGATTCCAAGGGCCCATTACATAAGACACATGATGCATCAGCTGCAGCATTCCACTTCAGAGCTCGACTTCCTGTGGACAGTCGATCGTGTGCAGCCAACCAAGCCAGCAGAGAAAATTTAGGTGTTGATCCTGCAAACCAGATTGCCTTGTGCCAGCTTATCAAAGAGTGCGTTTGTCGAATTTGAGACCAGGTCTCTTTCAAATTGAAGCTCGGTTTGAATGTGTCGTTATGACCCTTCCATAACCAAGTATCAGGCGCGTTATTTAAGCCTATTTCCCTTATCTGTTGCAGTTCGTCTTCGATATCATTCAGCAGCGAAACCCGGTGGTTTCGTCTTCGTCTCCGGCCATTCACTACCTGCTCCACTGTTGCATTTAGCTTAATGCCAAGATCGATACATCCTCTTGTGCCAGTGAGATCAATAAGTCTACCCAGAGAAGTCCATCGATCATACCAGAAGGATACACCAGCACCACTCTGCACCTCAACTTTTATGAACTCCGCAGCCAAGTCTCTTGTTTTTAATATTTTCCTCCACATCCAGCTCCCTAGCGAGCTCTTGTTGTTAACCAACCAGATCGAACCTTTCCTCATTAGGTACCGTCGTAGCCACTGGACCCAAAGAGAAGAATCGCAGGAAACCACTCTCCAAAATAGCTTCAGCCCATTGACTGTATTGACATCAGACAATGAGCGTAGTCCCAATCCACCTTCTGCCCTTGGTCTACAAACGTCCTTCCACGATATCTTTGCCTTCCTTGGATTTAAATCTGGTCCAGACCACAAGAAAGCTGAGCATAGTTTGTCAATCTCATTGAGACAGCTCTTAGGTAAACGGAAAGCAGACAACCAAAAATTCGTCAAACTGTGTATGACTGAACTGATTAACTGTAGGCGTCCAGCAAATGAGAGATATTGAGCAGTCCAGCTGCTGATACGTGACTTGATCTTCTCTATTAGCGGGCTATAGTCGTGTACGGACATTCGTTTCGTCATTAGGGGCAGCCCTAGGTACCTTACTGGTAACAACCCGGAATCAAATGGGAAGTGTTCCAATATCTCTGCTTGGTCTACTTCTTGTACCCCAGCCAAATACAAGGTAGATTTCTCCAAGCTAATACGGAGGCCAGACATTCTCGCAAAGGTTTTGAATACCATAAGAATTCCTTCAATCGAACTTTTCTGTCCATCTGAAAAAACCAACAAATCATCCGCGAAGCATAAGTGGGTAAGGTTAATACCTTTGCAATACGGGTGGTGTCCTATCGTTTTATCCATGGCTGATTTGTCAAGGAGTTTCGATAGCACTTGCATACAAATGACAAAAAGGTATGGCGAAAGCGCACATCCTTGCCGTAGTCCTCGTTTGCTCTTAAAATACCCAGCGAGCTCTCCATTGACTTGTACCGAGAAGGAAGCAAGACTGATGCAACGCTGAATCCAATTAATAAATTTTCCCGGGAACCGTAGAGCTGATAGAACAGATAGTAAGAAAGGCCAGTGTATAGAATCGAAAGCCTTTGATATATCTATTTTTACTGCACATCGGGGGGTCACATTGCTCTTATGGTATCCTTTCACCAATTCCGACGCCAACAGAACATTCTCCATTAGCAAACGACCTTTTACAAAAGCAGATTGTGTAGGGGAGATGAACTTCGGAAGCATCCTTTTCAGTCTATTTGCCAATAGCTTGGAGATTACCTTATAGATTACATTATAACATGCAATTGGGCGATAATCCTTCATGTACGTGGCTTCTTCTTTCTTCGGAATCAAAGCTAGGATGGTAGAGTTTAATCCGGTAGGCAGAAACCCATTAATGAAAAAAGACTTTACTCCCACCACAAAGTCTTTTCCAATAATTGGCCATGCCGCTTTATAGAACTCACTAGAATAGCCATCCGGGCCCGGTGATTTATTTGTTGGCATAGCAAAAAGCACCCGTTTAATCTCTTCCTCAGTCACTTCGCTTTCCAGCAGCGCTTTATCAGCTTCCTCACACTCAAAACCCAATATATCATGAAGTTCATCAACTGTGGTCTCTTGAATGTCCGGATCCTTGTATGTCATGAAGTTCTCGAAATAATCCACTGCTTCCTTTTTTATATCCTCTTGACTATTTGCAATAGAACCATCTTCCTTCTGGATTTCTTTGATCGCATTTTTTATTTTCCGGACCGTAGCCATTTGGTAAAAGTGCTTGTTGTTACCATCTCCCACCTTTAGCCAATGTATTTTAGCTTGCTGGCTTACCACTTTTTCTTCTATTCCAGACAGAAGGCTCCATCTAGAGTAAGCGACTTTCTCTTCATCTATGGCCGTTTGGGATGGGTGGGAAAGCGTGTGCGATTGACATTCGCAGAGCTTATCAAATGCTTCTTTAGTTCGCCTCTTTATATCACCTATATGCTCTTTACTGAGTTTTCTTATCACTGGTTTCAGAGTCTTAAGCTTCTTAGAAAGTCTGAACAAAGCAGAAGTTGAAGTGTATATGTCCTCTGTTTCATCCCAATGCTGTTTAACCAGTGGCAAAAAGCTCGGATTATCCACAAGAGCATTAATAAACTTAAACGGCCTCTTTGGATTAAGCGGAGCAGCTAGAATATTGATTCGACACCGGAGATGATCGGAGCATCCACCTGGCTCAAAAACGCAGTAAGCTTGAGGATATGTTCTTATCCAAGCATCATTGATCAAAGTTCGATCAAGTTTCTTACAAATCAGTCCATCATCCCTTTTATTACACCATGTGAGCTTTGGACCCTGCGCTGACATGTCCAAAAAGGAGCAGTAGCGAGCCACATTCTGGAAATCAGCCATACCTGGATAGGAGACATGTGATAAACCATAGCTTGAGTGTTCGTCGGCCTCGAGGATTTCATTGAAATCACCAATTACAAGCCATGGTTTATTCCTGAGAAGAGAGGAGTCTTGGTGATTTTTCAGCTCAGTCCACAGATCCTTCCTTTCCTCTATAGTGTTAGCAGCATACACAAATGAACAAAAAAATTCCTCCTCCATTCCTTCCATCATTACGGAGCAAGTTATCATCTGACTGCATTTAAAGCAAGGAGTGATCCTCACCTTAGAGCTCCAGACAACCCATAACCGACCCCTTCTGCTGTGCTCATAGTTAGAGAGTAGAGACTAGTCTCGAAAAATTGAAGAGACAATACGCTCTGCCTTTTTTTTCTTTGACTCTAGTTTCCAATATACAACCAAATTGCATAGACTCATTTTTAATCCAATTGCGGACCACTGTATGTTTTGTTGACTTGTTCAGACCGCGGATATTCCAGAAGAATCCCGACATTATTGAGATTTCCGGGAGTTCTTGTTGTTCAGAATGCTGGGACCATTGTCCTTAGCCTTCTGCACAGTTGAATCCGAGAGGAATCTATGGTTTGTTTTTGATTGACGAGGCAGAGATAACCTTGATTGAGCAATGCCAGCTTCTGATTGAGTTTGAGCCCTCTCGTCCTCAGCTTCCTCAGCAACATTCTCTTCTCCAACAACCCCAGCCTTCTCTGTTTTCCTAGCATTTTCTTGTTCAGCCAGATTTTTGATTGACTGCTCCTCTTCCGACCTCTCATTAGTTATCAAAGTATCGACAGAATTCCCTTGCTCTAATATTTCTTCTTCCTCTTCAGAAATACTTAGAACAGAGTATCTAGATTTTGATAATATTGAATCTTGCCCAAAAGCCAAGCTTTTCCTTGCTTGATCTGGTGATTTGCTGGTTTTAGTTGGAGAAAGCCATTCCCCTTCTTCCACTCCCTCAGAGTTGACAATTGGAGTTGTTGCTACAACCAATGCCTCTTTATTTCCTTCTACCTCCTTCCCTAAATCCAAACTTAACTCGCTTTCCACTGTTTGTTGAACAACATTTGTCTCAGCTGAGACTTCCTTCGATTGATCCACAACCACCACTTCTTCGTCTTTGTTTTGAGTAACAAAACAAGCTTTAGCAAGATGTCCCCATTTCTTACATGTTGAGCACTTTGCTGGTAACCAAGGATATGAGTATTCTACCAAAGTCTCTTTTCCTCTAAGCGTAAAGTTCATAGCTCTTGGTAGTTCCTTTGTTAGATCCGCTTTTACAAAGATCTTGGCCACCTTGAAATCAAGACATTGAGCAGTTTCTGGATGTAGTCTATCCGGTTCACCAATAGGGCTTGAGATAAAGCTCAACCCTTTCCAAGAGAACATGTCCATTGGCACATTCTTCATATGAACCCATAATGGAACAGATTTCATCTCTGGTTGAGCCTCCTCCACGTTTGGTGCCCATTTAGACATGACGACTGGTATGTTTGCTAAGTTCCACATTCCTCTACGCAACACTCTAGCTCTGGTAGTGGAGTTTGAAATCCTAAACTTCATTGTGGTTGAGTTAATCGCATAAACATCAATCATCTGGGATTTGTCTCCCAATGCCCAAATTTTATTGACTATTGCGTGTATCTTAGCAACATGTGGAGATTTTGCTAGGAATTTTCCGATGAGGAAATCCTCCCATAATGGGGATGAATCATTCAACACTTCTTCCGGAACAACACACGAACCAACTCCGTCGTGCATTACCACCTCGATATCGTACTTTTGCAGAGTTTTTTGATTCTGGACAATATTTGCCCATGACGTAACCGTAGCTGTTTGAGTAGATGGAGACGAAGGTAGAGACTGAGCAGGACCGTCAGGTGAGGCCGCAGCAACAGGTTCCCCCATCGGAGGTTTACGGCGGCGCCGGCGAGAGAGCTTCTCACATTAATATCGGATTCAGCATTACGTGTGTTTCGTTCCTTTTCCCAACTATCAAAACTAAACGTATCGTCTAAGTATATTTCTCACATTTTTATCATTATACTATACCACTACTAGCTAGTCTACTACCTAATTTCAACCGCATGAATAAAAAAATTGATTTCTTTCTTTCAAAAATATTTTCAAAACTAAATATATATATTTATTACTACACAAGGTCGAATATAAAACGTGGTTCCAATTTACTTCCTTCATATATTTCTTCCACTCATTAAGTTAAATAAAAGAAAAACCATTCCGTCTAGACGCCTAAACGTTTTTTAATTTATCCAATCTGTGTTAGTGATTTCTAAAATGCTTTCATTTCATTCACTGTTTTATTTTTATCCATATTGTTCTTTTCTTTGTGGTCACTATATTTTAGAGACGCCATTTTTTTTTCTTTTTTTTATGGGTCTCTACTCTCTAGCTTTTGTTGTATGATCATCCCACAGTTTTAGTGGGTTTTATGCAGTATTCTGATAAAGCCCAGTAAAAGAAGTTCCTGAATCAAGAGGTTATAGACTTAATTTGTTTTCAAGTCGTCAACAGTCATCAATAGCATGGACAATTCGGTTTGGTTTCAGATACGAATTATTCGATCTCAAATATTTTAGATAAAAAGATTTAGGATCTAATATGTATTGGATTTTTTTTTTTTTTTAGTTCTGCTTTGATATAAGTCGATTATAGATCGGTTCGGTTCCAAAATTTAAAACCGTTAAATAAACTTTCTAAATTTCAATCACTTCAGATATTAATACACGAAATACATAAATTATATCCAAAATGTCAAAATATACATGTAAATTCATAAAAAAATTAATGAAAATATACTAGTAATACCAAAAATATATCCAAAGTATCCAAAGCACTAATTCTCAAGAAAATAACTACAATTTTTGGGTGGGCTTATAATTGAAATTTTATGTATTTGAGTTATATCAAGTACATATAATTAATATTTATATGTATATAATTTGATTTTAGGTATTTTGGATATTCATTCGATTATCGGTTTGGTACCGACTCGATTCTGATATTAAAATTTAGGATCTATAGGATATTTTTATAGATTTGAGTTCAGTTCTAGTATCTTTATTTCGGTTCAGTTCCGAATTCAAATTTTGATTCCAATTTTTTTATGCCTAAACCTAGTCACCAGCAACTAGAAATGTTAAAACGATAAATTCAATCTATTTAAACTTCTCCGGTTTCAAATTCGATCCCTATCCGTTAAAATCCATTTTAACTTAGAATTTTCATAAAACTGTTTATTTAGATTTGATATTATTACATTGATGATATACTTATGTTTTCAGGTGTTTTGAGCATTGTTTAGTTAGTTTTTCAATCTCTTTTACCTTTCTTTCTCTTCATTTCTTTGTTTTTCCTTGTGTTTCTTGGATCATTGCATCTACCTTGTCTTAGTTAGTCTAGGAGCATTTTGCATTCGTTTTTATCCTTTTTCAGGTGTTGGAAGGGTTTCTAGGATTGACTAGGAGTGCTTGGAGTTGGTTGGAGAGGAGGAGCTTCAAGGATGGGTGTTTTGGAGAAGCCACGCCGAGTGCACCGCGGTCGAGCCACCGGGCTCGTTGAGACCGCGGCGAAAAGGAGAGGAAGACGAGCCATTCAGCCACCGCGTGTACCGCGGTCATCCCTCCGGTCCAGCTTGACACCGCGGTGAAGCTTACACATCGACGAGTTTTCGAGCATTTACCGTGTTGACCGCGGTCCCTTCACCGGCCCGAACCGAAACCGCGAGCCGCCAAGTACCAAAGCGACGTCGAGCAGCCGTGTTGACCGCGGTCCCTCCACCGGCGACACCGAGACCGTGGGGCCAAGTTTATATCGACGACGAGAAATTCGAGCAAAACACCGTGTTGGCCGCGGTTGAGCTAGCGGTCCAGGCGAAACCGCGGTCAACCCAGACCAGTTGACTTTCCAGATTTTGACCAGATTTGACCCATGGATCCGGGTCAATACCCGGTTTGTTCCGGGTTGACCCGGTTCGCCCCTTTCTACTATTTAAGGCTAAAAACCTAATTTTTAGAAAATCTTAAGCTTGTTTTTGTTCTAAGTACTTGTAAGACAAAAGTTTAATCTTTGCTTAATCTAAGAATTGTTTTGCTTTGATTCTTCATCTCTTTTCTTTAATCCTTCACAAATCATTATGCTTAACATCTTTCTCATGGATTTTGTTGGGCTAAACATGATTTGTGAGTAGTCTTCTTCAAGGATTATGGGTTAGGTAGATTAGGGCTGTTTAGAGTGAATCAAGGATGTTTAAAGCTTATTTATGATTGATCTCACCCTTCTAGATGTTTTTAATGCTAGGTTATCCATGATCAAGTTAATCTAGATCCTTTGGCTTTTGTTGCACACCAAGTGTTTGATGAAATGCAAGCTATGATCTATTAGGGGATTTTCATATTCTAGCTCATGGGAATGAATGTTTAGAATGATTATTAGCTTATGGAACTTGATTGTTAATGCTTGCCTTATCTTATTTCACAAATGAGAATTTGATCTTGAAATGTGATTAGGGAAAGTTATTAGTACCAAGAATTTGGATTAGTCAATTGTTAATGTTCCTAGCTTGGGATTTGCTTCTTGATTGATTGTTTAGACATCCTTGTTAGCTCTAGATAGTTCTAGTCATTGACCTTAGCCCATAAGCCTTGTCTTTTACATTTGATTATCCTTGTCCTTTACTTTGATTAGTTCTCTATTGCTTATCTAGTGCTTTGTCTTGGTTATTTGCGCTTAGAACTATTAGGATCTCCTTTTGAATTGAAAATAGCTTATCAAATAAGGTTTTGTGCATTCTTGTTGGTTTAGTCCTGTCCCGGATTGGTTCGATCCTCTTACTACGCGATAAGTAAGAGAATTGATACCTTTTTAATCCGATAAATTCCTAGTATCAATTTGGCGCCGTTGCCGATTTGGGACTAAGGATTGATCAACTCGATTTCATTTCCTATTTAGATTAAGTTTTGGTTACTAACTTTGCTTCTTCATTTCTCTTTGATGTCAGGTGCATGAACTTGCGTAGCAGAGGCCCTACAAACCTTGTTGCACGAGTAGAGGATATCAAAGCACACGAGATAAGACTAGCGAAGGAACGCAGAGCATTGGAAAGGGCTGTTCACTTAGAGAGACTAGGGTTGGAACAGGAAGAAGTAGTTCAGCCTCTGTTTGAGCCTCAAGAGCAGCCAGTTATGGATCTAGAGGGTCACCAGGACCAACAGGGCCAGCAGGGCCATCAAGAACAACATCAACAGGATGAGGATGCTAGAGATGGACAGGGAAACATGATCCCGGTTCATCCAGAGAGACCTTTCAGGGCCATTGGAGATGGCGATACAC
The DNA here is from genome assembly GCA_030180135.1 of Orychophragmus violaceus. Classification (NCBI taxonomy): domain Eukaryota; kingdom Viridiplantae; phylum Streptophyta; class Magnoliopsida; order Brassicales; family Brassicaceae; genus Orychophragmus; species Orychophragmus violaceus. The sequence goes on along the minus strand of CM058237.1, from coordinate 11,058,339 downwards.
CAGATACTAATGCTAATCGAAGGGGCATCATTCCACCACCAGTGAACAACAACAATTTTGAAATCAGGGCCATGGTGATGAATATGGTCCAGAACAACCAATTCCATGGACTTGCCTCAGAAGACCCACTGCAACACTTGGATACCTTCGATAAAATTTGTGCCACAACTAGGCTCAATGGCGTAACTGATGAGGGTCTCAAGATGCGCCTCTTTGTCTTCTCCGTGGCGGACAGAGCCAAAGATTGGGAAAGCACCATTCCACCGGGTTCCATCACTACATGGGCAGACCTTAAGAAGGCTTTCTTGAAGAAATTCTTCTCAACTACGAGAACTGCACGCTTTCGCAATGAGTTATCTGGGTTTGTGCAACGAAACAACGAGACCTTCGCTGAAGCTTGGGAAAGGTTCAATAAGCTCACCGCTCAATGCCCACACCACGGTTTCACCAAGGAGACACTACTCAGTAACCTCTACCGAGGAGTGCTTCCTAGAATGAGGGCAATGCTTGATTCTTGTAGTAATGGACACTTCCTAGGCAAGGGAGTTGATGAGGCTATGGAATTGATTGAAAACTTGGCTACAAGTGATGGGAACTACAATGAGGACTATGAGAGGACTCCTAGAGGATCATCTTCTTCAGATGAGAAGTACGAGAAGGAAATCAAGTCTCTAAATGACAAGATAGACAAGATGATCTCATCCAACCAAAAGCACATCAGCTTTGTGGAGAACTATGATGATTCCCAACCAGTTCTATTCAGTCTTGAAGGAGATATGACCCAAGAAGAGATCAATTTCATTGCTGGCCAAGGAGGTTTCAACAGGGGTTTCAACCCAAACTACCGGAATCACCCCAACTTCTCTTACAGAAACCCCAATGTTGCCAACCCACAAGATCAGGTTTATCCTCAAGCTCAACCACAAGCTCAAGCTCAACAACAAGGGCAACAAGGCTTCACACAACCTCAGCAACAAAAGCCTTTTGTCCCTTATACTAACCAGCAAGGGTTTGCTAACAAACCACAGTTCCAGAGTCAACAACCCTTTATCCCAAAGCAACAATACCCTCCACCCGGATTTAACCAACAACAGACACAAGCCGCTTCTTCTTCAGGTTTGGACAGTGAGTTAAAGGGAATAATGCAGCAACTACTTCAGGGACAAGCCTCAGGAGCTATGGAAGTTAGAGATTTGAAGAGTGAGTTGCAGAATTTAACATCAAGGGTTACCAACATGGAGAATCGAAATGCTTCAAGCTCTAGACCTCAAGGAACTCTACCCGGAAAATCTGAGCAAAACCCCAAGGAGTATATCCATGCCATAACATTGAGAAGTGGTAAAGATCTGCAACATCATCAAGTTCCCAAGCCTAAGGTGATTCTTCAAATCAATGAGGACATTGAATTTCAAGAGGGGGAGGAGAATTCTGAAAATTCTGCTCTCAACAGGGAAAGTGAATGTGAGATTGCCAAGAGGAAGGGAAAGGCTGTGGTAGAAGAAGTAGTGTAAGAGGCACCCAAGAAGAAAGCTAGTGAGTTTGTTCCACCTCCCTATGAACCCAAGTTACCCTTTCCGGGCAGATTCAAAAAGCATCTCTTAGAGAAGTATAAGGCTCTTTTTGAAAAAAAGATGAAGAATGTAGAGCTCACAATGCCCTTGATAGATGCATTTCTACTTGTTCCTCAGTACAACAAGTTCTTAAAGGATGCCATTAAGGAAAAAACTAAGGAGGTGCAGGGTATGGTCATGCTTACTCATGAGTGTAGTGCATTCATTCAAAGGAGCATTGTCCCTAAAAAGCTCGAAGACCCGGGCAGTTTCACTCTACCATGTGCTATTGGTCCCATCAGATTTGAGAGTTGCTTGTGTGACCTTGGTGCAAGCGCTAGCCTAATGCCTTTCTCAGTAGCCAAGAGGCTAGGCTTCTCAACCTACAAGGCTTGTAGGATCTCCTTGGTATTGGCAGATAGATCAATTAGATATCCAATTGGTCTACTAGAGGATCTTCCGGTGAAAGTGGGAGGATTTGAGGTTCCAACAGATTTTATTGTGTTGGAGATGGATGAAGAACCAAAGGATCCTTTAATTCTTGGGAGACCATTTCTTGCCACAGCTGGTGCTATCATAGATGTCAAGAAAGGGAAGATTGATCTCAACCTTGGAAAGGATATAGTGCTCAACTTTGACATCAACAAAGTGATGAAGAAGCCAACCATAGAAGGGCAGATGTTCTATATTGAGACTATGGATATGCTAGCTGATGAACTTCTTGAAGAGTTGAATATGAGTGATCCATTGGAAGTGGCTCTAACAAAGGAATGTGGAGAGTATGGTTATCTTCGCGATGAGAGTTGGGCTTACATGAGAGCTCTTGATTCACACAAGCCTTTGCAAGGAGAGGTTGAGTACATTGAGTTGGGAGCAGATTCAGTTGGTAAAGAGATAGAGGTCTTTGCTGCGGGTTATGGAGCTGATGGCGCCTATGGAGCTGAGAGTATCAAGGAGCAGCTTGTAGCTGATGATTGGAGTGAGCTCAAGGCACCAAAGGTTGAGTTAAAGCCCCTTCCGTGGGGGCTTCGGTATGCATTTCTCGGCCCTAACTCTACTTATCCTGTCATTGTGAATGAGTTGCTGCGTGATGATGAATTGATTGCTTTGACTACTAAATTGAAAAAGTTTAGGAAGGCTATAGGCTATTCTCTTGAGGATATAAAAGGGCTGTCACCTAGTTTATGCACCCATAGGATTCATCTTGAAAACGAATCTATGTCGTCAATTGAACATCAGAGAAGATTGAATCCTAATCTTAAAGAGGTAGTCAAGAAAGAAATCCTTAAGTTACTTGATGCTGGTATAATCTACCCTATTTCGGACAGCACGTGGGTTTCTCCCGTGCACTGTGTCCCGAAAAAAGGGGGGATTACTGTAGTAAAAAGTGGTAACAATGAGCTAATCCCTACTAGGACCATCACCGGACACAAGATGTGTATAGACTATAGGAAACTCAATGCAGCCTCTAGGAAAGATCACTTTCTTTTGCCTTTTATTGATCAGATGCTTGAGCGTCTTGCTTGCCATCCTTTTTACTGTTTTCTCGATGGGTACAGTGGGTTCTTTCAGATCCCGATACACCCAAACGATCAAGAGAAAACGACTTTCACTTGCCCTTATGGTACCTTCGCATATCGAAGGATGCCATTTGGCTTGTGTAATGCACCTGCCACTTTCCAGCGGTGCATGATGTCCATTTTCTCAGATCTTATCGAGGACATTGTGGAAGTTTTCATGGATGATTTCTCTGTGTATGGCTCTTCCTTCTCTTCTTGTTTGTTGAACTTGTGCAGGATATTGATATTGTTGCATTTTGATGCATTTAGGATAGTATTTAGTTCATATTCTTAATCCTTTTTGCATTCATTCATGTTCCTTTCTTATTGTTTGTTGCATTTAGAGTCTAGGAGCATCTAGAGTTAGGATTTTACATTGTTTGGCCTTTTTTGCATCCTTTAGGTGATTTTGGAGCTTTGGAGGAGTCATTGGATGAATGATGATGAATGATCAAATTGATGTTCTTGAATAATCGAGCAAAATGAGGCCCTTTCGTGCATATTTAGCTTTTGGAGCATCAAATAGAAGTTGTCGAAAATCGAGTTATCTTTCCAATGGAGGTGGTTTCAAGTTGTTTGGAGCTGTATGCGAGAAGTTATGGCCGATTTACTGGCCAGCGGTTTGTGACCCGCGGTTAGCCCCGCGGTTGGGAGCTAAACCGCGAGATTTTTGGAAATCTAAGCGTGAAGACCCGCGGTTAGCCCCGCGGTTGGGAGACAAACCGCTGGGAACCCCAGATTTCTGAAAATTATGTGTTGACCAGCCTTTGACCAAGCTTTTTTACCCAAGCTTTGTTTGGGTCGACCCAGACTTGTTGGGTTGACCCAGTTCGACCCTTTTTACTATAAATGCTTAATTTTGAGTTTCTAAAACCCTAAGCTACCTAAGCCTTAGTTTTGATTTCTCTTAAGTTTTTGTTTATGATTTTGGGTTTGTAAACTTTAGATCTTGAGTTTTAATTAAGTACTTATCTTGTTTCTCTTAGTCTCTCTTTCTATTTATGATTTCTCATATCTTTCTTATGATTAGGGAGTAGAATTTTTGGGTTTTATGGATGAGGTTGATTTAGGTGGATTAAGTCATGATTAGTGATGCTTATGACTTGATTATGAATGATCCTTCTCTAATTAGTTGATCTCTATGCTAGATTGCAAGGAATTGTTGAATCTAGATGTTAAGCTTTTTCATGCCCGAAAGGTGTTCGATGAAATGCTTGAATGAACTTTTTAGAGGATTTTCATTTCTTAGCCTAAGAGATTAGTTGTCTAAGATGATTATTGGTAATGAGAAATTGAAATTAATGCTTGCTTGATTCTTAATCACAAATGATAATTTGATCTTGATTAGGGATTAGTTAAAGGGATTAGTGCCAAGAGATTGGATTAGTCTAATGATTAATGTTCTTAGCCTAAGGATTAGCTTTGCTAAAAGGTGTTTGATGGATATTAATGCTTGCTTGTCTTGTAATTTGCAAATGAGAATTGAATGATTGCATGATTAGCATAGGAGTTATGAACATGAGAATGTGATTAGCTTAATTATGATCACTAGCCTTGTTTAGCATTGTTTGATTGATTGAAGCATCATTGATTGTCTCTAGATCACCTAGTCTTTATAGCCTCATCCTAGGACCCTTGTTTTAGCTTATTTGTTTTCTTGTTTAGTGTTTTGCTTTGTTCTTTCTTGCTTTGTTTGGTTTCTTGTTTTGATTTGTCTTTAGGTTGTTAGTTGAAACCATTTCTAGATTTTGATTAGCTCTAGTAGTATCTTGTATTCTTGATTGACTACTCTTCTTGCCTCCCTGGATTGATACCTTAAGTACTACAATGATAGGAGTAGACTTGAGGAATTGATCTAGAATCTAGTAAAAGTCTATCATCAATTTGGCGCCGTTGCCGGGGAGGTGTAGCAATAGCCATTAGGATTTAGATTCTAGTTTAGACTAAGCTTTTATTTTGTTTTAGTTGTGTGGTTACTAACTTTCTTTCAAGTGTTTGTTCTTTTTGTAAGGTGCAAATCACAAGAAAGAGAGCATGGCTTCAGAGATAGCTTCTATGTTGAGGGCTATGTTGGAAGCTCAAGAAAGAGAGATGGCTTGGGACCCTACAAGTCATCATGGTTTTGAAAGCACATCCACTTGTCAAGGTGATCTTCCAAATGAGTACTCTTCTCATGAGTACCATTATGGATATGGTGATGGATACCAACCTTGGAACATGGAGAATGAGCTTGAAGCAACTTACTCCTCCCAATCATGTGATGAAGAGCTTCTCAACTTAGCAAGGATGGCATTGGAAGGACAAGAGAGGTATAATGAGAGCATAAGGAATATCAACACTGTTTTTGCTCAATTGCCTCAAGATGAAAGCATTGTTGAGCCAACACATGAGGAGAATGCTCAAGTCCAAGATGAGTTATTGAAAGAAGCTGAAGAGACTATCAAGGAATTTGAAATGCTTATTGGTTGCACTGTTGGTGAAGACCTTGTGATAAGATATGAAGATGAGGATGAGGAAGAGACATTCATGGGTCATTCAACCAATAGCAATAATGAAGGAGTAAGAGAAGTTGTGAGAGATGAGGAAGAGCCTTATGAAGATGGATTGGTTGTCGAGTGCAAGGAGATAAAGGAAGAGAGCACACAAGATGAGCTCTCAATCATGGAAGAGGAACCAAAGCAACCAAATCCCAAGCAAGAGCTAATTGGAGGAAATCCTATGGAGAAACAAGATGGTCCCAATGAAGAATCCTTCAAGGAGGATGAAGAAGATGGATCTCCAATGGCACAACCCTTTCACAAGCTTCTTGGTATAGTCTCTACCACACCATTGAGCTTTCATGATCCAAGGAAGATATCTTTTGAGGAGATAAGGATGAAAGAGTTTAGGGGGTGGTTCTACGATGAGTATGATCCCAGTGATACAAACTCATGCCACATCCCTAACCAAAAAAGAGTGAAGGGATAGTCAAGCTTAGTGACTTAAAACAAGCTCACTTGGGAGGAATTCCCATGTCTATCTTTTGAGGAGCTTTGAGGTCAATGCAAGGAAGAAGGGAAAGAGTTTTGGGTGCAAAGGAACTTCAATGCTAAATCAAATGATGAGAAGCCTATGCAATGGTCTAAGTTTGGGGGAAGTCTCATGCACTACAAAAATTATCTTTATTGATAGCATAATACAATAGCACGGTTTTCCAAACTGCTATTGTAGACAATTTCTAAAAAATTAACTTTTAATAGCATTGATAGAATGCTAAGATATGGTTTTAATAAGCGGGAAATAAAATTAGCCCAATCCGCCAATATTTAAGTGAATTTTAGTCCCAAAATTTTATTGGCGGTACACTTGCCTAAAATTTTCATTTAAGCGCCATGACTTTTTCATTTTCCCTCTAGTCCAGTAATTTACTAAAAAAAATTCTCAGACCTACACATCTCAGACCTAATCATCGAAGATCCAAAAATGTTGTGAGCCACCCATTAATCTCGCCGTTGAAGAACACGAACCAAAACTTCCCCTCAAATATCATTTGTCTTCTACTGTCACAATCATTTTCCAGGCAAAACCACATACGACGCTTCAGATGCAAAACGACCCTCCGATTCAGATTCTGATTCCGTGACTGAGACTGATTCTGACTATGAACGAGATTGATGCTGGTGAGTTTGAGGTCGACAATGACCGGAAATTGTAAGATCTTTCTTTTTCTGTTTCAATTTCATTCTTCCCCTTGTAGATTTCGTAATAGGTTTTGTTTTTCTAATGGGTGTTTGACGATTTTGACAACTTTCTGTGTACCAGACCTAAACCCCAAACTTTTTCAGTGGATGATGACCACATCGACATTGTTAATGGCTGAAATTATGAAACTTTGGCCTTTGGATTTTTGTGTTTAAAAGTTGAATTAATCTTATTGGTTTATGTTTTTTCTTGATCTGTAGATGGATAGTAGAACGTGTGTCTAACTTTCCTGAGAATGTTGCCTCATACCAACCTGTTTGTTATTTGGTGTCTAATATGAACAAGATTTGTCTAAAGAACCATTATTATCAAGATTTGAGAATCTCCCACGGAAGAGACAAAGCATGCTTTTCTCAGCAACTATGCTCACTTGGGTGAAGAAGTTGGCGAGGAAGTACCTTGACAATCCATTGAATATCGATCTGGTAAAAGCTTTCCTTTGCTTGCTTCATTGTTCCTTCTTACTATTTCGGTTTGACTCATATGGTTAATGCTATCTTCTTGTTTCTTTTACTGGATTTTGCAGGTTGGAGACCAAGATGAGAAGCTCACGGAGGGGATCAAACTCTATGCAATCACAGCCACATCGACATCAAAACTGATGTAGCCACTGATGTTGCATCTCGTGGACTTGACATCCCGAACGTAGACATAGTAAGTTTTCAAAGTTTCACTACATAGTTGATCCTCTTTAATGGCATGTTTGTCTGTTTGTTCTGACATTTTCTTTTACAGGTTATCCACTATGAACTTCCTAATGACCCAGAGACTTTTGTGCACCGTTCTGGTCGTATTAGTCATGCAGGGAAAGAAGGCTCAGCCATTCTCATGCACAACAGCAGCCAAAAGAGAACAGTGAGGTCTCTGGAGTGTGACTTAGGAGACTTTAGCTGCAGCTCTAGCTCACCTGAGCGGTTTCTCCTAGCCACCTTCATTGAGATCTCTCCTCAGTCATTTTCAGATTGCAGAGAGCATGATACCAATAATTCATCAGGTAAAGAACCATTATTATCTACTATTCATTAGGAAAATGCTATTGAGCTATGTGTTGTTTTCTGCTTTTTGTCATTCAATCACTTTCTGAAATGTTTGGCTTTTCTTGTAAGGGTATATACGCTAGTTGTAACGCCCCTTTCCCATTCTCCGCTGACTGTCGAGCTGACCGGTCAACAATCAAACAAGAACATGACCGATCGAACCTGAGCAAGTCGAACGGGAAAAGTTCGCCACAGGACGAAGCCAAAGACAGTTCGGTTTGAGACAAAAGGCTCGCACCAACCTATCTTCGACTCCGCTATCCTCACTTTCGTAATACAAGTTGTACACCTTGTACCACTTCGGTGAGTTGTGTCGGTTCGGACTAAACCCAATATCAGGGAAACAATTTCATTTCTGAGTAATCAACATTGAGTACAACGTTTAATAGGATTTCACAAACAATCGTCAAGTAAAATATATAAAGAAATCAATACACAAAATGATAATAACGCTGAACCGAGAAAACATTCAAAACAATCACGAATCAAATCCCGTCACAAGCAACCCGAAACCACACCGAGCATCTCCCGCGTCCGCCGCTACCTAAACCTGAAAAACACAAAAAGAGTATAATGAGCGATCTAAGATCACCCAGTGAATCGGCTCCCCACTAACGGCTTCTAATCTATCTAGATTCTACAATCCCTTTCCCGAAACCCCAAAATAACAATCAACAGAAATAAACGGCCGATCACGCACTACCACGTCGTGTCAACCCACACACAATCAAGCACTAGCCAAAACAAGAGAATTAATGGAATCGAAGGCACTGCGGCACATGTCCTCGATTGGACTCGATCTATCTATCGCGCAACGAAAGAAATAACAAAACAACACTGGGCCCTACGATCTCGGTAACTTCCACGGGTCTACATCGTCGCCTATATAGCAACTAACCCTGGACTCCTATACGTGCTCACAAGGACCCACGCATAGGACACCGTTCTCTGTCCATCGATACGCGGTGACTCTGACTACCCCTAGATAGCCCGAGTTTCCATGCAGTCCGGCCCTAGGACATGACCCCGTATTCTCCGGACCGCACACCTACCGGCGTCACCCGATAGGTTAACACCATAACCAGAACCACCATAGCCCGGTTAGGTCAAACCCGAGGATCCAATCGGGTCGGAAGTACCGGAACGTAACAAAATAACCTAGGCTTGCGGAATCTAACGCACCCTAGAGTCCTAGTGCAGAAATGTAAACACGCAGACTCGCTGGGACTCTAGCACAGATCACGCAATCAATATCAATAATAAATCCACAACCATTCCGCAAGCCTCTACACTACCACCGCTCTGACTAGGTAAGATACCTAGTCAGCACCACTAACTTACCCGGTCCCGTGACCGGAGTAAGTGTCCGCAATAACTGCTCGGCCCAACACCGAGCAGTCTAACAAGCCTGCACACAAAGCTCACAACAACAACAATACAATCACGTAACCACAATCAATCACACAATCACAATCAATCACACAATCACAATCAATCACACAATCACACACAAGCAGGCTTATTAGGGTTTCTAAATCTTTTAATCCATTTCACGCCCGCTACCTTGGGTTAACCGCTTGTTAACCCGTAGACGGTTCACCAATCATACCACTTCTCATTTCTTAACCAAACCTAGTCATCATTTACTAATTCCCCGATCTGTCGGTTTAGAGTTAGTAAACTTACTAACTCCCCGACGTCTCATTATTAACTTAATTTTATCCATTACCCAATCCCGCTATTAAACCTAAACCCCAATCCCGTTATCATATTCTATACGTTCGTTTAGGTTTAACCATATTTTAATGTCGTCTTAATTCCCGTATATAGATTCATTAATTATCGTTCTTATACCATATATATGCATATACAGTCCTAAACAACGGTCTATATGAATGCATCACCCAATCATTACTAACAACCTAGCGGCACACAACCAATTAGCCTTTTAATTCTTTAAACCCTAACATGCTTATCCGATCCTAACCGGTTTAACATTAAACGCCCAATTAATTATTAAGTACCAATTAGGTTAAGTAACGGGTATGCAATCCTAGCACTACGGCTTATCAATTTCCGGTCTATATGAGTCTACGAGTTTGTGAGCCGACTCACAGTGAGATAGGTACGGTAATGGCGGTTCTGACACGTCGTGAATCCCGAGACTCCCGAACTAGAACCCGAACCTCCCGAATGTACGAACTCGAATCCCAAAACTTCCCGAACGTCCCGACCGTTGACCGCATAATTCTAACCAAGCTTCCGGACCATGTTCTCTCTCCTTCACGCCTCCTCTCTCTCTTCTTCACGTCGCTCTCTCTCTACTTTCTCTCTCCTATTTCCCTCTCTTCTTTCTCTCTCCTCCGGTCTTCTCTCCTTCTCCTCATCTCACGCTTCTCTCTCCTTCCTTCTCCTTCTCTCTCCTCTTCTTCCCGCTTCTTCTCTCTCTCTCTCTCTTCCTCTCTCTCCTCTTCTTCACGCTCTTCTTCTCTCTTTCTCTTCCTCTCTCTTCTTCTTCTTCTTCTCTCCCTCCTCTTCACGCTTCTTCTTCTTCCCTCTTCTCCTCTCTCCTTTCCTCCTTCACGCTCTTCTTCTTCTTCTTCTCTCCTTCTTTCTCCTTTTCTCCTTCTTCTTTCTCTCTTCTCACGCTTCTCCTCCCTCTCCTCTCACGCTTCTCCTCTTCTCTCCTCCTCTTCTTTCCCTTCTCTCCTCACGATTCTTCTCCTTCTCTCCTCTCCTTCTTCTCTCTTCTTCTTCTTCTCCTTTTTCTTCTTCTTCTTCTTCTCCTTCTCCACGCCTTCTCTCTCCTTCTTCTTCTCCTTCTTCTTCCCCTTCTTCTTCTTATTTCTTACGCTTCTTCTCTTTTTGTTGTTGTTTCTCTCCACATGATTCAAAGAATCAAATAAGGTTCCATGTATTTGTGACAGCTCAGAGACCAAGTTGTCTCTCCCTTACTCCTCCATGTGTCCTTGTGATGATGAGATTCAATGTATCTCATGGGATTCATTTCACCATCTCCTTCTCTCTCACGCAAACAAAATAAATACATTCCTTGCATTTTATAAAAACCTTGGAGAGCAAGTTGTCTCTATTCCTTATCACCACGTGGAGCTTGTGTCACAATTAAGTTCAATGTATCACCTCTAAACCGCCCTTAACCAGCCACTAATCCCCATTAACTCCAATGCTCGGTTTGATGGTTCTCGGTTTTAATATTTTAGAATATCTCTGGACGATCCCATAAATCCTCAAACCTCCACAAAAAGATTCTCCATGCTATTTGATGAATTTAGCATTTTGAATCACCTCAAACGGACACCCGTAGCTCCGGTTATGGATTTTTGAAGTTTCGTCGGTTTTGTCGGTTTCCATCCCGACAAACCGAAAAACATGTTTCTGCTCCGATTTCTCCAACTCTGGTCTTGTGAGCATTCTCTATATTAAAATATAAGAATATTCGGCCCGTATCGGCTTCCGTCTCGACTTTTGTTAAAATTACCATTTTACCCCCGACATTGGTAAAATGACAATTTTACCCCTGGTGGTCTTTCTGCTGCCCGTTGACCGTATTGTGATACGGGTTATCACATTCTTCCCCACTTACAGGAATTCGTCCCCGAATTCTCCGTCACTGTCAGACTTCAAATCGGTTCCGAACCCTGTAAGTCGCTTCATCACTCTACTTTGACGCTCCTTACTGCTGCATACCACTGACCTCAACACTGATCCGATCTGACATATCAATCTTGTACTCTGGTCCGCTCCACTCTCAACTGCCTTTATCGGTCTCAATCTTCGAACTCACTCCTGGTTAACTTCTCTACACTGCTTCTTACTTCCGTCTTCCCCACTTTGCCTCGACCTCCACATTCTTCGGTTTGTGACTTTCTGTCTTCTTCCTGAGGCACTCTTCAAAAATCTGTCACCTGCTTCCAACTATCTGATTCCCACAACCCCACTGAATCTTCTTCTCAACTCTCGTTGCTCACTTCATACTTCTCGGCTTCTTTCTGCCGGTCACTCGATAAACTGATACACTTTCCACTGACAACACCCATCACTACTTCACGGTCCGGTCCACTTGTCTCACGACGTCTTGTCACTTCATCTCGCTTTCGGGTTCGGGTTCGGTCTCGGATTCACATCGCGTCGCCATTCCGACCTACAATCAATACAACAACTCACTGAAACAATTAGTTTCATCCCGCTCTATTCCCGATATCACTTTCCCATAGAAATATGGTTACTTAATCACGTACCCGACGGTTACCCGTGATTAAATAACAATACCCCATAAGTCCGTTCCCTCGTGAACTGACGGTTGAACACAACCGTCCTCAAGTCGGCTCAACTCGAAGTAAAATTGAAATAAAATCAACACCTTACCTGTTTAACAAAACCGAAGAAAGCTACTAATTACCAATCAAATTCCGAACTACCAAACATACAAGAGTCTCTAAGACCCAAAACGATCAATCCATCCAAAAACCACGCACGCTAACACTACGCAACTACCGCACAAACAAATTAATCAAACAATCAATCAATCAATCAACAGAAAATGAAAACAAGCAATCACCATACAATCACGCAATCTAATGATCGGTCGGATGCGTCGTCGGTCTGGGTTCAGGTCATGAGGGACGGTCGTCAGTTCCGCTCATCATTTGATTTCACACAGTAATCTATTTGCTTTCAGAACCATCTTATTCATGCAAATAGTTACTATGCTACTCAAAACGATCAAATGAACACTCTGTATCCACCACATACATAAACGATATATCATACATCATAAGGTTTTCTGTACATGGTTATGATCAGAGTCCACTCATAAGACCGTCATCACATCCAAAAACCCATACGACGCCGCTAAACATCGGAAAAGTCAAAGACGACACGCAAAGTCGCCTATCCGCCGATCAATCTACAAGACAAGAATAGAGTTAGTGCCCCAAACTTACCTGGCCTAACTACAACTATCTTATCCTAACGCCTTCAGAAAGACCGAAATGCCCAACACCACTGGCAAAACGGCTCGCTGAAGTATCCGCTGGCAGGTGCGCCGGGAGGGTGTGGCGAGTGTGTGTCTCGAGATGGTGCTCTGATGGCTCGGCTATCGGGCAAGGATGCGTAACGTGACCTGCGCGGCCACACATCTGACAAACTGGAACGGACGCTGGGTGTGGTCCATGGTAACATATGGACGTCTGATAACAATGGCTACCACACAACTGAAAAAAAACAATCCTCACTGGCTCGGGTCGGGACAACGAAACAACCGGTAACTGCACAACAGGCGGCTGGCTGGGCTCGGGATCTCTGCGGCTGGGTCCCGCTCAATAAGCTTCTGGTACTAGTGCTCGGTATGACTCTCCATCGGGTACACAATTCTGCTCTGGCGGTCGGGCAAGTCATCGCTCCATGGTCCTCCTGACCATATAACGGACGGTGATCGGATCCCGATAATGGATGGTGCGGTTCTCGAAGACGCGGGTCTACTGCTCGGGGACACCAATGTAAATGAACCCATACACTCCACATCCGTCGCACGTCCTGTACTCCGGTATTGCTGGCGGCGAGACTGACTGATCCCTGCGGACTCATGATGCTCAACTGTAACTGCTCCGTGCACACACACACACACACACACATCTCCACTCCACCCAGGACACACTGCTGCACGACTGCAATCACAACTCAAAGATAAGTTAGTGCAAATAATATAAAAAGGCTACTCCCCAATCTCAACCCCGGGTATAGCGGACGCGGCTCGGTTTCCTAATGGATGCTTGTGTGACACATTTGACTCGATAAAACGCGGAAAACACTCAAAAATGAAATGTTTCGAAACCCATGCAGAACCATGCTCTGATACCACCTTTCTGTAACGCCCCTTTCCCATTCTCCGCTGACTGTCGAGCTGACCGGTCAACAATCAAACAAGAACATGACCGATCGAACCTGAGCAAGTCGAACGGGAAAAGTTCGCCACAGGACGAAGCCAAAGACAGTTCGGTTTGAGACAAAAGGCTCGCACCAACCTATCTTCGACTCCGCTATCCTCACTTTCGTAATACAAGTTGTACACCTTGTACCACTTCGGTGAGTTGTGTCGGTTCGGACTAAACCCAATATCAGGGAAACAATTTCATTTCTGAGTAATCAACAGTGAGTACAACGTTTAATAGGATTTCACAAACAATCGTCAAGTAAAATATATAAAGAAATCAATACACAAAATGATAATAACGCCGAACCGAGAAAACACCTTTCCATTTGACTGTGTGAGTAGTGACTGATCGTTTTCCCTTGATCTTGATAGAAAGCTAAGTCATAAGTTTATTTTGCTTGTATTTCAAAGTTTCGAGCTGACTTGCGGACGGTTGAGTTCAACCGTCGTTTCACGAGAGAACGGACTTATAGGGTATTGTTATTTAATCACGAGAGACCGTAGGGTACGTGATTAAGTAACCATATTTCTATGGGAAAGTGATATCGGTGATAGAGTGAGAAAGCAATGTGAATCCAAACCCGAACCCGAAACCGAGTTAAAGTGTTGAGATGTCGCCAGTCGAGAGTGCCGGACCGCGAAGTAATGGAAGTGTCATCAGTGGGAGCGACGTCAGTGGGAGTGCAGCCGCCATCACGAGAGACGGAAAGGAGCCGGGACGCATGAGGAGTTAGCGAAAAGATTTGGAAGAAGGAACGCCAATGTTGGAGTCATGGAGAAGAAGCCGATGATCAGATTCTTGAAGAGTGTCCCAGGAAAAGAAGGGAAGGACGTCGTCCGAGAAATGTGGAAGTCGAAGCAAAGTGGGGAAGCGTACGAGTTGGTAAAGCAGCCCATCGGAATCGGAACCGATTCGACATCCGTAAGTGATGAAGAATTCGGGGACCGAATTCCTGTAAGTGGGGAAGAATGTGATACCCCGTATCAAAAATACGGTCAACGGGCAGCAGAAAGTCAACCGAGGGTAAAATCGTCATTTTACCTAAGCCAGGGGTAAAATGGTAATTTTACCAAAAGTCGAGACGGAACCCGAGGCGGGCCAAATATTCTTATATTTTAATATAAAGAATGTTTATAAGACCAGAATTGGAGGAATCGGAGCGGAAACGAGTTTTTCGGCTTATCGGGATGGAAACCGACTAAACCGAAGAAACTTCGGAAATTCATAACTAGAGCTCCGTAAGCCCGAACGGAGTGATTCAAATTGTTAAATTCATCTTAAAGCATGAAGAATCTTATTTTGAAGGTTTTGGAATTTATGAGATTCCCCGGAACCGTTCTAAAATATTAAACCCGAAAATCCGTAAATCCGAGCTAAAATGAAAGTGGGATTATGGGTGGAAGTAATGATGATTAGTGTGTGATTTGGCAACAAATGATGTCCAGAGGGACACTTGGCACCTCCCCAGGTCGCCACTTTGATGGTTGTGTGCATGCATGGAGAAATTCAATGCACCTTCTCATGCATGCAACAACAATCTTTTCACTCATAATTCTTCCACCAAACTCTCTAGTCTCTCTCATCTCTCTCTCTCGCGCTCTCTCTTCCTCTCTTACCCAGAAACATCAGTTCTTGCTTGTGTTCTTGTGTTCTTGTTATTGTTCTTAGTGTTCTTGAGGAAGTTATCACAAAATTCCTTGCATGTTCTTGATGTCTTAAAGAACAAGTAAAGCTCAAATCTTGTTCTATCTTCACCAAATCTCCTCTCTCTCACTCTCGGTCTCTTCTCTCTCTCTGTTGCTCAAAAATCAGGCAAGTTCTTGTTCAAAAGCTCATGCATGTCCTTAATTTCCAAGAAAAGCTCAAGAACCCTAGTTTGATCACCAAACCTTGTTTTGCAAGAAAGTCCATAACTTTCATTCTATAAACTCAAATTCAGATCTACAAAGTCCTATGTCTTTATATTGATCTCCTCTACTTGTTTCATTTGGTCTCCGCCGTGGGAGGTCGCCGGAATCAGCCGCCGGAGCTCCTCCACCTTCTTTTGCTTCCTAGGCAAGAAAGCTTGTAACTTTCTTTCTATAAGCTTGATTTTAGATCTATAAATTGCTATAGCTTTGTATTGATCTCCTCTGTCTTGTCCAGTGAACCGCCGCCCCTGTAGCCACCGGAGATCGCCGGAAAACCACCTTGAAGCAGCCGCTTCTTAGGGTTTGTAGATCTCACCTTTTTCCTTGTGTTTTGTGATGCTTCAAGCCTTGAAATGAGTAGATCTAGTGATGGTGATCAGTTTGGTGTAGAGATTTGCAGAAGAAGCCGCCGGAAAAGCTAGCTCCGCCGCGGTCAACTCTCCTCCGCCGCCGGTCAACGCCGGAGAGCCGCCGCCGGGAAGCTCCGCCACCGTCAAAAGCCAGCCGGTTCTTCCAAGAGCCCTTTGGTAATTGTTGTGTTGATTTTGGAGTTGAATTGTGGGTTGATTAAACCGGGTCAAAGGCGGTTAAACCGGTCAACGGTTTAACCCGAAACCGGTTTAGTCAAACCGGTTCTAAGGGTGATTGGACCGGTTTGGTTAATTCTGTGATTTGACGAATCTGTGGTTCTGTGTTTCAGGAGTGTTCGTTAGTTCAGGAATCCTCATCCGCGCCAAACCCCGTCTTACCGTTATTCTGTGAGTCGGCTCGAAAACTCATAAAATCAATTAAACCGGGAAACCACTAAAACCGTAGCCATAGGACAGTTACCGTGACTAAAGTAATTAAATAAGATCTAACCGGACAATTAATAATTAATAAGTAATGAGGCGTTTAATAAATAATCGTAAGACCAACTAACCGTGATTAGGGTTTAGAATTAAATGGTTAACCGATTCCGTGCCGCTAGGTTGTTAGTAAAGCGTATTCGATGTTTATATATATATTTTTTATAGATATAAAGAACAAGTATTAATGAACTATAGACGGGAAATTACGACGATAATCAAATACGAATTAAACTTAAACCAATGTATAGAATATGATAACGGGATTGAGAATTAGACTGAGAAGCGGGTTTGGGTAATGAACTAATTAAAGGATAATGAGATGTCGGGGAGTTAGTAAGTTTACTAACTCTAAACCGACAGATCGAGAATGTGGTTAAAAGACACTTAGGACGGATTAATAAAGAAGTGATGCGTGTGTGAGCCGTCTACGGGTTAGCAATCCGCTAACCCAGAGTAGCGGACAAGAATGAAGTAAAAGACTTAGAAACCCTAATAGGCCTGCTTGTGATTGATTGTGTGATTGTGTGTTGGTTGTGTTGTGGTTATTGTATATTTCTGTGCAGGTTTATTAGACTGCTCGGTGTTGGGCCGAGCAGTCATTGCGGACACTTACTCCGGTCATGGGACCGGGTAAGTTAGTGGTGCTGACTAGGTATCTTACCTAGTCAGAGCGGTGAGTTGGGTAGTGTAGAGGCTTGCGGAATGGTCGGGATTATTATTATTATTATTATTGATATTATTGATTGCGTAATCTGTGTTAGCGTCCCAGCGAGTCTGCGTGGTTATATTTCTGCACTAGGACGCTAGGGTGCGTTAGATTCCGCAAGCCTAGGTGTTTTGTTTACGTTCCGGTACTTCCGACCCGATTGGATCCTCGGGTGTGACCTAACTGGGCCATGGTGGTTCTGGTTATGGTGTTAACCTATCGGGTGACGCCGGTAGGTGTGCGGTCCGGAGAATACGGGGTCATGTCCTAGGGCCGGACTGCATGGAAACTCGGGCTATCTAGGGGTAGTCAGAGTCACCGCGTATCGATGGACAGAGAACGGTGTCCTATGCGTGAGTTCTCATGAGCACGTATAGGAGTCTAGGGTTAGTTGCCACATAGGCGACGATGTGAACCCGTGGAAGTTACCGCGATCGTAGGGCCCAGTGTTGTTATTTATTTTTCTTTCGTTGCGCGTAGATAGATCGAGTCCAATCGAGGACATGTGCCGCAGTGGCTTCGATTTCCTTAGCTCTCTCTCTTATCTTGGCTATTGATTGTGTGTGGGTTCATTACGCCGTGGTAGCGCGTAATTGACCATTTATTCTTGTTGATTGTTATTTTGGGTTTTGGGGCGGGTTTGTAGAGTTAGATAGATTAGAAGCCATTAGTGGGGAGCCGATTCACTGGGTAATCTTAGATTGCTCATTAGACTCTTTTTGTGCTTTTCAGGTTATCAGCGACGGACGCGGGAGGTCCTCGGTGTAGCTTCGGGTTGCTTGTGTCGTGTTTGGATTGTGCTTTTTGATTGTTTGATTTTCGGTTCGGCAGCTGCGCTATATTTTTATTGATTTTTATATGATTGGATTTATTTGTTTATGTATTGTTATTGACGATTGTTTGTAAAACTGTTAAACGTTGTATTCAATGTTTAATTACTTAGAAATGGAATCGTTTCCCCTGATATGAGGTTTGGTCCGAACCGACACAACTCGTTGAAGTAGTGCAAGTAGTACTGCTTGTACTATGGATACGAGGATAGCGGGGTCGGAGACAGGTTGGTGCGACCCTTTGTCTCAACCCGATCTGTCTTTGGCTTCGTCCTGTAGCGAACTTTTCCTGTTCGACTTGATCGGGTTCGATCGGTCATGTTCTTGTTTGATTGTTGACCGGTCAGCTCGACGGTCAGCGGAGAATGGGAAAGGGGCGTTAGTCGAACGGGAAAAGTTCGCCACAGGACGAAGCCAAAGACAGTTCGGTTTGAGACAAAAGGCTCGCACCAACCTATCTTCGACTCCGCTATCCTCACTTTCGTAATACAAGTTGTACACCTTGTACCACTTCGGTGAGTTGTGTCGGTTCGGACTAAACCCAATATCAGGGAAACAATTTCATTTCTGAGTAATCAACATTGAGTACAACGTTTAATAGGATTTCACAAACAATCGTCAAGTAAAATATATAAAGAAATCAATACACAAAATGATAATAACGCCGAACCGAGAAAACACTCAAAACAATCACGAATCAAATCCCGTCACAAGCAACTTGAAACCACACCGAGCATCTCCCGCGTCCGCCGCTACCTAAACCTGAAAAACACAAAAAGAGTATAATGAGCGATCTAAGATCACCCAGTGAATCGGCTCCCCACTAACGGCTTCTAATCTATCTAGATTCTACAATCCCTTTCCCGAAACCCCAAAATAACAATCAACATAAATAAACGGCCGATCACGCACTACCACGTCGTGTCAACCCACACACAATCAAGCACTAGCCAAAACAAGAGAATTAAGGGAATCGAAGGCACTGCGGCACATGTCCTCGATTGGACTCGATCTATCTATCGCGCAACGAAAGAATAACAAAACAACACTGGGCCCTACGATCTCGGTAACTTCCACGGGTCTACATCGTCGCCTATATAGCAACTAACCCTGGACTCCTATACGTGCTCACAAGGACCCACGCATAGGACACCGTTCTCTGTCCATCGATACGCGGTGACTCTGACTACCCCTAGATAGCCCGAGTTTCCATGCAGTCCGGCCCTAGGACATGACCCCGTATTCTCCGGACCGCACACCTACCGGCGTCACCCGATAGGTTAACACCATAACCAGAACCACCATGGCCCGGTTAGTTCAAACCCGAGGATCCAATCGGGTCGGAAGTACCGGAACGTAACAAAATAACCTAGGCTTGCGGAATCTAACGCACCCTAGAGTCCTAGTGCAGAAATGTAAACACGCAGACTCGCTGGGACTCTAGCACAGATCACGCAATCAATATCAATAATAAATCTACAACCATTCCGCAAGCCTCTACACTACCACCGCTCTGACTAGGTAAGATACCTAGTCAGCACCACTAACTGCTCGGCCCAATACCGAGCAGTCTAACAAGCCTGCACACAAAGCTCACAACAACAACAATATAATCACGTAACCACAATCAATCACACAATCACAATCAATCACACAATCACAATCAATCACACAATCACACACAAGCAGGCTTATTAGGGTTTCTAAATCTTTTAATCCATTTCACGCCCGCTACCTTGGGTTAACCGCTTGTTAACCCGTAGACGGTTCACCAATCATACCACTTCTCATTTCTTAACCAAACCTAGTCATCATTTACTAATTCCCCGATCTGTCGGTTTAGAGTTAGTAAACTTACTAACTCCCCGACGTCTCATTATTAACTTAATTTTATCCATTACCCAATCCCGCTATTAAACCTAAACCCCAATCCCGTTATCATATTCTATACGTTCGTTTAGGTTTAACCATATTTTAATGTCGTCTTAATTCCCGTATATAGATTCATTAATTATCGTTCTTATACCATATATATGCATATACAGTCCTAAACAACGGTCTATATGAATGCATCACCCAATCATTACTAACAACCTAGCGGCACACAACCAATTAGCCTTTTAATTCTTTAAACCCTAACATGCTTATCCGATCCTAACCGGTTTAACATTAAACGCCCAATTAATTATTAAGTACCAATTAGGTTAAGTAACGGGTATGCAATCCTAGCACTACGGCTTATCAATTTCCGGTCTATATGAGTCTACGAGTTTGTGAGCCGACTCACAGTGAGATAGGTACGGTAATGGCGGTTCTGACACGTCGTGAATCCCGAGACTCCCGAACTAGAACCCGAACCTCCCGAATGTACGAACTCGAATCCCAAAACTTCCCGAACGTCCCGACCGTTGACCGCATAATTCTAACCAAGCTTCCGGACCATGTTCTCTCTCCTTCACGCCTCCTCTCTCTCTTCTTCACGTCGCTCTCTCTCTACTTTCTCTCTCCTATTTCCCTCTCTTCTTTCTCTCTCCTCCGGTCTTCTCTCCTTCTCCTCATCTCACGCTTCTCTCTCCTTCCTTCTCCTTCTCTCTCCTCTTCTTCCCGCTTCTTCTCTCTCTCTCTCTCTTCCTCTCTCTCCTCTTCTTCACGCTCTTCTTCTCTCTTTCTCTTCCTCTCTCTTCTTCTTCTTCTTCTCTCCCTCCTCTTCACGCTTCTTCTTCTTCCCTCTTCTCCTCTCTCCTTTCCTCCTTCACGCTCTTCTTCTTCTTCTTCTCTCCTTCTTTCTCCTTTTCTCCTTCTTCTTTCTCTCTTCTCACGCTTCTCCTCCCTCTCCTCTCACGCTTCTCCTCTTCTCTCCTCCTCTTCTTTCCCTTCTCTCCTCACGATTCTTCTCCTTCTCTCCTCTCCTTCTTCTCTCTTCTTCTTCTTCTCCTTTTTCTTCTTCTTCTTCTTCTCCTTCTCCACGCCTTCTCTCTCCTTCTTCTTCTCCTTCTTCTTCCCCTTCTTCTTCTTATTTCTTACGCTTCTTCTCTTTTTGTTGTTGTTTCTCTCCACATGATTCAAAGAATCAAATAAGGTTCCATGTATTTGTGACAGCTCAGAGACCAAGTTGTCTCTCCCTTACTCCTCCATGTGTCCTTGTGATGATGAGATTCAATGTATCTCATGGGATTCATTTCACCATCTCCTTCTCTCTCACGCAAACAAAATAAATACATTCCTTGCATTTTATAAAAACCTTGGAGAGCAAGTTGTCTCTATTCCTTATCACCACGTGGAGCTTGTGTCACAATTAAGTTCAATGTATCACCTCTAAACCGCCCTTAACCAGCCACTAATCCCCATTAACTCCAATGCTCGGTTTGATGGTTCTCGGTTTTAATATTTTAGAATATCTCTGTACGATCCCATAAATCCTCAAACCTCCACAAAAAGATTCTCCATGCTATTTGATGAATTTAGCATTTTGAATCACCTCAAACGGACACCCGTAGCTCCGGTTATGAATTTTTGAAGTTTCGTCGGTTTTGTCGGTTTCCATCCCGACAAACCGAAAAACATGTTTCTGCTCCGATTTCTCCAACTCTGGTCTTGTGAACATTCTTTATATTAAAATATAAGAATATTCGGCCCGTCTCGGCTTCCGTCTCGACTTTTGGTAAAATTACCATTTTACCCCCGACATTGGTAAAATGACAATTTTACCCCTGGTGGTCTTTCTGCTGCCCGTTGACCGTATTGTGATACGGGTTATCACACTAGTTGAGTTCCTGATTTTGTTATATGCATTTACAAAAAGACTCGTTGATGGAGATAAGTTTTAATTGTCCTAATACCAACACCCAGTTTGATGGTGATGAAACTCGTCCGCCTGCTCAAGTAAGTTGAACCTTTTTAATTATATGGGTGTATCTCGAGTATTTTTTTTATGTTGATCCCAAGACCATGTCTCAGGTTTTTCCATGGAAATATCTTGATAATGGCTGATGTTGGTGCTGGAGTTGAGGAGGCGGTCGTCACATTTGAGGGTATTGCAATCCTCACGCCCATGTCCTTCATCTTTTCTTATAGAGTATTATTTGATGACTATCATTTTTTACTATTGTGTGGCAGTGTGGCTGAATCTGTGTCATATGTTAGTGATGTTAACATGTGATTAGTTGCAATACACGAGAATAAGCTTCACTTCTGTTCTCAATGACAACATTCCATCCCCATGGCCTTTTCTTCTCAATCCCCAGCCTCTACCTGACAGATAGTAAAAAAGTGTGTGGTTTTAATTGTATTCAGCTTCTCTGACATTGTCATCTCTCTTATGCTTACTTGCACTCGTTTATTTTCTTCTTTTGCAGCTGTTAGAATCTCGGCTCTTCCTGCTGCGGCTTCCTCGCAACCCGGTAAGCTTAAGCTGTCTCACATTACTTAAAAAAAACTATCGGTTCATTAGACAAATCTGTAATGTGTATTCTCTTTTTGATCTCTCAGGTCTCTACAACGAAGAGTAACACGTTTGGTGATCTTTTTATTGTCTATGGTTCTTGAGTAATGATGAGTGACTCTTCAGAGTTTGATTTGTTGTTATGTTGGTCTTGTTGAGTAAACATGAAGATATAGCTGCAACTAAGTTCGAGGAACTTTACCGCTCAAGTTGGGCTATGGATCATTGTGTCAATGATGGAGAAGTCACAAGAAAATGCTCTCTACGCTAAGAGGAGCTTTGTTTTTTGCCTTAGTTTTTGATTTTAAAATGTTTGTGTAAGACATTTTGATTTATTAATGAAAGTTTAAAATATTAAATCTATTTCTTTTTGTACAAATATAAAACAGAAAAATATATTATAAAATATAAAATAATTATACTTGTCAATTATTATAATAATATTATGATAAATAAAAAAAGCTATTAGGGCATTGAAACAAAGCTATAACATGTATTTCAATGGCAAACAAAACGAAAGCTATGATAAGATAACCAAATAATAGCATGAACAAACAATGCTATAATATATGTAAATTATTATAGCACGTACAAAAACGCTATCATATCTGGCCTACCTATTATAGATGGGGCAGACATAGCATTATCACAAACGCCATCATATACATACGATGGCGTTTTTCGTGTGCTAAGAATAGAGTTTTTTCTTGTAGTGATGCCAAGTTAAAGATTCCTCCACCTCCCATTCCTCCTCTCCATTCCACTCTCCAAGTAACACTCCAACCTTTGTATATATTTCATTTCTTTTCTCTTCTTGCATTTGTTTGTTTTCTCGGTCTTTCCTCCCTTCTTCTTTCACACAAGGGACTGTGTGATTTAAGTTTGGGGGAAGGACCAGTTGCTAATTGAGTTTTCTTTGATCTTATTTTTGCTTCTTTCTATTTGAGTCTCATGCATTTCACTTATGGCATAGAAAAACAAAAAAATCGAAAAATTTCAAAAAAAAAAAAGAAAGCATTGTAGGATTGAGTCTAGTTCGTATTATAGGATTCATGCATTGGGGACAATGATGATTTTGCCTTGTAGAGGCTCACCAATTAAGTTGCTTGTTGCTTTAATCGATTTTCAAAAACAAAGGAAAACCCATTGCTTGACTTTGAGATTCCGAAATTCCCTATCTTTGTGAAGCTTGCATGAATTTAACTCGATTCCATGATATTGGACTTAATTTGACTTTGAAATATCTTTCTTAGGGGCTTGAAATGCAATCCCATGATCCTTGCCCGAGTTATGCTTTCCCTTTTACCACTCTCTTGATTAACTCGGGCATCCATTGATCTTATGATCATGGCTTCCCTTACCCAAAGATCCTAAACCTTTCCTTGAAGCCTAAATTGATTTTTGAGTGAGGCCTATTCTTGATAGCTTTTGGCATGTGCAAAAACTTGAGAGTATCGGGAACGACAAGGGTCTTTTCTCATTTTAGCTAGCTCTATTTGCCATAAGAGTCTAGCATTAGGATGGGAAACAAGTTTGGGGGAGAGATGAGAGTTAAATTGGGAGTAGAAGGATAAATGAAAAGAGTTCAAAAAGGGTTCAAAAAGAGAAAGAAAGTCACTAGGAATTCAATTAAGAAGAGAGCATTGTGTATAAGAAAGAAAAAAGAAGTAAGTCCCCTAGAGTGAATCATAGAGAAAAGAAAAGAAAGAAAGATCAAGTAAAAAGGGGATGATATGAAAAAGATTGCTCAAGTTTGAAAAAGAAAAAAAACCAGTTAAGTGTTTTCTAGTTGACAAAGAAAAGAGAGAAAAAGAACCAAAGGGGTGAGTGTTTTGGTAAAAAAGAATGATCATGAGTTGGGGTTTGGTGAGTGTTGTATTTCATTATCGGAATGTATATAGAAATCTTCTAGGATTGGGTAGAACAATGAGAAAAGTTCTTTGTATGCATAAATTGTTCCCTTTCTTAGATAGATTTTGTGTAATGCCAATTGCTCCTATTCTTGAGAGTTAACCACCCCCAAAGACACTACTAAACCACCTCAAATAGCCTCTCTTGAACCTTGCTGATTGGGATTGATTGATTGCCCCTTTGTTGAGATCACACTTCAACTTTAATGAATGTAAGGAATTGAGTAATGATTGCTTGTGTTCTATAGGATCTCGGGAGTTGGAGTAGGGATTGAGGAAACGGTAATGTGGAAGTACATGGATAGTCAATGTGATTAGAGCAGCTTGTAACTTCTTTGAAAGACCTTGTGTCTTGTTGTGAGTCTTGTGGTTTTGAGTCCCCACCTTCAAACCTTTCTCCCAAGTTACCTTGATGATCTTATGCTTGCTTGTGGACAAGCAAGGTTTAAGTTTGGGGGAATTGATATTGTTGCATTTTAATGCATTTAGGATAGTATTTAGTTCATATTCTTAATTCTTTTTGCATTCATTCATGTTCCCTTCTTGTTGTTTGTTGAATTTAGAGTCTAGGAGCATCTAGAGTTAGGATTTTACATTGTTTGGCCTTTTTTGCATCCTTTAGGTGATTTTGGAGCTTTGGAGGAGTCATTGGATGAATGATGATGAATGATCAAATTGATGTTCTTGAATAATCGAGCAAAATGAGGCCCTTTCGTGCATATTTAGCTTTTGGAGCATCAAATAGAAGTTGTCGAAAATCGAGTTAGCTTTCCAATGGAGGTGGTTTCAAGTTGTTTGGAGCTGTATGCGAGAAGTTATGGCCGATTTACTGGCCAGCGGTTTGTGACCCGCGGTTAGCCCCGCGGTTGGGAGCTAAACCGCGAGATTTTTGGAAATCTAAGCGTGAAGACCCGCGGTTAGCCCCGCGGTTGGGAGACAAACCGCTGGGAACCCCAGATTTCTGAAAATTATGTGTTGACCAGCCTTTGACCAAGCTTTTTTACCCAAGCTTTGTTTGGGTCGACCCAGACTTGTTGGGTTGACCCAGTTCGACCCTTTTTACTATAAATGCTTAATTTTGGGTTTCTAAAACCCTAAGCTACCTAAGCCTTAGTTTTGATTTCTCTTAAGTTTTTGTTTATGATTTTGGGTTTGTAAACTTTAGATCTTGAGTTTTAATTAAGTACTTATCTTGTTTCTCTTAGTCTCTCTTTCTATTTATGATTTCTCATATCTTTCTTATGATTAGGGAATATAATTTTTGGGTTTTATGGATGAGGTTGATTTAGGTGGATTAAGTCATGATTAGTGATGCTTAGGACTTGATTATGAATGATCCTTCTCTAATTAGTTGATCTCTATGCTAGATTGCAAGGAATTGTTGAATCTAGATGTTAAGCTTTTTCATGCCCGAAAGGTGTTCGATGAAATGCTTGAATGAACTTTTTAGAGGATTTTCATTTCTTAGCCTAAGATATTAGTTGTCTAAGATGATTATTGGTAATGAGAACTTGAAATTAATGCTTGCTTGATTCTTAATCACAAATGATAATTTGATCTTGATTAGGGATTAGTTAAAGGGATTAGTGCCAAGAGATTGGATTAGTCTAATGATTAATATTCTTAGCCTAAGGATTAGCTTTGCTAAAAGGTGTTTGATGGATATTAATGCTTGCTTGTCTTGTAATTTGCAAATGAGAATTGAATGATTGCATGATTAGCATAGGAGTTATGAACATGAGAATGTGATTAGCTTAATTATGATCACTAGCCTTGTTTAGCATTGTTTGATTGATTGAAGCATCATTGATTGTCTCTAGATCACCTAGTCTTTATAGCCTCATCCTAGGACCCTTGTTTTAGCTTATTTGTTTTCTTGTTTAGTGTTTTGCTTTGTTCTTTCTTGCTTTGTTTGGTTTCTTGTTTTGATTTGTCTTTAGGTTGTTAGTTGAAACCCTTTCTAGATTTTGCTTAGCTCTAGTAGTATCTTGTATTCTTGATTGACTACTCTTCTTGCCTCCCTGGATTGATACCTTAAGTACTACAATGATAGGAGTAGACTTGAGGAATTGATCTAGAATCAAGTAAAAGTCTATCATCAATTTGGACTAGGAGAAGAAGCTATTGGGGCATGGGTAGATGGATAGATCAATTCGATAGATGGAAATCAACCTAGTATGTTAGACTAGGAGAAGAAGCTATTGGGTCATGGGTAGATGGAAATCAACCTAGTATGCACCAATTGCCTCTAACTCTTAGCCTTTTACTATAGCTCATTCATCTTCTTTATGAGAGAACCTTTATGCACTTGGAGAATCCCCTCTTTTGATTGAGATCACTTTAATCTCAAAACCTTGTCCCTTGCCAAATGAGTTTAATCACATTGCTTTGAATAGGATTCACTTGAAAATCTAATGAATGTTAAGGAGCTAGTGGATTTGAATGCTTGTGTAGGTTGAAGGTTAAGCTAGAAGTTTTGTTTTGATGAGTATGGCTATATCCTTGGAGTAAGCTTTTCTCGGTTGCACTTTGGTTGTACAGATTTGAAACTTGTTGAAACTTGATTGAACCTTTGGATATGAGTTCCCACCTTCAAACCTTTCTCCCAAGTTACCTTGATGATCTTATGCTTGCTTGTGGACAAGCAAGGTTTAAGTTTGGGGGAATTGATATTGTTGCATTTTGATGCATTTAGGATAGTATTTAGTTCATATTCTTAATCCTTTTTGCATTCATTCATGTTTCTTTCTTGTTGTTTGTTGCATTTAGAGTCTAGGAGCATCTAGAGTTAGGATTTTACATTGTTTGGCCTTTTTTGCATCCTTTAGGTGATTTTGGAGCTTTGGAGGAGTCATTGGATGAATGATGATGAATGATCAAATTGATGTTCTTGAATGATCGAGCAAAATGAGGCCCTTTCGTGCATATTTAGCTTTTGGAGCATCAAATAGAAGTTGTAGAAAATCGAGTTAGCTTTCCAATGGAGGTGGTTTCAAGTCGTTTGGAGCTGTATACGAGAAGTTATGGCCGATTTACTGGCCAGCGGTATGTGACCCGCGGTTATCCCCGCGGTTGGGAGCTAAACCGCGAGATTTTTGGAAATCTAAGCGTGAAGACCTGCGGTTAGCCCCGTGGTTGGGAGACAAACCGCTGGGAACCCCAGATTTCTGAAAATTATGTGTTGACCAGCCTTTGACCAAGCTTTTTTACCCAAGCTTTGTTTGGGTCGACCCAGACTTGTTGGGTTGACCCAGTTCGACCATTTTTACTATAAATGCTTAATTTTGGGTTTCTAAAACCCTAAGCTACCTAAGCCTTAGTTTTGATTTCTCTTAAGTTTTTGTTTATGATTTTGGGTTTGTAAACTTTAGATCTTGAGTTTTAATTAAGTACTTATCTTGTTTCTCTTAGTCTCTCTTTCTATTTATGATTTCTCATATCTTTCTTATGATTAGGGAGTAGAATTTTTGGGTTTTATGGATGGGGTTGATTTAGGTGGATTAAGTCATGATTAGTGATGCTTATGACTTGATTATGAATGATCCTTCTCTAATTAGTTGATCTCTATGCTAGATTGCAAGGAATTGTTGAATCTAGATGTTAAGCTTTTTCATGCCCGAAAGGTGTTCGATGAAATGCTTGAATGAACTTTTTAGAGGATTTTCATTTCTTAGCCTAAGAGATTAGTTGTCTAAGATGATTATTGGTAATGAGAACATGAAATTAATGCTTGCTTGATTCTTAATCACAAATGATAATTTGATCTTGATTAGGGATTAGTTAAAAGGATTAGTGCCAAGAGATTGGATTAGTCTAATGATTAATGTTCTTAGCCTAAAGATTAGCTTTGCTAAAAGGTGTTTGATGGATATTAATGCTTGCTTGTCTTGTAATTTTCAAATGAGAATTGAATGATTGCATGATTAGCATAGGAGTTATGAACATGAGAATGTGATTAGCTTAATTATGATCACTAGCCTTGTTTAGCATTGTTTGATTGATTGAAGCATCATTGATTGTCTCTAGATCACCTAGTCTTTATAGCCTCATCCTAGGACCCTTGTTTTAGCTTATTTGTTTTCTTGTTTAGTGTTTTGCTTTGTTCTTTCTTGCTTTGTTTGGTTTCTTGTTTTGATTTGTCTTTAGGTTGTTAGTTGAAACCCTTTCTAGATTTTGCTTAGCTCTAGTAGTATCTTGTATTCTTGATTGACTACTCTTCTTGCCTCCCTGGATTGATACCTTAAGTACTACAATGATAGGAGTAGACTTGAGGAATTGATCTAGAGTCTAGTAAAAGTCTATCATCAATTTGGCGCCGTTGCCATTTTGGGAACTTGGATAGATCAATTCGATTTCCTTTCCTATTTATATCAAGTTTTGGTTACTAACTTTGCCTCTTCCTCTCTCTTTGATGTCAGGTGCATGAACTTGCGTAGCAGAGGCCCTACAAACCTTGTTGCACGAGTAGAGGATATCAAAGCACACGAGAGAAGACTAGCGAAGGAACGCAGAGCATTGGAAAGAGCTGTTCACTTAGAGAGACTCGAGTTGGAACGGGAAGAAGTAGTTCAGCCTCTGTTTGAGCCTCAAGAGCAGCCAATTATGGATCTAGAGGGTCACCAGGACCAACAGGGCCAACAGGGCCATCAAGAGCAGCATCAACAGGATGAGGATGCTAGAGATGGACAGGGAAACAGGATCCCGGTTCATCGTGAGAGACCTTTCAGGGCCATAGGAGATGGCGATACACCAGATACTAATGCTAATCGAAGAGGCATCATTCTACCACCAGTGAACAACAACAATTTTGAAATCAGGGCCATGATGATGAATATGGTGCAAAACAACCAATTCCATGGACTTGCCTCAGAAGACCTGTTGCAACACTTGGATACCTTCGATAAAATCTGTGCCACAACTAGGCTCAATGGCGTAACTGATGAGGGTCTCAAGATGCGCCTTTTTGTCTTCTCTTTGGCGGATAGAGCCAAAGATTGGGAAAGCACTATCCCACCGGGGTCCATCACTACATGGGCAGACCTTAAGAAGGCTTTCTTGAAGAAATTTTTCTCAACTACAAGGACTGTCCGTTTCCGTAATGAGTTATCCGGGTTTGTGCAAAGAAACAACGAGACCTTCGCTGAAGCTTGTGAAAGGTTCAATAAGCTCACTACTCATTGCCCACACCACGGTTTCACCAAGGAGACACTACTCAGTAACCTCTACCGCGGTGTGCTTCCTAGAATGAGGACAATGCTTGATTCTTGCAGCAATGGACACATCCTAGGCAAGGGAGTTGATGAGGCTATGGAATTGATTGAAAACCTTGCTACAAGTGATGGGAATTACAATGAGGACTATGAGCGGACTAGTAGAGGATCATCTTCTACGGATGAGAAGTACGAGAAGGAAATCAAGTCTATAAATGACAAGATAGACAAGATGATCAGCTCTAGTCAGAAGCAAATCAGCTTTGTAGGCAACTACGAAGATTCTCAGCCCGTCCTCTATAGTCTTGAAGGTGATATGACCCAAGAAGAGATCAATTTCATTGCTGGCCAAGGAGGTTTCAACAGGGGTTTCAACCCAAACTACAGGAATCACCCCAACTTCTCTTACAGATGTTGTCAACCCACAAGATCAGGTTTATCCCCAAGCTCAACCCCAAACTCAAGCTCAACAACAAGGGCAACATGGCTTCACACAAACTCAGCAACAACAGCCTTTTGTCCCTTATACTAACCAGCAAGGGTTTGGAAATAAGGCTCAGTTTCAAGGTCAACAGGGATATGCTCCAAAGCCACAATACCCTCCACCCGGATATGGCCAACAGCAGACACAAGCCTCTTCTTCCTCAAGTTTGGACAGTGAGTTAAAGGGTATGATGCAGCAACTCATACAAGGGCAAGCAAGTGGGGCATTGGAAGTGAAGAACTTAAAGAATGAGCTGCAGCATTTGACTTCTCGTTTGATCAATGTTGAAAACACACATGCTTCCACTTCTAGACTTACCGGTACCTTGCCCGGAAACCCGTAGAAGAACCCGAAACAGTACTGCAATGCAATATTCTCTACTGTTGATCATGAGAAACCAGACCACGAAAGAGAGGTTGATGAGATTGAAGCACTTATCTATGGTTATGAAATCACACATGCAGCACCTATGCTTCTCAAGGAGATGATGGTAACTGTTGTTGAACCGGTTGAGGAGTTGAGTGTCACTGAAACTTCTGCTGAAGATACCATACCTACTGTCCAAAACACACCAAAAGTGCTTCGTAAGCTTGGCAATCCAGGTAAATTTACCATCAGTTGTACTTTGGGAGACTTGGAGATTCATGATGCATTGTGTGACTCCGGCTCTACTGTGAGTGTGATATCTCTTGAAATGGTGGAAACTCTTGGGATTAAGAGCATGGAAAGATATCCATCTTCTATCACATTTGGAGACTCTTAATCAAAAACTCCAATGGGAATGATCAAGGACTATCCACTGAAGATTGGTGAGTGCACAATCCCAACTGACTTTATTGTCATGAAGATGAAGAAGAGTACCCAACTACCTCTCTTACTTGGTACCTCTTTCCTCCATACCACTGGAGTTTCTATGGATTTCAAAAAGAAACGTGTTGTGCTGAATAATGTTGAAAACAAGGTTTACTATCCTTTGAGGAGCACAACTCTCCACACATGTGGTGTCATCCTATCTCCAAATGAGGATTATGTGTTAGAGGAGGCAAGGCTCTTTGCAAATGTAGGGAAGCATATTTGGCATAAACCCATTCCTTATGGATCATTGAGTGAGCACATGGGACGTGCTCAAATGGAAGAGGTGGGTAGAACTGGTGGAACTCCTCCTATACCCATAAGGACTGAGTATGTTGGGTCCATATCTTCAATGAAGCTGACTACCAAGGAGGATAAAGGACCAAAAGAGAAGGTTGTGGATATGGTGACAAAGAGGGCTCCAAAAATGGCAAAAGTTGGAAAGGATAAGGCTGTCAACAATCCTCCAAGGACTCAGGAGTTTGAAAAGGAGATAATGGATGGTGAGAGTCTACAATCCTTGTTTGATGGGCATAATGGAAATACCCCAAACAATGGAGTAGACGGAGTTAAGAGAGCTCGAAAAGGATATAAGGATAAGATGGAAGCTCTAATAGCTGTTGACACTCCTACTACTCTCAACCATCTCAGCCTGCATCCATTGGGTTTGAAGGGTGACTACATTGAGTACAAGTTCAAGACCAAGGGAAAGTCTAGGCCATTTGCAAGTGCTAAAGCTTCAATCAGTCCAAGGTTTCAAGGTGACTCAGTCAATCTCTGTGAGCTAACTTCTCAGGTCCTGACCATCACTCTCGAGGGCAAGACTCACTCTTCAACCGCCTAAAAAACCGGTTTGAACAGTCGAGCTTAACGACTCTAAACAAAAGCGCACTTGGGAGACATTCCCATGTTTATTCTTGTACATATGATCTTTTGCTTGTTATTTTTGATGTTCTTTCTTTAAGTTTTATCAGGTTTTGGTCAGTAGGTGAAGTTGGGGATCAATCGGAATGAGCCTAGGTCATGGCGAAATCAACAAAGGATTGAGCTCTCATCCCATTCCACTCCACTTAAATCTCCAAGTAACACACTCCAGCCTTGTAAATATTTTGCTTCTTTTCTCTTCTTGCGTTTGTTTGTTTTTCCCGGTCTTTCTTCCTTTCTTCTTTCACACCGAGACGGTGTGAAGTAAGTTTGGGGGAGAGACCAGTTGCTAATCGCGTTTGTTTTGATCTTATTTTTCGTTCTCTATTTTGAGTCTCATGCATTTCATTTATGACATAGAAAAACCAAAAAAATCGAAAAATTTTGAAAAATTTTCACAAAAAGAAAGCATCTGGTTGCAATAGCATCATAGGATTGAGTCTAGTTGCATCATATAGGACGCATGCATTTTGGGAACAATGATTTGATTTCCTTGTAAGGTTCAATTGGGTTAAACTTTTTTCACATGCTAGCTTTAAGCTAGATAGACCACACTAAGTTGTAACTCGAGAATCGCATTGAAAGCTAGAACGAACCATGCTTGGATAACTTGCTTTGAAACTTGATTTGATGCTGAAACTTGTGTGATTTGAAGCTAGCTCCATCTAAGTGAGAACCTTAAATGAATCATCTAAATTATCCTATTCTTGCTTGTGTATTGAACTCATGGATACCATAAAATATTTGAGCATTCTTATCCTTTTTACCCCTCTCTACTTGCTCAAATAGACTCCCATGCCTTTCACCACCCTTCTTTCAAGCCACAAACACTATTTTGAGTGGTAGGCCTATTTGGAATGAGCTAGGTAAAAAGTGTTGAGTATGAGGCGACTAGGGAAAACTTCCATGTAGATGCAAGCTCAACATCTTTGGCTTTGCAATAGGCTAAGATCAAAGTTTGGGGGAAGAGTTGGGAAAGGAGAAAGAGAGTAAAGAAAAGAAAGAATAAAAAGGGATTTTGGAATGGGATCTTGAATTTTATGGCAAAAGTGTTTAAAAAGAAAGCTCTTATGTGTTTTGAAAAGAAAAATGTCTCAAGTTTTGAAGTGAAAAGAAGCCAAAGGCTCACCATAAAGAAAGAAGAAAGTTTATGAAAAGAGGCATTTGAAAAGAAAGAAAGATTTGAGCAGTTAAAAGAAAGAATTGCCACTGTTTTGAAATGTTTTAAATGATCCTTGGGGAGTTTGATTGGAAAGTGTTTGATTGAGAAAGAGGGATAAGGGAAAAAATAGCCTTGATCAAAGGGTAGACTTCATTTAGGTGGGTTAGACTAGGAGAAGAAGCTATTGGGGCATGGGTAGATGGAAATCAACCTAGTATGCACCAATTGCCTCTAACTCTTAGCCTTTTACTATAGCTCATTCATATTCTTTATGAGAGAACCTTTATGCACTTGGAGAATCCCCTCTTTTGATTGAGATCACTTTAATCTCAAAACCTTGTCCCTTGCCAAATGAGTTTAATCACATTGCTTTGAATAGGATTCACTTGAAAATCTAATGAATGTTAAGGAGCTAGTGGATTTGAATGCTTGTGTAGGTTGAAGGTTAAGCTAGAAGTTTTGTTTTGATGAGTATGGCTATATCCTTGGAGTAAGCTTTTCTCGGTTGCACTTTGGTTTTACAGATTTGAAACTTGTTGAAATTTGATTGAACCTTTGGATATGAGTTCCCACCTTCAAACCTTTTCCCCAACATGTTTTGATTGTCTTATGCTTGCTTGCGGACAAGCAAGATTCAAGTTTGGGGTAATTGATATGTTTATATTTTCATGCATTTAGGATAGTAATTGCTCTTGTTTTATTTTCTTTTCCTTTCATTCTTCCTTCCTTTGTTGTTTCTTTGTGTTGCATTTAGAGTTTAGGCATCGAGGACTAGGAGTTTGTGTTTTGGTTTGTTTTGGTGTGCTCTAGGTTGTTTTTAGGTGCAAAAGGAGTTGTTGTGGGAGCTTGGAGCATTTGGAGATGATGAGGTGTGGAGGAGTACAAGGAATGGTCGAAGAGGAGCAGCTAGCGGTTGGACTCGCGGTCAGATCCAAACCGCGAGGACCTGCCCATTGCCGTGCGAAGAGACTCGCGGTTAGTGTCGCGGACTAGGCACAAACCGCGAGAGCTACCCAGATTTCGTCCGATACGACTCGCGGTTGGTGTTGCGGACGAGGGAAAACCGCGAGAGACGAGCAAATTCAGTCCGTAATGGCTCGCGGTTAGCCCAGCGGTTGGGTCCAAACCGCGAGTCTCACCAAAACCGTTGACCTGCATGATTTTGACCAGTTTTACCCATTGGATCCCGGTCAATACCCGGTTTGTTCCAGGTTGACCCGGTTCCGAACACTGTTCACTATTTAAGTCCAAAACCTAATTTTTGGAGGAATCTTAAGCTTGTTTTTGATTCTAAACCTTTTGTAAGAACAAGTTTAATCTTTTGCTAATCCAAGTACTTCTTTTGAGATTTCTAATCTAAATCTTTCATCTTTCTCTAATCCTCAATGATTTACACTATCTCTATAGATTTTGTTGATCAAATGATGATTAGTGAGTAGTCTTCTTCAAGGATTATGGGTTAGGTAGATTAGGGCTATTTAGAGTGAATCAAGGATGTTTAAAGCTTATTTATGATTGATCTCACCCTTCTAGATGTTCTTAAGGCTAGGTTATCCATGATCAAGTTAATCTAGATCCTTTAGCTTTTATTGCACACCAAGTGTTTGATGAAATGCAAGCTATGTCTTTTAGGAGATTTTTATATTCTAGCTCATGGGAATGAATGTTTAGAATGAATATTAGCTTATGGAACTTGATTTTTAATGCTTGCCTTGTCTAATTTCACAAATGAGAATTTGATCTTGAAATGTGATTAGGGAAAGTGATTAGTACCAAGAAATTGGATTAGTCAATAGTTAATGTTCCTCGCTTGGGATTTGCTTCTTGATTGATTGTTTAGACATCCTTGTTAGCTCTAGATAGTTCTAGTCATTGACCTTAGCCCATAAGCCTTGTCTTTTACATTGAATTATCTTTGTCTTTTATCTTAATTAGTGATTGCTTGCTTGTTTAGTTGCTCTATCTTGATTAGTTATGCTTAGAACTGCTAGAACTTTTATTTGAATTGATTTGCTTGGCTTTTGTGGTTAGGTGTATTCAATTGGTCATTATCCACTCTCAAAAAGGTTCGATACCTCTTACTACGCGATAAGTAAGAGGAATTGATACCTCGAGGAATCATAAATTCCTGTTATCAGATATTGAAGCGATGTGAGGAGACAAACTTGGTGCTCAACTGGGAAAAGTGCAATTTCATGGTAACAGAGGGAATTGTGTTGGGTCATAAGATTTCAGAGAATGGTATAGAGGTGGACAAGGCTAAGATAGAGGTTATGACAAGTCTTCAGCCACCAAACTCAGTTAGAGGGATTCGAAGCTTCTTGGGTCATGCTGGTTTCTACAGACGGTTTATCAAGGATTTCTCCAAGATTGCTAGGCCACTCACTCGTTTACTGTGTAAGGAAGCTGACTTTGTGTTTGACGAGGAGTGTTTGGATGCATTTCACAGGATTAAAGAAGCTTTGATTAGTGCTCCGATTGTACAAGCTCCTGACTGGGAATTGCCTTTTGAGATCACGTGTGATGCGAGTGACTATGCAGTTAGAGCAGTCCTTGGACAGAGGAAAGACAAGAAACTCCATGTCATATACTATGCTAGTAGGACATTGGATGATGCTCAAGTGAAGTATGCAACAACTGAGAAGGAGCTTCTTGCTGTGGTTTTTGCCTTTGAAAAGTTTAGATCATACTTGGTTGGGTCTAAGGTTGTGGTGTACACGGATCACGCTGCGTTGAGGTATTTGCTTGCCAAGAAGGATGCCAAGCCGAGGCTTCTAAGATGGATCTTGCTGCTACAGGAATTTGATTTGGATATCAAAGATAAGAAGGGTATTGAAAATGGGGTTGCGGATCACTTGTCAAGGCTAAGGATTGAAGATGATGTTCCTCTAGATGACTCACTTCCGGAGGAGCAACTCATGGCTGTTAAAGCAGTCAAAGAAGCTCATAACACAAGTAGAAAGCTAGAGGAGATTGGTTCCATTGAAGACAAGGAACCATGGTATGCAGATATAGTCAACTTCTTGGCAGTTGGGAAGGAACCACCTAGTCTAGACAACTATCAAAGGAAGAAGTTTTTCCGGGATGTGAACAGATACTATTGGGACGAGCCATATCTCTATACCTTATGCAAATATCAACTCTACAGAAGATGTGTAGCAGATGAGGAGGTGGAAGGGATCCTACTACATTGTCATGGATCACCCTATGGAGGTCACTTTGCCACATTCAAGACTGTTCAAAAGGCTCTACAAGCTGGTTTTTGGTGGCCAACTATGTTTAAAGATGCTCAAACCTTCATCTCAAGGTGTGACCCTTGTCAAAGAAAGGGGAACATTAGCAAGAGGAATGAAATGCCTCAAAACCCAATACTAGAAGTGGAAGTGTTTGATGTATGGGGAATAGACTTCATGGGACCATTTCCATCCTCTTATGGGAACAACTACATCTTGGTGGCTGTGGATTATGTATCCAAATGGGTTGAAGCAGTGGCAAGCCCCACCAATGACTCTAAGGTTGTTATCAAACTCTTAAAAAGCATAATATTTCCAAGGTTTGGAGTCCCAAGAGTGGTGATTAGTGATGGGGGATCTCATTTCATCAACAAGTTGTTTGAAGGGTTGATGAAGAAGTATGGAGTTAAGCACAAGGTTGCCACACCTTATCACCCTCAAACAAGTGGTCAAGTAGAAGTCTCAAACCGACAGGTAAAGGCTATCTTAGAGAAGACTGTTGGGGCTTCACGGAAAGATTGGTCTAAAAATCTTGATGATGCATTGTGAGCGTATAGAACAGCATTCAAAACTCCCCTTGGAACCACTCCTTTCAATATGCTGTATGGGAAGTCTTGCCATCTACCAGTTGAGGTTGAGTACAAAGCTATGTGGGCTGTCAAGTTGCTGAACTTTGACATCAAAACCGCAACTGAGAAGAGATTGATTCAGCTTAATGAATTGGATGAGATAAGACTTGAGGCTTTTGAAAGCTCGAAGATCTACAAAGAAAGGACCAAGCTCTTCCATGACAAGCTGATATTGAAAAGAGAGTTCAAGGAAGGTGATCTTGTGCTTCTGTTTAACTCCCGGTTGAAGCTGTTTCTCGGGAAGCTCAAGTCTCGGTGGTCAGGACCTTTTAAGGTGAAGGAGGTAAAGCCTTATGGAGCAGTTGTCCTTTGGGGAAAGTCAGAAGAAGAGTTCACCGTCAATGGTCAGCGCCTCAAGCATTACTCCGCTTCAGAAGCTATAGAGGAAGGAATCTCGATTCCACTCTCTAGCCCTCCCTCAGCCTGATATCACGGTTTGAACAGTCGAGCTTACCGACTTTAAACAAAGCGCACTTGGGAGACATTCCCATGTTTATCCTTGTACATATATGATTATCTTGTTATTTTTGATGTTTTTAGTTAAGTGTTTTCAGGTTTTTAGGTTCTCTTTGAGTCAAGGGCTAGCGAAAGTCAATATTGGCAAGTTTTGGATGAAACTATGGCGATCAGCGGTTCACCCAGCGGCTAGGGCGAAACCGTAACCCAGCGGACAAGAGACGACGCCGAGAACGCCGAGTCAACCGCGGTTCGTCTCGCGGTTAAATGGTGACCGCTAGCTCAATCCCACCGGTTCTTACCGCGGGCACGACGAGACCGCTGTGGACCAATGAACTCACGCGAAAATCCGAGCCAAATTGGCGTGTCTACCGCGGTCGATCTCGCGGTTCACTCCGAAACCGCTGGCTCACTCGACGATTACGACGAACCATATCACCGTCCCGACACCAGTTCTTACCGCGGGCTCAACGCAAACCGCGGTCTAGCAGACAAGAGACGACGCCAAGAAGCCGACTCTACCGCGGTCGACGTCGCGGATTCTACCAAGACCGCTGGCCGGGATGAGGTAAGTCTCCTAACCCGAAATCGATTTTAAACCGGCTAGAACCGGATTTAAACCGGAATTTTGACCAAAAGCCGTGAATTTGACCGAACGGGTCCCACCTTTTCCCTTTGTTTTCTCCTGCGCGTGACTCCTTCAGTTTTCCCTGCTTCCTCTGCGTTTTTGACCAAGAAAAGAACCAGAATTTTTCTCTCAAGTTTCAAACTCACTCTTCTCACTCAATTTTCAACCAAAATTCAAGATTTAAAGCTCTAAATTCGCATTTTTCTTAGCTTTATCTCTTACAATCACTCTCTGCATTCATCTCTCATCACCAAGCCAAGGTATAACTTCCTCTCTCTCAATTTCGAAATTGTTCAAAATTCTCAGATTTTAGAAAACTCGAAATTGTGGTGCTTGATTGATGATTCTTGTTAGAAACCTTTGCTAGGTTGTTCCTAGATAAAAACCCAACTCAATTTCACCCTTGAATTGCTTGAATTGAATTTTCAGAAATTAGGGTTCTTGAAGTTTATGATTTTCAAAAAATTTGGGGGAAAGTTGATTTGATTGTTTCTAATGGTGCATTTGGTTGTTTAATGGTCATGTTTGTGAGACTCAATTTTGTTGAGTTTTGTTTCATTAAATTTTTCAAATTGCACTTAATGAGTCTTTGTTTAGAGAAATTGAGCTAAGTGTTGAATGAGTAGTTAATTAGTGGTTGATTAAGCTTCTAAATGCTTGAATGAGGACTGAATGAAGTGTAAAAACTTGTGTGATCATCTAATTTGCAAAATCATGTGTATGAGCAAGTTGTTGAAATGTTTGAACTTGGAGATAAGAAGAATGTCTTGTGGCTTTGTGCATTGATATTGAATAGCATTGCTTGTTGAGATAAATGTGTTGATGGATTGAACTTTATACTAAGACATCTCCGAGCTTTGTTGTTTTGTAGGGTCATTGTGGTCACGACACGACAACGAGCTGGTGCACCGCAAGACAAGGGAAAAGGGAAAGTGATTGAGAAACCGGCTAAAAAGCCAAGTCAGAAAAAGGGAGGAGCAAGTTCTGGGAGTAAGAAGAAAGGTCCTGCTGGGGATCCGAAGAAGCTTCCTTCCTACACTCGGTTGTATGAACACTTGAAGAATATGAAATGGATCCCAACCAGATTCGGTGATCCGGTCACATTGACCAGGCTTGGGATCCTTGATGACGTGAGCACCTTGCTCGACAACATGGGGATGGAGGGATTTATCCGCATGGCTCATCCCACACACAAGGATGTTGCGAGCCAATTTCTTGCTTCCCTCCAGGTCAAGCTTTTGGGCCGTGAGCCAACAGAAGATGGGCATGAGTACTTAACTTATGAGATTGATGGACAACCCTACAAGACATCATTCAAGGAATTGACAGAGATCTTCGGGTTCACAGACGGACACCACGCGGCTGGCTCTTCATGCCCAATGTTGGCACATGAAGCTTGGAGAGCTATTGGTGTAGGCATGTGGAAGAGTGGGCGTAGCAAGAACACTCACATCCGCCATCCAGCGATTCGATATGTCAATCAAGTGTTGGCACACACTATGTATGCCAGACATGACTTGGGTGGGCCAACTGAAGAGGAGATGAGACTTATAGCATGGGGTATGAGGACTATTCGCGCATTCTCCTGTATGCAGACTACACACATCATCTACTACGAGAACTCAGGGACTACGGGACTTTTTGCAAAACGCCTTCTCCATTATAGACAGTGGGCTTGGACGACATCAGATCACTCCCCTGAGATGCGGATTGGGGGATTAATCACGCCAATACTGATGCAGAAGGGGATTAACTTGGGACCGTTGACTTGTGGTTATGAGCTGATCGACGTGCCTCATCTGAAGTTAACCCGCTATTTGTCTGGCAAGCTGCACCAGAAGTATGCTTACATCTTCTGCATCGACAGAGAGGAGAAGGCCCAAGTCTTCCTGCCAAACACAGCTATCACCTTCCTCTCCGATCGGGACAACCTCGGGTTCTACGTCGACCCATCTCTCTTTGTCACCGCGACTGATGAGCTGATGGAGCACATCAGCAGGCCCAAGAGGAGAAGGGAAATGCCCTCCGAAGCAGAGAGAGATGAAGAGATGCTAAATGCAATGGAAGAGATAGAGTCTCCTGAGCATATCTACGGTAGTGTGAGGTACCATTTCCAGCCTTACGGGGAGGCTCTTCCAGCAGGCCCAGTCCGTGACGCTCACACCCACATTAGAGTACTCCAACGCTGGAACAAGTTCCAGAACAGGGTTAACATGAAGGTAATCCAGAGCTGCAAAGATATGAAGAAGGGGTACGAAGAGCTGAAAAGAGGATATGACCACATGAAGAAAGGGTGCAAGGAGATGCAGAGGCAGCTCAAATCCCTCACGGATAAGCTCGGTTGTGCATCCTCCTCAGCGGTAGATGCCTCGGCAGGGCAGCCCATGCCTTTGCCCATGCAGTGTTCGATTTTGATGAGCCTCCATATGAGAGGAGACACTCCTATCAAGGAGAAGGAGCATCGAGCTCAGCATCCGGACAGCGTCACCGAGCTTCCATCAGCGGCCCAAGATACAGTGCTCGCTACTCGCCCGAGCTCCCCGAACCAACCTCAAGCAACGAGTCTCCATCACTTTCCACTCCACCAACTTGGGAACCATCTCCCGAGTCACCACAATTCTGAGGTATCTTCCAACACCATCTTGTAAATAATTGCATTTTAGCTTTTCTTATTCTTTCTTTTGAGTCTCTCTCTCTAGTTTGCTTTCACACCGAGACGGTGTGAAGTAAGTTTGGGGGAGAGGCTAGTCGCTAATCTTGTGTTCTTTGTTCTTATTTTCGTTCTTATCATTTTTGAGTCTCATGCATCCTTAAGGCATAGAAACAAACCAAAAAAAAAAAATTGCAAAATTTCAAAAAAAATTCACAAAAAGAAGCATGTAGGATCGAGTCTAGTTAGTAGTTTAGGATTCATGCATTGGGAACAATGATTTGATTTCCTTGTAAGGTTCAATTGGGTTAAACTTGTTTCACATTCTAGCTTTAAGCTAGATAGACCACACTAAAGTTGTAACTCGAGAATCGCATTGAAAGCTAGAACGAACCATGCTTGGATAACTTGCTTTGAAACTTGATTCGATGCTGAAACTTGTGTGATTTGAAGCTAGCTCCATCTAAGTGAGAACTTTAATTGAATGATCTAATTATCCTTGTTCTTGCTTTGTGTGATAAACTCATGGGTACCCCAAAATATTTGAGAAAGCTTATCCTTTCTTCCCCTCTCCACTTGCTCAAATAGATTTCCATACCTTCCACCACCCTTATTTCAAACCCCAAACACTATCTTGAGTGGTAGGCCTATTTGGAACAAGCTCGGTAAAAAGTGTTGAGTATGAGGCGACTAGGAGAAATTTCTATATTATATGCAAGCTCATCATCTTTGGCTTTGCAATAGGCTAGAGTTTAAGTTTGGGGAAAGATTTGGGAAAGGAAAAAGAGGGTAAAGAAAAGAAAGAAGTTGAATGGGATCAAAGTTGTTTGGTAACAAAGAATGAAAAGCTCTTAAGTGTTTTGAAAAAGAATAAAAGTGTCTCAATGTTTTGAAGTGAAAAGAAGCCAATTGGCTCACCAAAAAGAAAAGAAAGTTTGTGAAAGAAGAGACTAAAGAAAAGAAAGAAGAGTTTTGAGCTAAGTTGAAAAGAGTGAAGTTACCAAAGTTTTCAAAATGTCTTAATGATCCTTGGGGGTTCTTGGGAAGTTTTGTATTGTGAAAGAAAGAAAAGGCAGCAATAGCCTTGAAAAAGGGTAGAACTCATTTAGGAGGGTTTAGACTAGGAGTTGAAGTTCTTGGGGTATGGGTAGATGGGAATCTATCCTAGTATGCACTAATTGCCTCTAACTCTTAGCATTTTACTATAGCTTGTTCATATTCCCTCCGAGAGAACCTAAATGATTGTGGAGTAGCCTTTCTTTCAGTTGAGATCATTTTTGTCTCAAGACCTTGTCCCTTAAGCCAAATGAGTTTGATCACATTGCTTTGAATAAGGACTCACTTGGAAAAATCTAATGAATGTCAAGGAGCTAGTGGATTTGAATGCTTGTGTAGGTTGAAGGTTAAGCTAGAAGTTTTGTTTTGATGAGTATGGCTATATCCTTGGAGTAAGCTTTTCTCGGTTGCACTTTGGTTGTATAGACTTGAAACTTGTTGAAGCTTGATTGAACCTTTGGATATGAGTTCCCTCCTTCAAACCTTTCTCCCAAATGGATTGATTGCCTTATGCTTGCTTGTGGACAAGCAAGGTTTAAGTTTGGGGGAATTGATATACTTATGTTTTCAGGTGTTTTGAGCATTGTTTAGTTAGTTTTTCAATCTCTTTTAGCTTTCTTTCTCTTCATTTCTTTGTTTTTCCTTGTGTTTCTTGGATCATTGCATCTAGGACCTTGTCTTAGTTAGTCTAGGAGCATTTTTCATTCGTTTTTATCCTTTTTCAGGTGTTGGAAGGGTTTCTAGGATTGACTAGGAGTGCTTGGAGTTGGTTGGAGAGGAGGAGCTTCAAGGATGGGTGTTTTGGAGAAGCCACGCCGAGTGCACCGCGGTCGAGCCACCGGGCTCGTTGAGACCGCGGCGAAAAGGAGAGGAAGACGAGCCATTCAGCCACCGCGTGTACCGCGGTCGTCCCTCTGGTCCAGCTTGACACCGCGGTCAAGCTTACACATCGACGAGTTTTCGAGCATTTACCGTGTTGACCGCGGTCCCTTCACCGGCCCGAACCGAAACCGCGAGCCGCCAAGTACCAAAGCGACGTCGAGCAGCCGTGTTGACCGCGGTCCCTCCACCGGCGACACCGAGACCGCGGGGCCAAGTTTATATCGACGACGAGAAATTCGAGCAAAACACCGTGTTGGCCGCGGTTGAGCTAGCGGTCCAGGCGAAACCGCGGTCAACCCAGACCAGTTGACTTTCCAGATTTTGACCAGATTTGACCCATGGATCCGGGTCAATACCCGGTTTGTTCCGGGTTGACCCGGTTCGCCCCTTTCTACTATTTAAGGCTAAAAACCTAATTTTTAGAAAATCTTAATCTTGTTTTTGTTCTAAGTACTTGTAAGACAAAAGTTTAATCTTTGCTTAATCTAAGAATTGTTTTGCTTTGATTCTTCATCTCTTTTCTTTAATCCTTCACAAATCATTATGCTTAACATCTTTCTCATGGATTTTGTTGGGCTAAACATGATTTGTGAGTAGTCTTCTTCAAGGATTATGGGTTAGGTAGATTAGGGCTGTTTAGAGTGAATCAAGGATGTTTAAAGCTTATTTATGATTGATCTCACCCTTCTAGATGTTCTTAATGCTAGGTTATCCATGATCAAGTTAATCTAGATTCTTTGGTTTTTGTTGCACACCAAGTGTTTGATGAAATGCAAGCTATGATCTATTAGGGGATTTTCATATTCTAGCTCATGGGAATGAATGTTTAGAATGATTATTAGATTATGGAACTTGATTGTTAATGCTTGCCTTATCTTATTTCACAAATGAGAATTTGATCTTGAAATGTGATTAGGAAAAGTGATTAGAACCAAGAATTTGGATTAGTCAATTGTTAATGTTCCTAGCTTGGGATTTGCTTCTTGATTGATTGTTTAGACATCCTTGTTAGCTCTAGATAGTTCTAGTCATTGACCTTAGCCCATAAGCCTTGTCTTTTACATTTGATTATCCTTGTCCTTTACTTTGATTAGTTCTCTATTGCTTATCTAGTGCTTTGTCTTGGTTATTTGCGCTTAGAACTATTAGGATCTCCTTTTGAATTGAAAATAACTTATCTGATAAGGTTTTGTGCATTTTTGTTGGTTTAGTCCTGTCCCGGATTGGTTCGATCCTCTTACTACGCGATAAGTAAGAGAATTGATATCTCTTTAATCTGATAAATTCCTAGTATCAATTGACCAGTTAGTTTAGTCTCATTAAACTCTTTAAATTATGTACTTTGTTGGATTTAAAAATGACAAATTCGGTGGATCTGACTCTGAATTCTAACTGAAAAATGAAAGGTTTGAAGCATTAGCTAGTTACCCAAAGTTATTGAATATGTAATATTTCAGCTAGATCTTTAGATAGTTAAATAATAACAAATTACGCACATTCATATACGTCACACATCACTCGGTAAAAACAAAAACCTAATATGGTGAGATTGAGAATCGACTAAAGTTTGCAGTACATAGCTACGCTATGTTGCATACGAGCATATGCATCGAAACCGGATATATATAGATGAGATTAACATCAACTATACACACGTGTGTTTGTGTGTATTATATATATAATAGATGCATGTAGGTGCAGGTAGCTCATGACAGAAATCGACGGAACACAAAGTTAATCTGATTCGTTAAAATAGTGGGAAGCTCAACTGCATGTCTTCATTATTTCATTATTTTATCTTCTCATGTTCCCAAGTCACGTGACATTCCTCCTCACCCTCGATCTTTTTGCATGCCATTGCCACATGCACATACACAAATGCATACAGGATATCTATTATATATAAACTTACGAAATAGTTTTTGTGAGAGCTGAGATAGATTTGGGAATGAGTGGTGTTTGAATGTTTTGTAGTTAATTATTCTGTCTAAGAAAGAAAAGTTGTTAATGTTTGTAAGGATACAAGAGTCATGCACATATCAAGACCTAACATCCAGTCCAATAGTAACAATTTTTAAATCACAAAAAGCACTAATCGTGTGATCATCATCTTAATGACTACTATATCTCTAAACCCTTCACACACTTCCTCAACACTTCTTCTCGTTCTCTTCTAAATATTATAACAAAGCCATGATTTATATCCACATCGACCAACATCTCTTGTCAATATCAAACTAAAGTTCGTTTCGATGTCGAATCTAATTCGGACAGATCTTCCAAAGAAGAG
The DNA here is from genome assembly GCA_030180135.1 of Orychophragmus violaceus. Taxonomy (NCBI): domain Eukaryota; kingdom Viridiplantae; phylum Streptophyta; class Magnoliopsida; order Brassicales; family Brassicaceae; genus Orychophragmus; species Orychophragmus violaceus. The sequence goes on along the minus strand of CM058237.1, from coordinate 11,013,394 downwards.
GAAGAGAGGAGAAAGTAGGGTTTTTAGGCTGAAGACTTTCGGAGAGACTGGACATCCAGCTGAGATGAACGAGTTGTCTTTTCGGGACAATCTCGGGAAGCTACTTGAGTTTGGTCACTTTGAGAGCTCTGGTCTCATGGGAAGTTGGTCCTTTCAGCTAGAGGTTCATCGTAACCCAAACCCTCTCTATGTGCTTCTCTTTGTCGTCGAAGAGCCCATCGAAGCTTCTCTTAACCTCCGTTGCAACCATTGCCAATATGTTGGTGACGTCCTCTCTCTCTAATTTCTCTCTATCTCTCTTCACTTTTCTCACTATATGTATCTATGTTGATACATACGTAACTATGATCAACGATCATAACTTAACAATAAAAACTGATAAGATTATCTAGCTCCACATGTAAGCATTTTTATTTGCATATATACGAACAAACGTAACAAGCGATAAAAGTTGATATGGTGATTCAAGTGTTAAAAGCTCAACCGGTTAGAAGGATACCCTTAAAAGCTCAACCGGTTACATATGTCAACCGGTTAGGATATATCCTTAATTACATGTCAATTCATATATGTCAATCTAGCTAAAGTGATGGTTTTATAATTAACGTGTACATGTTATAGATCAAAATATATATTATGCATTTATTTATGGACCTTACAGGTTGGGGAAACCAAATGATATGCAACAAGAAGTACCATTTCGTGATCCCCTCAAAAGAAACAATGGCCGCCTTTCTAAAACTGGAAGGCGGAGGCTACGCTATTCCCGAAAAGGAAAGTCTTTCCCATCTCGTTGAGCTTCAAGGCCATGTCCTTCACGGCTTTTTCCACTCTAACGGATTTGGCCACTTGCTCTCTCTCAATGGCATCGAGTCCGGTTCCGACTTAACCGGTCATCAAGTCATGGAATTGTGGGATCGCCTCTGCACTGGTTTAAAGGCCAGGTATACGGATACTAAGATTATAAATTTATAACTACCACCCTTTATCTTTGTATACGTGTGAAATGTTCGTGATATATATCATATAGTATAAACCATTCAACACAATTAAATTATTTTCATAAATTATTGGATAAGTTTTGGTCATTTTATTAGTAAATCTAATACTTATTTGTATCTTATTATTATGTTATGCTATATATGTTGAATAGGAAAATAGGGTTGAACGATGCATCGCACAAGAAAGGGATGGAACTGAGGCTGCTACATGGAGTAGCAAAAGGAGAGCCGTGGTTCGGTCGTTGGGGTTACCGGTTCGGTTCAGGGACATACGGAGTGACTCAAAAGATTTACGAGAAGGCACTTGAGTCGGTCCGCAACGTACCCTTGTGTTTGGTTAACCATCACCTAACCAGCCTTAACCGTGAGACACCAATCCTCTTGTCAAAGTACCAAACTTTATCCACCGAGCCATTGATCACTCTCAGTGACCTCTTCATGTTCATGCTTCATCTCCATTCACGTCTTCCAAGAGATAACTACATTAATAACTCCCGTAACCAAATCATCTCCATTGATAATACCAACTGCAGATGGTCTCAAAAACGGATTCAAATGGCTATTAAAGTGATTATAGAGTCATTGAAAAGGGTCGAGTACCAATGGATATCGAGACAAGAAGTGAGGGACGCAGCTAGAAACTACATTGGGGACACGGGTTTGCTTGATTTCGTGTTGAAGTCGCTAGGTAACCAAGTGGTCGGGAATTATTTGGTCCGACGTAGTCTAAATCCGGTTAAGAAAGTGCTAGAGTATTGCTTGGAGGACATATCAAATTTGTTACCAAGTAGTAACCATGAACTCATAACCCTTCAAAATCAATTTCCAATGGGGAAGACGACGAACGGACACAATAAGATCACAAGAGGTCAAGTGATGAAAGACATGGTTTATTTTTACAGACACATTCTTATAGACTACATAGGAGGGTTAGGCCCCATAAGCATATTGAACCAAATCGGAATGGCTTCAAGGGTAATCCTCGACGCTAAATACTTCATCAAAGAGTATCACTACATCAGAGATACATCAACGAAAACAATTCAATTACATGGAGGGGACAAGCTAGGAATATTCTGCACAATCGCGTGGAAATCTCATCATCATAACAACGATGTAAGGATACCTCCACAAGAATGCATAGTGGTGAACAAAAATGCAACAATGAGTGAAGTGTGTGGGGAGGCAGAGAGAGTGTTTAGAGAGATCTATTGGGAACTAAGAGACGTCGTGGTGGAGTCAAGGGTCGATGAAGTGGCGGCATTGAATGGGAACAAAGGATTGGTGTTAGATGGGAATGTAGGAATGATGATGAACATTGAAGTGATGAAGTATTATGATGATGAAAAGAAGAAGGATAAGAGGATTGAGTGTGAATGTGGAGCAAATGAGGAAGATGGAGAGAGGATGGTGTGTTGTGATATATGTGAAGTATGGCAACATACAAGGTGTGTTGGTGTTCAACACAATGAGGAAGTTCCTCGCATTTTTCTTTGTCAAAGTTGTGACCAACATCTTATTCCTCCCTCCTTTTTGCCTTAAATCATTAATGCAAAATAATTATATTATATAGCTTTGGGCAACCAGATATTCAACCGGTGTTCGGTTACACTTTATCGGTTCTATCATACCGGTTTTTGGGTATTTAGATAATATGTATAAAAGCTCTAATCAGTATTGTTTTTTCTAAAAAAAAATCAGTTCGGTCTGGTTCGAATCATATCGAATTCGGGTCGATTTGAATTATGTTGTGTTCATATCGGTCTATACTTTAACGTAAAATCCAAAAAATTTGAAATATTTTTGGTATCGATGGGATTCGTTTCATGTAAATAAAATATTCAACATAATTTTAAGACCACAAAAAAAAATCAGGAATATTGTTTTGAAAACCCAAAAAAAAATCTAGAAGAAACCCAAAAATATTCTAGCCCAAACAATACTAATTTGTATAATAAATTAAATAATAATAGATTTTATATTTATATGTAAACAATTTTTTAACGTTCTGAGAGCACTTTTAAGTTTTAACAAGAGTATCTAAGAGCACTTCCAATGGTAGTTTCTTAGGTGAGTATCTAAGTAATTTAATAGTAAAATAATATAAAAAGTAGAGAGAGTATCTTAATAAGAACTCATGGGTTCTTAAATAAGAACCTTTGAGTTCTTATTAAGATACTCTTGTGACACTTGTCACTTTTTAATTGATTCATTTCTTTTTTAGTTTAAATTTTAAATATAAAATTTAGTTATATTAGAAATAATAGTATTTTAATGTTTAGAGACTCAAATTAAGAACCCCACTATTGGAGATGCTCTAAGAGAGGTTCTTACCAAAAAGTAATAATAAAAAAAAAGAGAAAGGAGGAGAGAGAATGACTTGAGGTTCTTGGTTGGTTAAGAACCTTGGATTTCTTATTAAGAACCTCATTTGACACATGTCACTACTTAATTGATCTAATTTTAATTGATCTAATTGTTATTTTAAATTAAATTTAAATGATATAATTATAATAATATTAAAATAATAATATAAAAACTTTTAAAAACCCCAATAGATTTCACTACCATTGAAGATGCTCTCACCACTAAAAATTCACATGACTTAAAATAAAATAAAAAGTGAAGCAGTAATATATTAAAGTTAGTAATATAATTTAAATTAATTCAAGTATTCAATAGATATCAGATATTATTCGAATTTGAACCGAAACTCAAATTAACTTATACTTAAGATCTACTTGGTTATTTTACTGCGTTCGAACTCAAACCAATACCAATTTTTTTTTGGTGTGGATCCGGTTGAGATTTTCGGGTTTGGTTGTTATGCCCCAGTCTAATATTATGTATTAGTGAAGACAAAATATAAGAAGTCGTGAACACAAGACAATCTTTCTTTCTCTCCTCTCTCTCTCCCTTCTCTATTGACGAAAAAGCGATCATCTTTCCTTCGGTGTCGCCGCCTCTAAGCGGTGGCTGCCTCTTCGTGCTTCTCATAGATTCCGGAAAAGCAAGCCAGATCTCGAGGTGTCTCGTCGTTCGTCGTCTTGATCCGCGAGGTAAGATTGCTCTTCGTTGCAACGGTGCGAGTCGAAGATCCAATAAATGACGATTCTTTTTAAGTCTCGGCCTTGTCGCCGCTTAAGGATGTGCGGTTGCTGGCGTCTGAACAAGGAGAGAAGTTGATGGGAGATCTAGCTTCGTAGTTGTCGGCGAGGAGTTGGTGGGGAGCGGATCTAGCCAAGGAAGCGGTGTGGAGGGGATGACCACGTTGATATGATTGCGGCAGATCTGGGCTGGGTTGTGCCTAGTTGTATGCCTAGATCCACGGAGAATCTTCCGAAGCGAGAAGGCGAACGGCTGGAGACGATCGGAGGGATATTTCTATGAATCGCGTCTGGATGGGCGGAGGAAAAGTCATCATCAGAGCTTTGCTGGGAGCGGCACCGCCGGATGAGTCCGTAGGATTCTGGAGGAAGGCGCGGCGTCGAGAGTCGGCGAGATGAGTTGGGGTCGGCGGGTTGGGATCGTCGGTAGGGGTCGGATCTCTTGTTCGTGCGTAAATGGCTTGTTTGCCTTCGCGAATCTCAAGGGCTCGCATCCACTAGCGACGTTGTTGGAGACCGGTCCGTTCTTAGAGTGTGGTGATGCTCTTTCTTCGATTTTCTATTTGGCCGATTTGGAGATCCCTATCCTGTTATTTATGTTTTTTTTTTAACTCTGGTTCTAGTTAGTTTGTACCCGATTCGATCTTCGGTTTAAGTCGGTTTATTATAATTTATATATGTACTAGTTATAATGATTGGATGGATTAGTACAAGGGAAGCCAATTTGGACCGAGTCTTAAGTAGACACACAGAAGTTGCGTTTGTAACAACCCATGAGAGTCAAAGCGTCTCCACGACGCGTTTCTCACACAGTCACACTCGACACTACAGTTGTCCTCTCTTCACGTCTCCCCTTTCCTCGTAACTCTTCACTTCACTTTTCTTTTTCTTTACAAACACCTATATATACCTCAAATCTGCAGATACCAAAATAAGAACAAAAAAAAAAATACTCCTACAACTTTAAAGACGGACTTTCTGACTAATTCCTGTATTCGATTTGAATTGATGACGATGATGATCAAACCAGATCTCTCTAATCGGAGTGGATCAGTCGTGATTCGTGAGGTCTGGGCTCATAATCTCGAGTCCGAATTTGAGCTCATCAGCGGGATCGTTGAATATTTCCCCTTCATCTCCATGGACACGGAGTTTCCCGGCGTGATTTTCAAGGCTGAGCCAGCGGTTTTCCGCAGTGGAAACCCCGCTTATCTCTACAAGTTTCTCAAATCCAACGTCGACGCTCTTAGCCTCATCCAGGTCGGTCTAACTCTCTCTGACGCAGACGGAAACCTCCCGGATCTCGGCGGCGGCGTCGATGGGAGTCGCTTCATCTGGGAATTCAATTTCCGCGACTTCGACGTGGATCGCGACGCACACGCGCCTGACTCGATCGAGCTCCTCCGTCGTCACGGGATCGATTTCGAGCGTAACCGCAGCGAAGGGGTTGAATCTGAGAGGTTCGCGGAGCTGATGATGTCGTCGGGGTTGATCTGTAACGAGTCGGTGAGCTGGGTGACGTTTCACAGCGCGTACGATTTCGGTTACCTAGTGAAGATCCTCACGCGCAGGGAGCTTCCGAGCTCGTTGGGAGAGTTTCTCCGGTTGCTCAGGGCGTTCTTTGGGGAGCGAGTGTACGATGTGAAACACGTGATGAGGTTCTGCGAGCGGAAATTGTACGGCGGTTTGGACCGGGTTGCTCGGTCGCTTGAGGTTAACCGGGAGGTTGGAAAATGTCATCAAGCCGGTTCGGATAGCTTGCTGACGTGGCAGGCGTTTCAGAGGATGAGGGACTTGTACTTTGTTGAGGATGGGCCGGAGAAACACGCCGGAGTTTTGTATGGTTTAGAGGTTCTTTGTTGAAATTACATTAATTAACTCAATTTATTCATTGTAGTTAATTTTATGGGGGAATTTTAATTATACAGTTGAAATCGAATATGAATATTCTTTTTATTTATCAGAATTCTTTTTTTTGGCGGCTTTTATTTATCAGAATTCCCTTATCATCAATCGAAATTAAAAAACTAAAAAAAAAAAAAAAAATCATAATGCACATTTCTTTTTTCTTTTTTTCTTTTAGTGGTTCGCATATACAGTCTTGCATGATGGAATCATAAACCATACAAGAGAAAATAGACATGTAAAATAAAAATCAAATTATTCATATTATTGTAACACATTGATCATGAGGATCCGTTTCTCGTCTTAAATAAAGACGTTTTGTGTGCGTCATCATCAAGAGGATTAACATAAAGATGAAGCAATCTCCCAAGTGAGTTTCCACGGCGGTCGTGTGGTGGTCGAAGATGTGAACAGACGTCCACAAAAGCCCGTACGATGAGATTGTGATGAGGAGGAGGGTTTATGTCCAAGAAACACCTTAGAAGCTCCTTAAGATCATCTTCTCTCTCAATCTCTCTCTCGTTGATCATCTGATTCATCGACTCCTTGTAATCTTCGAATGGATTGATCGATTCCTGGGACATTGCTACACTCTCATCAATCTTAGGACATGGGCTGCGTAGGACCGTGGGAGAAACTGGTGGTAGTCCTGGGGTGGTGTAGTGGCTCTGAGATGAAGGCTGAACGGTGGAGCCGCAACAACAGGCCATAAAAATGGGCTTGAATATGGTTTTGAGTGTATACTTCCTCTTCTTCTTCCAAAGCATTTTTTTTTTTTAACAGAGAAGGAAGAAAAAAGAAGTTGAGATTATTTGAGTAGTGAAGGTGTTTGGTGTGGGAAACGTTTGTTGAAAGAGGAACCTTTCTTTTGGTTTTGTTTTTAACTTGGCTTGAAGATTCAGCATTGCTCTTTGCTTGGGAGATGCACAATTTTGATGGATTTCTCTCTTTCTTTTGAAAGAAAAATAATTCCATATGATTCGGTGAGGTCTTTGTACGTCATGCTACCTCTTGTGTTTTCGTGTTTCCCTTACTTTCAAACCAAAATGAAATCATTAAAACCGAAATCGAACCAAAATTTATTTTAAACCTAACAGTAATAACATTTGTCTACCAAAAATCGATCTGAACACAAATTCAAACAAAATAAGGAAAAATTATTACAGTTTTTGCAGTTAACAGATTTTAAAAACTTATTAGAAACTAATATATTTAATTAAATATATACCGGAAGTACATATAGTAATTACATAAGCACACCAAAACCGAAATAAACCAAAATAAAGTAAAACCGAAATTAGCCAAAACTGAAATGAAAAATACAAAACCGAACTGAAATATAATTTGGTTTCGACTCAAAAACGTTTCAGTAAACCCCAAATAGAACATTTGAAAGCATATAATTTGGTCTCCATATTAAACACCTGATTAAAACGAATCTTAAGAAATCAATGGGTCAAGGACTCAAGGCTATTCTACATAAGCCGAGAAGCTAAAAAGGGGGAAAAAGATACAACGGTGGGTTGGTTTCTCTAGTTTTATTTTGCAATGTCTAATTCTATGATAACGCAGGCAGCTACTATACATGTACAACATAACTATGGATTCTATGTACAGATATATATATATGGTGGTGCTTGTAATGTGGTAAGGTAACTAGAGCTACCTGTAGATCTCGGTCGATTGTTCTGGTTTTGGGCTCGATTGAGTTTGTGTCTGTTCCATGGTTGTGTTGCTCGGTCCAGCCCCTTGATCAAATGAAACCATCTGGTTCCAGTTCGATCCAGCTAATGATAATAAATCAAGGAGCTCTAAACAGACTTTTTTAATATTTGGGGTCAAAGAGAGATTTAGATAGCAAGGATACATTCGTCTGGCCACATGTCTGTTAGGCTGACTTCGCCTACCTCTGATCGAAGCCAGTAATCTACATCCATCTGTGGATAATGTAACATTCAGATAATTAGTTATTTAAGCTTTGAAAATCTGACATGCAGTTTTATATATTCAAGATTTCTTCCCCATCACAAGGGCCAAAAGCCGCCCCTAACTTTCTAGATATGATCTTTGTCAATTACTTTTCCAAGCTAATATGTTGTCTACTGAATTTTGCAGACTGTGATTATGCATGTGGTGAAATAATTTAAAGCTGAAGAAGAAGTTGGAACTTACATCCAAATCTGGAGGAACAATTTTCATGATACCATCAACAAAGTCATGAGATTCAATGTCGGAGTAAACTTTTTGCGTATCTTCAACTTTCTGCATTTCCATGTTTCTGTCGGTGTTGTCCTCCATCGGCATGGCTACATCTTGGCTCTCAGGGAGACGGGACGTTGATGGAATATTTGAAGGCTCATCAGCAGTGGGAATGTCCTCGAAACTCTCCTCGAAATGGCTTTAAAGCAAACAAAAATATCAGTCTCACTTCAATTTTCTAAATCTAGCAATGGAAAGCATTACCCTTGAGGACAGGATTTACCTGACTAGATACACGTCTATTGGTCCCATTGTGCTTCTCAGAATTATTCTATATCTCCTCTGAGGATAACCACCAGCCTGATTAATGGAAGGATAAGTTATGGAATTAGTTACAGACAAATGCATCGTTCATTTGTTTATGTGCTCTTAAGAATACCTCGTCGGGATCTGGCACCTCGAGAGTTGTTCCATGCGGTGCCTTTACAGCGATCAGCGTCTTATTCTAAAATAGGCATGCGAGACACCACAAAATCAGTTTTCCCTGTGAGCAGAATGCAAGGGAAAGAGAAACACGTTATTACTAGAAGGAGACCAAACCTGGAAGCATGGTAGGTTCTTAATGTCGTCTTCAGTAACAAACAGAAACCTAAAAGGTGGAGAGTCAGAGCAAAGATATATATTGTATTGTACATTCGCCAGGAGAAGCTTACCTTTTATTGTTTTCATCCTCGCTCAAGCTTGTTAATCTTTCTTGTGATTCTCTGCAACCAGATCGATTCTCAATAAGATACGAAAACAGCAGGAAAGGAAAAGAAAATGATCTACGAGAATACCTGATTTGGTCATCCAATTTTGCCTCCTCAGCTGCGAGGTTTTGTACTTCATCCTATACGAGGATTGAGGGATAACAAAATGTCAAACTAAAAAACTGGTAATGGAAATATGAATAAACCGAATAGTATTTCAAACAGAAAACTGAAACAAGAAATAAATGAGTGATTGAGACTTAAAAAAATTGCAGTAACCAATCATTCACCTATTCACATCTGTGTATTTAGAGAATTATAAAACAAAAGCCCCCCCCCCCCCCCCCCCATTCAAATGCAATAGTAGGGGAGTATAAGACAGAGCTTAGGTTACATGAATGTTTGTGTTTGTGGTGTACTTACTAACATATATCCACGTTTAACGATTATAAACCTGGTGACATACTGAGAATTGCATACCATAGTTTGCAGTGGAAGATGTGACAGGTAAAGGAATACATAAGCATGTTCTATACCTGTAAGTTAGCTATGTTTTCGATTGTTTCTCCTGGTTTTGAGACATCGAGACCCCTAAGACAGACAAAAGAAAGATCAGAAAACCGTGACTCACACATGAGGCATCAAATCAAAGGCATCCAAGATTCGATATTCTGATGACATGCTTACTTCCACTGAATTCTGTTTTTGAGTGTCTTCTCTATCAAACCTATTCCTTCTAACACATTGGTTATATCGTATATCCGTCTCTTTTGTACCTGCATCAACAGGAACCAGCACCTAAGGTTTGACAGAAAGTAATATATCAAGAGGCAGGTAAGAGTCAGAATATGCCACCTCTAAAGTATCAGCTGCTTTATTCAGATCAAGAATACCATCCTCTGCTTGTTTTATCAAACTGATAAATTTCTTTGTCAAAAGACCTGAAGCACATTAGATCATAAAAGAAATATTATCATCGAAAATAATTTTCCGTCAAATATAAGTTTGTGCTACCAGTTATTACCTAGCGAACTATCATATCGACAAGTACCAGCCTGTGTAAAGTTATTTCCAGGAGAACCTGCCAACACAAAAAGATCCTTCTCACTACACTGCAAGAGTTCCTCCCATTCTCTCTTTCATGAAAATATTACATGAAACCAATAAAGAAGGTTTAGCTAAGCTGAGCAGTGAGCACATAAGTAAATATATCATTAGCCTACTAACAGTTTCCTTTGTAGATAGATATGAAACACATAGCATTTTAGACCAAACTCACCTGCATTAGAACCAGAAGCGTGCGTTCCAGTTTTACTAGACTTCATTGACCTAGATGATTTCTTGGCCTTCCCTCCTTTCCCTGATACAGGTGTTTGGAGAACAACGGTATTCAATTCACTGGGCTCATCCATCTGGTTTACCATATCTGTTTTACGCTTCAGCTGCCAATAAATAAAGACCAGAATTGTACAATTAAATACCTCAAATTGGAAAACGAAAGCTCACACCACTATAATCTTATCCTATCAGCATCATACTGTCACTTGGCTGAGTCTAAAAGCATAGACAAACCATAAATCTTCTCTAAATAGCAAGAAGAGGAACACCAAAAACCCTAGACCAGCAACTAAAGTAGTAGTAGTAGACAATAATAACTTGCAATGCTAAATCCATATTCGAGCCCAATCAAAGAGGCCAAACGCAATTACACCGCCGGAATCAGATTATAACACAAATTCTCATAAGAATTTCATCATCATTTTTCATAATCAAGTCCCAAAATCGAAACACTAGGATTGTAAAAGATAACTTCAAAATTCACAACAAAAATTGACCACTGGACTTACAGAAGATTTAATAACAATTTCCTCAGAAACCTGATCAGGAGCTCCGCGAGTCTCCGCCGCGGCAAACCGGTGATACTCGCCGGGAGCAACTAAGGGAGGCTTCATATAAGACACATAAGGATGATGCTGTCGGTTAGAAGGTGGATGTTGGTCAGGTTCTTGCTGAGAGTCCGACATAGGGACGAATCTCGACAATCCTTACCCCGAAAACGAAACGGCAACCTCGGGAAAATTATATCCAGAAATTCGGATCTCCAGAAAGTAGAGATCCTAAGAGGTTTCAAGAGGCAGATCTGCGGCTGAAATTGCGGAGATTCCGGGAAGAGAATGTGAGCAGATCGGCGAAACGAAAAAAAGCGGGAGAGGGAGGGAAAAAAAAAAAAGAGACGGTGGAAGAGCAGAAGAAAACGAGGGAATGAGTTGCGTTTGGTTCAGATACTGATGTGGAGGGAAGCCCACAATCTTTTTTACTCCTAAACCAAATATTAATCCTTTTTGTATATTTATATTAATCCAATTCACAAATTTATAAAGTTTTTTAGTCAACTAAATTAATAAAGCTATGTCTAATTTTGGATACAATTTCATCGTGTTCAGTGCTGTAAGAATCTAGTTTGCATATCTGGAAAACTCAACAGATGGCGGTCAGGAAAAAAAAAGAAAAGAAAAAGCTATTGGAATTATTCATATATTAAAAATAAAAAGAGTAATTGCATTGTATATACAAGGGTTTTTATGTATTTAAGTAAATAGACAAATACTGTAGATTTTTGTTTTAATACCACCTTTACCCTTATCCATTTTGTTCTTTATCTCACGTGATGATTATTTTTTTTTTTTTAACATTTTTCTTTTTCTTTTCATCTCTTCTCTTCTGCTTCTCCTTTCTCTCTCTTTTCATTTTTCTTCTCTCTCTCTTCATTTTTCTCGGCGACCACTTCCAACAAAGCTTGTCTTCCTCCCCTAGACTCAATTTTTGTGCTAAATATTCTTGGACAGAGATTTCCTTTGTCCTGTTTTTGATGGATCTTTGTGTCTGTACCGGTTACGTTACCGTTGTCGGAGCTCTCATCTTCTACGGCGCCGTAAATGTCAGATCTGATGCCTCAGACCATCGTTATAAGGAATGTGTCTCTGTTCCACTCTATAACCCCACACGACCTTCTCGTCTTTTATCTACGATATAAGCAATTTCATTATTTGTGTCCTCTTGCTTAATAAAGCTTGTTCTGAAGATTGGTATTGTAGTAAATATCGGAAATTGATTTGTCTCTTTTCACCGCCAGCTACTCTTGGTGGTGCTCGGTTTTGGATGTGGGTGATGCGGAACAAAGAATCTTGGATCCGTTTGGTTAGCCAGATTTAGATATTTCGGTGGATTTGCACTTACAGCGGGGTGAAAGCTCCTGGTTATATATTCTGAAATGATATTCTAAACTAAATGTTAACCGTTTAACATATTTAATAACATATTTAATAACAGTGTTAACTATTGTAATATCGCATATGGTAAAATATTAATGTGTATAACATCTAACAAACAGAATAATCATGGATAACTAAAATGTTAGACAACTAATATTTGTAATTGCATATAAAAATATTTTTATATTTTTGATGGTTGATGTTAAATGTGTTTCATTTGTATATATAAGTTTCGTATAGAAATAAGAATATACATTTTATACAACATACAAATTAACTAGTTAATAAATGAGTTAATATGTAAAAACAAAATTTAAAAACAAATCTTTATGTTTAATTGTTTAATAAATAATTTAGCATGCTACACAATATTTTAGTATTTTCATAATAGTATAGTCATCAATTCTAGATTATGAGTCAATCTGATTTTTTCACATTTTGGAAATGAAATTTTGATTTATTTCAGTCAGAAAAGAGATAGGAGTGAAGACAAAAAAGACAAAAAACATAGATGTCATCGTTACGCACAAAACGCAAGTTGCACAAATGTGTTATACACTGAGGGTTATAATAGTCTTTTCTCACTCATCAAATTGGTTTCTTAAAACTTATGTCTAAGAGCATGGCCATTGAGGTATTTTAAGGCCCGGGTTCTTAACTATTCACGTGGGTCCCACGTGAATAGTTAAGAACCCGGGTCCTAAAAATCCTTATTTAAGAACCGGTTCTTACACTGTTCATGACACGTGGCGGCTTATCATTCGTCTAATTTTTTTTTTCGAATTTTTTTTTTTTTTTACACTTTTCCCAAAAAAAAAAAAAAAATTTTTTTTTTTAAGAACCCCCATAGGGGGTTCATTGATGGTCATGCTCTAACCAATGTGTTTCAACCTCATTTTTTGATTTACTGGCCAATTGACTCAAATAAAAATTGGAGCAGAATTTATTAAACTGTTGTTGCATCCGTTACACGCGTTGAGGGTGAGCAATTATCGTCAAATCTGTCAACCATATACGTTTTCTGAATAATATTTCATACAAGTGTCTCCATTTTTATTGATTATATTGAACCAGTGATTTAAAATTCAGACCGGTTAATTTAAGCTCATTGGACTGGTTAAACCACAAAACTCCATTCAACCGCATAAACTCGATGTAGTTATCTGGAGTGGTCGCGTGAGTGTTGTTCTTCGGTTTGAATCCATGAACTCTCTGTAGATTTCTTGCAAGCCAACGCACAAAATCCCTGTCCAACGGAAGTACAATCTTCAAGTGGATCGCTTCGCCTTCTTCTTCCACTTTGAAAAAAAACCATATGAATCACAAGTAAATGCATCGAACAAAGTCACATGTCTGATGTCTATGACCAGTCCACGATTTTTAAGTAAATTCTTCAAAATGATGAACATATCATAAAAAATCATAGTTTTAGAGAAGCCAGTCTTCTGAAAAACCCATCCAGAATCAATAGTGGAGTTGAAGAATTTCTGACCAGACACTAGGATATATGGGTTAGGATATATGGGTTTTAGTGTTTTACAAAAGAAGTAAAACAAAACTTTGTCATTTCAGACAAGAAGTAACCGGACGGCATCGTATCAATGCGTTAGGATATATGGGTTTTAGTGTTTTACACAAAACTTTGTCATTTCCTGGTTTAGGCCCACTGTCTATTTTCAAGTGAATATAAAAATTTATTTCTTTAAACGGATTTTTTTTAAAATCTTTATACGGATTTGATATTCCAATTTAAAAACTAAAAAACAACAATTTGCTAATAGATGTGCTACATATAAGTTTAAACGTTCTTTAAACACAAAATGTTTCCGGTGATAATAGATGTTTTTATTACCAGAAACCGAACCAAACAAGGATAATAAAAGACTCGACTCACCTCAAACAAAGACTCTGAAACCGAACCAAACAAGGATAATAAAAGACTCTAATCAACCTCAAACAAATACTTTAACAAATTGAAAACACTAAACCATGGACTTGTACAGCCCTTATTACCATCGGTCACCAGATGCATCATCCCGACGACTGTCATTCAAGATTTGCATCACACCCGCCTCAAAAGCATCAGCAAATTGCTTTATATGCAAAGCCACATGAAAGTCTACTTCAGACGAGCTCATGATATGCTCCGAAACGGTAATGAGCATGGGGAACATTAATCTTGCAACTAAATAGTATTTAGAATCATCCACCAAGATCCTAAAATACTGAGGCATTTCAGTGTCAAAAACTGCTTTAATAGCCCTATGCAAATTTGCAACTTCATGTGCTAATCCATGGAACTTGAGAACAGGGGAGTCTGTGAGAACAAGAGTCTTGTAAACATTGTAAAACCCTGTCATATATGCCCAAGAGAGTGTTTGGGCCACATATGAACAGACATCACCAAAAGAACCCTTTTCTTTGGTATGATTGAGAATACCCTTGAGGACAGATTCTTTGATCCGACCTAGCTGACCATAACCCCAGTAGCAAAAAAAATGTTGCCCAAATTTAAACAGTGACAAAACATCATCTTCTCCTTCTCTAGGATCATAACCAGCTGCATCAAAAAGTGCTTTAAAATCTTGATTAAAAATCATTTTGGATATGTCTTCAGTAGGACTCTTGTAAAGCATGGTCACTAAATAACCAAAGAAAGCGATCGATTTCTTCTGGTTTGGGATTGTTATGGCATCTGAAGGAACTCTTATAACACGAACTCTGCCACCACTCTCACGAAATCCTGCTAGGACATCATCTGTTACCTCCGGCATTAAGCAACAGATCCCTCCGATGTAATAAGTGGCTGCTTGGCCAACGTCTGCATTCTTTCCACGCTCAAGACTCAACTGAAAGGCCGTGTAGTTAGGGTTGGACACTGTCGAACCAGATTGTTCACCTAGAATCATATCAACATCGTTGATGTCAGGGATTGGTATGTCCATCGGTGCTGGGAGGCTACGGTTGTAGGGAGGACACGGCTCTGTTGTTAAGTCGGGCAACAAGGGAGAGCTCTTTCTTAGAAAATTCTTCCTGGCTGCTTTCTCGTCGCGATTCATCATTTTATTAGTGCTGATCAAGTAGCTTTGTCTGTTTAGAGTTGTGATGAGTAAACTGAATTGGAAGCGTTTATAAATAGGGAAGAGATGGAAGTAGAAACGTTGCTACTATTAATAACACCGCCCAAGTGGCGTATGAAACGTGACACTTTCTTACTAGTATTACTCTTTGGTGCTAGTCCCAAATGCCAATATTGAATTCATTGTCCTTTCAAGTTTCGATTACTTTTGACTGACAAATAAAGAATCAATGTCGTCCCTTCCTACTTCAAACGACATGCCGTTTATCTTTCCGTTGAGATTGATGAAAACGGCGTGTTGTGTTCGTTCGTGGTTTCACATTACGCGCGCGTTTCAGATCGTAAAATTTAGTTTCCTCCGACTAGACATATCATATGACTATTTTAACCAATAATTTTGTTTGGTAGGTCTTAGTTGCGGCTTCTAGTCGTCTTGTTTTGTTGCGGTAGCTCCGTTAATAAACTCTCGGTGTTTCTGCCGGGTCGGCTTTCCAACAACTTGTCGGACTTTTCTCCATCTCGTGCTTCGTTTTATACTATATCTTTTTTAACCGGTTCACGATTTGGTCCTCTTATTCCTCTTTGGAATCGTTCTGTGTTCCTTCTCTAGCGTGATGTCCCTGTTCAGGCCCGACAATTAAGTTCTCTCTTCACCACTTTAGTCTGTGTGCTTTTGACCGGTTGGCTCGCAACCCGATCGAATTGAACAGGTCCGGCGGGTTTCTCCTTCCTGCTTACAAATCGAAGTTTCGATTTAGCAGATATGAAACACATCTTAGCGGTAGTAGTCGTGTAGTCAAAGCTTGCTCAACCTCTAAGTGGTGTCCTTACGGTGGATTATGGGATTTGGAATCGGCAGGATGTTCAGGCTGAAGCGACAAAAACACCTTCGACGACCGACCTTCATCGTTGGCGATCAGCATGCCGTTTTCCTTCTTGGCAGGACGCGTGGCACTACGATTGGCGCGTAGCCTATCGTGTCGATTCGACAGAAGTTTCTCGGTTGTGGTTGGTTTTGGGTCCTGTATCAGCCCACTTTGCTTAGTTTTAATTGGGTTTGTCTTGGCCCGTTTATTTCTTTAAACTTGAAATCATGTATTGTGTACTTTGAACTCATTGGATCTATAATTTATAAGAGTCGCCGACAAAAAAAAAAAAAAAAAAAAAGAATATTTAAGTTTGTAAAATTCTTTAGAAAACAATAGAAAATCTTATATATAATGACAAATCAACCTTTTCCATAGGCTGCCACGTGTCATCCCTACTATTAAAAAATATGGGTCTCGACCAAATGGCATAAACAAGCCCATGCAATTTTGTCAGTTCATCTAATATATAACATATAGAGCGCCACATCATCAGTTTTTTTATTGGGCCTTCGGATTACCATAATCAAACTGTCCTCCTACTCTATTAAAATACGGGCCCGATTCATGCAAATAATAATTTCGGCCCAGCCTGCACTTTACTAAGCGAAGCCTTCTTGCGTTGTAATACCCTAACAAATGTCGTCTCTCTGCCTCCTCCAGCTTCCTTCATCTCATCCTCCAATGGCAAACCTCAGTTACAGATACCTCTCCACCTCCCCTACGGCCTTAACTCTCCAGCAAAGCATTCAACACTCTTTCATCCCCATTAAACCTATGGAGACTGCTTACCTATTTGTCTCCCTGCGGTTTAGATCCGCCATAAATCTACCCTATAAATATGCTCTTACCATTCGAGATCCGCCCCATCGCAAATCTCAGACAGCATCAACTAATAAATTACAAACGATTACGAGTAGCTAATACCCCTGCATCTATGGCTTCCTTTGATTACGTCACCGTCCCCACCGGCTCCTCCTACGTCTGCTTCGACGACCTGCATCTCGGCCGGTCGAATCAGCAAGTGGTGTGCCGCCTCCTCCGTTTCTGGGACGCCCGAAACTTGAAGAGAGACAATGAATTCATAGGCATTGTCCTCCTCCTCCTAGATGAAAAGGTAAATTTACAGTCTCCACGATTACACTCTAATTATTACGCCTAAACATTCGTGCTCACCGTTACCATTTTTTCCCTCATAAAAAGGACTCCTTGCCATATAAAAACCTTAATTTAGGTGAACAATTTAACTTCCGTGTGTAATTGGAGATTACTAACATTTGGACCCAAAACAGGAGCATGGATACATTTTTTTGGAAATTCTCTCTCTGTATAGTATCCCGATTTCATCGTATAACGTCCCGACTTAGTGAAGTGCTAACCTAATCGATCCGGCAAAATAGATTTACTTAAAGGCATGCTCTCAATCAAAGCCACATCTTCTGGGATTATTACCGCTTCTAGTAATTATTTTTTCCAAACTCTATTTTGATTGTCAATCCGCTGGTCAACCGAAGCGTTACATTTATATTCTATGTTCTATGATTGTGTAGAATGTGTTTTATCGACAAACTATATATTTTTAGATATGTTTCAATATCAAATGATAAATTGGTTAAACCAGCATATCAAATGGAACCCGAACACATAGGGTTTGAATGGTATGTCAGATGAATAGCAGAATAGCGGAATAATTGAATAATTGTTGGCGGGATGAACTGAACTAAATCAAGTTTCTGCAGAAAAATTACAAAACACCGAAAAGCTAGTTTTAGTAGATTAATCACGTTTTGTTTTTTTATAGTTATATTTTTAACACGTTAGTTGTATATAGCGGAATTACGTTTCCAAAACGTGAAAACGTGAATAAGTGATGAATGTTACGAATGGTAAAAAATAGCGGAATCATGTTTTCAAAACGTGAAAACGTGAATAAGTGGTATACCATTCATCACCATAGTTACAAAGTTTTAATAGCAAGTAAACATAATTATTTTTTATGAAACAAAAGTAACGCTGGAATAAAATTCTTTTTTTTTTCAAGATTTATAAGGAGACAATTATAGTAGTAACGCTGGTTTCATCAGCCGACGTCGGATCTAACAGTTGTACACTTACTCTTGTTTTACTTTTATATAAAATTAGTTTCTACTCCCGACAAAATTGAATTATGGTATTGCATCAGTGATTTTCAAAGAAAATTGAGAATTAACGATGATTGTATACACAATTTATTTCGAATATATAGTCTTTTCCTTATTTTTTCTGAACTGATCAATAAAGTCAACGCTGGGTGTGATCTACCATGTATTACTTCCGTTCAACAACTTATGGGTTTTATTTTCTGGCTACAATGGCTTTGTGCGGTTAGACGGTGTTACTCCTTCGTCCGTGAAATCTTCACACTGGTGGAAATCGTGTGTAAATTTATCAAAATTATTTTCTTCTGTCGCTATGTTTCACTATGTTTGAAAGATGGATTTGGAAAGTGGTTTCATGTCCTCTTTTCGAGTTTTCTTTTCCCAACTTTGAAATCGATAAAGATACTTTGTAGATTTTTCGGTTGTTTTGTTTTTCCTTTCGAGGGTGTTTGTGTCACAATTTGTCGCATATGGAAACCGGAATATCAATTGTGATTAAATGGATACATGAAAGAAGGAAATCAACATCGGCTAGCATAATAAGATTTGTTTCTTATTGGAATTGACTCAGGAGGTTATCAAAGTCCATATTCTATAAAAACATATTGACACAGAATGGTCAAATTATCGAATGTTCAGAGCTATCGACATCATTGGGTTTTGTAATGCGATGTGCAACTTGGAGTGTCTATAAAGAAAAGATGGCCATGCAAAATTTTCGCATAAAAAGTTCGATTATTGAGGAGAAAATAACAAATTTAATATTCCGTTAGCGAGTAAGGCTTCAAACGCATTGTCAAGTTCTTTTCTTAGTTTATATCGTCTTTAGAAGATGGCACATATTTCTACTTATGTAATAATTTGTTTTCGAATGTTCTTTAATGAATTTGTAAACTTGTTTGAATATTAACAAAACTAGGTATGCCCCGCACTATGCAACAATACTTTTTTTTATAAAAAAAATTATGTGCTTTTTTGGGATATAAGTGTAAATTGTTGGAATGTAGTACTCTAAGATTTGCTAGTAAAAAAATTAGTTTAACTGGAAAGAAAGAGATAAAACGAATTGCGAAAACTATGTTTTTTGCTTATTTGAAAAACAAGAAGACAAGTTACATACAAATGTATGTAAATAGATATATTCGGTTGTTCTACTTTTATTTCTGTCTTGTGCTCCACTTCTATCATTTATGTCATTCGTCTGTTTCCATATGCTTCTTTTTCCTACATATTTTGTCTAATTATTTTAAAAATCTCACAATAAGTGTTTTATAGCAGTGAAAGTATTTAGACGTACCTTCTTTTGCAACTTGTAGATTGTTGAATATCTCTTCGTAGACAATATCTTTTATCGTTGTCGTTGCTTGCATTCTTGTTGACTGTGATCTTCTCAGGGTTCTGAAAAGGGAAAAGAAGACTGGAACGAGGATTACAGTAATGAAGATGCTTATGGAGGAGTCGAAGAATTCTATGGCGACGACGCGAATCTTGAATTTGAAGATCAAGATGAAGGAGAAGATAATGAAGAAATAATTTGGTGATCTCATCATGTCTTATTCAGAACATTGATTTTTTTTTTTGTGTGAAAAATCTCAACATGTCTTACTCAGAACATTGAATTTTTTTTGTTGTGAAAATCTCTACATGTCTTATTTTGATTCATCAACTTGCCTATTTAATAAATGAAAGCAGTCACATTGATCTGCTGATTCACATTGTTCAAAAACAGTGTTTCTCTTTTTCTTTGTCCTCTGCAGATACATTCTTCTCTTGTATTCTCAGCAATTGCAAACATTCTCTATTTGGTACTATAATCTGAGAAAGTGAAGCAGCAAGACAAACTTGGGTTATGATGAGCTGCTAGAATGTGGAACGTTAAGTTTCATCTGAATCTCATTCTCTGGATTATCCCGTAGCTCTTTGAGTCCATTTACCACGTTTTGAGCTAGATCTTCATAAGCTTTTGATACTACAGAACCATGTGAAGAAACAACCACATGAACACCTTCATCAGAACCTTCTATGATCTTCATTTCCAGTGGAATCTATAAAAACAACGGAGAATTATTGATTTCGTAAGGACACCGATAGAATCAACATGACTTAAATCTCTTAGCTCTGAATAATCCATCAATTAAACTGATGTAACCTCGGAGTCCAAGTACAAAACCATCTTTCTCAAACAGCGGCAACAACTCAAATGCCTCAACCATCCGACCTAACTTACAAAACCCATCAAGCAAAGCATTGTGCGTCACAGAATCAGGAGAGTGACCGGCCGCCTTCATCTCGTGGAATAGCTTTCGTGCATCTTCAATACCCCCTTTGAAAAAGGCCCAAAATAAGAATCATATAAGTAATCCAGTTAGGAGAGATCCCTCTACCTGTCTTATCGTCGAACATCTTCTGTTTATCACTCATTCTCCCTTTCTTATACAATCCATCCATCAAAATACCAAACGTGTATCGATTTGGGGAGCAATTACACTTGAGCATCTCATTGTACACATCAAACGCCAGCATAAAAAGATTTATTCTCGCATCATGACTCGCAGTATCACGTTGTACGTGAACACATCGGGTCTGCAATCGAATTCCTTCATCCTTCCAAACGATTCTACTGCCTTCTCCGCCATACCCATCTTAGCATAAGCCGAGATCAAGACGCAGAAGCAATAACAATCGACG
Source organism: Orychophragmus violaceus (assembly GCA_030180135.1). Taxonomy (NCBI): domain Eukaryota; kingdom Viridiplantae; phylum Streptophyta; class Magnoliopsida; order Brassicales; family Brassicaceae; genus Orychophragmus; species Orychophragmus violaceus. Next base: position 10,992,390 of record CM058237.1, on the reverse strand, counting down.
GAGACACCACCAGATTTAAGCTTCTCCTAAATATTGTTTTTTTTTTGCGAATAAACATTTTTTGTTCAATTGATTATTTGTTTTTTGGAATAGGTGGATATTGACTTGGAGAAGGTTTTGTTCTGATTGGTTTGACCATTTTTCATTAATATGAAATGTAACACTCTATGTAATACTGGTGTTGATGTGTCAATATTGATTGTTTAGCTGGCAAAAAAAAATTTACCAAATTTTCAACATCAATACAATAATGATATATGAATGAGTAGCTTTGTTCTCGGCCCAAAATTCCAAACTCAACGGCCCAAAGTTTTAATCACGAAAGAAATTGAAACGGCGTTCTTCCGCCATCGACGTATTCGATGATGTAAGCGCAAAGGAAGCTCCGGTTGAGATTCTTCAGGTATCTGAAAGTCACTAAACACGTCAATCACAAATGCCTTTTCCTCTCTGACAATCTTTCTACTCTTTTTGCATATATATATAATGACTCTTGGATTCAATTTCTAAGGACAAGAAAAACCTAACGAAGAAGAAGATCATTCGAAAATACAAAACTTTGATTGTTTCCGTTTTATTTGGAGCCTGAATCGCTAAAATGGCAGGGATAGTATCTTCGTCTAATCAAGGAAGGAGGGTGGTGGTAATCGGCGGCGGAATCGCCGGCTCCCTCGCCGCAAAATTGCTTCAGTTCGATGCTGACGTCACCCTCATCGATCCGTAAGATTTTCTCCCAATTACTCAATACACCATTTATTATTCTCAGATTATCATCACGAGTTTACATTTTGTTTGAAATCATCATCAAATCAGGAAGGAGTACTTTGAGATCACATGGGCGAGCTTAAGATCCATGGTGGAGCCTTCGTTTGCAGAAAGAACAGTTATCAACCACAAGAACTACTTGAAAAACGGCCGTGTTGTTACTTCTCCGGCGATCAACATCACGGAGACTGATGTAATGACTGCAGATGGATCTGTGATTGGGTATGATTATCTAGTGATTGCTACAGGTCACAACGACTTGTTCCCCAAAACCAGACAAGAGAAGCTCTTACATTACCAAGCAGGTATGATCTAAATCTTCATGCTTTGTAAGAAACTTCAAAGAAAGGTTTTGTATCATGTTTTAGGATATAAATGTTGAGATTGTGAGTTAAGATTATAACAACAGATCTTATTTGGTTGCAGAATATGAGAAGATCAAATCTTCTAAATCAGTTCTGATTGTTGGTGGAGGACCGTCTGGTGTGGAGCTTGCTGCAGAAATCGCAGTTGATTTTTCGGAGAAGAAAGTCACACTGGTGCACAAAGGACCAAGATTGCTTGAATTTGTTGGAGAAAAAGCTGCAGACAAAGCATTTGACTGGTTACAATCGAAGAAAGTGGAGGTGATATTGAACCAGTCAGTGGATTTGAATTCAGCTTCAGATGGAAACAAAACATACCGGACTTCAGGAGGAGAAACTATACACGCAGATTGCCATTTCCTCTGCGTGGGGAAGCCTCTGTCTTCTCAATGGCTCAATGGAACCATTTTGAAAGATAGCTTGGATGGTAAAGGAAGGGTCATGGTTGATGAGCACTTGCGGATTAAGGATCGAAAGAATGTATTCGCTATTGGAGATATCACTAACATCCCGGTAAGTGCATCGTATCATGAATTTTTCAGTTTTTTTGGTTAGTATCTTGTTTTGATTTATATGATTTTCTAATGACAGGAGATGAAGCAAGGATATATAGCGGAGATTCATGCAAATGTGGCTGTGAAGAACATAAAAGCAATGATGTCCGGTGGGAAAAAGAAGAAGATGTCGACATACAAGCCCGGATCAGAGATTGCCATTGTATCTTTAGGAAGAAAAGACTCGGTGGCTCAGTTTCCGTTTGTGACAGTGGTTGGTTGCCTCCCTGGTTTGATCAAGTCCAAGGATCTATTTGTAGGGAAGACGAGGAAGGCAAGAGGTCTAAATCCTAAGCTTGTACAGGGTTGAGTCCCAGTGTGTTTCAGAGGTTGAGAGATGTAATCATGTTTGTGTTGTGTTTGTACTTGTGTTTGTGTCTTTTGTGTGTTGATCTCATTGTTTCAGTGTGGAGTGAGTGCTGGTTTGCTTATGTTGTTTGTGTGTGTCTTGATGTATTATTTTGAGTTGCAGTTTTCTTTCACTTGCGATTTCAAATTTTCTTCCTTTAGAAAACTAAACCTGACAAAAAAAAAAAAACTAAACCGAAAAAAAATCGATATTGAAACTGAAATAAGTTTGAACCAGTGAACAAAACCAAAATGAATATATTAACTATTAACAGAAACGGTAAGCCATTAAAAAATAATGTATAACTGTAAACTAAAACTATTAACGAAAACTGTAACAAAAAAAATTGAAAATAACCGTGTTTAAAAATAGCTTATCAAAGACAATATGTAGCATTAGCTACTAGCTGGCGGTTCACGAAGTTCTGGTGTGAAATCTCGGTTCGATGTTGGTGAAGCTCTCGGATGTCTTACGGCGAGGTTCCCGGCGGCTACCTCGGGTTTGTAGGAGGTTTAGGTGCTGCGGTGAGGACAGCTGTTTCGAACACAACCGTGTCGGTGAGAGGCGGTGGTCGTGTCTCTCCCCCGAGTACTCTGCTCGCCGGATTTGGTGAAGGATTCGTGTCGCCTGTTTCGTGTAATGTTGCCGGTCATCTTACCTGAGATTCCTCCGGTCTCGGATGTATCTGGTTAGGTTTGGGATGTGATCCGGGTTAGCTCGGTTTACTGTTCTGGTTTGAGTATATTCTTTAGCAGGTGGTTTTGGTGGGTTCCGTTTGTTCTTTTAATTTTAATTCTCCCTTTGTTCTAGATCTTCGATATTGCTCTGTTAGATGTGGATTAGTGGTCTTAGTCGTAGTGTTTGGCTTTGGGTTTTCATCGATTATAATTATCTTTACTTTCGTTGAGTTTTTTACCTTATCCTCTTTCCACCGTCTTTAGATTAGTTTGAATAAGCAGTCTTATCCTTTAGTCGTTTTGTTTATCGGTTCTTGTAAGGCTAACTTCTTGTGTTGACTTGTGGGGAGTGCAGAGTTTCCGGTTTATACTTGTTAGGATTTAGATTAGGTGCGGAGGAGTTAGACTCTCGATTCGGATGTATGTCTTGTCTAATCGTTGTTTCTGGATTTAGTTTGCGTGTTTGCCCTTGCTTTGTTTCTCTCTGCTTTATGCGGTTTCCTTTTAGCTTTGACTAGGAAGTGTTTATGGTTTCACCACGTCCATTTCTCTTTCTGCTATTCGCTATCTATAGAGTTTTATGCCTTTGATTTTGTGTTAAAGGATTTGCCTCCGGAGGAGTTTATCCTGCCGGCATCAGCTTCCCTCAAAACATTAGAGCATTGATATCCCTGTTCTTTCACGCTTAATGTTTCTTCTTTTTTACCAGTATCGTGTCGATAACCGATCTATGTTTCTTTCGTCTAAGAAACTGTTTGTTCCTAACTTTGATTTGTGTTATATATCAAACTCTGGTTTTAATATATTGATCATTTACACGGAGAAAAAGCATTAGCTAATAGCTACTAGCCTACCACTATTTTCCTTAATAACCAAAAATGTCGAACCAAAACCTGGATTAGTCAGAATCTTGTTAAACCAAAACTAACCGAAAAAAAATCAAATAAAAACCAGGATGAAAAGAAAACTAAATCGAACCATTTATATGTTGAATCGCCGATCTCCCGACGGAGTGCATACACCGGCGAGTTCAATCATCCCTGTAAACCTCTACAGCTTTCTGTTGAATTCGAAGCACCTAAAGGGGAACGTTAACTTGTGATCAACAACGATATGTCCCGTGGTTCAGAGAAGACTGATGAATCACTGAAATGTAAGTCTCTAGTCTTGATTAGGATTTGAAATTGCATAATAAGAACTTAGAACTGAAGGATTCCACCATTATTTTGTTCTTCTTTTGGATTTGCCCATCTAAATTGAAATTTGGGATTTGAAATTCTTATATTCAATGGAGATAACATTCGTTTGTGAGAGAGATATCTTTTAGTTTTTTTTACATTATATTTCCATTTAATTATCTAATTAAAAGCCCAATTAATTGGGTCTTGAGAACTTAGTCCCACATCGGAAAAAGCGGAAGTAATAGATCTTCTTATATAGAAGTGAAAACAGTAAATCGATTGCCAAGCTTGGTAACGTAAGCTTGTAATCCTAGTGGAGGCTTTAAAGGTAATTGGCACATCTGGTTCGCCTCCTTGTGAGAGGTCCTGGCTCTATGCCTCTACCTCCGCCGGGATTGGAGCCGTAAGTATGGTTGCGTGCGGGACATGAGTTCAAACTCACCGTCCCTAATCCGAACCGTCACGTCTCAATCGTAAAAAAACATGGTTAATGTGAGCTAACCACCTTCCGGAGAGGATGGAAGGCATACGCTCCTGCGTGCCAGGCAGGCCGGGTTTGATCCGCTCTGCGTGCCAGGCAGGGTTTGATCCGCTCTGTGTTACCTTTAGCCACAAGGAGCGATCATGATTGTAACATTACCTTTTTGTAATTTTTTATGCATGCAAAATCACTTTTGATGGTTTTGTATCATAGGTGTTGAGATTGCGAGTGAAGATTATGACAACTGTTCTTACTTGGTTGCAGAATATGAGAAGATCAAATATTCTAAATCAGTTCTGATTGTTGGTGGAGGACCCTCTGGTGTGGAGCTTGCTGCAGAAATCGCAGTTGATTTTCCTGAGAAGAAAGTCACTCTGGTGCACAAAGGACCAAGGTTGCTTGAATTCGTTGGAGAAAAAGCTGCTGACAAAGCATTCAACTGGTTAGGCATGGAAGGCAGTGGAGGTGATATCGTGGATTTGAATTCAGCTTCAGATGGAAACAAAACATACCGGACTTCAGGAGGAGAAACTAGACACGCAGATTGCCATTTCCTTTGCGTAGGGAAGCCTCTGCCTCTGTCTTCTCAATGGCTCAATGGAACCGTTTTGAAAGACTGATTGGATGGTAAAGGAAGAGTCATGGTCGATGAGCACTTGCGGATTAAGGATCGGAAGAATGTATTTGCCATTGGAGATATCACTAACATCCCGGTAAGTGCATCATATCTTGAAATTTTTCAGTTTTTTGGGTTAGTATCTTGTTTTGATCGTATGATTTTTCTAATGACAGGAGATGAAGCAAGGATATATAGCGGAGAGTCATGCTAATGTGGCTGTGAAGAACATAAAAGCAATGATGTCCGGTGGGAAAAAGAAGAAGATGTCGACATACAAGCCCGGATCAGAGATTGCCATTGTATCTTTAGGAAGAAAAGACTCGGTGGCTCAGTTTCCGTTTGTGACAGTGGCTGGTTGCCTCCCTGGTTTGATCAAGTCCAAGGATCTATTTGTAGGGAAGACGAGGAAGGCCAGAGGTCTAAATCCTAAGCTTGTACAAGGTGTTTAGTGTGTTTAAGAAGTTTCATCTTGTGAGAGATGTAACCATGTTTGTGTTGTGCTTGTGTGTGTCTTTTGTGGGGTGATCTCATTGTTTCAGTGTGGAGTGAGTGCTGGTTTTCTTTCACTCGTGATTTCAAATTTTCTTCCTTTAGAAAAACTAAACCGGAAAAAATCGATATGGAAACTGAAATAAGTTTGAACCGAAATTTAACATATCAAACCGGTGTATAGTATGTTTGATTGAGCGTTGGCGCCTAGCCTAATAACCAAAAATGTCGAACCAAAACCTGGATTAGTCATAATATTATTAAACCAAAACTAACCGAAAAATCAAATAAAAACCAGGAAGAAAAAGAAACTAAATCGAACCATTTATAGCTTGAATCGCCGATCTCCGACGGAGTTTTACACCGGCGACTTGAATCATCCCTGTAAACCCCTACAGCTTTCTGTTGAATTCGAAGCACCTAAGAGACGTGAAAGGGGAACGTTAACTTGTGATCAACAACGATATGTCCCGTGGTTCAGAGAAGACTGATGAATCACTGAAATGTAAGTCGCTCCTCTTGATTAGGATTTGTAATTGCATAATAAGAACTTGGAACTGAGGGATTTCGCCATTGTTTTGTTCTTCCTTTGGATTTGCCCATCAAAATCGAAATTTCAGAATATAAATTTTGCGGTTTGTTTTCTAGGGATGAAGCTGATGGATTTCCGTTGTCTGCTCGTATCCTCCATGCTTTTGCGTGTGTTTTTGATTGTGTATGGAGAATGGCAAGATGCTCACATGGAGGTCCGGTACACTGATGTTGATTACATTGTTTTCTCTGATGCTGCATCATTGATGGCATCTGGTGAATCTCCGTACAAGAGAACCACATACCGTTATTCACCTTTGCTCGCGCTTCTTCTGATCCCCAATACAATCTTTCATCGGTCATGGGGAAAGTTCCTTTTCTCTGCTTCTGGTATGCATATCAGAACACTGTTTTGTTTGAAAATTTGCTCCTCTGTCGTTCTGAATCTAATATATATGTCTCAGATTTGCTGGTCGGCTTGTTTATCCGTAAAATTTTGAAACAACGTAAGGTGCCTGAGAAGATATGTACATATTCTGTAATGGTATGGCTTCTCAATCCGTTTACATTCACTATTGGAACCAGAGGGAACTGTGAACCCATCGTTTGTGCCATGATATTGTGGATCATTATCTCCTTAATGAAAGGTACACGCACGTATCAAGTTTGTAGCTTGTTTTGCTTTGATACCCTGAATTGAGTTCCATAAACTAATTCACATTAAGTAAATCATAGCAAGACATACAACGATGTATTTTGTTGTGTAGGTAATTTGTCACAAGCTGCATTCTGGTACGGGCTTGTTGTGCATTTCAGGGTGTATCCTATTATCTATTCGTTACCAATCATCCTAGTTCTCGATTCCCAGATATTTAGATCTGGTCAAAAGCCGCCACTTGAGGATTGGAATACCGGTCAGGTCAAGACACATACTAGCAACACGGAGAAGAAAACATTCCTCTTCAATATCTTGAGTTTATTTTCCAGGGAGAGAATCATGTTTGGTTTGATATCCGGAGGAGTTTTTATAGCTTGCAATGCTGTTTCCTTCTACTTTTATGGACACGAGTTCCTTCACGAGGCTCTCTTATATCACCTTACTCGTACGGATCCAAGACACAACTTCTCTATCTACTTTTACCACATTTATCTTCACTATGAGCGCCAGTTTTCAGCTGTAGAGAAGCTTATCTCGTTTTTACCTCAGTTCACAGTACAGTTTGCTTTAGTCTTCTGTTTCTATAAGGATCTAGTGTTCTGTATCTTTCTCCAAACCGTCGCATTTGTGGCTTTCAATAAGGTATGTAATACATACCTCAGTGAAGCTAAAACTTCTGGTTTTGATGTAATGTTTTATCGTTCCATTTGGCTCTAGGTGATAACCGCGCAGTACTTTGTGTGGTTCTATTGCCTGCTACCTCTAATTCTACCATGGAGCCGTATGAAGTTGAAATGGGAAGGCTTGTTATGCATCATCCTGTGGACTGGAGCTCAGGCACATTGGCTGTTTTGGGGATACATGCTCGAGTTCAAGGGCTTTAACGTGTTTCTACAGCTATGGATGGCGAGTTTGGTGTTTCTGGCTGCAAACACATTTGTTCTCGTCAAAATCATACAGCGCCATCGAGTATCTCCTCTCTTCAGACAGTATGAATCCTCTGATGATAGAAAGAATGTTACGAAACTTGACTGATACTAATCCAAAAGTTGTTTGTTTGGTCATTTCATATATTGGAGACCTTGGAGCTATGTCTTTGTATATGATTTGTCTTCCAATGTTTTCTGTGGAGCTAGCTTGTCCTTAGATTATATATTCCTTATTTGTCAAATAAAAAAGCAAATTGTTGACAGTGGGATTTGAACCCACGCCCTTTCGGACAGGAACCTTAATCCTGCGCGTTAGACCAACTCGGCCATATCAACTTGTTGACCATTTATTCCTTAATATTTTATTCGAAATAGTTTGACTTGAGCTGAATAAAAAATAGATTTTCTTCGAAATTTAGTAGTCATTTTTACCTGTTTGAAAAATTAAATTGATTTTTGATGATATAAATTAGAAGCACAGAATCATGGCTTTTCTGGTGCGGTGTGAAAATTTCTGAAAGCTTCAGACTCGCGGAACTCGAAACTATGGAGATCAAACGGGGAAACGAAGTAGATGAAATTGCGGAACAAGGACGAATAAGTGAACCAAATTGGAGCGAGCGCGTGGAGGATCTCGTCGCGGCTGGAGACGTTACGGCGGCGATCTCGTTTCTCGAGTCTTTGGTGAGCAATCTTCAGTCGCGGTTCGGTTCTTCTTCCTCATCCTCCGGCGATAATCAGGGCGTCGAGAGGACGGAGTTTGGGCTTCAATTAGCAGTTGCTCTGACCCAATTGGCTGATCTCTACTCTTCTCACGGACTCTCTCTAAAATATGATGAGCTCCTCACTCGTTCTTCCCTCATCAAGCAACGTGCGCTGGATTTTGATCTTGCCTCTTTAAGGTACTACTGCTTTTTTTTTGGTTGATTCTGAAACGTGTTACTGAAATTGAAATCCAGAAAATGTATGCTTCATCGATCTTAGGGTTCATTTATGATTGCAGAGGTTCCGGCGATGCAGAGAATCAAGCCTCTTCGAAAATTTGTGATTCCAATGGCCTCAACTCTGACCCAAATGTTGATGGTTGTTCATCTACTGCCCCTTGTTTTCTATATGATTTCAACCAGTTTCTTAGGCTCGTATTGATCGAATTTCATGGGTTTTGTAAAGGGAAAACGGAGAATTCCACAAAAGCCTCGAGCAATGATTCAGCTGCTCATGATTCTTCAGATGATGGTACGTTTCATAAACAGCTATATATTTGTTGTGAGTTTAGAGGATGCAATAACCGTCACATTGTTCATTATCTTGCGATCATGTATGTGTGTATGTTTACATGAACTTGATTTCGTTACAGATTGGGAAGCCCTTGCAGATCGTGAACCGACTACATTACTCTCTGTAGAAGAGTTGCCTGAAATATCTAAGCTTTCAGTTGAAGAACCTGAAGTTCATGGACCTAAGAGGCGGGGAAGGGGAACTTTTACATATAAGAAGGATGTGATGTACAGTGATCGAGACTCCTTTAAATCGAGGTGTGAAGATTCAGAAGATAACGATCTGTCTCGTGGTTCAGATAAGACCGATGATTCACTGAAATGTAAGCCGTCACTCTTAATGTTACCGTACTTTTTGTACTCATAATTAGTCTGTTAGAATCATTTGATTAGGATATCTATGTTGCTTGTTTTAAGCACAACACCTGAATTTCGTTCTGCTATAAAATGCAGCCAAGTATGGCACACGACATGTCCTCGTACTTGCTGATTTCTCTCCAAATTTGAGGACTACTGATCTGGAGAAGCTTTTTGTGGACTTTAAAGACAGTGGATTTATCATTCGTTGGGTCAATGATACAACAGCACTTGCAGTCTTTAAAACCCCTTCAACTGGTATTTTATTATATGTGTAATTTGATTTTATCCATACATTAGAAAGAATTTGGCTTTAACCCCACTGAAGCATTCAAAATTATGGCCTAGCTCATTAGCTTTAGTATCATTACAGTTAAAGCTCAAATGTAAGTTCTGCCTTTGTTGCTAACTGAGTTTACAAATCAGATTGGAGCTTATCTTAACTCGTTGGTTTTGATAACTGATACAGCTGTAGAGGCTTGCAAAAGTGTTCAGTGTTCATTCACCGTTCGTGTTCTTGATGATCACGATTCTCTTTTGGCCTCAATATCTGGAAAAGGTGATCTACTTTTCCTTTTTACTTCCACTGTTATGTAGAATTACTCCCTGTTTTAATCATAATTAAGCTTTTCCACCAAAACGCATTCTAATTTATTTGACTTCTAATAATGTCATCAAGTTACGAGCTTTAACACATCATTCTTCCTTAATCCGCTTGAGTAAGCTGTTGTCTTATTAACGAGACAGCTAAACACAGATCATGTCAGATGGTGTTACTTGTGTTTCTTATGCATTATGTTCAATCTACTTCAGATTTGGAACCGCCATCTCAAAGACCAAAGACGTCAGCGAGAACAGCTCAACGGTTGATTGCTCACAGCATGGGATTGAAGCTTCCGGCTTCTGGATTCGGGTCTAAAGAGCTACGAGACCAAGAAGCTGCCCGTAAAAACCGTATTGTCTCGAGGCAGAAACAACGGGACGATGCTTGGGGAGATGAATGACATTAACTGTACCGTCCGTTTGGTTTGCCCAATTTTCCGGCTCACCGGCTTTGTCATTTGTGTCTGCTTATGGGTGTATAGAGATTACAGACTCAACCCCCTTGAGTGATCCTAATATAAGCGTAAAAATTCAAATCATCAAATGTAAGATTGCCATTATCCTAACGTGAAGAATATACACATCCATTTAAATTATAGAAAAACGTTTCCTTCACAAAACTGTAAAGCTGACTGTGAAGAATCAAGACAGCTTCCTGGAGAGGTTAACCAAACCACTCCCAACGCAAGTGAGTATAACAGTTCCTGTTTGAGGATCCGGTCTGAAGTTAAAAGTAACTCCCAAGAACTCCTTTAAGTTCTGCAATGTCTCAACTCCATAAGGAGATAACGTTCCCACTCGAACCTTTGATACGTCTTGTTGGCACAACGCACACAAGATAAACAGCAATCCCTGTAGAATTCCAGAGAATCAAGTATACACTTTAAAGTCTTCAACTTTCAACACGATTTGTTTATGGTAATAATAACGTACCTGGTGTGTTGAATCAACAACTCCACCTTTTTCAACCTCCTGAAGAAGCCATGAAGCTACTTCAACTCCTGTGTCTTCTGCTGGTTTTCTCTCTTGCTTCTCTACATCCAGCTCTCCTGTTTCATCTCTTCTTCCGCAAGACACTGTTGTATCTGCAGAGATGTAACACCCTGTAGTTGTTTCTGCTACCAATGTTATTCCGTATCCAGGTGATCTGTAATCAAGTGTTTTTGAAAGAGTTATAATCTCTCTCAAAAACCTGTTTCTGTTATTTTCTCCATCAAAGTTGAAATAATCTTACTTTCCAGCCTGAGAGCCAACTTTGTGATCGTTGAAAATGTGAACATCAGGCAAGAGGTTGTTAAAGATTCCACGAGCTGCGAATCTCATGGAATGTTCAAAGTCAGAAGAAACTCTTGTAGAGAAAGTCCAACCACGTATCTTCTTCACCATTCCTTCTTCTAACCACTGGACCGCCTGAAACAGATAGATAAGACATCGCGATAAAGCTTGTAGTGAGGAGGAAGAAAGAAAATGAATGAAGAAGCACATACATTGAGAGTCTGAACATTTGGAACTGTTAAGAGAACTTCTCCACCACCGTCTGGAGCTACTCCACGGGCTTCAATTTTAAGATCCAAACCCTCTGAAAGAACTCCAAAACGCTTTAAGATATGTAAGGTAGTGTTACGAATTGTGTCAACACTCGGGTCCATAGGATCATTTGTAATTCCTGCAAAAGTAAAATATTTACTCGCTCATAATAATTTCGCACGCTTTTAAAGCTGTAAACTTCTCTGTTTCAAATTAATGTACAATAGCTGGACTAAGAATCTATGCCCACAAGCCAAGCTTCATATGGTCAAACCAAGTCCAATTGGTACATTTTCAAAGAAAATACAGATTTTCTCATTTTGGCTTATAATTACTATGAGCTTTTACCATATTTGAGCCCCCAGCAGAGAGGAAGACAGGTTTTGCATTGTCTGAAGTAGAAAACTACTTACCTTGAAGCCTAATTGAAAGGGGTTTCTTTCCAAATAATCCTAACACAAGCAATGGTTCCAGATAATAGCCCATGGATCGAGTCAGGGCACAACTAAAAACCAAGTTCCTCCCTCCCATTATTATTCCAGGCTTGTATTTCAATTGAGTCCCTGCCATATTGATATTGCACCATATTAAAACCAGTGACCAGTTCGGATAGACACATAACATATTCATCTTTAAATTTCAGTAAAGTGTTCAAGAAATCTTTTGAGCTCTGACAAAAAAAAATACAAACTTTGTGGAGAATCAAAATTAAAACTGAATGATGCAAATGTTGTCTCTTACACTTGCGAAATCTAGACTCCAGTTATAGCTTCAGCTAAACAGCACAAGGGAAGTAGCCTAAGATCTTAAAATTATATGACTCAGTCCTAAAATATATAAATCCCGAAGCTTAAAACTGAACTTTCTGCGCTTGGAAAGATAAACTTCCGAAGAAATCAATGACATTCAAATCGGTAGAACGTACTAACCGGTCTCGTTAACCTCAAAGACGCAGTCATCGCAGACAGTCTCGAAGAGGCGGAGAAGAGACATCTCGTGACGGAGGAGGCCAGGAATCATGTCGTCTCCACGAATATCATCTATGATGATAGGTGTCGAGGAAAGGGTCGAGAGAAGCAGCCTCAGCCTGAAGCTCTGGCTTCCCTTCATCTGCTTGTATGTCGTCGTCCCCATTTTTTCCCGTCTCTGTCTCTCTCTTGTGTTTTCTTAAACCCCTACATATATGAGATTTAGGCCTTAAATACATCGTTGTTTTATGAGGCTTTTTATTTTGGGCCGCTTTGTGGGCTCAGGCACTTTAAAATTTGTATTTTATTTTTCTTTGCCCCAAATTAAGGTCAGCAACCCTATTCACCAAGTAAGAGCAGGCCTCCTCCATTGTGGAAATCTTTAGATTGTGTGAAACACATTACATTAGCTTTATTCATTTGGTTCTTCTCCTAGTGTGACTTGGTATCATATATAATTACTTTTATTTTAACTAAATTATTGAATTAAATTTTATTTCTTAAAAATAATTGAACCAATCATATAATCACATATGCCACATTAGTTTTTTGTTTAGATACTTTTTTATATAGGGAGAATTGCCCTTTTATATCTTTATATGATCTTAAAAATTAAAATAGACCATTTTAAAAAGAAATGCAAAATTAGATCTTCGAGAGTAAGAAATTAATTTGAACACCCCGCGACCAAACAATTAATAGAAGTTTGAATTACCGTATTTAGCAAGTAAGAGTAGGCCTCCTCCATTTTGGAAATCTCCCTAGATGGTGTGAAACAAATTAACGTTATTCGTTTGGTTCTCTGGTTGCGACGATAATTTATATTTGTTTGTGTGATAATCGAATTTGTCACAAATATCAGATGTTCGTCTTGTTTGGTACGTGCTCGGAGAATCTGTGGGTCTAAATTTGTCTTAAGGAGAACTGACTAAGGTCAGAAACGAACAAAAAATTATGAATGTCGCTCGGAAGACGAGTGTGTCTTGTATTAAAGTGGAAAAGGGTCCGAACAGGTCTAGAGACGAGTTTGTATTATTTTGAGATACTTAATTCTAGAGAGAGAAAACAGTAAGTGCACGAATCCCAAAAAGTTACACTAATATACAATGGTCAATCCTATTTATAGTAAAATACGGTCGTACTTCGTACGGGTCGTTGACTCCTTGTCGAGCTCGTGCAGATGGGCCGTACTTCTGATGATGAGATGTGCCAAGTTGAACTCTTCTTTATTTGTTAGTAGAACCGAGCTGGTCCATAGTTGCGAGCCAAGCCGAGCTAGGATAATATGTATGAGCGAGCCGAGTCGAACATTACGAGCTCAATACGAACGATCGTGATGATCGAACCATTCTTGTTTATGGACCGAATTTGCTTATGTTGGACCGACCCTTTGTCTATAAAACATGTATGTGTCGAGCTAATTGGATGAATACTAAACCTGTGTATAAAGTTTTGTTGCCGCACCTATGGCCGTAAGTACTTACGGCGAGAAAAATCCGACGTTAGCAAAATTCATCGTTCGCTGTCGAACAAGGATATTATGATTTGAATCTAGCAGCCGATGATTTTTTTGGTATAAATATTAAAATTTTATTGTTAATTCTTATTTTTGAAAAAAAAATACAAAGATGCAACGAAAAATACAAGAAATTGAAAATAAAACTATAAATCAGAAAACGACAACAAAATTAAACAGTTTTACCGAAAATCCAACCTAAAGCATGAGGAATAGACATTTGAAGAGAACAACTATGAAAATTCACTTTATGAGAAAACAAAATGTTGCTATTATAATAATCGTAATTGTTTGAACTACTTTACATTTTTACACATCTTCTTTTTATTTCATTAGAGCATACACATCAAAGAACCCCTCATGGGGTTCTTAAAAAAAAAAAAAAAAAATTGGGAAAAGTGTAAAAAAAAAAAAAATCGAAAAAAAAAATAGACGAATGACATGCTGCCACGTGTCATTAACAGTGTAAGAACCGATTCTTAAATAAGGATTTTTAGAACCCGGATTCTTAACTATTCATGTAGGACCAACGTGAATAGTTAAGAACCTCACCCTTAAGAACCATTGATGTTCATGGTCTTATAAAGTTGTATTATGTTCATGCACCAATCACGTTACGAATAAAAGCAAAAGTAAAGATTTGTTTTAAAGTATGTTCTTTGGGTTTTAACTTTTAACAAACAGTCATACAGTAAAGGGTAAATAATCTTTAATCGGCGGCTCGAATGTCTAAATAGTTATGATTTGAACGGAATCAAAGTTGGCACATCCCACTGTAAAAGTTCTTACAATAAAAAAAGAATACAATTGGTTAGGGGGAACAAACAAACAAGAAAACATCGGTGTGACCGATCACTAAACACCAAATATACCGAACAGTAGTATTTCAATTCCCATAAGAAAAAAAAACAGTAAAAGCGATGTCTTGTCAACAAAATATCAAAAAGTACTTAAACTTCCTTAATTACAGCTAAACCTTCGATATGTTGTACGGACAATCATATCCAATGCAACGTTTTGTCCGTACTTTTAACTATGTGTCATTCTTCAGTCTTAGACCATGTGCATTAGTTATGGGGTTCTTTAAGTAAAAAATAATTAAATATTGCGGGTTTCACGTGAAGTTCTTAGCAAAAATTCTTAATTAAGAGTTTTTAAGAGCTGAGTTTTTAACTGTTCACGCCACGTGGCAACATATTATTGGTTTTTTTATTTTTTTTATTTTTTTCCCATCTACAAAAAAAATAAAATAAATATTATTAAAAAAAGTTAAAAACCCCGAAAGAGGGTTCACTGATGCACATGCTCTTACTTCTCACTTTCATGTTGCTTAAACAAAACTAAAGAAAATAGTAAAACTCTTACAATCAGCTAACATAAAATATAATTAATCCGTTAAGTAACGAGAACCTATTCCAATAACAAATCTTTTGTGAATTTTGTGTAAATATCGGATTTTAGATTCATAATTTTCCCATATCGGACGTTAGCATTTAATTTCAAATTAAAGAATAACTCTATGTAGCAAATATGGTTAGAATTTAGAGTACAAGAAAACTAACTTTTTGTATTACTAACCATCAACACTTCGTTAATTTGATAACAGTTGGATATCTGGAAACTATAAGCATGTATATTAAAAACTATAAATAACAAACTGAATATTATTCTTAAAACTTTGTTTCTTAGTAAACATTCTCAAACAGCTGATATTGAACCACTTGCTTGTTTTTCTTTAAAGAAAAAGCTACTTGTATGTTGCTACTTGCGTTGCGTGTGGTAAGGTGTAATTTGATCCCTTGCTTCTTTATTCTCAAAATTAATTTTCTGAATAATAAGAAATAAGTTGTAACCACATGCAGAATATATTTACATAACAATATGAAAGCAGCTTTTTCATCTTTTGTTGTATGCCTAGTCTCATGAATCGGTGCCTTCTGAATCCTCATTTGTTGTCGGCCACACTTATACTTCTTTTCCTAATGGTTTCACTATATATGCAACATCTTAATAACTTACTTTCTGTAAAAAAACTTAATAACCGTAGTTCGATATGTATATGAAGCAACGTGGAAAAAATGTTTTTTTTTTACTTTGTAAGATTTATTAGCACGTGAAATTTGAGTTTTATCCGATTAGTTTTTTGGAAGAAAAAAAAATCCGATTAGTTTTGACTATGAGCATGTCCATTATGCCTTAACCGTGACTTTACAAAAAAAAATCCGATTAGTTTTGACTATGAGCATGTCCATCAAAGGTCTTTGTGTAACTAAGTAAGAGCATGATTATCGGTGAACCTCTCTTAATGGGGTTTTTATATATTTTTTAATATTTTTTTATTATAGAATCAAAAAAAAAAAATCAAAAATCAAAAAAAAAAAAATAACCTATCAGACGGCGTCACATTAGCGCTACAGTGACGAACTCGGACTCTTGCAGGCTCTTATTTAAGAGCATGTTCTTAATTATTCCCAGTTTAGAAACTGTGCCAAAAATCCCACAAGAACCTCCAATAATCATGCTCCGGCACCTGGTTGTGTGTGTGTGTAATCACTCGTCTAATAGTATTATCCAGATTATAAACATACATAAAAAGTCTAAATGATCGAGTGATCCAATATGTGTATACAATAGAATCAATTACGTAACTGTTAAAATTTATGTTCTTGATTTTGGAGGTGAGACCACTATTCTACCATACACTTTTATACGAAATGTTAGTCGCGTAAAATGACAATAATATGCAAAGGAAGAGTATACCAAATTTAAAATCTTACAACTCCTTGAGCTAAAAATATAGTGCAAGACAGTGAAGGTAATTCTCAAGAAGATAGTAGTAAGTAGTGTATACAATCCAATCCAACCCATAACACGTGACATACAAAAATGGCAAAGGACTTGGGATCCACAAGACTCACGTGGGAATATATCATAAACGTTACCGTACGAATTTGCATGAGATCATACATATATATCCTTGTTTTAATTGGATGGTTGAGAGTAATATCTAGTAAAGTGATAATATCATCTCTTTAGTTTTAATTTCTTCTCGAAGAGATAATAAAGAATATATGAAAAAGATGAAATTCCTTCAGGTTGGATACCATTCAGCATTATCTTTGTGGCTACGGACGTTGCCTTGCGTTCGCTCCTTTCACTTCACTTCCAATGATTCCTCCAATTAATCAAAAACCAATATGAGCCGTTGATCTCACCGCCATTTGGAACGGTGGCTCAGAGAGGCTTATATATTAAACCATGGTTGCTATACCTTTTCACATTACTCGGGGACGTTAGGTTAAACTACAAGACAACATATGAAATCCATCGCTAATCCGTCCCAACAAATCGAATCTTGCGGTTCTATGTCGTTGGAAACTAAAATCCTTCGGTTTTTCGTTAAAATTTATCGAGGATTTTTACCAGCGCAAAACCAACGAAATATTGACAAGATAAAACTGATAATTATACAACGAATTACCAATTAAAGATACCGACAACAGTTTTATCGGTCATCTGTTGGTTATAAACCATCGGTAAAACGTTTATATTTAGTCGCCATTAAACCGTCATTTTATATTTGTCGGTAAACCGTCAATAAATACTAACAAATAAACGACGAATGTACCGACAACAAACCTATAAATGTTTACTGACATTTATAAACCGACTGATTACCAAAGATAAACAAAAATATTTTTTTTTTAAATATAATCAATAATTTAATAAATTCTAAACTAAATTTTTTAATATTAAAATTAAAAATGAAATAAAACTAAAAACATATTATAAATTTCTAATTATTTAAATATTCATAAAACATTTAAATAAAATAAAAAGTACTAATATTCCAAACTATCAGTATTCATAAGAAGGATGGCTTCAAAAACGCTCGCACGAGACATCACTAGCTTCAACGCTAGGTGCCCAAAAATTTTGCAACTCATATATCAATGGTTGAAAGAATACATCTAGTGATATTTTTGGATGTTCTAGTCCGTGAACAAGTACGGAGAAGAAAAGAAACTCTCGACGCATGTACATAGATAGCGTCATAACGAATATTGTCTTCCATGCCTTCCAAATGAGTTGAAACCATATGTACATAATCTAAGGTACATATTACATACCTCATAAGCAAAATCCAGATATACTCTCTGAAAATTTTACCTCGCCTCAACATCTAAAGAATGTGCAATCTCTTATCCTCTTATATGCTCGGCATGACATCTCATCTTCTATGCGGTTCGTTAGGATTGGTATAACCGATTCAACCTACCAGTTAACGGTAAATTCCACATCCGTTGAATGGAACTTTAACTCTTTCCTTTGTGTCCTGACAGTGCGGTTCCCACAAAATTTACATTGTAGACGATTTTCATCTTATTGCCAGTATATTATACAGTTGTCGATGCACACACCTATCATCTCATTCGACAACTCAAGTCCATTAACAAGTTTCTCGACCTCATAGTATGAACATGCTGCAAGATTATCTTCTAAAAGAATATTTTTCACAAAATCGCATATTGCATCAATGCATTCCTCCGCCAAATTATAGTTCGTCTTTATGTCCATTAATCAAGTAGTAGTTGATAGTGGCAAATGATCCTTTATGCAAACTTCGTACAAGGGTTGCTTTGCCTCATCTAACAAATCTAAAAACCCCACCTAGCTTCTAATTGAGGTTCATCTATCCTAGGAATTTGATATTCATATACTTCTTGAATATTTTTCTGATATGCATCACTAACCATCTGAACGATGATGCGTACACAAAATCTACTTCCGCACTATAAGGTTCACAAGAACAATCATAAGGTTCCCTACTACTACTAGTACTACCTTAAGGTTCTCTACTACAACTTCCATAATCCCTTGTTTTCCATGAAGATACCAAATCTTATAACCCGACATAAACCCGCACAAATACAAGTGATTCCATACTTCCTCAATCCTAGCATTTCTAACAATCTGGAACTAAGTACATGGAAATTTTAACTTAGAGGTTTTCAAGGTTTGTGGTTGACGACATGCTACCGTCATGAATTCTATAATACCGACTGCGTAATCGGTATACAATAAGTTCGTCGCCATGTCAACCATTGGTCTGTTCATCCATGATCTGTGATAATTAGAAAAATACACTTTTCGTAAACAAATATATTAGTGTGTGTATGTGAGAGAGAGAGTGAGAGAGATAGAGAGAGAGATTGGTGTGGATGAGAAGAAATGAACCGTTTGATACTTATAGAGAACTAACCGAATATAGCCGTTATTCATCGGTTAGTTATCGGCCAATGGCTACTACAGTGGCTACATTAATATATATATTAACGACTACATTTGACTGACAACAAAGCGACATATTATCGACGGAATCAGATATCTGTTGGTACTTTTTGATGGTAAGAGAATCTGTCGAAAATTATCAACGAAAATCTGGCAAGAGTAATTTCGACGACAATTTGTAGATTATTTTTTACGAATAAAATCCGCCGATTATTCCATTGGTTAATGACATACTTTCTTATAGGGTTACTAATAAAGGGGGTTTTCTTTTCTTTATATACCAAAATCCATTATAAAGAAATGCATTATCGTTTGCTTATAAAACTTATGAAATGCATGCCTTTTATGTGTCTGATTGTTTGTCATAAATACAGAGAAAGAAATTAGCTGGAAAAAAAATTACTCTCAATTCTTCTTTCATTTTACCAATCACCTAAATATTAGTGGGATTTTTTTCTCATTCAAAACAGGGAAAATACTAATAAAAACAACAAATTTTTTCTTTAACAAAAGGTAATGGAAAAATTTTCCGACCTCTTCCCTCTTTTCTTCTCCCTCTCTCTCACCTTTTCATTTTCCCTCTCTCCCGTTTTGGGAATACCAATCACACCCGTCAAATTTCTTAATCTGCACTAACCTAGACGTGTTAGGTCATTTCAGTTATCTCACGTGGCATCGTCCCATTTGTCAGATTTTTTGAGTTGAAATTGACAACACGAAATGGAAAAATTCCATCCAAAAGAAGAAAAATTCTCCACAATCTTCTTCGCTTTTTAATTTCCACGTTTGTAATTTGTTTTCCTTTTCTACTACAAATAAATAATCAGCAGATTAAAGGGAAAAATGCGTTCTTAAATGTTAAATTTTGCTTCATCTGTCTCTTTGTTTCTCTGCCACCGGATATTAGCATCCACCAACACCATTCCACCCCACTTATAATGAAAGAAGATCCCCTAGGTTAGAATTAATTATATGAAATAACGATGTACCAATTTACATCATTACCAAAATTGTGGTAGTCTGGTAACATAAAGAGATTGATTCTTTTATATCATGGGTTAAAATCTTTTTAAATATGGAAGGTTGATTTTTAAATAAGATTATCTAAAAGTTGATTATCAACTTAAAAGTTCCACGGTATTAAAAAATTACAATCATTAGTATATATCCATGTTCGAAAATGAGCCGCATCGGGCCGCGTAGTTATCGGATAAACGCAGGTCGGCTAGGAACCACCGCGCTTTGGCCAACTCGGAGAAAAAAAACAGTGACAGTTCAAAAAAAATTTCATTTTATGTTTTACACTTGAAGTTGAACAATATATGTTAGATCAAGATGTTTCTTATATAAACAAACAAAAAAACGAGAAAAAACAAAGATTTATTGTCAAAATAATCAATGGTGACCGCATTAGGCTTTCACAAATTATGTTAGAGGAAAAAGATATTAAAATTATATTTTTACTCTTGCTTTTGAAATAAAATGGGATTTTTGGCCTTCTGAAGGAAGAACCGAGCACTTCTTCACCATAAACAAGCTTTTTACCAACTCGGTTGTGTCAATTTATTGGTAATATATCACTTAAGTATCTATATATCTGTTTTTATAAATAAAAATTTATAAATCCGTTTCAATTAATCTTTGTTTAATTCCTGATTTGTCTTTTATGCGTTATGTCACTACAAGAAAAAAGCAATATCATGACGGTCGAACGGTGAGAAAATCGTCAAGAATGGATATTTCTCACCGATTTTTGACCGCGATAGACCGTCAATTTGAAATGGTCAGAAATACTGAACCCGTCAACAAATGGTCAAAAAAATTTGACGGCATCAACCCTCAGTAAGTCGTGGATAATTACTGACCGTTCTTTGATCACAATTCCCGACGAACTACCGACCACATATAATGACGAGCTCCCGATCAGTTTCCGACGACATATCCCGACGAACTCTCGATCACTTTCCGACGACATATCCCGACAAACACCCAACCACTTTCTGACGATATATGCCGACAATTTTGCGGCCGATTACTGACGGATCATATTTAAAATTTCTGACCACATACTGACGGGTTATATTCAAAATTTCTGACCGAATATTGACGGATACCGATAATTTTACTTTTTATTTATTTATTTACTATATATTATTCAATATAAATCATATCAAATGCATAAATTAATAATTTGAATTAAAATAAGAAAATAAAACTAAGATTGATATTAAAGTTTTACAATAATAGAAAGCAATCAACACTGAAAAGATAAATTTTCTACAACAAAAGATTAGTACACAATCTCTGTGTTTCACTTTCAGTCTCGAGTACTTGTGAAGCTACAAAAGTCCTTGAATCTGTATCTGAAATCTTGTCTCCAACCAAATCTTGTGTGCAGATCCATTGAGGAAAAACGTTCTGGATTGGACGCTGCGGTTCAGGATCATGGAAGGGATAATTCAATGCCTATCATCTCACCCGTGAACAAAACCTGTGTAACATGAACCAGCAACAATCATAAATACAAACCGAATCAAGTTAGACAAAGGGACTTCAGTAACTAACAAACTAGGTAATATCGAAAGGTGAGGAACATGTTTCTGCTGACCTCAACTGAAAATTGTAACTCTTTGTTGTTGGTGCTCATTACCGTCCTAAACTCCACCTGCAAAAAAAACGTACATAAACTCAGATTTGACGAAAAGAGAAGAAGCAATAGCTGTTGCTTGGTTATAAAGTACGATGTACCTTTGAACCGCATCTTCTTCCAATTTCTAGCAGCGCACTTACAAATAAATGAGATTGCTAGCCATTACTCTTTCCACCATCCATATGATGTTGTTCTCTACCATTTGACACCACCAAATGATTCTGGGATATTCCACCTTCTGCAATTAGTATGAACAAATGCTATCTTAAAAGGTATTAATGCACTTTGATCTTCTACATAAGCTTTTCTACTCGTCGTTAAAGGTAATCTTCTTATCATCTGAACTACGGTCGGAAAATAGGCTTTTTTACGGCCAATATTACGACGAACCAGACCTTTCAATAGCAATCGTCACTGTCCCAGTAAATCAAAATCAGGTTATAAGAATTATACAGAAAATTTTGTTAAGTAATCTCATTAAAGCCATCTTTTCTCACATCAAAGTAA
Source organism: Orychophragmus violaceus (assembly GCA_030180135.1). NCBI lineage: Eukaryota > Viridiplantae > Streptophyta > Magnoliopsida > Brassicales > Brassicaceae > Orychophragmus > Orychophragmus violaceus. Next base: position 10,970,095 of record CM058237.1, on the reverse strand, counting down.
TTGAACTCAGACGGTAATTCCATATTTTAGCGATAATCATCAGAAATCACAAGAGAATCACAAGATTCACAGGTTCCAAAATTAACATGCTTAAAGAAATTCCTAATCTGAAAATTATTAAGCATAGAGGAAGCCCATATCCAAACATAATAAAAACAAGGTACAAATCTAAGGTTTTAAGATAAACCCTTAACATATGCAAATCCATAAGAAAATTATAATTTCTTACATTGTGGAAGAAGATCGGCATGTGAGAGAGAGAGAGGAAGAGCTATTTGCAGGTGAAGGGGAGAGGAGACGCCGGAGAAGATGAAGTTGGGCTATGGAGGTTTGAGAATAGTTGTGGTTAATGGGGTAAGATCGTGAGGGGTGTTTAATCAATACTATTAAAACAGGAAGATTTGCCATGGTACATAAATGTTGTTTCCGGAATTTGCCCTTGATATTATTAAGATTTGTAACCTACATTAAGGGTAAAACTGTAAAACAATGTATATTAATGATTTAATTAAATTTAATTAAGAGTAATTAGGGAATATAACATTATCTTTACAATCCATGTTTCCAAACAAGACAATTATTAAACATGTAGTCAAACAACCAAATTCTAATGGGTCACACTTTCTTAATTAATTAAAATCAAAACAAATTAATTGATAAATATAATTAATAATTTATACATCAACTATTATATATAAATTAAGATTCTCTAATTTATGATTTAATTCAAAATATATTTATAATATATTTTAATATCTTTTTTCAAATATATATATATATATACATATTACGATTGTACTTTTTAGCAAGTTTTTCCATCAAGCTGAAAAATATTTAATTAATTAAATGGGTTGAAAAATTAATTAGCCAATCTCGATTATAAATTGTCTATAAAAAAATTCGCATATAGTAAATAATTTCAGTTGATATATTTTAAACTTAATAAAAATAATAAAATGATTTCATACTTATATTATTCAAATATTTGAAGCGTCAAATTATGATTTATGTTTGAATGAAGTTTTTAACGTATAGTTCCATCAAATTTGCAAATTATGTATACGACTACAACATGTATTTTATAAAATAATATTTTAGATAAATATAATAACAATTAAATATATACCACATAACTTTTACAATAGTTGTTTTCACATATATATATTTTTTTCCAAACTATGATCTTACGATACAACACATATTAAAATATATAATGCGAAATCGTTATTTTAATCTCTTAATCCTTACGATATATCTCCTCCAAATAATACATAATTCATTTAAAAAAAAACTAAATTATTAACTCACTGTTTATAATGTTGGTTAAATAATTATAATCAAAATTAGATTACATAATTAAAAATCTAAACTACTATTAACAAAATGAATAAAAAGTAAAATTTGTAAAGAAAATTAAACCCGCACTTTCTAAGTGCGGGTCAAAATCTAGTTTTGTCTTAAACGAGTAAGAAAATAAACATGTGGACAGTATTCTGTCAGGATTAATTTAGGCATATTTTGGCGCTTACCCAAAAAAAAAATATATGCTGTCAAAAGTTGGTCAGTAATTATTGATCTGGTACTGACGGGCTTGTTTGATTTTTCTTTAATTTTTTTTTATAAGTTCTTACTCACACTTATTTAAAACACATAACACTAATTAGCTTTAAGATTTATGATAAGAAAATAATTAGCTTTTTTTTAGATTATGAATTTGTAAAACAATTTGTTCCTACAAAGTAGATTTAGTAAAGTACTGATGATCGCACAAGGTTGAAAGTCTCAAGGAAAGTAAAATACAAACAACTTGCTAAAAACTAAATAAAGCAAAAAGCTTAACAATTTGTTCAATAGATATGTTTCTTCATTTTATTAATTTTCATAATACGCCGAGGGCATACGTTACTCACGACGATACATACTAGACACCAATTCATAACTTCAAGTTTATTAATATATTATTCGCAATCCCAAAAATTAGAATAAGATCGAACAAAAAGTTTGTTATTAGTCCATACGTTATCTTATTCTGTACATGGTTCAACAGATGCAAAACTATATTTTTCAATATCTTATAAGTTTGAATCTTTTAATCAAAGTTTAAAAAAAAAAAAAAAATTCAACATTTGTTCTATTGTAAAATAATTATTTTTTAAAAGTTACAACTATTCAACAAGATATACAAAAAAATTTATTATCAAATAAGTAGGAACTTCAACTAAAAAGATTATAACTAGCTAAAGAAAAATCACTCGATATTGTACTTTACAAATATTTTTTTTTATCAACATACTTTACGAATATAGAGCAACCAAACTGAACTTGATATGGCTTTAAATGTTTTACTAATTTTCACAAGTTAGAAAACAACGATATCAGAATTTAATCTCTATTTTTAACCTATGTAAAAAGAATTTTTGGTCTTTCACTTACTTGCGATGAACTCATTTGTAAATGTTTCGGATCCGTCATTTTTTTGTGCGGTTTATCCATCTACGATCGAAAATAATTATAAGAATCTAAAGCTGACATTTTTTTTTATTTTTCAAAATTTCTTAGCAAATGTGAATGAGGAGTAAATGTAGTAAATAAGGAATGACTTAAATTTATAGTTGATTTCAGAGTTTCTGACCGAATACTTACCGAATCTTGACGGCATATTTCTGACCGAATATTTACGGCATATTACTGACCGAATATTGACCGATTCGCCTATATCATATGCTTTTTCAAATATATCATATCAACGAATATATATATCCGTTGGAATCGGTCAAAACTGTTTTTTTACGGATGATAGTGGTAAATACTTGGTCAATATTTTTCGTGACAGATGTTGAATCATAAGGAATTGGTCAAAAACGTTTTGACGGTTATAACCGGTCATAATTCAATCAGAAATTATTGACCAATTACTGAGAGATTGTTACTGTCAAATTTTCCTGACCGAATACTGACGGTGACGATAGCTCATCAAAAAACGATCGAAAATCCGTCAATAATTACTGACGTATCAATATTGGTCAGAAATGCCGTCACAAAACAAAATTTCTCTTGTAGTGTGTCTAGTCTCAGTGTCGACTAACGCCTAACAATTTTCCGAATAAAAATATATATTATACTGTAAAATGTAGGTAACCACTTAAAATGCACGTAACCACTCTTGTCCAATGATTTAAGGACACTTTTTAAAAGAAGGTTTCAGCTATCATTTTATTTTTATAACAAAAAAAAAATCTGAAGAAAAAACGAATAGTGTTATGAAAACTTGCAAAAGACGTCTATAATTAAAAAAAAATTGACATGTACATATGGTGAAGGGTTTAGTTGGTTTCTAAGACACAAGAGTTTAAACTAATATTAATGTATTTATTTAGTGTAACATAGTGTTCGACATCGTAAAGTGCTAAATAAAAAGTTAATATTGAGCTAAAAGAAATATATTTGTCTAGGACTTTGTCATCTAGTTGGTATAGAGATGGATTTGAAGTATTGCAGTGCGAGTTCCATCAATCTAAAGCGAAAAAACTACTACACATTTTGTTAACCATCTATAGGGATATGGATCTTTACTTTCAGCCTATTTACATAGCAACAAAAAGAATCTATATGTGAGTTGCACTTCTCCTTAAAATATTTGGGCTCTTCTATAGATTTCAAATACCCTCAAATTAATTAAGGAAACTAAATTTTATCAGACCTACAATGTATCACTTTTTGGAGTCATTTCGTAGAATCTGATTTATATATGTGTAATTTTCATACGAAATAAATTATAGATAAGGTGTATAACAATGACTAAAATGACTGATGAAAATAACTATAAACCACGGCAGTGCGTAACTATAAAATGACTGATGAAAATAACTACAATCATAGCCGGCGTTGGACAGAGTTTTTTAATTTTTTTGGAATTAAGTCCCTAATTCTCAAGGGCTCCACAAAAATATATGTTTATATATATATATATATAATATACTACTAAATGTAATATATAAAGATACAAATTGTGTTTTATATTTTTATTTTATAACAATTATTGTTTTATATTATTAAAATATAATTTTGAAAATATTTTTGAATAGGATTCCCAAATTCCTAACTCCGACTACAATAGTGGCTTGGCGCATCATTAGTTTTATCCCAAATTTTATAGCTCTCATTACAATTTTTGGCAATGCATGACGCCTCTTCAAAGAATGGTTTTGACCGGCTACGTGAAAGGGACAATCCGGTTACTTAGCACTCTTTCAGTCCACGAGAGGAGATGAATCGCGATTGTTCTCGGCCAGATCTGGTTTCTTCAGCCTCGACGTTCACCATAATATCTCCATTGCTGTGGTTTAAGGTGGGATTGAGTTGTGGCCGCGTTCTTCCCCTTCATGTATATTTCCTGCTCGAGGACGTCGAGCCGTGCGCCGACACGATTTTTTCATTGTTTATATGCAGAACTTCTCAGATATGTGTTATGTCTTGGCGGTTGTGGTGCTTTTCGGGTTGGTTGGGGTTGTGGTGGATGACGAGGGGGCGTGTAACGTCCATGGTGGCTTCGCCTCTGTCAGCTAACAGCGTCTCTAGTTTTGTGTTCAATGCGATATGGCAAGCGTTCCATCTTCGGGTTTTGTGTTCACGCTTTTGTGCCGGATAAACAACTTTATCAACCATAGTTAGCGTGTTCTTTTTCTTGTTCGAGTTTGCTTTTCCGATCGTTTTTTCGGCAGTGCTGATTTCAACTTTTTTAAGCGTTTTATCATTATTTTGATTCTTAAACCACCAAACAAGATGTTCAAAATACTAATTATGTTTTTCATCTTTTCCTCCATTTTTGCCATGTGACCAATTTATGAGATGTGCCATTTTGTTAATTCAAATTGTAACTTCTATTAGTCATTATTTATAGCTTCGCAAAATAAAATATAAACCATGATATGTAAAAAGGAAAACTAAATGACTATTGAACCAATAAATATACTGTCAAAAAGAAGAAAATATTGAAATTTATGTGTAAATTAGTGGGGGGGGGGGGGGGGGGGAGTAGGTAGCTTTATTCGGGAAAGGGATCGTATAGAGTACTGTTGACCGTCGTACTCATAAGTTTATTGAAATATAGTGTAAATTAAAATTTAAAGAATAATATACCTTTTATTTATTTTTGGTCATTTTTATTTTATTATTTTTCAGAATTTTGTGTTATAAAAGAGAACCTAATAATCAAAGTAAAAACACTCTTTCACGACCGTCGGGAAAGGGATCGTATAGACTACTGTTTTCCGTCGTACTCATAAGTTTATTGAAACATAGCGTAAATTAAAATTTAAAGAATAATATACCCAATCTAAACCTGAAAGTTTTAAAACAGAATTGGATATTAGATCCGCGCGTTAACCCTACGCGCTCCCTAATTTCTCTCCCAAAAATCACAGCCGTCGTCTCTCTCTCACCCCGTGCGTCGCTACCTCCCCGCCGTCGGGCTTCGCCGGCGTTCGGGGAGGGCTCCCTTTGCTCTGTTTCCGTTGTCCGAGCTGTGTTCGTGGCTGGTTTTAGTGCTTCGCCCGTGAGTCGGAGATGTTAGATCGAGCTGGATGAGGGCGTGTTGCCAGCTACGGCGGCGAGCTCGGGATTCACGGTGGTCCATGGCGCGACTCGAGCTTCCTTCGTCCGGATCTACTGCCGGTGTCGGTGGTGGCTAAGGCGGTGCTAGGGTTCGGGTCTCTTCGCGGAGGCGTTGCGGACCACTCGTCTTCCCGACTTCGCGGCGGCTCTGCTACTCAGTTCAGTGGGAAGACAGCGGTGTAAGGTCGACGGCGACGGCCATTCGTCTTGCTTCCGGTGTACTCTCGTCGGTCTGCTTTCTCTCTCCGACGGCGCTTGTTCTTGTTTCCGGCCGCTACTTCTCTCGGTAAGTTGCCTCTCTCACGGCGAGTCATCTATTCGGCGGTCCGGTGGCTAGTTTGTCGGTGCAGGTCTTGCTCAGGCTGCCTCATATCGATTAAGGTTCTGGGTCAGTTCGTTGTGTAGCTCGTTTTAAATGATATGTGATTATTCATATCGTTTGTTGATATAGGTTGGGCTCGGTAATGGTTGGTTGAGTGAAAGTTGATGAAGGGCAGAACTAGATCTGCTAATTCGGCCTAGTCTCGTTTCTTTAGATTGGGAGGAGGTAGTAAGGCTGCCAAGTGGTGATGCTCTTGCTATTAAGCGTGGTTAGCTTGTGTAATCTCGTGCTTTTGGGCTGGATCCAGGAGTTTTAGGGCGTCGTTTCGTAGATGTGGAGGACAATCTTGTTCGAGCCCCTTTACTTTGCTGTCGAAAGGTCCATTTCTCGGGTTACCGGATGAAACACCTTCCCTTAATATTGTGCGGGTCTTTCGGCTATTGACGCGGTGTGTTTCGTTTCGAAATCTTCTGTTCCTTGCTGGCTATCCGAGATGTTTATCACTAGTTTGTCTAATTGCTCTCGAGCTTCAACGACGAATTAGCGATTGTCTTAGTTTCCATGTTTTTTTAACCTTTTTTCGGGCATGGTTTCTTTTATTAGGTTTAGCAGATTGTGTAAGCAAATTGTAAAACCTATTTTTCATTTTCATTAATGATATTAACATTCTTATAAAAAAAAAAAAAGTACCTTTTATTTATTTTTTTGGTCATTTTTATTTTATTATTTGTTTCAGAATTTTGTGTTATAAAAGAGAACCTAATAATCAAAGTAAAACACTCTTTCACGAAGAGCTATTGAGATAACAGAGAAATTAATGGATTATGAGATTTTAATCTTTAGTGTTTAGAAATAGTCTTTCACGAAGAGCTGTTAACTTTTATATAACAGACTTGGATTAATTTATTAATTGTCAATTAATTTAAATTGGAAGTCTATAAAATTTAATATGATATTATATTTCGAACCATATATTTTTATAATCCAACCTAAAAATATCATGTGTATTTTGACCCTAAAAATACTATTAGGATAATATAAGTTAAGGGATTATGAGACATTAATCTCTAGAGAATATATAAGAATTCTTTTACACTAAAATGATTAATATATAATAGATTTGGAACAATCTATTAATTATCGATTGATTTTAAATTTTAAATTTATAAAACTTAACAATACTGGTGTTTGTTTAGAAAATGTTCAATACCAATATCTATACCATTGTAATTTGACAAATGCAATAGACAATTGTAGATAATATAGTAATACTGAATTATGATAAAAATGGAACTATATGTTATTTTATAAGATATTTTTATAATCATTGGATATCTAATATATATAAAAGACAAGTAATGAGAGAGAAAAAATCATATCTGGTCCAATCATAGCAAAGAAATTTGCTGACGTGTCAAGGGTTTTTGATGACTATTGTAAAAAAAAATTTGGTGTCTATTCCCAGTGAAAAAAATTCTTCTTCCCCTTCTCTCTCGAAAAGCAGTTGCTCCATATCTCTCCAGAAAAAAGCTTCATGTCGCATATCTCCTCCATCTCTCTCACCTCCGAAATCAATCTTATTTTCTTTGATTCTAGATTCCTACTATCCTGATTTGGTTTATGCTATATGAAATCACAATTTATTGTTTGTTTATGTTTATTTTCGTATGTATTTGTGGATCTGAAACATCTTCTTCTTCCTCTCCCATCTGCTTCCCACACGATTTAATTCTATGGACAAAACAGAAAGGTTTCTTAGGGTTTGATCCAAGGAGAAGATAAATCCATAGAGAAGACGCCATGGATGAAACCTTGACGAAAGCGGGAGATTAGAACTAGAGAGGCAGAAGGAGATTGCCCCGTTTTACACTCACCCAGATTCAGCCCAAATCGTTTCCTTCGAGTAACAGGTTTCGTTTTCTCTTTTGATCTGAAAATCCCTTATTTGTTTGTAATCCCTAAACCATGTGTACTTTATTATCTGCTTAGTCTAGGAGAACAAGTATCTGATATTGTATCTCTTTGATGTTTGCTTTCTAAATTGATTAGTTTATAAATCTCCTTATTGTGTTTCTAATCAATTTCAATTTAACAAGGCAGAAAACTTTTCTGAACTTGGTTGCACAACTGGAGGTTATTTATCAATCTTTCATAAGCAAGTTGCTTGAATCATCTCGGTAGAAAAAATGCATGTCTGTACATCTTGCTGTGGTGACAGTTTTTAATTAATAATTGTATTGCTTGGTTGTAATATTTTAGATCTTGAACTAGAATGAAAGCAGGCAGAAAGCACCTTGGAAGCTGTCTGGACTGGCCTATATTCAACCACAAATGAGCTTTCTATTGCCTCCATGAAAGCTAAGTCTGCATCAGGTTAGATTGTACCCTAATAGCTTTCCCTGTATTACAATCTCTGCCTTTCTCAAAGACTAACGAAATCCCATTCCATATTCTTTGTTTTGTTTCTGCATATAACAATATGATTTCATATCTATCTTTAAACTGCAAGGTACTATTCTGTCGGTGAGAGATTGCACACATGAAGTTTTGTGGCTTTGTGTTATTAGTGGATGCTTTTGTTAGTATACTGATATGAGCTTTGTGTTTGATGGTCTAGGTGTGCCAAGGAGTAACGTCAATTCTTATGTTTCTGGTAAGGACTGTTCGATTTAAATTTATGGAAGGCTATGTGGATTTTTTGGAGATATAGGTAGCTTTGTTCTTGACACTAATGAACACTATGTATTTTGTTTATTCTCTTTATGTCCAGGACTGCTGATGAGCTTGGAGTGGGAACAACATTTATTGCAAGTAAGCGCTATAGAGTTGTCTTTTCTTTTAAACTTCCTCATTTGCTCAATTTGTTAACATATAATATAATAAATGAATGTTGCATTCGTTTAATCTGTTTGTAGAACATCTAGAAGAACTGTAGCAGTTTCTAAACGACATTGCAATGGTGAAAGAGTTAACTTTACGCACAAGGGACTACTTAGTTTCATTTGGAGAGTGCATGTCCACAAGGCTATTTGCTACGTACCTGAACAAAATTGGCCACAAAGCACGCCAGGTTAGTTACCTTGATTCTTATCTAAGGCCTCAAGATTGTTGTTTCATGACTGATGAGTTTTATCTTTTGCAGTCCGATGTATTTGAGATCGGGATTATAACAACATATGACTTCACTAATGCTGATATTCTTGAGGCAACATACCCAACAGCTCTCCTTCTTCATGTCAATCTCTTTTCTTGGTTTTAATTGGGTTAAAGATGATTCTTCTAGGTATTTATGGAGATTATGGTGGTGCTTGGGTTACTGAAGAGTAAGTTTTTAATTTTCCAAATTGCAGATTTTTTTGTCGTAGTGGGTTTAAAATAGTGACTAAGGTCATTCAATCAATCTTATAGTCATCCCCCAAATTCTAAAACCCAGTCAGCCAAACTGAGGTTAGCTGCAGATGAAGGATTGTTGAGGTTGGGTCGTGATCTTGGGGAATTAACTCAAGCCCTTCGACTTTGAGGTATCATTGGACATCTTCGCATGTTGTTTACAGCTTCTGTTTCTGCCTGTTATTGTCTAGAAAGATTTTAAAAACTTATTCTCAAAAGAGTGTTTTTTGCTGCAGTGTGAATGATACTTTGTTAAATTGGTTCTTTTGTTAAAAAAATTGGTTCCTTTGTTAAATTGGTTCCTTTGTAGTGAATTTGAAAGTTATTTTGTATAATGATAGCTAACTCAGTTTGTATTATTCAAGCATTAGTCATGTGTACTCTCATATAAGTTCTTATCCGAAAAAGTTCCAAAAAGAAACTCATATTAGCCGTAATAAGAACCAAGATCAGCTTTAAGTTGTTCGGCAAACTCCTTCCTCATGACTCCTAGCCTCAAATTCTTAAAATTTGACAGCACTCTATCAACTAGAATATATATAAGTAACACCAAACTACATATAATGGTAAATAATATTTTTGGAAAGTATTTAATCTATAAATATCTATAGAAATAATATATTAACTAACACAATCAAAATAAAAAAAATATCTAAGAGATAAATAAATAGTATTCGATTTCATAAAGTTTTAAGTTAAACATTATATAATAATATTAATTGCATAAATGTGATTTACATATTAATAAATCAAAGTATAATTAACATATGTATTTCATATTAATTAACTAAACAAATAGTTCTCTTATTTTAAAAAAACAATATCCCACTTCACAGTAAACCATTTTTCTTATTAATAATAGATAATATATATATATATAATTTTATATATTATTTAAAAGAAAAAAATAAAAGAAAACTATTTTATAAATTAATTAGTTTTTGACCGAGTTCAGAAAAATTATTTTTGACCCAAACAAACCGATTTTAGAAATTAATTAACTTATTACAAATAATATTTTAGGAAACATTAACTCAAACAAAGATAATGTTTCTAATTTACTATTCTTAATTTCTCAGCCACTAAGTTTATTGTCATTAATTTTAAAGATACAAAATATCTAAACAATAAATCTACACAACATATTTAGTATATATCATTATTATTATATTCTTAAAATCTTAATTTTTGGTAAACTATCAAACATGTTAATAGTAAATTAAATTATAAGTATTTAACTAACTTTAGTATGAATATTATATAATGCAATAGTAATAATTTTTATTTTTACAATATTTTTTAAATTATATAACATTTATTTTATATTATTGAAAATCTTAATTTTTTATAGTTTACACATATTTTAATGAGTTTCAGGTATTTTTTTAGGCTTTCGTGTACTTTCGGTTTCGAATACTTTTCAAGGGTTTGGGTATTTACATGTTCTTAACATTAAGATCGAATTAACATGGACTTTAATGGAACTAAGTCGAAAATCCGACCGAAACTCTAACGGTTTATGGATTTAAATTATTTTTTTATCCAAAAATATATAACTCAATAGAATTTATATGAATCTAATATTAAGACATAAATGCTCAAATCTACACTATATGCAAATATATAGATCCAAATATAAATTTTGAATAGCAAAATTTAAAGAATAAATGTTTTGTTGAAAATAATTTTATAAAAAGAAAAATTGTCCCGCGCGAATGCGCGGATCAGAATCTAGTTTGTTATAATTAAAAATAATACCCACGGCCGTCCGAATATTAAGGTGTTTATTCCCTGTTTAGAAAACATTTTTAAATTAACGGAAAGTTGGAACTTCACGTTTCATTGGCTTCCACTTGTTCTGGAATTTTATCCTAGCCTATGCCCATGTTTGTTTATAGTTCCGTAGGTCACATTTATAGATTCACGAACCCATTGTTGACAACAATTTTTTTTTTTGAACTTTAGTTGACAACAAAATTTAGAATGAATAAACCAACTAAATACAATGTCGACATATATATATATATATATATATATATATATTTCATAATTTTAACCAGTGGCGGATCCAGAAACATTTTTTACCGGGGGCAGAATTTAATCAATTTTAATGATATTTTTTAATTATTATTGGCCATGTTACTAACATTTCATACTAATTTATTACACTTATGTAGAAAATATATCATTAAAATAGTATGTATGATATAATTTTATATTTTAATAGTTATATATCAATTTATTATATATGCAGAAAGATGATAAACATTAGCAATAACTATATATTTTAAATATGTTGAAAAATTTATTTAAGAAATACATTAATGAGAAACAAAAAAGGAATATTATTAATAAAAAGAATGGAATTAAGATCCATTTTTGGAAAAGTAACGTATCATATATATAGTAACAAGTCTAAACCAATATTATGATAATCTACTTATAAAGGCAATTAGGCAATAAAGGACAATACAAGGGAAAAAAAAATAGGCAATAAAGGACAAGACAAGGAAAAAAAATTCAGGACAGAGAGGGGGCAGAGTGGAATCGAACCAAGAACACCGGGGGCACTGGTAAGATATTACCAGTTATGCTACAGAATTTCGCTGGTAATTAATGAAGAAAATAAAGTATTTAGCATTTAACCGGGGGCAGCTGCCCCCCCTCCACACTACGTAGATCCGCCAGTGATTTTAACCATCTCCTTAACTTCAATCGTAGTATTTAATTTTGTGTTAGTCTGATGATATCTATTGGAGTTTCTAGGACAAGGGAATCGCAAGTACTAAGGATCCTTATTCCTTAGGATGCAAATGGTTAATCATTTAGAGGACCAAAATTGAGAGTAATTGGCTATTCCATTGAATTCCTCTAAGACCATCTCCAATGTATAACTCCATTTTTCACTCCAAAATGGAGTAACTCCAAAATGGAGTAGTGTTTTGCTCCAATGTATTACTCCATTTTCTACTTCATAAATGGAATATTCTATATAGATTCTTTCATATTTTGCTTTTTGTACATTTTAATTATAAAATTTACCTCTATATATTTTATTTTTCGTAAATTTTTTTATAATTTATAAAATAATTCCACTTTTATAATTTTTATGAATAATAAAAAGTATTAAAAATAATATAATTTTATTTTATAATGTTAAAAAATATTTATAACTGTCACTAAACAATATAAACATAAATTTTTAATAGTATTTATTATTATATTCATAGAATATAGACATTTAAAAATTTTAATACTTAAAAAGACCATTTTGTAAATAAAAAAGTTCCACTCTAAAATGGAGTAGAAAATGGAGTTACTCCAAATATGGAGTAATCTCACCCATTACTCCATTTTGGAGTGGAAAATGGAGTGGGGTTGGAGAGGATTTTACTTCAAATCCCATTTTGGAGTGGGAAATGGAGTAGGGTTGGAGATGCCCTAAAAGATATCTATTTATCAATTTTTTAATTTTTAATGAAACACTGTGGGACCTACATTTACATGAAAAAATAATGAATTCTACTGAAATTTATTTCTCTTTCACATGAGCAGAGGAAAATTTTAGCGTAAAAGACAATATTCCACTATTTTAATTCCACTAGTAATTAGTCCACTCAATTCTGCTATTGGTTACCATATGCAGCCTAAATATTTTCAAGAATACTGTTGACTAGAATAAAGAGAATTGATGGATTAATATATCACTAATAGATGAATTAATGTTATGTTTAATATAGAAATACAACTCTAAAGTGTTTTCAATTTAAATGCCATTATACAAGAGTCAACTAGCTAGCTAGGAATCGATCCATATGGCTGAAAACAAGTAAATCGCATTATAAACAGTACTGCAGCGGCGTTTAAAAAATGATTGAGCGGTACTAAAATAATGTGTATAATTTTAAAATATTTTATATTTGATTCTTTTTTATTAACTTTTATATCCAGTCATGCAAAAACGAGAAAAGTGTGCCTATACGTCAATTCCCATTTTCTCACCTACCATTCAAAAATTTGTTATATAAAATTACATATGTTCGATGCTCAGTATAGTCTTCACCTCAAGTAGGTATACATATAAACAATGCTTAAACCCGACTTTAATCTTCGAAGAAATAGTTACTTGGTAAAGTTTGTGTGTACGATGGTTTGCCGGTTAAGTTTGCTATTCTAACAATTGTTTATATTTTTTTTTTTTTTGTCAATAGTTGATATATATTCGACTGTTAACAAGGTCATAGCCAAAACATGGATCCAAAAGAATAGGATCAGAGTTTGAGATCAACAAAACAACAACCCATATAAGAACCAAAAATGGGGCACAAAGGTATAAACCTTTAAACCGAAAAAGGAAACTAACAAAGAGAGGCTGAACATCTCTCATTCGCAAAGAACCCCGCAAGCCAATAAGGGTGGCCAGCCGCGACGTATAAACCGAAGCGGGCATCAAGAGTTACTGATTGCGCAATGAGAGAGGCGTCTCTGTTTGATGAAACAGTTTCCACTCGTAAAGACCAATCTTTAATGCCGGCAAGACTAGCTAGTAATTCCGATGAGTAGAAAGCAAAAGAGGGCCAAGCCTCCGGCCTTAGGATGGCACCAAGGAGATTAGCAGCATTCATACCAAAGACTACTTGGTTCTTTTTAAGAGAGGCCATATCTTGAATAGCCCAGAGAAGAGCTTTAACATGCACAACTTGAAAAGGGAATCAATCCTCAGAAACCTCCTTCTGCTGTGCATTATAACAACACCATTTGAATCTCTTAGAACCCATGCAACACCTCCAAACTGATTTCTCTTCGACCAGGACACACCAACGTTACAGATAAGCCACGATTCCTGAGGTCGAGCCCACTATTTTTCACATACTAACTTCTTCTCTGGTCGAGACGATATCGCCTCTTCTTCCAATTCCTGAGCCAGAGACCACAAATCTGATTCTTCAATGATCTTGTTAGTTGTCTCCAATGGAGAGAACATTGCACCTTCAAAGATCAAGAGATTCCTGTTCTTCCACAAGTACCAAAGCGCCCATGGGTAACATCTTCTTATCTGAACAGGTAGCTCCTTATTTATGTTGATGTTTTGCAGATAACTCATGTTCACAAACACCGAATCAGAATGGAAACCTTCCTTGGGGATAGGAACGTTCAGGAGAGCCCAGACCTGTCTTGCCAGACAACACCTAAAAAATAGATGATTGATGGATTCAATCTCCCATCCACACGCTTGACATCTGGTATCTACTTTTATTCCTCTCTTCACTATCAGTTCAGTAACTGGAAGAGCCTCCGACAATAATTTCCACATGAAGCCACATATTTTAGGAGTTGTTGGAGTTTTCCAGACTTGCTCAAGCAGAGGATTAGTCGAAGGAAGTTGGCTCGCAATCTAAATCTCTACACCAAGTGTGTTTGACACCGCTAGATCATAGCCCGACTTGACAGAATAATCTCCACTTTTAGTTGGTAACCACACGTAGAAGTCTGCCTTAGACACCACTGGTTGTGTCTTAACAATAAGATCAATGTCAATCTGGTAGAAGAGGTCACTTAAAGAAGATAAGTTCCATCTTCTAGTATTGAAATCAATGAGACTAGACACCTTTAGATTAACCTCAATGCTGTCATTCTTCCTGAGTGGGACTCTGAAGACACCCTGGTCATAGATCCACGGATCCCACCACACCGAAATTGATTCTCCATTCCCAATAACTCTCTTAAGTCCCTTTTACAATAGCTCCTTACCGTGGATAATTCCTCTCCAAGCAAAAGATGGCCTAGTTCCCAGAGAAGAATTCAGGAAGGAACTATTAGGAACATACCTGCTTTTCAAGAAAATGGCTAAAAGAGAGTTGGGATTATGGACCAGTGACCATCCCAACTTAGCCAACAGGGCTTGATTAAAAGCCTCCAAGTCTCTGAAGCTCATTCCTCCCAAACTTTTGTCTAAGCATAGCTTTTTCCAACTTTTCCAGTGTATTTTTTTTCTTTCTTCATCACCATTCCACCAAAAGTTGTTCATGGTAGAGTTGAGACCCTCAATGCTAGATTTAGGAAACTTGAACACCGACATGGCAAACACGGGCATGGATAAAGCCATTGACTTGAGCATGATTTCTTTACCCCCCACAGAGAGAGACTTGGCAAACCAACCATTCACTTTAGAGTTAAGGCCCTCTCTGACATATTCCAATAGCTTAACCTTGGAACCACTGAAGCATTCAAGGAGTCCCAGATATTTAGAAGCTCCACCTTGGTTGTAAATTTTTAGAATATGTTGAATCTGCTCAGCCTCTTCATGTGAAATACCATCCCCGAAGTTTATGGACGACTTATCCACATTGATACACTGCCCTGACACCTCCTCACACTTAGATATAATCCCTTTCAATACCGTAACTTGCTCCAACTCTGCTTTACAAAGAAACAGATTGTCATCTGCGAACAGTAGATGTGATAGGGCTGGTCCATCAACATTAAAACTGAGCCCTGAGAGTTTCCTTTCCCTTCCTGCTAGATGTATGAGGTGGGATAATCCTTCAGTACACAACACAAAAAGAAAAGGGGATAAGGGATCCCCCTGCCTTATTCCTCTCTGAGGCGCTATCAGTCCATGCTCTTGGTTGTTAATGAGAACTGAGTAAGTGACTGTAGTCACACATAACATACACCACTTGATCCAAATAGGGTGAAAAACCCAATGCCTTCAGAATAGCTTCCAAATATGACCACTCCACTCTATCATATGCCTTGGACATATCAGACTTGATAGCCAGGAATTGCTTAGAGATGGTGGGGTGAGTCTTCAAACTGTGGACCGCCTCATGGGCCATAACAATGTTGACTGTAATCTGTCTCTGGGCCACAAAAGCTGATTGATAGGGAGACACAATCTGAGGCATAAGAGGTTTTAGCCTGTTTACCAGAATTTTAGATATCACCTTGTAGAGGACAGAGCAAAGACTGATGGGCCTTAGCTGTGTCATTTCCTCTGGGAAAGGTATCTTTGGAAGAAGGCATAGATGCGTATAGTTCCATTCAGGTGGAAGGGTGCCTGATTTAAAAAACTCCAGGATCTCTTCTGTTACTTTATCTCCAATCGTATCCCAATAGTGTTGGTAGAAATGCCCTGTCAATCCATCTGGACCCGGAGCACTTGCTGCTTTGACTGAGAAAAACGGGTTTGCCAATTAGAATATATAAAGAAGGCTCCTTTTGAGAAAAAATGTTCGTACTGAAATGCATGAAATAAAATACATAGTTATGACTTTTTCAAGCCATATAGTTTTGTAAATTAGGATCAAACATACAAAATATGGAAGATATATTTAAACTAGCCTTTGTTAAGTCTTACTAAGTGATTGGGCCATGTTCACCCTGGCTTCATTGACCACGGTTTCCACGACCATCGAGCATTTTTCGAAATTTTGAATTGGTTTGATTGTTTTACCACCGAGCATTTTTTGAAATTTTGAATTGGTTTGATTGTTTTACGGAACCACCTGTGACTTACTGACTTGTTTGGAAAATGAACCTCAGACTTGTTGTTTTGATCCAAAAGTGCAAATTGATTTCCCAAATAAATGCTCACTAACCTAAGGTTGTCTTAGGAGTTAGGATTCACAGTCCATGCTTCATGTTTATACAACAAAGATATAGACTAAATTCAAAGGAAATGAATTTTCTTTTCATATAACTATCTCTCTTATAAACTCTATAAATTAATAATCGATAAATTATTAATTCGATTAATCAATAAATTTATTTGATCATAAATTATGTTTTGGTTCAGTTAACCATTTTATAAATTAATAATTCTCTAAATTAATAATATTAGTGGTTCAATGTTATTAGTTTATAGAGTTATTAATTAATGTATATTATACTTCATTTGTCCCCAAATATATGGTTTAGATAAAAGCGAAGAGTTTAATTATTATTTTTCTTAAATAAAATATTTAGTAAAAACACATTTATACCAATCATAAAAAGATTATAATTTTTATTTTTGACAAAAGACTTTCATTGTAAAATAATAAAATTACAATAAAATAAAATAAAAATCCACATAATCCAACATGGCCCATTTCAACAAAGAAACAAACTAAGGTCATGCTACAAAACAAGTCCAAAAAGCCCAATGCGAGAGACCATAATCCTACACACCACGACTACATAACCGCAAGTAGCCGCCGCCGCAAGTCTTGAGCCAAACAGAAAAATGAAGATGCTGCCACTTGTTGTAGAAGGTCAAACCGGCGAAGCACTATACCGGCAGTAACGACTGCCGCATAGCGGAGAAAGGAAGGACGGGGTGGCTAACTATCCGAAAATCAACCCCTAGAGGACGACGCCTTAATCAGCCGTCGCTAGAACACCTTTTCGCGAATTCGCTGCCGCCCTCTAACGGTGATCTAACTCCAGTGTCCCAAGCAGTTTAGGAAGCGTCACCAGCACTAACCAAGCGCCCCTCCACACATTCAAACACCCACAGGACTCCGCCGACTAATGAAGATCACGACAGACAAGAGGACCCACCGAGGGAAATCGACGACAACTTATGGGGAAAATACTCTTACTATATCTCCATCTAGCAAGATCTGTGGAGGAGCCACTTAGACCACCCGTCGGAGCGCCAGAAGCAAAATTCAGCCACCGTCCACCAAAACCCGAGTGAGAACTTGTCGAAACACGGGATGAAGCAGCATAGCAAAAAAGAAAAGAGATCCTCGCATAAATCTAGCAGAGATACCGAGATCCGATGAGGATCCAAACCGGAAAAGATGGAAGAGGAGAAACGGTGAGGAGAGAGGTGGGAAAAAAAAAGATGGAACGGTTTTCTCTAGTTGAAAAATTAAAATATTTAAAGAGTCAAAAATGTCAAATACAATTAAAATATGCCTATAAACTTGTGGAACATCCTATAAAATGAAACAAAAAAAATCTCCTTAACATCTAATAATATGAGATAGGAGTACTAAACATCACTAATGAAAGATGTTTTTTATAAAGTTGTTATTCTTGGTTTTTAGTTTTTGGTTTTATTGTCAACTTAAGTTGCACTAAACCAGAAATCAAAACTTGACACTTCTAATTTTGAGTTGTAATAGAATAATTTGTAATATAATTAAAATTGAGTGGTGTTGCTTTGGTTTATAGGTAGAGACAAAACGCATCCATGCATGTTTTGCTTTATGCCTTTCCCTTCTCTTCATGTGTGGCGACGCGCTCTCTATATTTCTCTACGTCCTAAAAGCTCTCTTCATCATGCAACTTTACTATTATATTCTATATTATTATTATTATTGTTACCACGTTAATATTATAAATAATCAGAAAGGGATCAACATCGAGACCTTTTTGTTTAATTACTGTAAATAATTGTTTTTATTCTGATGAACGACGCTACGTATATGAAGCATCTTCTGCACATCCGTAGAGAGAGAAAAAGAGAGACAAAAGGACCCAACATGCACACAACAATTAGATACGAGCTTTCGGTTGCTTTCCACTTTCGTGATTCTTCTTCTCTTGGGTAATCTCTTGTTTCTTTTCTCCTTTTCTTCAATCAGCTAATTCCTTTTATTATTAGTTACTTTTTTTTGTCAACTATTATTAGTTACCTAAAAACTCAAAAGTTATCATTTTGTTTGTGCTTTAATATTATTTTCAATCAGAATCGAACTTCGGTTGTATGTTTCAAATGTTATAACCTAAAAATGTGTTTGAAGTTTTTAACTTCATGAAAAGTGTCGCATATTTTTGCTATAATTGTTTCACTGCAATCGGATATATATATGTTAGAGTCAAGATTAGCACTTTCCTAAAGAGGCCTATTCATGAGTTTAGGCCGGCCCAGAAGGGAAAGTCGGCGACAAAGCCCAAGGCGGTAAAACTAGGTTAAACCGAACTCGGGCTAAACCGGCTTTCACTAGGATTTGGAAGGTGTGTCCAAGGGCGCCGCACGATAAAGTCGGCAAAAGGGAATATTCCATATCAAGGCATAGCCGAGTTATTAGGAAATATTCGTAATTATCTCGTACTTTCCTTTTATTAATAAACCGACTTGTAACCCTATATAAGGAGACCCCGACATTCAATGAAGGATACACTTTTCTTAATATTCTGAGCTAGAGAGACTTTAGAGCGAATATAAAACCTAAATTCTCTCAGGCGACTTTACAACCACTCTTTACCGGCTTCCATCTCGGAAACGCCGACTTATAAACCCTACTTTCCTAAATCTCACCGTGTTCACTAATTCTTCTTTTAGAATCCCTAACTTACAAACCCTAAAATTCTTGCTATCTTTGGATACGCGGAATTACGATCTTACAATATATATATTGCGTATTTTTATTTAAAATAACAATAATTTAGGTATTTTATATAAGCTCGGAAGTATATATATAACCTAAATCATTTATAGAATTTTTTTTTTTTTGAACAATCATTTATAGAATTTTTATAACGGTTTAATAATATCTTTAGCAATATTCATGTATAACATGATTTTTTTTGTAACATGAAAATTCTTTAACAAACAAATAAATAAATCATTTATAACATGTTTTCTAGAAACACTATGAAACGACTAAATCAACTTAATTAATTGTATCTAGCAGCATTATGGAAATTGTGATGTGTTAGATTGTTGTTTGAGAATAAATTCCATAAACATTGAACTATATCGATTCTGAACCATATGTGGCTGTTAGATCATGATGCTACGTATATCTATATGGAGGGAACTTCTAGATAATATATATATGGATGGAGTGAGAGTATATTCCACGTATATATATATATACAACAAATAAAACAATACAAGTAGATAAATAGGAATCCAAATCTATCGAATAAACCTCTTATGCTAACGTTTTATGTCGTCTTTTCATTTGTCATCTTTTATCATAAATTTTTGTTGACCTTCAAATTGATTTCATGCATGATGTTTAGCACACACTTGCACCAATATGTGGCTGTAACCAAGAGCTGAAATCGAACACACACACACACACAGAACCAATTAATGACCGACTGCCTGAAGAAAATCAAATTTATCGATGTTTCTATGATTAGTTATAAATGAATAAACTTTATGGTAAATTAATTGGTCCGTCCAATTAAATTTGGGTCTTACAAAAGAAGAAAGGCGATTCCTTTGCTTCCACCTTAAGCGATGTTTTGCCCACAATGAGTGTCTCTCGCTATCTTCCTTTAACCTAATTGGAAATGTTTGTTCTTTTTGGATGTCTTTGCCTTTGTGTTTTCTCCTTTAGGTAAATTTTTAAAAGAATATTAATATTGATGTCTTGTTTCCTGAATTACTAAATGTTTTTTAGATTTCAAAAATACCGCATGTGGTTAAAATATTTGAATAGTTTAGTGAAGAAAAAAGTAATATTAGTAGAGATGGGAGGACTCCTTCACAAATTTCGGATCCTTTATCTCACGCCATGACCTTTGTAACATCCACCACCTTGGAAACGCTCTCTCTTGGAGGGGAATTCGTTATCAACACTTCATATGTGCTCGCCTTGATCGATCTCAAGCCAACTGCGAGTGAAATGAATCTTTCCTAGCTGGAAGATGCAAATATATATGGTTCGAAGGCTTATATCACCGCCCGGTGGTTAAGTTCTTTGATGACACGCGCAAGATAAAGAAAGGGCTTTTCCGGTTTGACAAAAGATTTAGAGACAAACCAGAAAATCAGACACATTGTTGAGGAGATCTGGGGCTATTCAAGTTTCCTTGTCCCTCCTGTCCAAAATCTGTTTAGTTCGATGTAGTATCATCCAATGGCTAAAATAGAAAAACGAAGACAATGTTAAGATTCTATAGGAAGCTCAGACTGCTTACGCGAGGGCCCTCTCAGAGGACAACCCAGACCAAAACCTGATAGAGAGTCATAAGGCCAAACTAGAGCATCTTTATAGAGAAAATGAGCTTTCTGGCGCCAACAAAGTCGCATTCAGTGGCTAAACGGGGGTGACCAAAACTCGGCCTTTTCTTTTCTGCAACACGAGCCCGACGGTCAAGGAACAAGATCTCCACGGTTGAAACGAGGATGGTCGTGAGGTTTTCGAGGAACCAGACATTGCTTTGTAGTTTGAGAATTTCTATAAGGAAATCTTCACCTCCAATAATTCAAGTAACTTTGATGTGGTCTCTGAAGCTCTTTCTCCTTGCATTTCACCTCAGATGAATGAAAGACTCATTGCTATTCTGAGCCATGAAGAAATCAGAGAAGCAGCTTCATCTATTCATGCCGACAAACCTCCAAGACGGGACGGTTTTTCGTTGGGTTTCTACCACTCATTTTGGGATGTTATCGGAGAAGTTGTTATAAAGGAGGTTCAAGACTTCTTTACATCATGTTAACTACAACAGCAAAAAATGAAACTCACGTCTGTCTCTTCCCAAAGATTACCAGCCCCCAAAAAGTGTCCGACTACCGGCCTATCGCTCTATGCTCGATCCACTACAAAATCAAAGCAAAATTCTTGACAAAGTGCCTTCAACCGCTCTTATCGCAGCTGATCTCACAATCACAATTAGCTTTTATACCAGGAAGAGCGATCTCAGACAATGTCCTTATCACACATGAAACCCTCCACTTCCTCCGTACATAAAATGCTAAGGTCCATTGCTCCATGGCCATTAAGACGGACATGAACAAGGCCTATGATCGTATTGAATGGGGTTTTCTCAAGGCGATTCTAGAAAGATTGGGATATTATGATACATGGACCACTTGTATATTGGAATCTGTCTGTACGGTCTCTTATACCTTCATGCTCAATGGCGCTTCACAAGGTAGAGTAAGGCCATTCAGAGGACTTCGTCATGGCGAACCTCTCTCACACTACCTCTTTATCCTTTGCTCGAAAGTTCTCTCAAGACTCTGCCACAATGCAAAACTAAATGGATCTCTCAAATGCATCCGAGTTGCTAGGAGGAACCCTATTGTCAACCACCTCCTTTTTGCCGATGACACGATGTTTTATGCAAAACATCTCCCTCAGCGTGTGCAATGCTAATCTCTATCTTGCAACGCTATGAGGAAGCATCAGGGCAGAAGATCAACATTGCAAAATCGGTTATAACATTTTCTTCCAAGACGCTGGGACTCATCAAAGCCATGGTTAAAAACTCACTTCGGATAACCAACGAGGGTGGGACTGGAAAATACTTGGGCTTACCTGAGCACTTTGGACGAAAGAAGAGGGACATTTATGCTAGCATAGTGGATCGAATCCGGCAAAAATCCCACAGTTGGACCTCTAACTACTTGTCGGGAGCTAGGAAATAGGTGCTCCTCAAATATGTCCTCTCAGCCATGCCTTCTCACGCCATGTCGTGCTTTAAACTGTCGAAGTCTCTGTGCAAGCAAAACCACTCAGTTCTCACAAGGTTTTGGTGGGACAATAAGCCGAGAAAGCGTAATATGTGTTGGGTGGCTTGGGATAAGCTAACACTCCCAAAGTCCGATGGTGGTCTGGGTTATCGCGACGTTGAGCTCTTTAATGACTCGCTACTTGGAAAAATCTCGTGGAGAATTTTGCAAAATTCGGATTCTCTACTCAGCCGCATCCTTTTAGGCAAATACTGCCACTCGACACCTTTCTTAGAGGTGACCCCAAAAGGCCAAATTTCACACGGTTGGCGTAGAATCTTATTTGGTCTCGAAGTAGTCAAACAAGGACTGGGCTGTAAAATCGGGAACGGTACATCAATTCCTTTGTGGCAGGAACCCTGGCCAAATACTTATAAACCGTCCTGTCTAATTGGTCCTCCGATAGAGGAAAAGCTTCATCTTACAGTTAATGACCTTCTGCTGCCTGGTAGCTCGGATTGGAGCATTCCTAACATTCGCCGTCATGTCCCCTGCTACGAACATCTGATTAGGCGAGTAATTCTGATCGATGATAATGTTCTGGACAAGCGCACCTGGCTTCTATCCAAATCCGGATATTACTCTGTTAAGAGTGCATATGCTTTCCTACGTGCAAACCTTAGCCCATCAGCTTCAGGTACCTGGAACTAGAAAGTTCATCTGGACTATACCAATCCCCCCCCCCCGAAGATCCGCCATTTCCTCTGGAAGGTTGCCTCCAAGGCCCTTGCGGTTGAAGCTAACTTGGTCGCTTGAAGAATTTTACCTTCCTCATCCTGCAAGCGATGTGGAGAAGCACAAAATGAGCTTCATGTATTCCTCAACTGCCATTTTGCAGCTTCGACTTAGACTCAGGCACCGGTAGCAAGGAATCCTCTAGACTCTACCATCTCCTCACCACATCATCTTCTTGAATTTGTAGCAGTGGAGTCTCCTCTCTCGAACTCAGAACTGGATGGCTCCCCTCTCAACCCTGGATTCTTTAGAGCTTGTGGAAAGCTAGAAACATTTTGGTCTTTGAAAATAGGTTCTTATCAGAAGAGGAAGTCCTCCAACGAGCTCAGCGATATGCGAAGAACTCGAAGGAATCGAGCTTTGTCGCTCAACGGCAACGGCCCCCGCCATCTTCCCTGCCTCCGGCTCCCCTACTTACTCTATGTGTCTCTTGTCACGTTGATGGTGCGTGGAACCCAACAACATGGTATTGTGGTTTGGGGTGGCTGCTTAAAGACTCCAATGGAATCTCAGCCATAAAAGCTGCTTTTGAAGCCAATTTCCAATATGTCTATTTTTTCTCAGATTCGCAAAGTTTGATCAAGATGATTACCTCGCGTAGTGCTACAAACGAACTATATTAAATCTTTAACGACATTTGGATTCTCTATGCCGAGTTCGATTTAAACTACTTATTATGTAACTCTTAATTTGCAACTCTCATAACTCAATGTAAAATTCAGGTTTGCCCAAAAAAAGTAATATTTGAAAAACCATTAATTCATTACACACAGGGATTAGACCGTGCGGGCCAATATTCTGGAGATATGATGCGATCACACACCATTCAAAAAAGCTCTTACACATTCTCTAGCTAATCGATGAAATAGAACAATACATGAACGTACGTAGGGGTACTGCGCACTTGATATCTTTCTATACTTTTAGAACATTTTATCCTTATGTGGATAGGACCAAAAATGATCTCATCTATCATCAACATCAAGTATACCGATATGTACAAATATACGCACGTAGACATGCAACCACGTACACTTGAGAACAAAAAATTATTCAGTCTTTGTGTCCCCATGCACACGTCTCTTTCTCTCGGACCGTATCCTACTCCTACTCACCTACTTGTGTTTTGTCCCAAAGAAATTTCAAACGGTACATATTTTCTTTTTTTGTATCGAACAAAATTGCTAAAAAGTACGGTTGAATTTAATTACACTAATATTCTTTTAGTAAACCTTGTATGTATACTAAACCAACTGATATTTATAATATTAAACTTTGATGCTCGTGTGATTTTAAACATTTTTAAGAGAATCTCTAACAAAGTCTTCAAACTATGATGATATGTTTACAAAGTTTCAACTTAAATCACGTTTCTACCCAAAAAAAAACCTTAATCACTTTCAAAACTGTAGTTACTTTCAAATTTCCAAATGCATTGATGAAAAATAAACCTAGATAATAAAAAGCTTATGGGAATCATTTGTGTACCACATGTTAATTATGCGCCATTTTAAACGTTGATTTTGAGACTTTTATACAAAATCTTGGTTAGGGTTACAAAACTTGAAAAACTCCCAAAATATCATTTTGCATGGTGTTATTTTTCAAATCTACATTTGAAATTTGGTTCAAAGCCTACGTGTAGAGGATCTGCGAATCCCATAATATACCACCTTCTAATACTTCAATTTTTTTCCTTCTAATACTTCAATTAAAAGTGATATATTTCAGAGAAAGTAAAAACAATACATATTGAGATAAACTATAACTAATACTCTGCATGCATGCTTTCTAGTGTGTTTGAAAATATTCTAAATTTTAATTTCAATAATTCCGAATTTTAATTTTATTGGGTGTTTTTGTCACAATACTCTGCATGCATGTTAGGTTACGATTTTATTACCCAGAAAGTCTCTTCAGTGTGAGAAAACTAAATTGTTCAAAAAACTAAATTCTGGATTCATCATCTCTTTCAATCAATTTTGGTTTAGGATAATTTTACGGAGATTTGCTAATGAGACCCTATAATTGGCGCCAATTGTGATCTTTATATGTATTATATATTATTTATTAAATTGAATAAAATTACCTAATGAGACCCTATAAATTGGTTTGTTTTTTACGTAATATTTCTTCTATAACAAGTAACAACTATGGCATGTTTTACCATAAAGCTTCAAAACGGCAACACAAGTGGTAGAAAGATAACTTTTTATATAAAAAAAATAGAATATCTAATAATGGCATCCAGCTTTCTTTGCATATTTTTTTGAACATTCTCATCGTTTTAGCTCTTAAAAAAAGATGAAAATTGTGACTTCCACAATGAGCCACGTTATTGATCAACAGGGTATCGATGCCATACGTCAACATTCTCTTCTTTTTTTTAAAGATAAATATATACAACTTTCATATATGTTTCGTTTCGGTTACTTTTTTTTTTCACGACACACGCGTTAGTTATACAACTTACACAAGTGAATATATACCACATTTTTAGCCCTCCTCAGATTTGTTTGTCACCGTTATCATATACGCAAATTTTACATTGTCCACATGACACATGTGGGTGATTAATAAGTTTTTAATTGAAATGACATATAACTAATTTTTGATGCAGTTGTGGAAGAATGAAAAAAAAATGACACGATAAAAACTAAAAGAATAGTTTAGTGATAGTGCAAACAAAAATCGTTCTCTTGTGTTATAAGTTCAAAATTAACTTCAATACAAAATGCATTTAAAAAAAAAAAATTGGAAACTTTTAACTCTGGGGTGAAAGAGATTATGTATTTAAATCCCAAAAATTTCACAGTTTACAAAAAAAAAAGAAATATTTTTGACACAATAACCATATAGTATATTAGTGACTAAAAAACCATTATACACTATGCAAACTCGAAAGTTTAAGATTTTTTTTGACAAAAAAGCAAAGTTTAAGATTTTCTTAAAGAACACATAAGAAAGCATTTTATGTAACTCTGAAAACATATGTCACCTACAGGTTACAAGCAAGTATTGAATAATTTTTGGGCTTAAAATTCATAAACAAAATACAAAAAAAAAAAAAAAAAAAAAAATCGAGTGAAGAGTCATTTGATGGAGGACCCCACGGTACGTGGTTCCATGTTGGAAGAACCTCTATTTAAAGCGCCTCTTCACTCTTCTCTTCATGTCTCATTCTCATCCATCTAACCACAAAATACATCATCACCTACCTTTCTTAAAAACAACACCACCTAACACACATTTGAATTTTCTCAAATCAACAGGTATGTTAATCTCCAGAACCGGATTATCATCCAATTTATATACAACAAAGAGTTCACTTCGTTTGTTGAGTTGTTAATTGTTAACATTCTCTGATTGTTAATTGTGCAGGAAAGCCAGGGAATAGTGTTGAGAGATTTTGATTCTTTTTGAGATGATGTCTTGTGGCTTAAGCAAGACCCTTGGCTTCTCTTCCTCGTTGAAGAAACAGCAAGGCATAGTGACGATCCTTGGTGGTGACATTTCGTCGAACGCTTCATCTGCACCTTCACTCAGGCGGACTTTCTCTGCCGACTTGTCCTCCAAGAATTGGGTCTCGCAGAATGGGTTTTCTCCTATGAAGAGGATCACTTCCTCGGAGAAGCTCCGTGCCTTTGTTGCTGACTCATTGAGCTCCGAGGATGACGAAGCAGAGGAAGGATCAAGATCTGGATTCGATATTTGGGCTCAGATTCAAGAAGACAATAATAAGAAGGAGGAGATCGAGCCGGGCCAATCCGATGTATGGAGTTCGATTTTATCGGACAAGAAGAAGGCGGAGTCGAGCAACGACACGGTTCCTCCACCGTACGTTCATCCTCTGGTGAAACGCGCTAGCTCCTTGAGCGAGAAAAGCCTCGAGATTTGCACTGAGAGTCTCGGATCCGAGACGGGTTGCGAAGGGTTCTCTTCGTTTGCATCGTCGGAGACTGGAGATGCTGAGATCGACAAGGAAATTTGCCACCAGGATGCGGCGAATCTCCTTCTCAACGTTACAGTGACCAAGGAGGAAGAAGAAACAGAAGCTAAGGCTGAGGTCGAACAAGAATCAATCACGGTTCCAAATCACACAACCTGCATCGAGCAGCCTCGAGGATCGTTTCCTCCTCCGATTCGTTCTCTCTCGGGTCAATCGGGTTCAGCTCTGCACATGAAAACTCGCCGTGACAATGGCCGATTGGTTCTCGAGGCTGTCTCTATGCCGTCGCACAACAACTTCTCCGCCAACCGCAAAAACGGACGGCTCCTCCTCACTTTTGCAGAAATCAGCAACGAATCCAACTACGAAATTGACATCGCTAGCGACGAAGAAGACGAAACAGATGAGCTTCAGTGGTTCGACGATGAAGAAGAAGAAGAAGAGGAGACACAAGACGAGTATGCCTACAACTACAAGCCCAATGAGCTTGTGTATAAGCTGGCACAAAAGCCAATTGGGCCTATTACTGTTCATAGATTGGCCCATAAGGCTATTGGAGTACCAAAAAGAAACTCGAGATGGCCCGCGACAGAAGACTTCGAAACCAAATCCGATCCGTCGACGCCAGTAGTCCACTCTCTGCCACCAAGGCCAAGGGTGGCTCAGCTCGCTCGGTCAATGAAGCCGCCGTCCACGGTGGACGACACCGTAGGAGCAGCTTGCTTCAATACATGTGACTACTATTGGAAGCCCACTAACACTGAAGTTTTGGGCCGCAACACAAAAACCCAATTTCAAGCACAAAACTATGTCCACAAGTCAATCGGGGTTGGACATGACGGTTGGATAAATGGTTGCAAGGAAAAAAGGAGGTCTCTTTTGTCCGTTGAGGCTTTCTGCATTGCTACTTCATAAGTTTAAGACCATACCAAAGATGGGTAAATTACAAGAAGCATAAGGATATGATATACATATCTATGTGTATATATATGTGAGTATGTATACTCGAATATATATGCATATTAACCAAATAATTTGTCGTTGTTGCTGATGGTTTTTCTACCTTATTTTTTTGCCTCTAAATGTTTTTACCACTTACCTTTTTGGTTTGAGGGTAAAAAGAAAAATAAAAGAGTAGGTGAGGGAAGAAAGTGAGGAGTGAAAATTAGAAAGTGATTTTATTGTTTCTAAATGAGGTTAGAGACCTTGTTGAATATTTATGACGAGTATTATGTTTTGTACAAAACTTTTTTGTTCCATATTGCTTGCAAAACTTCACCACCTTATGTTAAAAAACTATATGAGAACATAAGGTAGTCTTTAGAAAAACATCAAAAACACACTAGCTCGTTGATTTGGCGAGTGACCCAACCCACATTCCCTTCTTTCTCTCCCAAGCAAACATAAAAGAGCTCTCTTTGACCGGCGTGTCTTGCCTTCCCGCCGTCGGATCTGAGCCGACGTTCGGGGAGGGCAACCCTTTTTCCTTTCTCTTTCGCCGAGCGGTGGCAGTGTTCGGTTAGGAGTCGACGCATGTGATACGGAGTTTGAAGATCTAGTTGGATGTGCGGTGAGTTGTCTGCTCCGGCAGCGATGTATGAGCTTGGCGGTGGTTTCGTGGCGCGACATATCTGTTGTGGTCCAGATCTACTGTTTGAGGACAGCGGTGGCTATGGCAGAGCGGATTTTGGTAGGTCTTCTTCTCGGAGGTGCTTCGGACCAGTGACGGTTCATTCTCGTGGCAGCTCGGCTTCGCGGTTCAGTGGGACGACGGCGGTTCAGTAGGACAATGGCGGTTCGTGGTCGATGACGACGGCTGTGCGGCTCGTGTCCGACGAAATCCCGTGGGTGTTCTGTTTCTCCCTGAAGGCTCTGGTCTCTGGTTTCTGGCCTTTAAACCGCGCGGTGTTGGTTGTTTCCGTCACGGAACTTGATTGGGATATTCCGGCTAGTAATTCGTGAGGGTTTGATATGGGCCTCTTCTCACCGGTTTGGTTTGTCCCTGGTTTTGTTGTTGGTTGTGCCGCCTCATACTTGTCATAGTGTGGTCTTAGGTTAGGCTTTAGCTTCTTAAGTCGGGGATCTTTCTAAATCGTAATGGGTTTAGGTTATACTTGGTTTATCCTGGTTTGTGAAGGTTAGTTCATTGGTTAGGTAGTGACAGTGGTCTTACTCTGAGATCTGATTTTTTAACTTAGGAGGAGATAGTAAGGCAGTGGTTGTGGTGATGCTTTTTGCTATTAAGTCTTGTTTGCTTGTGTAATCTCGTGTCTAAGATCAGATCCAGGAGTTTTTGAGACCAATCTTTAATGTGGAGGGCGATCTTCGATCGTGGTTCTCTTGGCTGGCCTTAGATTCCGGGTTATCAGATGAAACAACTTCCTAAGCAATTTTTTCGGTTCTTCAGTCTTCTTCCGGTTTTCTCCCTCCAATGCTAGCTGTGCCTCTCTAGATTTTCGAGATGCTTACCGATTACTTGTTCCAACCGCTTTCGAGCTAATGGGCAATTCATCGGTTGATATAGTTCTCATGTTTTTTTTTATCTTTTTTTTTGGCATGAGTTCTTTTTTTTTTTAGGTTTAACGGTTTGTGTAATAAAATTATAACACCTAACATTTATTTTAATAATGATATTAACATTTTTATAAAAAAATAGTCTTTTATCAAAAAGAACATAAGGTAGATAAGATTATTTTTAAACACCATAAAAGTTCCAGACGTCAATAATTTGTCATAAGTTCATAAGATATTTAGATTTAAAAAACATCAATTTATACCAAAAAAGTTTAAATCAAACCGTATACTACTATTAGACAACCACACTTTTAGTTAAGGTGGATATATTACATGTTACAAGAAAACCATATCTATCATAAGTTAAAAAAAATATCAATAATCTGTTGGAGTTTGGAGAAGTGAATTTATTTTTACAATTGATGAGGATGAGTATGCATGGTACTTTTAGGAAATAAACTTGAATTTCCTCGAAAAACCAGAAATATGGGACCGAAGAAAATGTACACAAATTTGTTAACGGAGTTCGGCCAATCGTGCCTACGTCTCCGGACCTTCTATAGATTTTTATATTAATCACCGGGAAATTACAACCCTCTCAACTCACACCCAAAACCCGAACACACTCAAGAAAATTATACAAAATTTTCTTACAAAGAAAGATATCTCTCTCTCTCTCTCTCTCTCTCTCTCTCTCTCTCTCTCTCTCTCTCTCTCTCTTTTTCTTCTCTCTTTCTCTCTTCTTGTTCTTCTTTGTTTTGGGATGATTTACAATGAAGAGATTCACCATGTATTTATAGGGGGTATTGGGAAGAGTTAGGTGAACTACCACAACCACATTTATTGACAATGGGCAAAGCCACCATAGGAATAGTTGGACAAAGCCACCAAAGGAATAGTTGGGCCAATGTCTTCTAGTTACTTACGTAACTAACAATATCCCACTTGAAGACTGATTTCAATTTGTCTTCACACCTTGATCAATGTAGCAGGTCTTCCATGCTTATTACTCTAACAAACCAACTGAGGTTACAAATAACCTCAGCTTATCATACAGCACCTTTGTTAACATGTCTGCCAGGTTCTTACTTCTTGGGATCTTCTCAAGCACCAAAACTTCATCTTCTAAAGCCGATCTGATGAAATGATATCGACGATGTATGTGCTTCGTCCGAGCATGGTAAACTGGATTATTTGCCAAGTCAATGGCACTCTTATTGTCACAGTACAATACACTTTTCTCTTAGTCATGGCCTAGCTCTTCTAGAATTGACTGTAACCACATCATCTCCTTTGTTGCCTCTGTCACCGCAACATACTCCGCTCACAGCTTGATAGAGATACAATCTTCGCAACTTTGAAACCCAACAAATTGCAGTACCACCAAAAGTGTAAACATACCCGGATGTACTCTTCGTACTATCAATGTCACCTCCATTGTCAGAATCAACATATCCCTGCAATCCAATCTCTGACTTCTTGAAACATAGCGATAAACTTGGATTTCCCTTCAGATACCTTAAAATCCACTTAACAGCTTCCCAATGTTCCTTTCCAGGATTGCTCATAAACCTGCTAACGACTCCCACTGCATGTGAAATGTCTGGACTTGTACATACCATCGCGTACATCAGGCTGCCAATAGCAGAAGCATATGGAACTTTATCCATATATGCCATCTCGTCTTCAGACACCGGAGACTGATCTTTGGATAACCGAAAATGACTTGCCAGGGGAGTACTAACTGGCTTCACCTCATCCATATTAAACCTCTTGAGGACTTTCTTCACATACTCCTCTTGTGATAACTTAAGACCTTCCTTGCTTCTACTAAATCCCGGCGGATTCAATAAAAAAAAAAAGATTCTTATCCCAAGAATTTGTCTTGCTTCTTCTAGGTCTTTCACCGCAAACTCTTCCGAGAGTTTCACCTTCAGGTTTTGTAATGTCATTTTCTCCATAGGGAAATCACCTAACTCCCACGTTTGATTGGACATCAACGAGTCCATCTCATCATTCACTGCAAGCTCCCACTGAATCGATTCATCTGCTTGCGTTGTCTCTTCATGACATTCATGCTCGCCTCTATCCATGAGCTTAATGTAGTTGAGTAATGGAAAAAAATCTTACTGGTTTCTTGATGATTATGTTTGACCGTCGTAACTCTGTGACTGGCCTACATGGGATCTCTTCAGAATCATTCTCACCTGCCTCTTTTTTCTCTTCTTGAGATTTTTTCTCTTCTGTTGTTGTTGTATCCTGCTGCAACTTTGGTGCCAGGATCTCTCCCAAATCAACAGCTCTAGACTCCATCTTTCCCGAGCTTTCCTTTAGCTTATCCTTGTACAACGCTTCTTCGTTGAACACAACATTCCTGCTGCGGATGATCTTCTGATTTTCATCATCCCAAAACCGATAACCGAACTTTGTGTCACCATAACCAATGAAGTAACACTTCTTCGATTTTGCATCAAGTTTACTTCTTGCAGCATCATCTATGTGAACATAAGCTAAGCAACCAAATACTTTAATATAAGAAAGGTTTACTTTCTTTCCGCTCCACACTTCTTCGGGGATCTTGAATCCCAACGGAACAGACGGTCCTCTGTTTATTAAGAAAGTCGCGGTATTGATTGCATCCGCCCAAAGCATCTTGGGCAATCCGCAGTGCAGTCTCATGCTCCTTGCACGCTCATTCAAGGTTCTGTTCATCCTTTCAGCTACTCCATTTTGTTGAGGCGTTCCAGGAATAGTCTTCACCATCTTGATCCCACTATCAGTGCAATATCTTTTAAACTCCTCGCTGACGTACTCTCCGCCATTATCAGACCTTATGCACTTCAACTTGAGATTCGTCTCAATTTCAACCATGGCTTTCCATCTTCTGAAAACCGAAAACACTTCATGCTTGTTCTTCAAGAAGTAAACCCACACTTTCCTTGTGAAGTCATCAATAAAGGTCACATAGTAATATGAACCTCCTATCGATGCAACAAGAGCGGGTCCCCACACATCAATGTGCACCAACTCCAACTTCTCAGGTTTGGGCTCTCTTCCATCTTTTGAGAAACTAACCCGTTTCTGCTTTCCAAGGATACAACTTTCGCACATCTGATGATCCACCGTCTTCAAATCTGGAAGCACGCCATTTGACGCCAAAAGTTTCAATCCTTTCTCACTCATGTGCCCCAACCTACA
This sequence comes from Orychophragmus violaceus, assembly GCA_030180135.1. Taxonomy (NCBI): domain Eukaryota; kingdom Viridiplantae; phylum Streptophyta; class Magnoliopsida; order Brassicales; family Brassicaceae; genus Orychophragmus; species Orychophragmus violaceus. The sequence goes on along the minus strand of CM058237.1, from coordinate 10,936,966 downwards.
ATGCCACAACTTAGTTTGTTTGGCATTCTCGACAACCGCAACTGTATCTTCATGACTCATCGTCATATAAAGAGTGCCTCATTTATGACCTCTAGCAACCACCATGGAACCTTTCTTTACGCTCCATGCTCCACCACCAAAACTGACATCGTGCCCCGCATCATCAAGTTGACCTACTGAGATAAGATTTCTCATCAACTTTGGCACATGCCTAACCTTTGCGATCTTCCATACACGACCATCTGACATCTTCAAGTTGATATCTCCAATACCAACTATGTCCAAAGGTAAACCATCAGCTAGATATACCTTCCCATAATTTCCAGCAACATAGTTCTCCATTATGTTGTGGTGTGGTGTCGTGTGAAATGATGCTCCAGAGTCTAAAACCCAAGACTCGATCGGGCTATCAACATAGGAGATCGACGCTTCATTGGTGTTTACAGCCACATCATGAGCTTCACCTTTTCCTGTAGAATCATTAGATACTACCAATGCATCACCAATTTCATGTGTGACTGCATTGGCTCCGGCTCTCTTGTTGCTTTCCTTCTTTGAATTTGCCCAGCAATTCTTTCTTATGTGGCCCGTCTTTCCACAGTTCCAACATTCAGCAGACTGCTTGAATTTGGACTGACTTCTTCCATTTCTTGACTTCGCTCTGCCATTGTTCCGGTTGTTTCTGTCTTGGCTCTTGCCTCTGTTTTCCAAGTTGAAAGCAGAGCTCGTTGAAGCTTCACCAGAGTCGATCCTACGAACTTCTTCAGAAAGGATACGATCTCGAACATCATTAAACTTAAGTTTATGATTTTCCACAGAATTACTAACCACTGCCCTCATTGGCTCCCAACTATTTGGCAGAGATGCCAACAAAATCAATGCCCGCACTTCATCTTCAAACTCAATTTCAAGAGACGATAATTGGTTGACAATCGTATTGAATTCATTCACGTGTGATGCAACATGGCCACCTTCTTCCATCTTTAAATGAAAAAGTTTCTTCATGAGAAATACCTTGTTATTTGCTGAAGGTTTCTCATACATATCCGAGAGAACTTTCATGAGCCCTTCCGTGGTCTTCTCCTTCGCAACGTTGTGAGCAACGTTCTTCGACAGTGTTAACCTGATAACACCCAAAACTTGTCTGTCAAGGAGTTCCCACTCATCCTGATCCATCTTCTCAGGCTTCTTGCTCAGTGGTTGATGAAGCTTTCTTCCGTACAGATAATCTTCAATTTGCATTCTCCAGAATGCATAATCTGTACCATCAAATTTTCCGATACCGTGCGCCGAACCATCTTCGCCTCCCATCGTTTCCGATTAATTTTTGCGAACCACTGTGTATTAAAACACCTCCGTCGACAAACCGATGTCACCGACAAAATTTTACTATTCACGAATACACTATTCACGTGAATAGTAACCCCGCAAACTTGACCGAGATTACTGCAACCCCGTGCTCTGATAACAGTTGTTAGGAAATAAACTTGAATTTCCTCGAAAAACCAGAAATATGGGACCGAAGAAAATGCACACAAATTTGTTAACGGAGTTCGGCCAATCGTAGCTACGTCTCCGGACCTTCTACAGATCTTTATATTAATCACCGAGAAATTACAACCCTCTCAACTCACACCCAAAACCCGAACACACTCAAGAAAATTATACAAAATTTTCTTACAAAGAAAGATATCTCTCTCTCTCTTTTTTTTTTCTTCTCTCTTTCTCTCTTTTTGTTCTTCTTTGTTTTGGGATGATTTACAATGAAGAGATTCACCATGTATTTATAGGGGGTATTGGAAAGAGTTAGGTGAATTACCACAACCACATTTATTGACAATGGACAAAGCCATCATAGGAATAGTTGGGCAAAGCCACCGAAGAAAGCCACCGAAGGAATAGTTGGGCCAATGTCTTCTAGTTACTTACGTAACTAACACTTTCTATACGTTCTTCTTATACTGCTTCTCGTCCTAGGCATGTGAATAACAGATTGGAATAACTTGATGCATTCGAATTTGTAACCATGTATAAAGAACAAAAAAAAATACACATTATAGTCTTGTAGTCACATTAAGGTGCAGTAAAAAAAAGTGGAAACTGGATTGGTTATTAGAGAAAATAGGCAAGTAACATCTTTCTTTTTCTGAATAGGGTTTACAAGGTCCAACTTAAGGCCACACACAACATGATATCAGTTTAAGATCTATCCATGCTCAAAAAAATCATATGAAGAAAATTAGTTTCATTCGATGTTTTCAACCGTAGTAAAACTGACAGTCGACTATATACGACTCATTAATTTTGAAGTCATATTTAACTTACTTACAAGAAGATAATTAAGTAATATTAGTCTTACGTAATTTAGTGAATTTGTCGTAGCACTTGATATAAAGAGTAACAGTTGATTTAAGTATATTTTTACGTATGGTTTTCAGTTGTATAGCCCCTTGCTACTTTCCAAGACATACGTTCAAACTTTATGTATTTGTGTCTTTTTCCAATTTTCTAAAATTTGTCGAGAACACATTCCATGTTCAGCTTTAGGAAGCTCAATATGAAAAACTTTAGCAAACCATATCACACAAATCAAACGAAATAAGAAACCGTTTGAAAATAACATGACAGCAAGAAAAATAAAATGTTAGTAACACACACCTTATGTTTACCCGAGATGATTGTAATGTCATCTCCATCTGCTAGTCTCGAATCGTTTTTTCAGACGTTACACAAACTACAACCAATTAGGACTATCCTCTGCATCAACCATTTCCCAAGCAATATGAAAGATCTTATTATCACCATCTCTACTAACTTCACCTACCTTTAATATCTCATTTCATACATATTGCGCATCTAATCCATTTATAAGCCTGTATGACTGTTTCCAAGTGTCTTTTAGTGTTTCAAAACAAACATAGAGATGGAGATCTTTGCTTGCTTCCATGCATTAGCCGGAGCCCGGAGAATCGTCTCGATCTCCATTGTTGAATTTTGTTTAGATTTTCTTACCTCTTCAATCTTCATGATAATCCCAAAGTCTAACAAAATAACTAGTCTTTCTTATAGCTGCAAGCACATACTTCGCTCTCTTACAATACTGTTAGAGTCAAGATTAGCACTTTCCTAAAGAGGCCTATTCACGAGTTTAGGCCGGCCCAGAAGGGAAAGTCGGCGACAAAGCCCAAGGCGGTAAAACTAGGTTAAACCGAACTCGGGCTAAACCGGCTTTCACTAAGGTTTGGAAGGTGTCTAGTCCGAGGGCGCCGTACAATAAAATCGGCAAAAGGGAATATTCCATATCAAGGCATAGCCGAGTTATTAGGAAATATTCGTAATTATCTCGTACTTTCCTTTTATTAATAAACCGACTTGTAACCCTATATAAAGGAACCCCGACATTCAATGAAAGATACGCTTTTTCTTAATATTTTCGGCTGGAGAGACTTTAGAGCGACTTTTAACCTAAAATCTCTCCGACGACTTTCTAACCATTCCTCACCGGCTTCCATCTCGGAAACGCCGGCTTACAAACCCTAATTTCCCAAATCTCACCGCGTTCTTTAATTCTTCTTTTAGAATCCCTAATTACAACCTTAAAACTCTTTCTATCTTGGGATAGACCGAGTTACGATCTTACAATTGGCGCCGACTGTGGGGATTTCTAAGAGAAATTTCTGAAACGAGATGTCGGGAAACGGTAACGAAACAGATTCGGAAAACCCTAAGGTTGACCTAAGCGACCATGAGGGAAGTGATTACAACCAGAGTGATCATGAAGACGATGCGGCCAAAGGCGGCAAGCAGCCGCGAAACGCCGCCAAGACCAAAGCTCGGGATGACGGCAAACATGCCCCGTCACTCAGCGAAACAGAGGCTCAAATCGAGCAAGACAAGACCTTAGCCACTCTAATGGCCAAGATCGAGTCACAAAACGACTTGATCAAAACGTTCTCAAAGAAAGTCGACCTACTGCAGACAGAGCAAGCAAAAATCCTTTCAGGACAACGGTCGAGAAAACCCAGGAGAGAGGTGCCTTCAAAGGTGAAAGACAAAGTCGCTAGACGACTGTTCTATAGCACATCTGAGGAAAGCCACCATGAACAGAGCCATAGCAGCGAATCCAGGAGCAACCCGCGTAAGGAAAGCGACAAGGATACTCACGAGCGGAGCTCACGTCGGAAGGAAGGTTCTGAAAGACCAAAACGGAGCGAAAGTCAGAGGCATAACAACCAAAGTGATGAGCGGTATTCACCCAACAGAGAAGAACATACCAGTCACCAGACACGGGACGTGCACCACAGACGAAATTCGCGACGTGAGAATGGCTCGCACCGAGACAACTATCGCCGCGAGCGAGGTATGTCATACGAGAAAACTCACGGAGCGTCTATTCGCGGAGCAAGTCGCAACCATGTCGAAAAACAATTGATTGAGCTCAAAGACACCCTCAAAGAATTAAAAGGGGAGGTCCATGGCGTGAAGGGGTCCGCACCCGAGATAGACCGAATCATCGAGGAAACTCGTAGGACTCCCTTCACCTCGCGCATCACGAACACATACATCAGGCAAAAAGAGAAGCTCAGGCTACCGATGTACGACGGCACCAAAGATCCAGCGACCCATCTCACAACATTCAAAATCATGGCGGCAAAGGCACGGTTCTCATCAAGCGAGGAGCGCGACATCGGCTTCTGCCAACTATTCACCGAAACCCTGGAAGGAGACGCGCTAAACTGGTTCTCCCGACTTCCATCCAAGTCAATCGATAGCTTCTCGGACCTCACATGGGCATTCGTAAGGCATCACTTCGCCTACATTCGTAAAGATACTTCGCTAAGCGCGTTGATGTCGATGACGCAAGAAAAGAAAGAAACCTTGAAAGACTTCATAGAAAGGTTCAGGGCGGTGATGACACGAGCTGAGGCACCGGATAAGTTCACTATCGCGGCCCTGACAAACGCCGTCTGGCACGAATCGCCATTTTACCAAGATTTAGTCATCAACCCGCCACTAACCATTGAGGACGCACTCCATCGAGCAAACAAATTCGTGGAATTGGAAGAGAAGAAGGTCGCATTGGCAAAGAGATTCGGTTCTGGCAAACAGGTAGATAAGAAGGAGGAAAGAGAACCCAGGCAGCATTACGACGGTAAAAGCGCCAAAACAATGGTTGTGGACGGCACCGACAAACCCCGGTCATCAAAGCCGTGGAATAAAAGAGGGAAAGAGGCGAAGAAGGCGCAAGCAGCCTCCGCTACGGGGGACAAGTACTGTGAATACCATCAAGCTACGTCTCACGACACGGCTGAATGTCGGAATCTCAGAAACGCACTCTACTCCCGACTTTCCAATGAAGAAATCAAGGCGGCCATCGAAAGGTTGAAGAAAGAAGAATCGGGACAGAAGAAGGAAGACAAAGCTGACGAGCAGGCTCCCAAGCAAGATAAACCGCCACGGCGTATCAAAAGCATAGCTTTGAAACGTAACCGTGAAGAAGAAGAGGAGGACGACGAAGAAGAAACCCCCAAAACCATCCGAAGAATCAACATGATCATGGGCGGTCTAATCTCCGTAAACGACTCGGTCAGGTCAATCAAGGTCTATGAACGCCTAGCATTGGCCGCGCAAAAAGCGCCTCAACCAATCCTATCAGACGATCCGCCCGTCATCTTTACCGACCAGGACCTCTATGGAACTCACTACCCCCATAATGACCCTCTGGTGGTTGAGCTTCTGATCGGAAGTTGCCAAGTATCTCGAATACTGGTGGACACCGGGAGTTCAATAGACTTAATTTTCCTAGATACACTCAAGAAGATGGACATTAAGGAGGAGGATATCAAGCAGAAGGCCAAGCCGCTCACCGGGTTCACGAGTGAGACGACATACACAATTGGAATGATCAAGTTGCCTGTCTTCGCAGGAGGAGTTAACAGATTGGTGAGGTTTCACGTCATTGACAAGCCAACCATCTATAACGTGATCCTTGGAACTCCATGGCTATATAGCATGAAGGCGGTATCATCGACATACCATCAATGTCTGAAATTCCCGACACCTAAAGGAATCCAGACAGTCAAAGGATGCCAGAGCGCAAGTCGGTCGTGTTTCGCAAGAGAGCATAAGATCAGGGTGCCTTCCTGCATGATCAACACAGAACACGGAAGAAAAGGACCGGAGAAAGAACTAATCCAGCAAGTCATCATTGATGAATCAGATGCAAGCAAGTGTGTGGGCATTGGTGCAGGATTACCGGACGACATCAAGGAGGAACTGATCACCTTCCTACAGCAAAACGTTACAACGTTTGCGTGGACAATGAAGGATATGAAGGGTATCAACCCAACCATTACAACTCACGAGTTGAATGTCGATCCGACCTACAAACCAGTCAAGCAAAAGAGGCGAAAACTCGGCCCAGAAAGGGCTAAAGCAGTCAACGATGAAGTAGAGAAGCTACTTGAAGCCGGTTCAATCCAAGAAGTCAAATATCCTGACTGGCTGGCCAATCCAGTGGTCGTGAAGAAGAAAAACGGGAAGTGGAGAGTATGTGTCGACTTCACGGACCTCAACAAAGCTTGCCCCAAGGATAGTTTCCCGCTGCCGCACATCGACCGACTTGTTGAGGCGACGGCTGGGAACGAACTGCTATCGTTCATGGATGCGTTCTCAGGATATAACCAAATCCTCATGAACCCAGACGACAGAGAAAAGACGGCCTTCATCACTGAACGAGGCACGTATTGCTACAAAGTCATGCCTTTCGGCCTCAAAAACGCCGGCGCCACCTACCAGCGGCTGGTAAACCGGATGTTTGCAGGGCAACTTGGCGCAACAATGGAAGTTTATATCGACGACATGCTAGTCAAGTCTCTGATTGCCTCTCAGCATGTCGGTCATCTTAAGGAATGTTTCAACATCCTTAACCGATACGGCATGAAACTTAACCCAACCAAGTGTACATTTGGGGTGACATCGGGAGAATTCCTAGGATACGTGGTAACTCAGAGAGGAATAGAAGCTAATCCAAAGCAGATCACAGCCATAATCGACTTACCATCTCCCAAGAACACTCGAGAGGTACAACGCCTCACTGGCCGCATAGCCGCCTTGAACAGGTTTATATCCCGGTCAACGGATAAATGTCTGCCTTTTTACGAGCTCCTACGAGGGAACAAAAGATTCGTGTGGGACGAGAAGTGTCAAGAAGCCTTCATCCAACTCAAGGACTACTTGTCGAACCCGCCGATACTGTCTAAACCCGAGAATGGTGAGACATTACTGCTTTACATCGCCGTTTCAACAACAGCAGTGAGTGGCGTGCTAGTTCGGGAAGATCGAGGAGAACAGAAGCCGATCTTCTACGTCAGCAAAACAATGAATGGAGCCGAAACCAGGTATCCTGCAATGGAAAAACTGGCTTTCGCAATCGTCATCTCGGCACGGAAACTGCGACCTTATTTTCAGTCACATCCGATTGCTGTATTAAGCAGTCAACCTCTTCGAACGATACTTCATAGCCCAGGACAGTCTGGTCGTCTAGCCAAGTGGGCAATAGAGTTAAGTGAGTACGACATCGAGTACAGGAACAGGACAACCGCCAAATCACAGGTAATAGCTGATTTCCTTGTCGAATTATCACCTGAATTGGATGTCGGTACCGAGACAGAAGACAAAAATTGGAAACTATTCGTTGACGGGGCTTCATCTAAAAAAGGAGCCGGGATAGGGATACGTCTCATATCACCAACTGGCGAGATATTAGAGCAGTCATTCAAACTAGGTTTCACGGCTTCTAACAACACAGCCGAGTACGAAGCTTTGTTAGCTGGTCTCAGACTAGCCAGGGAAATCGGAGTACGACATCTCCTGGCCCACTGTGATTCCATGCTTGTAGCCAACCAGATCAACGGCGACTACGAAGCTAAAAATGAACGAATGGAGGCTTATCGAAAGACGGCGTTGGAACTCACCAGTTCTTTCGAATTTTTCGACATTGTCCAGATACCAAGAAAGGAGAATGCCCCGGCAGATGCACTTGCGTCGCTGGCATCTAATCTCAATCTCTGTTGACGGATCCCGGTAGAAACGATCCACGAGCCAAGCATCCCGCCCCCTGAGAGCACTCAGGAAGAAAATGAAGAAATAATCCTGAGTGATAAAAACGACATGTGCTACAATAAAAGGGCATAGACCTCATCGCTGTCCTAACCGGCGACAACAAAGACTGGCGACTTCCGATAAGAGCATACCTGACAGAAGGGAAACTCCTAGAAGACAAATGGGAAGCACGACGACTTAAAGTCAAAAGCGCGCGATACACTATACATGAAGGTATCCTCTACAAGTATTCAGCTAACAAGATCCTCCTCAGATGCATAAATGGAGAAGAAGTAAGTCGAGTTCTCGAAGAAACGCACTCTGGAGCATGCAGAAACCACTCCGGAGGCAGGTCTCTCGCCCTCAAAATCAAGTTGAATGGTCACTATTGGCCGACTATGATAACCGACTGCGAGACCTACTCTAACAAGTGTGAAAAGTGTCAGCGACATGCGCCATTCATACATCGACCAACAGAGCTACTCACAACGTCAACTGCGGCTTACCCATTCATGAGATGGGCAATGGACATCGTTGGACCATTACCATTATCCAATCAAAGACGTTTCCTGCTCATTATGACCGACTACTTCACAAAGTGGGTAGAGGCCAAGGCTTACGTCGCCATTCACGATGTCCAAGTTCAAAATTTCGTCTGGAAACACATAATATGCCGTTTTGGGCTACCTTATGAGATCGTCACAGATAACGGGTCGCAATTTATCTCGAAAGTATTCGAAGAATTCTGCAAGAAGTGGGATATACGTCTTAGCAAGTCGACGCCAAGGTATCCTCAGGGGAATGGCCAAGCCGAAGCTACAAATAAAACCATCATTGTCGGCATCAAAAAACGCCTTGAAAGCAAAAAAGGAGTTTGGGCAGATGAGTTAGACAGAGTCCTCTGGTCGCATAGAATGACACCCGCAGCGCAACAGGAGCCACCCCATTTTCCTTAGCCTTTGGCGTAGAAGCAATGGTACAAGCAGAAGCTAACATTTACATTCTCCGCCGCTCTCTCATGCCGCACCATACCGATATCAATGAAAAGATGCTAATCCAAGCCCTTGACACTCTAGAGGAAGAACGGGATCGAGCCCTACTAAGAATTCAAAACTACCAACAGCTCGCAGCTCGGTACTACAATCAGAAAGTCAAGGAACGCCATTTTCAAGTCAGCGATTTCGTCCTCCGCAAAGTATACGAAAACACCAAGGAGTGGAGAGCAGGGAAACTTGGGGCGAAATGGGAAGGACCCTACAAAGTCACGAAAGTCGTCAAACCAGGAGTCTACGAGCTTGAGTCAATGAAAGGCAAGGCTTTACCTCGATCCTGGAACTCGGCAAGCCTGAAGGAGTACCACTAAGACGGCAAGGCGCCAAAAAAAAAAAAAAAAAAAAAAAAAAAAATTATATTATGTACTAAGAACTACGAGTGACTTGATTCTTCCTCGGAGGATACGTGGGCAGCCTTTACCGGCACAGTCACAAATCTAATAAAAACCCTATTTTTCAGATAACCGTCTTGAAAGAGAAGCAAAGCCAAAAATCAGGTAAGTCCTTTCATTAATATTCAAATATTTGATGGTACTCGCAAAATGCCGAGTATCAACCCGCAAAAAGCCGAGTACCGACTCGCAAAAAGCCGAGTATCAACTCGCAAAAAGCCGAGTACCGACTCGCAAAAAGCCGAGTATCAACTCGCAAAAAGCCGAGTATCAACTCGCAAAAAGCCGAGTATCAACTCGCAAAAAGCCGAGTATCAACTCGCAAAAAAGCCGAGTATCAACTCGCAAAAAGACGAGCAAACGACTCGCATCATTAGCATCACGCCTCCTGGCCAGGGGCGTGGTCTTCCTTGCGCACGAGGTGCACATCGTGGTAAGGAAAAGCCGGGATCCGTCCCGCAAATTCTCAGCGGTGGGTGATAACAAATAAGCCGAGCACAGCATCGCACATTCCCCCACCCTAAGAATAAAAGCCGAGCACTAGCAAGCCTCGCAAACCGCCTCATGGCAAGAGTCGCTAAAATCATTTAAAGTTTGACGACAAGCCTAATACGAGATTAGTCTGACTATTCCAAGTCACTAAATCGTCTAAAGATAAACTTTTTAATACGAGATTAGTCCGACTACTAGAGAATCCACTAATTCGCCGATTTGACGGCAAGCTTTAATAAGTTGGTGGCGCGTTTGAATATTTTGATCTAAGAGTCGCTGCAAGTTTAAATACAGTAGCCCGACCTAGTCGCATATCCCAGTTATTATTGCTAAAGTTTAGTAAAAAGCTTTAAAGGTAGAATGATTCTAATCGCTATCAAGCTTAAAACAAACTTAATGCAAAATAACGATTCAACTGAAAAGATAAGAGTCTACAAATATAAATAAAAGTCATTACAAAACCAATACAAAATAAATATTAAAGACATTTGACGACTATTCAAGCCCCGCCGTCCGTAGCCGAAATGTCTGTCCGAACAGACTGGACAAGATCAGCCGGAACCGCCTCCGGGATAATGCCGACATTTGTCCCAAATTGATCGACATGCCGCGGGACAGGAGGAGGAGAATCGTGAGAACGGTCAAGGAGCGGATGATGAATAGGTGAGAGCACAAATGTAAGCTCCTCCTTCGTCACAACGTCCAGGTTATCCAACTCAGCATCCGCCACGACCTCATCAGCGGCTATCTGGTCCAGAACGGCTTGAGGAACCGACACGCCCTGCCCGTTAAGTTTCTCCAGACATTTCTTAAGACCGGAAATCTGAGCCTGCTTGACCTGCATCGCAACAGCGGTTTCCTGGTCACCGATATAGCGTTGGATGAGGTCGAAATGGGTCTGCGCCTTCGTCCTAGCAGCAGCCTCGACTCTCTCCCGCTCCTTTTGAACCAGGTCAAGACAAGACTTATGCAGCTGTTTTCTCTCCAGCTGAAATTTGAGGAAATCGGCTTTTGACTTCTCTTCAGCCTCCTTCAATTTTCCTTCCAGAGCCAGGTTGCTCGCCGCCAAAACCTTCTTCTCTTCCTTGATCTTCTTTAGAAGATCATCCCGCTTGGTAACCGCATCAGCCAGTTTCTTTTGCGCCCATGAACTCTCCAAAGCCACACGGTTCGAAGCCGCGATCATCTGAAAAACAGCAAAGGTCGTTTAAAAGAAGAAGGGATGTCGTTTTAACAAAAAATGAAATTCTAAGTATCAAAAAAAACCTACCGTCGCCTCAGCATGCTTTAGCCTGACGATGGCGTCAGAGTGAGGCAATTCCTCTAAAACTGGCCAATCTGATTCATTACCCCTCACGCATGTCAGCATATCGAAACAAGCTCGGGGGTTGTTGATGAAAGGAACCTCGCTCTCATATTGGTAAGCGAAGTTATGGATTGAAGGGCGCACTTCCCCTTCTTTCACCTCACGCCGTGGTCGCACCAGGACGAGTTCCTTGTTAGACTCAAAAGGCTTAGAACTGCCAGACGAGTCGGGAACGGTCCCCTTGAACTTGTAAAAACGCTGCCACGGGTCCTTTTGTTTAGCAGGCTCATTGACGGGCGCCACCTCCTTAGAAGTATCCTGAGCTGATTTGCCGGTCTTCGACGCCTTTGCCGGTTTATCTTGAACCGACTTATCATCAGCAGGTCTCTTCCGTGACGGAGCCTTAGGCGGAAGGGAAGGGGAGTTTGCCGCTCGAGCCACGGTTTTCTCACCAAGCTGGTTGCCGATTGAAGCCGGAGGAGGCGCGTCCGTCGCTTTTGACGACTTAGCAGAAGAAGACGGTTGGGATGAAATCTCCTTGGAATAATCGACAGAACTGATTCGCTGCACCTTGTCCATTTTCCCAGGTTTCGCGAGTTGCTCAGGAGTGACCTTCACCGTGGTATTCCACTTAACTAGAGAGATAAAAAGTTTTTTAAAAAAAAAAGGGAAGAGAAGGAATCGCAATGACGAGTTATGCTCAAAAAGAAACTGACCTTTGGAGATTTGCGGAAGCGTCCTGGTTATGCGATCCCGGGAAAGATCCGACCACTTGCGAAGACCGAGAGATTGGATCTTTTCAAGAATTGAGAAGTAGTTGTCGGGGTACGGCTTGAACAACGGATGATGCACTGCAACAAAAAAAGAAAATTTGAGTAAATCATCACATGCAAATGACGGCAAATTTGGAACGACATCTACCAAGATCTGTGTTCCAAGAAGTCCTGACGAGTTCCCTGTGTTCATCAGGGACGACTAATGAGGAAATTTCAACAAAGAAATAATTTCTCTGCCAATTATTAATTTTCTTAGGGGCATCTGTCAGTATACGATGGCCACTTTTGAACTTCACTGCATAGCACCCCGGGCTGGAACACATAGCATTTATCGACGTCATTTCTTCAAAAACACTCGCAGTAATTGTAACGCCGGCTTCAGCACCCAGCATTAGGAGACCGACCATATGGCGCACCGCGACGGCAGAAAGCTGGGAAATGGCGATCTCGCGACGAAAGCAGTACGAAACTAGCAAGTCGGGCAACGGAAACCAACAGCGACAACCGCCAGACTTGGTGTTCATAAAAAACGATTCATACACGGTCATATAGCCGGGCGGCGGCGCCCAAGGACGGTCGAGCGGAAAGGGTATAATAACCTTAATCGCCGGATCTGCTCCACAACCACGAAGCGAAGATCTAACCGTCTCTGCAGTAGATCGCGTCCCGAAAACATTACCATATAACTCTCTCGGTTCGACAGGTAACGCGGGGGAAGAGACGTCTTCGTGGGAAACATCTTGGTCGGTATCAATCGCGTCCTCGTCTCGAAGCTGCGGGACGGTAAAAATTTCTCGGCCCGAAGTCTCAGCAGCAGCTTGGTGTGACGACTCGCAGCGAAGCCTGAACTCTTCGATCTCAGAACGAGCAGGACGGCTATCCAAGCCAGACGAAGCATTTGAGGAAGTAGAAGCGGATGGACGACTTAATGAATCATCCGCAGAAGATGCCGAAACAATTTCTTTATCTTTTCCCGTTGAACAGCGGATCAAAGACATGATTTTCGGAAGAACAGAAGATGAACGCAACAAAAAAGTAATGCTTCGATCTAAAAATCCTAAGAACACAAGGCGGAGCGACGGCGGAAATATGGCCGGAAAATAAATAAGACAGAGAGAAAATTACCTCTTGGAACTTCTCCACTTGAGCGAAATGAGGAAAATGAAGTATGAGGGAACTATTTATAGCAAAATGACGGCGCAAGAACCAAGGCGCATCGTTACCTAGGCGACGCTTCGTATGTTGCACCTACCCAGTAATTGAACCGAGAATCAATTCCGGTTCCGATGGGTCATTAATGGTTTTCGAAACCGGTTCGTTCGATTTCATCAGTCTAGGCCAAGTTTGGACCAGCCCAATAAAAATAGCAATATGGGCCGAAATGACGACGTACCTCGGTAAACGACAAATATGGGCCAAACCGAAATCATATCATAAACCATGAGTTAACTCCTCGTAATGACGACTTGAGTACAAGTCGCCACACTGGGGGGGGGGCTTATTGTTAGAGTCAAGATTAGCACTTTCCTAAAGAGGCCTATTCACGAGTTTAGGCCGGCCCAGAAGGGAAAGTCGGCGACAAAGCCCAAGGCGGTAAAACTAGGTTAAACCGAACTCGGGCTAAACCGGCTTTCACTAAGGTTTGGAAGGTGTCTAGTCCGAGGGCGCCGTACAATAAAATCGGCAAAAGGGAATATTCCATATCAAGGCATAGCCGAGTTATTAGGAAATATTCGTAATTATCTCGTACTTTCCTTTTATTAATAAACCGACTTGTAACCCTATATAAAGGAACCCCGACATTCAATGAAAGATACGCTTTTTCTTAATATTTTCGGCTGGAGAGACTTTAGAGCGACTTTTAACCTAAAATCTCTCCGACGACTTTCTAACCATTCCTCACCGGCTTCCATCTCGGAAACGCCGGCTTACAAACCCTAATTTCCCAAATCTCACCGCGTTCTTTAATTCTTCTTTTAGAATCCCTAATTACAACCCTAAAACTCTTTCTATCTTGGGATAGACCGAGTTACGATCTTACAAATACTGCACTTCATGTCTTCATCAACCATCTACTGTGACTTGATTAATGAAATAACTCTCAACCTTCCTTCAAACAATTGTGCAATATCACCACTTTCAACAGATTGTGGTTCTTAAACTTACACAAATATACTCATCTATTAAGACTTTTACCATCGACTTGTTTCTCCTCTTTTCAAAAGAGCAGTACACTCTCGAAAGACACTCTTCTTCTATATGTTGAATACACTTTTCACCAAATTTGTCTCTACATAATTTATACATTTGAAAACCACTCTGGATACATGAGAAGTGTATACTAGCATTGTTGAAACACTCCTAGTGCTAATATTTGGATCTAATTGTAACGGAATTAGTTTTGTAATTAACGTTTGTTTATTTTGATTTTGTGAAGTCAACCATTTTTTTTGTCACAATACCGTATGTTCTTAATGACTAAAATCTCTCTAAAACCACGGGAAAACGGTCAATTCGTACCCGCACATTTAGAACTGGTACCAATTAGTACCTGTGTAATTTTGATGTGCTAATCAATACCCATATTCAAGATTATTTGAATATCCATACACACACAAAAAATTTTCGGTGAATCCATACTTTGACCATAACACCGTTAATATATTAATAGATGCCTAATCACCTGCCACGTCAGCCCTCTTGTTCATCATTTATTTAAAACGACGTCGTTTTGATTTTTTCAAAAATTTTAATTTTGCAGAGCTGAAGAATCGAACCGGGACCTCAAAGAGATATGAAGCCTTATACCACTGAGCCGCAAGACATTTTTTATGCATAAACATATAAATATATTGATTATTAGCACAACTAACTCAAAAAGACTCTAAAACCCGAGTGTTCAACACACTATTAACCTGTGACTTGAAGACTGCAATTACGAGAAATAAACCTGAAACAGATAGAAAATGAAACAAGAAGAAACATTTTGGATCTGTTCTGTGGTGATGTCAGTTGGCGGAATCAAAGGAACCATCGGAAACATTTGCGGAGACTGCTGCATCTTCTTTGATGTTTCCTCGTCGCCGAACAAACCAGAACCCTAGTTTTCTTCTCCCCCACAAAAACCCTCGAGATTCTAGCAATCACAGACCGATCAAGCCTAGAAATTGGTAAACCCCATGCACAGACGAAATGATTGCAGGATTCCAACCAATATTTATAGATTATCCTGCAATTTATTTACTTGGATTCGTCTAGAGGTCTCCTGGGATTTTTTGACAAAAAATGTGTCCAATTTCCTTGTAGATAAACGAATAAAACATTGTTTTGATTTTTCCAGAAGATGACTATGTTGTATCCATATATATATTTATTCGTGTATGTATTTACAACAAAATGGCTTCTGGCTCAGTGTGGTATAGGGCTTCCTCTCTTCGAGGTTGCGGGTTCGAATCTTCAACCCTGCAAATTTAAAATTTTTGAAAAAATCAAAATGACGTCGTTTTAAATAAATGACGAACAAGAGGGTTGACGTGGCAGGTGATTAGGCATCTGGTAATATATTAACGGTGTTGACTAACTTTGTTATGGTCAAAGTATGGATTCATCGAAAAAAATTTGTGTGTGTATGGATATTCAAATAATCTTGAGTGTGGGTATTGATTAGCACATCAAAATTACACAGGTACTAATCGGTACCAGTTTTAAATGTGCGGGTACGAATTGACCGTTTTCCCCTAAAACCACCGGCTCTATTTCCCCATTTTTCGCTCAAACCCGAATTTACTTTTTGACCCGTCCGATCCGACCCGACCCGACCGGACCAGGTATATCTAAAATCCAGACCCGTTTGCGTACCCGACCTTTATTACAGGACAGCCCAGAGAATCGTTTTTGGTTTCTTCTTCTTCCTTCTCTACTCCGTCGTAGGGAAGAGAAAGACAGGGGAAGGGATCATAAAAAGCCGGGAGCCATGGGAGATGTTAAAGTAGACGACGATGCAATTCTAAAATCCTTCCTCGCCGAGGTCGGTGAGGTGGAGAGGGACAACGAAGTCGTCAGGTTCCTTCCAAAAACCTTTCCTTAAGCCTAATTTTAGCTCGTATTCCCCCAACCCTGTTCCTGATCCGATCCGTGTATAAGCGTTATTATGCAATTCATTGTGCGTTAGGGTTTTTATGTTCTGAAATATTAGCTTATCAATTATGTTTTATCTCTTAAGACCACTGTAACTTAGGGAGCTGTCTGAATGGAATTACAACTGAATTGGCAGTGATTTTTTATGGTTTTCTTCACTATGCTCTTGATTTCAGTCCGGATCTTGTGAAAATTTGATAAATTTCTCCTCTTTTCATGGGCAATACGGAAAATATGATCTGGTTCTTCAATGGATGTAGATAAGTTGCACATATCTTCCATGTATAGTAGTGATTACTTATCTTTACTGGAAAAACTGTTACCGGTATGGTCGTAGTGTTGCAGCCATGTCTCTTGTGATCATATCTTAAAAGTTTGAATCTGTGTAGGATTCTCTCATGCTTCAAGCTGAACCCGTTTGAGCATCTTAACCTATCTTTCGATTCTTCCACAGATGATGTTAAAAGGCAGTACAGAAAGGTATTCTTCACTTCTGTCACTTTCACTGTGAAGACGTTTTTATTTTTCTTGTTCATGGTTTCTTTTGGTGATTTTAGTTACTAAGCCACTGATTGAGAATACACTAGAAACTTTGTGACTAATTTGTACATTTACCAGATATCTTTGATGGTTCACCCTGACAAATGCAAGCATCCGCAAGCACAGGAGGCTTTTGGAGGTTAATAGTCCTAACCTTTCTTTGCATATCCAGTTTTTAGTGTGTGAATTCACCATTTGAGTGTTGCATCAAAGATGAAATGCTTGGGCCCCTCACAAGTATTGATATGTTTGGATGAACTTGTCATGTTTATATGGGTTTTGATTTACTGAACAGCGTTGGCGAAAGCGCAACAACTACTTCTGAACGACCAAGAAAGAGATTATATTCTCACCCAAGTCCATGCTGCAAAAGGTGAGATTTTATAGTTCATATTGGATTCAGGAATTACCTGTTTGATGGGTCACTAGAGTCTTTTAAGACCCCCACTTGTGGAGACACATGTGTACACAGCTATACATTGTTCTAGATCATTTGAAAGCTATACCAGAATCTATAGCTTACCTTTTACTATTCTTTCTCTCTCGTGACAATCTTCTTTCTCCAACTGTAAAATACAGAAGAACTTAAGATGAAGAGAAAGAAGCAGTTAAAGAAAGATACTGCCTCAAAACTAAAGTCACAGGTTGATGGGGTAAGCAAACCGTTTCTTTTTGGTTTTACATTTAACCTATTTAGCTGAGATATTTTTACCTTTCTATTTTTCCCAATCTGAGGATCTAGATATAAGCTAGGTGATTAAATTTGATGGCTCATTGTAAAGAGCGATATCAAAAGTATCCATTTTGAAACTGCAGATTTTCTTTTAAGACCCTAGCTTTGTCAAAATTTGGCTTCTTGTGGAATGAGCCAACTTCTGTTGTTTGTTCAGCGAGTATAATATCTGCGTTTTACTGACAAGTTGCGCATTTAAAGAAATTTTGTCGAGTTGTCAGATTTAAGTTGTTTCTAATGCTAGATGCATGTTAAGCATAGTAGTTCATTTTAAAAATGTCTTGCTTTACTGACATGAACTAGCTGTACATTGTTATAACGTAAACCCCCTTAGCACTTACATTTAAGCGGAAAACCTTGTGCCTGTTATTTGCGCATGAAATAAAATTCTAAGATACATAATACGTAGCTCATTGTCAAAATATGTGTTATGAAAGGATATCTCAATGATTTGCTGCTCTTTGTCTTTTTTTCTTCTTCTGTTTCGTCTGATTGCTATACAGTTTCATATTTGTGTTTTTTTTGGTCAATCCTATTCGTCTTCTTTTCCAGTTAAGATTCCTCTGAACTTGTAGTGACACATTTTATATACACAGGGAAAGCATGAGCAAATCTATGAGCAATCTGAAGAGTTTCAGAAGGAACTGAAGTTAAAGGTCCGAGAGATATTAACAGACCAAGAGTGGCGTAGGAGAAAAATGGCCATGAGGGTACGTAGAGTTTCTAGTTTGCCTTGCGTTATAATTTCTCCGTGAGAAGTCACACGATCATTATTCATTAATTTTTTGTGTCATTGCTTCTTGACATTTAGATATCAGAAGAAGAGGGAAGACTGAAGAAAGATGAAGAAGAACAAAAGGAGATACGGAAGAAAAAGCGTGAGCATGAAGAACAGTGGGAAGGAACGAGAGAAAATAGGGTTTGTGCTTTTTAATTCCTAACCTGCCTCCTATGAATTCATTAGTTTAGAACCAGTTTAGCTCACTCACCTTTTGGCACTTAAGCATGGTTAGAAATTGCTTTAGAGAAGAGAACTCATCTGAAGCACTTATGCCAGTTCTTATGCCCAAATACTTTTTGACACTTGTTTCTGAGCTCGAATAGCAAGTCCTTGCTCTATCTTCTGTTGATATATTACAAAGATTATAGAAGCAACTTCTCATTTCTCTACTTCATCATGGAATAATTATAACAGGTTATAGTCAGGTTTAACGCAATTGCTTTTTTGTCCTTGATGTCAGTAGTTTTTATTAACGTTTGGGTTTCCATGAACAGGTATCAAGCTGGAGAGACTTCCAGAAAGCAGGAAAGAAGGTAAGAGCCACATTGTTAGATAAGAAAAAAATCCTGCACTCGTGAATTATTTTCTTTTACTTTTGTTCAGATTTCAATCTAAACCTCTTTTATGTTCATCCTTCAGGCCAAAAAGGGAGAGACACGTCCTCCAAAACTGAAGACAGAGGATCCAAACAAATCATACGTCCAAAGGCCGGTCAAGAAAGGCTGAGTCTCTTACTCTTTTTGCTGTTGTTGTCATTGATAGATTGGTGATCTCTAATATGATCCCAGACTCTTTCTGCTCGAGTCTGTCTATCTCTTTGTACATCACCCACTTATTTCGTCTTTCCAAATACCAGAGAAACATGGAAGAGATATATAAATGTATCTCACGTATCAAACGCTTATGATTGTGTTGTCATGTCTTTAGACATTAGATCTTTTTATATCATTGTGTTGCTTCATGGTGTGGAACTATTAAGATGTTCACGACAAGAGACCAATAAAAAGCAATGTTCTCTTCATAGATTTCCTTGACACAACCATAATGGTACAGACCCCACAACTTGGGGTAAGTTATGTACAGCACAAGCTCCAAAAGAAACCCCCAAAAAAAAATTACAACTTTGATACGCAACGTGTCTTAAATCTTCGTTTCGTGTGATATATATGCTACAACCAAGTCACAAGGGTGCGCTCCAATTAATAATACTTCTCTGGTCCAAAAAAATCGATTTTCATCATGCCACTTGCTTGCAGACGACAAATCACCAGAACTTTTACCTGAGAAGAAATATGCAGATGCAAAATAAATTTGAGAATCTGCTCATACTTTTTTCAAGTTCATTAAAGATAATAAATAACAAGATAATACGACTCGATGCAATTCCATACTTCTTCAAACAAAAACATAATAGAGCAAAGAAACTTATAAGAGCAGGAAACACATTTCATGCCCATGTAGACACATACCTTTACAAAGATATATTCATGATTTTTCTAGCATTTCATTGAGATATACAAGTCTGTGATGATTAATAATTTAATAACAACCTATGTGCTTGTAAACCCTCTATTTCCACCATAACATAACTTTTGCTAATAATCAAAAGCATTGATGGTAGGCTACACTATAGATTGGTAGATAGTTATAAAGTCAGATTGATCTATACCAACAAAATGGATTCTCACTTCCTCTTTCAACGAAAACTATGAGTCTTATGTATGACAAAGTGATGCAGCTGATAATAGCACAGTACCCTTTTCATGGCAGATTTTTATAATCCAAATTGATTCTTCTGACATGATCAGAAAGCAAAGCAAAGACCACTACACAGGGAAACCTTGAAATAATACAAACTGCCTTTCGTTAGCATTTCCCTGATAAACCAGAGTCTGATGATTGATCCTAAAAAAATGTTACCACCACAGCCAGAGATCTGCTTATAAACATGTATCCGATTACATGTTTTATATCAAACAAGTCCTAACGTTACAACTATCAATCAATCAATCAATCAATCTACAGCTAAGTTCCTTAACTAAGTTACATAGACCTACCACAATGGCGGCCCCATATACATAGCAATATAACAAGGATGAAAGTAACAAGGGAGAGGCTTTGGAAACACTTACAGGCAAAATCTAATCTCTGAAAATCACCGAGTCTGCAATGGCCAACAGGGGCTTCAAGCAACCAGGGGTAAATTTGCGTGCAAAAAGGTAGGAGCTTGAGTGGCTTGATTGCCGGAGTTTCTGGATCAGCTCAGGAACGACTTCCTTGGGTGTGTAAGTATACGGATGTCCTTTCACAGTGCCAGTCCAGTTTACACGGTTCAGGATATAGCCGGTGCACCCATCCGGATCCTTCATGTTCAACAGCGTCGGGAAATAATGCTCCTCCGGGTAACACTCGTCGGACCGATAACACGGGAGCTTGAATTTGCGCCACAAGATCCGATCTTTGATTGTTAGCAAAGCATGTTTTCTGGTCATAACAAAGAACTGCGAACCCACTCGAAATTTCTCGAACGGGACCTCCGGCATCATAGCGTACCTTCCTCGAGCGATGTACCGTTTCCAAAGCCTCGGTTCATCGGATATGAGCTCGATAAAGCTCCGGTAGGAGATCCGAATACCTCTGGGAGTGGAAGTTGGATCCGGATCGGATTTATCGAATGTGGAGGATTCGATGAGTGAGGTGTAGACGTAGTTGAAGGAGTGCAGAGGAATGCAGTACTGAGAGAGAACCGCGAAGTAAGTGTTGGCAGTATCGTCGAGGAAGGCAGTGGCGAGGAGGCGTCTTGTGGCGGAGACGAGAGTCGGGGAGGCCCGTGCAGTGCGTTTGGCGTTGGCGATGAAGGCATTCTCAAATACAGAGCCTTTCCCAGGTCTTGTAATATTGACGAATGGATCTGCGTGGACGTAGACATTGAATAGAGATTGGGAGTGCCCAGTGAAAAAACGGTCCCAGATTGGCGCGAAATGCAGGTCGGAGTTGGTGAGGAAGAGAAAAGCAATCTTAAGCTTAGGGTTGAGGTTTCCTGATGAGAGATGCGAGAGGGTGGTTGAGCCAGCGGCGGCTTGAAAAAGGCTCTGGTCGTCGATCTCATCTGAGATTGAGATGAGAGATTCGGCGGGTGGAGAAAGGAAGACATGTGGCGCGATAAAGAAGAAGACGATCGGGAGACAGAGAAGAAGGGAGAAGGCGAGAATAAACTGCTTCGAGTACATTTAGAAATCAAAAGTTTAGAGATCTGATGAACTCTCTTTTAACTAACTATTTGCCAAAACTGGGAAATCTACCGGAATGTAGGCAAACTCCCCATGAATTGACGGATTATGGACTCAAGCGTTTTCCCGATTTGGATAAATCAGGAATTTCCCACCACCGGAGCTCTAAGAAACCCAGAAGTTCCAAGAGGTTCAATTGAACAAACACGAGATTCTTACATGGAAAGATGACCTTTTTCTCCAAAGATTATCCGTCAAACCTCAAACCTTAGAGACACTCCAATTGACATTACGATTTTCTTCTCTCAAAGCGAATCGCACAATGAAGGAGATGAAGAAATCCAGAAGAAAGAAAAAATTCGGAGCAGGTTTTCTCCAGAATTTGAGGGAAAATCAGCAGATATCAGAGATATCTTCAGATTTAGATAATAAGAAACTAAAATCGAAAGGATCTCTCACAGTAAGTGATGAAGATAATATAGACGATAGCTAGATGACGAGAGAGCGATTGTTCTTGACGCGAAAGAGTTATTTTATGAGACAAAAGAGGTATTTCTGTCAATTGCGGATCTTAATCTCAATTGGCCCTTAAGGGCACAAAAAATTCTAGTGTGGTTTTTTTAATCTCATATAGCCTTCTAATAGATGAAATACCTATATTACCCTTAATGAAAATCTTTTATTTTCAATTTAAAAAAAGAATGACATTTAACCCAACCATCTTCACTTTCCACCGGGTCCCACCACCGGATGTATAACTGGTACAACTAGTATGATTAGTAAAACTGGTATAACTAAGACAACTAGTACAACTGATATGACTGGTACAACTGATATGACTAGTACAACTAGTACGACTTATTTGTTCTAATTTTGGATGTTGTTTTTTTTTTAGACAGTGAATAATATATATGGCATAATCATACATTTTAATTATAGGGTATACTACTTTAATGGGGGGAGATGAAGTGCGATGGAATCAGAAAGACCGACATATTTCAAGTTTTGTGATGGGAGAAACTTTGGATTATGTCACTCATTATCGGTGTATTGATAGAATACACATGAAGATTATGGTTGATGAAGCTGCAACAAAGCTTCAGTCTTTTTCATTTGTTGTATGACTGCATGGAATTTGATATGATTTTGCACTTCTTATACGTTTGGTACAACTGGTACAACTCTTTGTTAAAACAAAACATAAAAATTATTTATGAGCAAATACAAAGCCGATGTTAGCTTTAAAACGTCACTAAAACATTAGTAAATATATTTACACATTTGTAGTAATTAAAAAATATAAGTTTTTGTTATTTGTTGCATGAACATCACATTTATGGATAATATACCTTATACTTTCAAGATTAGTATTGAAATCCTTAGATTACTAAGATGAAAAATAATTAACATAATGTTTTTGAAATGTTATGATTTGAGAGTATTCTAAATCTAGTTTATTTACTTAATTTAATAAGTACAACTAAAAATAATTAATATAAACCATGGTATTACTAATTACAAATTAAATTTATAAAAGTACAACTCTTTGTTAACAAAAATTAATTTGGTATAACTGGACAACTGGTACAACTCTTTGTTAAAAAAAAACTCTTATGACGGCGCATATTTTGCATGTTTTACACGTTTATTTTTGCAAACAAGTTGTACTAGTTGGGCTAATTGTACCAAATTATTTTTTTTTCATAAAGAGTTGTACCTGTTGTGCTAGTTGTATTCAAGATAAAAAAATGTGAACCAAACTAAATACATAAGTTTGTGTCTTGTCTCTGGCTTATAAATCACGTAAAAATAAATGCCAAGAATTCAAGTTTGAAATACATAAGATTTATAAGAAATATACATAGTATTTTCATGTTAACATTTGATATCATAAAATAAAATAAATAAATATTAATACAATATCTTAGTTGATCAACTAACAGTAAAGAATACTAAGACATCATCGTGCATACAAATCCCATGTGTGCATCTGGTTTCTTAGCTCCACTCTCATTTCTTCCCACATCCAATCATGCTGCTAAAAAGAGCTCTATCATCGAGTAAAAATCATGATTATGGGTTAACAAAATCAAACATCTTCATGTAATCATTCTAGCCCAAGCTCGCGTTATCACCGCTCTTATTATCAGCAGCAAACCTCCCATATGAATTTCTATGCACGTGAGTACATTCATGCTCAATCAAGATGGCTTACTTTATCTTCAAACACTATTTTCTCATCATCAACAGCCTCAAGCTTCTCCTTCAACTCAACTACTTCAATCTCAGCTTTCTTCTACCCTTCAACATAGAATACGATACGATCTATAATAGTTTTATGTAGTCTTTCAACATAGAATAAGATAAGATGTATTCATTCAACAAAGATAGATAAATAGGCTTCTTGCGATGGTAATGCTACAACTAGGTGTTGTATCTGAGGTAACATCACGTGAGAATAGGCACCAAGAAGCATAAAAGAGTACAAACATATAAGCATTTCCATGATGGTTGAAAGCCATTATCCTGTCATGATTCTCCATCTACCTACATTAGTACAAGTTTATACACTGTTTTAGTTACAAACAACGATGACCCATGAAAACTTATATAATCCAAACTTGAAGAAAAGACGAACATAGGAGCATCTATGCACAATAGTTTGCTAATTCAATTTCTAGGCCATGGGGAATGTAAGAGTAGCCTAATTTGATATAGATGTAAACAGTTGGTCTCCAAGCTCAAGCTGTCATTGGAATCTTGTAAAGTAAACCCTATGAGAATCTACCACACCAAAGCAATCTTTAATCAAACGAATGCTAAAGTTGAATTGCAACACACACATTCAAAACACAGAGCTCACAAAGACCAGGAAGAGCCGAAATTTATAACAAGGCATACCTAAATAGGAGGAGATGGATACATATGAGAGCATTTCGATTCTATATCGAATCGGAACCGCTCGAAATTGTGATTGCAAAGGAAAATTTTTACTGGTGATGAAGTGAACACAAACGAAATTAAGATTGATTTAGGGTTGGTCGATTTAGGGATGGATTGGAAAATGGATGAGGAAGAGAAGCGATGAGAGTCGAAAAAGACGATGAATTAGATTTAGGATCTGATAATTTTCGGGTTGGATCCGAATGATTTGGATCTAGATGGGTTTAGTTAGGTTGGGTTGTAAATAATCAAAAATTGTAAGGCTATAAACGAAATTGACCATGTTTTTTAGTTTGAAAAAATAAATCAAAAATAGATGGATTTTTTGAGAATTTTGTAAAGCCAAAAGGGCCATCCGAGATTAAAGTCCGTCAATTGCAAACCGACAAGCGTAACCCCTGACGTCGTCAAGTTTAGTTCGAGGTATAAATTGACGGCGTTACTCTGTTTTTCCGTCGTAGGTCCGTCGTAGGCCGAAATGGACGGTTTACAAACTTAGGTCCAAATGGTTGCATTTTTAGAAAACTAAAATCTAATGGAATATGTTAATAAGTTGTTTTTTTAACACTGATAATATTAACTTTGACGGATACGGGGTAGGATACATTGGTAGAATACGAGCAAACAAAGACTAAAGCCGGCGAGCAAAACAGATAGCTCCCGGAGTTAAAAGCCGACGGACAAAGAGTAATCCTCGGAGACAAAACAAACACATAAAAGGCATCCCAAACAACAATTAGAATTCCGCAAGAAAGAAAGAGATCAAACCAACAAGACACCCATGAAGCTCTAAACACCGAGGATCAAGAGAGAATAGGAGAGAAGCATATGTAGTCGAAATTTATTGAGGCACATCCACCGGCTCACATTATATTGCTCAAGCCCAGCAGGAGCCACGAGAGACCGTATGCAGACAACCCGAAGAAGACGGAGGAGCGAAGCTTGTAACCATCCGACCAACCACGACTAGATGCGAGAAAAGAGCCGCACCTCCAAGTCCTAAAGTTTGAGCCGGAGAACCCTTGCACTCGGGCAGAAGATAAACAAATCACCACAGGAACTAAACCAAAGCAACAGAAAAGATAGGACAAGCACACTCCAGAAACACGGCCAAGGAACCACACGAAGCAACTAAAATCAATATCAAACCAGTCCACCGAAGGCAGGAGCACATCACGATCCAAGGATAACCCAAGATAAATGCTAATGAACCACAAAAGCCGAGACTAAGCAAGCCGAGACGAGCAATCCAGCAACACAAAGAACACGAACACCCTGGAGAAACTGAGGACCTAGATCTCAAACAAAACTTGCAGATCCTAACAAGCAAGGGAGCCGTAAAATCTTAAAGAGACCAACAACAAGAGACCAGCCTATACCAATGAGCTAAAACCAGGAGACAATACCAGCCAAACTCGACGGGAAACAGGGTCTGAAGACAAACCCGAGCTAGATCTGACAAAACCCGAGCATAGACACCCGAATCAAATCTTCACCAGCAACCGTCGACCTCTGGCTCGACGGCAACACCAGTATATGTGGTGCAGACGAAGCTTCCTCAGCGTCACCAACCACCACCAATCGAAAAGTTCACGGCCGAACCCTAAGCTGAAATCGACGAACCACAGACCTGTGTCACCACAGCAGAGAACGGACTGATAGGCTCTCCCCGAACGATGGCCGGAAAGCTAAGAAAGAGATGAGACTCCGGCGAAGCTAAAACACCGGCCAAAAGGAAATTAAACGTATAGAAGAACAAAGGAGCCTCTCCCGGCGGCAACGGCTCAGATCGCCGGCCGCCGGAGAGGAGAAATGAGCAAACGACGGTGACCTCGAAAAACGCGCTTGGGAGAGAAATTTAGGGCCGGCTCCGGGAAACAATGAATATGTTAATAAGTTAGATTCCTCTAAAAATAATTAATTTGCTAGCATTTTTAATATTAGTGAAACAATGTAGACCCATGTTTTACGTAAAATTATAAAGTTTTGCTGAGATTTGTTCCTCTACTCATTTGAAGAGGAAAAATTTAATGTAACTAAAATTTTACTAGTCCTAATTTCACTAACACATATTTTATTTATTCATCTCACTATTACCATTTGTAACTACTACCATTTGCATCTTTAATGGATTAAAAACCGTAAAGTTGGGCAAAAAAAACTCAATGCATAAAGTTGAACGGATCCAAAAATTTGTTGTTTTGACTCATCAACACACTCGTTTGATGAATGCTAAGCCAACATGGACCACATGTCTTCATTTCAGAGAGCCCTATATACGGAGGTGGACGTTCCAGCCATCAATAATTTCCCGTGCTGCAACCATCGTGACCTGTCGACCAGGAAACTAGCCAAAAACGATGGAGATCACTGGATTTCGATATTAAACATCTTCACAACCACACGCAAAATGCCAAGTTGGGTCCTATGAAGATCGACTAACAACACATTTAGTTTGCAAGATAGTGGAGCTTATGGCTTCTTCATATCCCGTTCAATTTGATCGGTAGAAAGAACCCACTAGAAAGCTGATCCATACCCCTATTGATGGTCAGAGTGAGGAGGTGAGAAACGAACAGAGTCGCTGACAAAAATGAAGTGTTGATGGTTCAAGGTCGAAGTGATTCTAACAACGGAATCAGAAGGTCCGCTTCATAAACCAATTAAAAAGATAGAGAACAAAATCGATTTTGAAGAAGGACAAAAATTCAGATATACCGGGAAGCCAAGAAGTTCAGATCTAATTCAAAAGTTAAAAGTGGATGGACCTCCATCGAAAAGTACACGAAAAAACGATAAAGTGAAACCGTCAAAATTTATTAGCAGACCACAACCCAAAAATATATATAAAACTGAACTACCAGTGTGGTAAAAAAAACAACGACCAATGGCCGGAAAAACGCCGGAAATTGAGTTGTGAAAACGCTTTTCCGTCGTAGATAACGGCAATGGCTTGGATGGTATACGTCGGTCGATAATGATGTGCGAGTGTAATTTTCCTCATTTTGTATGGAATAAAACGTGAGGATAATAAATTAGACATTGAATGTTGTATCTAATTCGGTAGGCCCAACTGATTTGGTTACTGCTATGCACTATTTGATGGGATGTTTTATTTTCTATAAGAACAAGAACACGTACTAGATACAACAACCTTATATTCTAATAGGCTAAGAAGAAGCAAAGAATATAACATATGAGGGCATATATGAAACAATTTAATAGTTTAGGTTATTTTAAAGTTCCGTGGAGAAATTTTTTCTTCATTCTTTTTTTTCCGACAAATTCAAACTTTATTAATATAAAAAATACATAGTGACAATATCAAAAACATTTACATAATTAGATCAACATATACATATGTATGTCATATAGTGAAAATATACAACAAAATAGAGTTTAACGATGTTTTCGTGAGGGTAGCCTTACTCGTTAACCGATCGTAGTATCGGTTATTATCCAACTTTGTATTTGATTTTTTTCTGATGTGATTTAAATGAAGATTTATTTGGCTGAACTTTCTTTTAACAAAACACATTTGAAAATCTGATGTGTTGCAATGTAATTCTGAAGACAAGACAATGGATACCAATACTTATGTATCAAAGTCTTTATTGAATGTTGTCTTTGAATCTTGTTTCCTTGATGGGTCATCGCTTTCTACATCTCCGGTTCCACTAAACTTGTTCTTCCATGGTAGTTTTCACATAATTTCCTTCCATAACAAAGCATCAATGATGGCACAAGAGTTCATCGATGTGGCTTGTACACAGACGGCCGCCGATAAGGATATCGAAGCGTCTTCAACGGACAAAAAAACAACCCGGTTTAGCCCCAGAAATCTTGGGAAAATGGGCAAACATACACTCTCATCAGATTGAAGAAAACAATTTTCATGAGATATTTTTTACCAAACAAAAACAAAACCAAGAAACATATAAACAAAGTCGGATCAACGAAAGACACATCCCGAACATTATATCCGATAGTCCACTTACCAAATTTTATCATAAACTTAAAAAGTATTTTATCATTTTGATTGTCCGCAAATTTTTTTTTACCAAAAATCGGTTTAGACTTTAGAGTGAGAGCAAATATACTATATTAGATATTTTATTATTATTAAATCACTACTACTTGGTTATTATATAAATTTTGTTCATTTTTCATTTTAATATACATGGTTTAACATCTTTGACTTTTACGTAAAGAAAGTTTATATTTTGTATATGCGAACTGTTGATTCAAAATATCAAACAATATTCAATTTAACAATTGAATAGAAATTTAGTGACTTGGGTATGAGTTTATACAAAAATTAGAGAGTAAGAACCGTTTAGACCGGAAAATTTAGTCTTATTAGAATATGAACAGTAATCGATTTGTGATCGCTAGCACTTACGTTTTTTGAATACAAGAATATGGATTATGAACTTAGTCTTTTCTCGCGCAGGAGAAAGATATTTATATCAGAGGATCTAGTGTTTCTCCCTATATTCTCTCTGATATTCTTTACATAATAATTAGTTAATAATTAAAATATTCCCTAAAAGATATTCTTCCTTATCCTTTCAATATAATTGTCAACTTAATATTTATCTTCTTCTCTTTTGCAGGCCGACGAGTATCCTGCCGAGCTCCATCAATCGCTGCCGAACTCTTTTGATCTTGGCGGGCTTTGCCCTGCTTGGGCCTTTATTCCTTCTAGGCCGAATCTCTGCTCGATATCTCTGTTATTGGGCCGGGCCTTAAAGGGGTGCTAATCCTACCTCTAACAGTAACCCCCCCAGTTCGTCGCACCGGGTGGTACACAGGTCGGCGGATTTGTTCTTCTTGGTCCGGTTTAATGACTACGTCGGCGCGCCGCTACCCCAGCCTTTACTATCTTCGATCAAACAACCACTTTGAATTCTACGATCATTAATTGCGCCCTGGCTTCCTCCAGTGAATGGCCTCCACGTGGCAGGAATATCATGTCGCCTTAATCCTGCATTGGTAACTGTTGCGTCGCTTCGGTAACCGCTGTCTTTTTACTATAAATGCGATCTCTTTCCTCTTCATTTCCATCATATTCATCATTTTCCTTCTCCTTGGCGGTTTCTGATTTTCCTTCCTCCTCTTCATTTTCGCTTCCACTTTTCTTTGAAAACAAAATGGTGGCGAATCTCTCGTTCTTTCATTGTTCCGGGTTATGACGTCCTCCTGATCACCGCGTGCCCGGTCATGTCGATGAGCTTATGCTCTTTTTGCTAAAGGGTAGTTCGTCGGTATCAGGATTTATGCCGATTGTTACCTCCGTTTATCGCCCTTCCAAACTTAGGGCAACATTCAGATCCTTCGTTTTGATCGATCTGATACGTCATTGATTTCAGGAACGTGCTCTGGTCAGCTCATCCCCATATCAGTTGCCAACCGCGTAAGAAACCCCCCCCCCCCTTTTTCTTTTGCTCTCATTTAACTTCTTTACCTCGGCTATCCTAACCTCCGGTTTACGCGTACTTTTGTAGAGAAACTGATGGTATGTCGGAGCAGGCCTGTCCCGGAGAATGCAGGCATATTGTTTCTTTGGGAATCTGTCTTCGCAGGACTCAATCGGTGGCGAGATGAGAGTTCGTCGGAGTGGCGAGGTCGGTATATCAGAATCTTTGCTTGCCTCAGCTAGATCCTCTATTCGAATTCCGCCTAGCTCCTGCTCTCATTTGTGTAACCAACAATCATGGACGAGCCTTACAAACGACAGGCGATGAAATCGTCTTTCAAGAAAGGTCCTCGGCGGCGAGATGACTGCTATCAGAAGGAGTGCCTGCATTTATTTTCAGCAAAACGTTGGTGTTGGCGGTTTCTGACGGGAGATGCCGAACTCGGACGGAAATCATGTAATATCCTGTTCCAAGAAATGGTCAACGGGCAGCAGAAAAGTCAACGAGGGGCCTTTCTGTAATTTTCAAGAAAGGAAGGGCGTTTTGGTAATTTTACCAAAATGCGAGCCTTTGTCTCAAACCAGATTGTCTATGGCTTTCGTATTGTGACAAACTCTTCTCGTATGACTGCTCGGGTTCGATCGGTCATGTTCTTGTTTTATTGTTGGCCTGTCAGCTCGTCGGCCAGCGGAAAACGGGAAGGAGGCGTTACAAATCGTCTTTCAAGAAATTTGTTTTTAGTTTTTCTTCTTTTTATGTAGCTCGAGTTG
Organism: Orychophragmus violaceus; assembly: GCA_030180135.1. Classification (NCBI taxonomy): domain Eukaryota; kingdom Viridiplantae; phylum Streptophyta; class Magnoliopsida; order Brassicales; family Brassicaceae; genus Orychophragmus; species Orychophragmus violaceus. The sequence goes on along the minus strand of CM058237.1, from coordinate 10,906,291 downwards.
TAATAATACTTTTTGAGGATAAATAAAATGAAGAGATTTCTTTCATTTCGTCCGGTATCATTTACTTCGACTCGTGCTTTTTAATCTTTGTGCGACTATGCTCCTGCCGATCTTAGTAGATCTTATGGCGATGTGATCGAGTAATTCCTTCGATTCGTATCATTTGACCAGTCTGTACCTCGGCAATAATTCCTTCGATTCGTATCATTTGGCCAGTCTGTACCTCGGCAAAGTTATGATGTTCGACGTGACTGACTAATTCCTTCGATTCGTATTGTTCGACCAGGTTTTACCTCGGCGAAGTTATGATGTTAGACGTGATCGAGTAATGCCTTCGATTCGTATCGTTCAACCGGGCTGTACCTCTGCGAAGTTATGATGTTAGACGTGATCGAGTAACGTCTTCGATTCGTATCGTTTTAGTCGGGTTATGCCTCGACGAAATTTTTGTTTTTGACGTGATCGAGTAATTCCTTCGATCCGTTATTGTTTTTGTCGGGCTATACCTCAGAGAAGTTGTTTGCATTCGATGTGATCGAGTAATACCTTTGATTCGTATCGTCCTACCGGACTATGCCTCAGCGAAGTTATTTGTGTTTGATGTGATCGAGTAATGCCTTCGATTCGTATCATTTGACCGGGTTGTGCTTCGGCAAAATTGTAACCTTCTTGTGAGCAATTTTACCGGAGTCAATTCTGATTGCTGCGAAAGAAGGGGGTTACCGAAGTGTGCTTTGGTGACCATTTTGCGATATGAGTGGCGATAAACGCCGACGTCATATCATAGGTATCGCCTAGTTTGAAGCCGGTTATGCGAATCAGGTCGCCTTATTTGTCGCGACTCGAACTTAGGCGAGCAAGGGCGGTCCCGGCTTAAGATTTCATCAGTGCCGACTTTGAGTCGTGATATCTGAACGTGCGATGACGGCATCGATTATTTCACCACGACACTCGTGGAGTGCGTTTGAATTTGCTTGTATGGCTGAGACGCCAATATATCTTTTGCAAGATGTAGAAAAAATTTGAAGTATAGCTGAATCCCGAAAGGCCTGCCTACATACCCTATAAATAGGGATCAAGCAATTTGTAGTTCAATTTACATGAATTGTGGCCCGATAAGCTCCCTTTTTGTGACTGGAAATCCAGTACACAAATCTTTTAAGGTGCATTGAATTCCATGAAAATTCGACGGGTAAACCATCTAGCTCAGAGAGCTCGTAAACTCCATTTTGACGATCTTCGATATCTGATAGGGTCCTCCCAGTGTATGCCGAGCTTTCCAGCGTTCTTTTCTTTGGTTCCTTGGTGGACTTCTCGCAAAACGAGGTCGCCTTCTTTCAAGTGTAGTCCCTTAGTTTTCTTGTTGTAATACCGAGCAGCGAGGTGCTGGTAGTTTTGGATTCTTAAGAAAGCTTCGTCCTTTTTCTCTTCCAGCGTGTCAAGGTTATTGAGGAGCATCTTGTTATTGAGTTCCGGGTTCCGAACGAGCATGGATCGTCGAACCGTTGGCAAGCTTATCTCAGCTGGTGACATGGCTTCCACTACGTGGGCTAAGGAAAATGGAGTTTGGTTCGATGGTCTTCGCGGGGTGGTTCGATGTGACCACAAAACTCCATATAATTCATCGGCCCAATTTCCTTTATGCTCGTTGAGTCGCTTTTTCAGTCCAGCGATGATGGTTTTATTTGTAGCTTCTGCTTGGCCGTTTCCTTGCGGATAGTAGGGCGTCGATCTGCTGAGCATAATATTCCATTTGTTGTAGAATTGGCTGAGCAGGATCGATGTGAATCGTTTCTCTTTATCTGTAACGATCTCGTAAGGAATTTCGTGCCTGCAAATGATGTATTTCCACAGGAAGCTAACGACGTCCTGGGCTTTTACTGTTTTGTAAGCTTTAGCTTCCACCCATTTGGTGAAGTAATCCGTTAGGATTAAGATGTGTTCATTTTGTTTGGATTTGTGCATTGGTCCGATTATATCCATCGCCCATCACATGAACGGATATGGAGCCGAAGCGGTCTGCAACTCCTCTGTAGGCGCGTGTATTGCTGGAGCATTTTTTGGCATGGATCGCATCTCGCGGCGTATCTTGTGCAATCTTTATCCATTGATGGCCAGAAGAAACCGAGCTTCCTGATCTTTAGTGCCAATGATCGTCCGCCGGTGTGGTTTCCTCCGGCCCCTTCGTGGGTTGTCTGATTACTTCTTCGATTTCTTCGCCCTCTACGCATCGTAGGGCTGCTCCGGTGGTGTTGTATCGGAACAGCTCTACTTCTATCAACACATATAGTGCCACCTTAGCCCTGAGCCTCCGAGCTTCCCATTTGTCTGATGGCAGTTTTCCTTCTGTTATGTAGGCTTTTATTTCTGAGCTCCAGGGCTCTTTCGGCGTTATGCTGTTATGTCTTGGCTCTGCCATCGCGTCTGCTTCGCCCACTTCCCTGTTTATGGCATTACAGACGTTGAGATGATATATGCTTGGATTTTTTTTATGAGCTCCATCGGGATTGTTCGTCTCAGGTGTGCATCCGAGCTTGACGCTAAGGCTTCAAGGGCGTCCGCCGATGTATTTTCCTTTCTTGGGATTCTTGCTAAATTGAAGAAATCAAGGTCGGTAGTCAGTTGTTTGGTCACGCCGAGGTAAGCATCCATCCTTTCGTTTTTGGCTTCATATTCGCCGTTGAATTGATTCACAACCAGTTGCGAGTGACAGTGGGCTTGGATGCGTTTGGCGCTCACTGATTTGGCTAATCATAATCCTGCGATCAGGGCTTCGTACTCGGCTTCGTTGTTTGAGGCCGGGAATCCTAACATGAACGATTGCTCGAGTATTTCTCCAGTTGGCGATTCAAGCCGGATTCTGACCCCTGAGCCAGCTTTGATGATGATCTGTCCACGTGAAGGCTCCAGTTTCTTTCCTCCGATTGATCATCTTGTGTCAGTTCGGGTGGAAGTTTGACGATGAAGTCTGCCAGAACCTGGGATTTTATGCCGACCCGTCCTTTGAATTCAATATCGTACTCGCGCTCAATTCGATAGCCCATTTAGCTAACCTGACAGATTGGGTCGGGTTGTGTAAGATCGATCTTAAGGGCATGTTTGTGAGAACGACAATCGGATGTGATTGAAAATAGGGCCTGGGCTTTCTCGCCGATGTAACGAATGCTAGTGCCAGCTTTTCGATCGTTGGGTATCGGGTTTCTTCTCCGTCCAGCGTCTTGCTGATGTAGAAGACCGGCTTTTGTTCATCGCGGTCCTCTCTGGACAGCACTCCGCTCATTGCCACGCTTGGTACTGCGATGTAAAGATATAGAGTTTCTCCTTCATCTGGCTTAGCTAGTACTGGAGGCGTGGTAAGGTATTCCTTCAATCGTTGGAAAGCTTCCTCGCACCTTTTGTCCGTCGATCTGGTGATGAATCGATTGAGTGCGGCAATACTCCCAGTTAGCCTTTTCACCTCGCGAGTATTGGTTGGAGATGGCATGTTCATTATCGCCGTTATTTGTTTCGGGTTTGCTTCGTTCCTCGCTCTGTCACGTTGTACCCTAAGAATTCCCCCGAAGTGACACCAAAGGTGCACTTTTCCGGGTTTAACTTCATTCTGTAATCGTTCAGGATGTTGAAACATGTTTTTAGGTGAGCGACATGGTCCGTTGCTACTAACGATTTTACGAGCATATCGTCGATGTAGACTTCCATGGTTCGGCTGAGCTGTCCCGCGAACATTTTGTTGACGAGGCGTTGATATGTTGCTCCTGCATTCTTTAGGCCAAAGGGCATGACTTTGTAGCAGAAGTTCCCTCGGTCTGTTATGAAAGAAGTTTTCTCTCTATCGTCCGGGTGCATGAGGATTTTGGTTGTATCCGGAGAAGGCATCCATGAATGAGAGAAGCTCATTGCCGGCGGTTGCTTCGACCAGTCGGTCTATATGTGGTTGTGGGAAGCAGTCTTTAGAACAAGCTTTATTTAGGTCGGTGAAATCGACGTACACTCTCCATTTGCCATTCTTCTTCTTTACCACTACCGGGTTTGCGATCCACTCAGGGTATTTTACTTCCATGATGGATCTGGCCCCCAGTAGCTTATCCACTTCGTCATTCACCGCCTGTGCTCTCTCTGCTCCGAGCTTTCTCCTTTTCTGCTTAATGGGCTAGTATGTTCTGTCGACATTGAGTTCGTGGCGAGCGATTCTTGGGTCAATTCCTATCAAGTCTTTGACCGACCACGCGAAGGTCGACACGTTTTGTTTAAGGAAATCGATCAGCTCGGCTCGGATGACTGGTTCGAGATCTGCTCCGATTCCTACGCTACGCTTAGGGTTCTGATCGTTGATTTTTATGCGTTCGATTAACTCCAGTCGGGGATTATCTTGATCGAATTCCTTCTGAGGGGATGTCTCCTCTCGAGTACTCTCCAGGCCGGCTATGGTACCAGCGCGTGCTTCGTCGCTTTGTTGGAATGGGTTGGTTCGTTTTCTTACTCCTCCCGTAGTTGTGTTGGTGAAGTCGCATGCGCCGCTCGTTCCTCCTGTTTCGTGAGACGAAAGTGGTGATTCGTTCATTGCTAGCCTCTTCTTTGGTAATCAAAATATTCAAAGTCCCCACAGACAACACCAATTGTTGATTCAAAAAATCAAACAATATTCAATTTAATAATCGAATAGAAATTTAGGGACTTGGGTATGAGTTTAAACAATAATTAGAGGGCAAGAACCGTTTAGACCGGAAAATCTAGTCTTATTAGAATACGAGCTGGAATCGATCTGTGATCGCTAGCTCTTAGGATTTTTGAGTACAAGAATATAGATTGTGAACTTAGTCTTTTCCCGCATGGAAAAGATATTTTATATCAGAGGATCTAGTGTTTCTCTCTAGATTCTCTCTGATATTCTTTACATAATAATTAGTTAATAATTGAAATATTTCCTAAAAGATATTATTCCTTATCCATTTTAAGATAAATGTCAACTTAATATTTATCTTCTTCTCTTTCGCAGGTCGACGAGCGTCCTGCCCACCTCCATCAATCGCTGCTGAACTCCTTTGATCTTGGCGAATTTTGTCCTGCTTGGGCCTTTATTCTTTTTAGGCCGAATCTCTGCAGGATATCTCTGTTATTGGGCCGGACCTTAAACGGTTGCTAATGCCACCTCTAACACCAACGTATTGAAAAAATCTGCTAGTTGATACAAAATCAACATCCAACTGAAAATTAAATATTGGACTCTCAAACTGTGAATAAGCAATTCTACCACAAAAGCTCTTTGTTGTCATTTGTATGAACTATTTCTACCTAAATGCCTATAGTCTTCTATGATAGTTTGGAGAATTCCCCTTGAGGTTTCATTGATTAAGAATGGCGTTAAATAGCCAGTATGGTTACAACTGATACACCAAAATAGGAGCTATACATTTGAATTATTAACAAGTGAATATCATGAATATCGTAAAGAATCCTAACTGATTCTATTACCCTCCCTCAGTTGAAGCATCGTAAGGTATGATGTTTAAACTGGTCCTGAATTCGTTGAACAATGAGCTTGGTAAACCTTTTGTGAAAATGTCAGCGAACTGCGATGATGATGGAACATGAACAACTCACACTTCACCAATCTGAACTTTTTCCCTGACAAAGTGTATATCAAGCTCTATATGCTTTGTGCGTTGATGCTTAACTGGGTTTGAAGCTAGGTAGACGGAGCTGATGTTGTCGCAGTAGACAACCGATGCGCGTTCCACCTGACTGTGTAGCTCACACATAAGGTTTCTGATCCAAGTAAGCTCAACGACAGTGTTCGCAACTCCTTTGTACTCTGCCTCTGAGCTCGACCTTGACACTGTCTGTTGTCGCTTCGCAGACCACGACACAAGAGAAGGCCCTAAGAAGACGCAGTAACCTGATGTTGATCGCCTCGTGTCTGGGCATCCTGCCCAGTCTGCATCCGAATAGGCTGTGAGTATGGAAGTTGAGCCTCGATTTAATTGCAACCCATGAGACAACGACCCTTTTAAGTACCGGATGATTCTCTTCAAAGCTTGGAAGTGTGGAGCTCGCGGTGGATGCATATAAAGGCAGATTTGGTGAACGGCGTATGCGATATCCGGTCGAGTCAAAGTCAGGTACTGGAGTGCTCCGGCTAGACTCCGATATGATGTCGGGTCCGATATTGGTTCACCTTCCTCTGCCGAGAGCTTCACTTTCAGGTCGACTGGAGTTGTGACTGTCTTGCACTCCATCATTCCTGATCGCTTTATAATGTCCTCCGCATATAAGCTTTGATTTAAGAACAAACCCGATTCATTGAACTCCGCTTTGATTCCCAGAAAGTGACTTAATCTTCCCATGTCAGTCATTGGGAAGGCTGTCTTGAGAGATTGAACAATCTGCGAAATCAGTAACTGTGAGGAGGCTGTGAGTATAATATCATCCACGTACAGGAGAATATATGCCATCTCTAATCCCTTCTTTTACACAAAAAGCGAAGTATCTGCACGACTCGAAACAAAGCCAATTTTGGTTAAATAGCTTGCAAATTTGGAGTTCCAGGCTCTTGGAGCCTGTTTCAGTCCGTAAATTGCCTTATGCAGCTTGCAAACGTGCTTAGGAAAGGCTGTGTTAACGAATCCTGGAGGCTGGTGCATGTAGACATTCTCTTTTAGATCACCTTGCAAGAAGGCATTTTTGACATCAAGCTGATGTATTGGCCAGTTACGAGAGACAGCCAAGTGAAGAACTACTCGTATCGTTGTTGGCTTGACCACTGGTGAGAATGTTTATGTGTAATCGACTCCAGCTTCCTGCGATTTACCATTAGCAACCAATCTCGCCTTATGGCATGTTAATTTTCCATTAGCATCATATTTATGCTTAAATAACCACATGGATCGAACAATGTTTGTATCTTTCGGACGAGGCACAAGAGTCCAAGTCTTTGTTTTAAGCATAGCGTCATGCTCATCAGTCATTGCCGGTGTCCAGTTTGGATCAGAGAGAGCATGAATGTGGCTTTTTGGTAATGGTGAAATGGAAGTTGCAGTGAGAGAAATAATCTGCTTTTTCTTTGTTATACCAGATTTTGATCTCGTTGACATATTGTGTCTCGGAGCAGGAACATTGGAACGAGGAGGTCTGGGAGCTGGTATGGCACGACCTGTTGCTGGTTGTACTGGAGCAGTAGCAACAGAGGGAGCATGAAGGATTGATCTTAGGACAGGGGAAGGCTCATCGTCGGAGTCAAGGAAGAAGTATGACGAGCCTGATTTGTCCAAAGGAGTTGCTGCTGGAAACTTGGTTTCATCAAATGTCACATTACGTGAGATGATGATTTTCTTAGTCTTAAGATCCAAGCAGCGATATCCACGGTGCTGAGTAGGGTAACCGAGGAACAAGCAAGGAGTGGAGCGAGCTGAGAGTTTTGATAAATTAGAGTGGTTTTGATTGGGAAAACAGAGGCTGCCAAACACTCTAAGATGGTCATAAGTTGGCTGTTTCTTGAACAAAATGGTGTAAGGGATTCTGTTTTGGATAGCAACTGAAGGTAAGATGTTGAGAATATGCACAGCAACATGCAAAGCCTCAACCCAATATATTGGCGAGAGCTGAGCTTGAAACAAGAGGGATCTTATGGCATTGTTTATAGTTCTAATCATCCTTTCAGACTTCCCATTTTGCTGTGATGTATGAGGACAAGAAAAGCGAGGAACAATCCCATGAGCGTCAAAGAATTTTTCAAACTGCTCATTGCGATACTTGCCCCCATTATCACATTGCAACGATTTAATTTGAGCATTGGATTGGGTTTTTATGTATGCGACGAAATGCAGGAACTTAGAAAAGACATCACATTTGCGTCGGAGAGGATACACCCAAAGGAAGTGTGAGTAGTGATCCAAGAAAAGAACATAATATCTGATGCCACTGATGCTGGGAACTGGGGAAGTCCAGACATCTGAATGAACAATATCAAAAGGAGCAGAAATTTGACTTTGAGATTTCTTGAAGGGAAACTTTATTGATTTGCCCAATTGACAAGGTTCACAGAAATGAGGAAGGCTTTCGCCATTACAAAGATTTGAATTGCTAGATAAAACAGATTTCAAGACAGCATTATTGATATGGCCAAGTCGCTTGTGCCAAAGCGTTGGAGACGAGGCCAAAAGAGCAGTAGAAGAAGAGCTTTTATTGAGAAGAGCCGGAATGGGATAAAGATCTCCCGTGCTGTCACTGCGGAGAAGAGTTTTGCGCGTTTGAAGGTCCTTCACAGAAAAACCAAACGGGTCAAATTCAACGCTACACCAATTATCTGTCGTGAACTGACGAACATATATTAAGTTCTTAATGATCTTAGGCGTAACAAGCACATTTGAGAGAGCTAAAGGACGTGAATTGGAAGAGAGAGTAGTGGAGCCAATAGAGTGAACAGGAAGAGACGAACCATTATCGACAATAACCGAACGAGAGGCGCTAGGCATAAAATGAGATTGGAGTGTACCTGCCGAGTTGGAGAGATGAGCCGTCGCGCCAGAGTCCATGTACCAATCTCCTCCTGAGTTATCCGGGAAAGTATCAGAGGTGTACGCTTGGGAATAGATGGTCGGAGCAGATATATCCGTCAGGTGTGCTTGGGTGCCTTGATTCTGCCCTTGATGCGTCGTCATCATTGGGCGTGGACTGTTCCACATCGGGTAAGAGCTCCATTGTTGGAATGGAGATGACCATGGTCCAACACCGCCAAACCAGGGAGGAGAGTTCCATTGATTAAATGATTGACGGTTCTGATAATTACCACGACCGCGATTGTTTCTCCTTCCCCGGTTGTTATTGAATCGTTGTTGATTATGTGACTTAGACCCGGTTTGCTTTGGAGACGCCTCGGAGACAGTCAGGACCGTCGAGGTAGAGGAGTTATCAGAGTTTTATGGTGTGATCTTGTTTGACTTTTTGAGTCGTGATTCCTCCATCTCGAGCATGTTCTTGGCAGTATCGAAGGACGGGAACGGATCTTTGTGTTGAATGACGTTGATGATGTTGTCGAACTTGTCATTAAGTCCGTTAAGCATGTACATCACCAAATTCCGTTCTGTGACCGGAGCATCGACGTTGGCCAGAAGATCGCCGAACGACTTGATCTTTTGGCAATAAGCTTGAATAGTTTGATCACCGATCTCGCTAGTCCGCAGCTCGTTATCAATCTTGATTGCACGTGCCTCTTTGTTGTTGCGAAACTGGTTTTCAATCCTCAACCAAACATCGCGTGTTGTGCCTCCTGGTCTGAAAGTCGACTTGAACAGTGGTTCAGTAAGCGTCCCATAAATCCATAGCTTAACCAAACCGTCACGTTTCTGCCACATTAAATCCGCAGCGCCATTAAGTACCGTCGATCCGTCAAGGTGGCCGGAAACATCGAAAGTCAGACAATGCATCTGGAACAATTCACGCCAGGCATCATAGTTGTGGTCATCGAAATCAAGCTTAATTGGAATATGGGTCTTGATATTCGTGACTCCGAAAGCCCGATCGAGATTAGCAGGAGCTTCAGCCATGTCGAAATCAGAAAAAAATGTCGAAGAGAATGAGAGATGAAGAAAAGAAAAGGAAGAAAAGAATTGAAGAAGAAAGGTTCAGGAGCTTTTTAATGCTCTGATACCATGATAGTTTGGAGAATTCCCCTTGAGGTTTCATTGATTAAGAATGGCGTTAAATAGCCAGTATGGTTACAACTGATACACCAAAATATGAGCTATACATTTGAATTATTAACAAGTGAATATCATGAATATCGTAAAGAATCCTAACTGATTCTATTATTCCTTAATCCGAAATTATATTTTTATTATCTATTATATTAATTTAAATAAATGTTTTTATTCTATTTGAATATATATATATATATATATATATATATATATATATATATATAATAATTTCATTAAGGACAAATAATAAAACAATAATAAAACATTAGTGTCTTTGTTTCAAAAACAATTGTTTCAGAAACAATTGTTGTATTTATTATATTTATTTAATAATTCAATTCATTTCTAATTCAATTCATTTCTAAATGCCTACTTCAAATTATATTTTTATTATTTATTATATTAATTTAAATAAATATTTTATTATATTTGGATATATCTTTCGTAATAATTGTTTTTGTAAAAATATAATTGACTCTTTGATATTAATAGATTTGTTTGTTATAAATGATACATTTTTGTAATGAATTATATTATTTTTGATAATATTAAATTTTAAAAATATATAATATAAGTTATTTTTATAGAAATTTTAGATAAAAGTTAAATAAATTTAGGTTTATTTTTTTTTTGTCAATAGTCAGCACATGGTGCGGTTGAAGCATACTAGTTTAAATTGAAATTTTTGTTTTTTTATTATATTGATCAAAATAATTATTTTTAATAAATATACACAATCTCGCGAATAAAAATAAAATATCAGATAATATATTTTCTACTTAATTTTAAAATATTATTAGATATGTTTGTTATAGATAAAATATTTATATATAATTAATTAAATAATTATCGATTAGTATTAAATTTAAAAGATATATAAAATATTTTTTATTAAAGTTTTGATAAAAGTATATATATTAATATTATAAATTTTGTTGCTGAATATATTACGTCTGAATCATATTAGTTTTCTTAAAACACTTACAAAACTTTTGTTTTTTTGTCAACAAACTTTTGTTTTCATGTAGATAATATTTTCAGCTTATATTTTAGATTTTCAAATTTTGTGAAAATGAGTTTACCCAAAAGAACCACATCTATATAAGATCAGCGCATGTTAATTATATGGGCAAATCGCATTAATAGCACAAAAACATGACTTGTCAAAAATATAGCACCAAGGAAGAAAAATCATAAAAATAGCACAAAAACATGTTTTGTCACTAAATTAGCCATAATCCTAAATCTTAAATATTAAACCCTAAACCCTAAATACTAAACCATAACCTTGAATAATAAACCCTAAACCCTAAATACTAAACCCTAAACCCTAAATAATAAACCCTAAACCCTAAATAATTAACCCTAAACCCTAAATTATATAATGCTATAAAAATCTTTGTAATTAAAATAATGTTAAAAATGTGAATTATTTTTTTTGGTGCTATATTTATAATAAGGTATGTTTTTTTGTACTATTTTATGACTTTTCTCTAATTATATTTGGATTTTGGTTGGTAATCTAAATATCTTAATAATTTAAAATTGCTAAATATCCTTTTCTATTTATAAATTTCTCCTTTTCCTGTAGGAGAAGAAATGAATAAAACAAACCAAATTCTTAAAGGAAAAGGACAAAAGAAAGATATAAAAAGTTGAGTGTTCCGCTCCACAAGACCTTGAACAGAAGCAAACCCAATTAGTCTTCGAAGAGCGGCCACAACAAACTCCGTCTCCCTCGAATCTCCGCCATCAATTTCCTTCTCTCTCTGTTAGGGTTTCTTAAGAACATAGCAAGATGTTCAGAAGAGGACCTTCGAGTAAGAGCGACAACACCAAGTTCTACGAGATCCTTGGTATTCCTAAGACCGCATCTCCCGAAGATCTCAGGAAGGCTTACAAGAAAGCCGCCATCAAAAACCATCCCGACAAGGGTGGAGATCCCGAGAAGGTTGAATCTTCGATCCCCCTTCTGTATTGCTTAGATTCTATGAAATTCAATTCATGTGGGTTTTTACTTCCTTTGGGAAATCTAGTTTTTTTAATAGTTTGAATTGGATTCTCCGATCGTTAGAGGTTCCGTAAAGCTCTTAGATCTTGGTAAATGGATGTCCGATTCGATCTGAAATTTGCGAGTTTTAGGTCAACTGGTTGATGTGATTTTTTATTGGTTTCACAAAAAACGTATGTCTTTGAAACTTAAAATAGATGATAGCTACTCAGATATTTTACTTGATGATTCTTAAATTTGATTCATCTTTAGGTGTTTGTTAGTTGTTGTTGGGATTACAAATGTTCAGATAGTCAAAGTTTTATTCTTTTGGCACTTTTGAGTTTGAGACGGTATGATTTATTGTTATGGAGATTATGACTTGAGTATATGGTTGTCTGTAGAAACTGTAGACTTGATAAAAAATTTAATCGTACTTTACATGTCTCTCTGCAGTTCAAAGAGCTAGCCAAGGCGTATGAAGTTCTTAGTGATCCAGAGAAGCGTGAGATCTACGATCAGTATGGAGAGGATGCACTCAATGAAGGAATGGGTGGTGGAGGCGGTGGTCACGACCCGTTTGATATCTTCTCGTCCTTCTTTGGTGGTGGTGGAAACCCATTCGGAGGTTAGACTCTCGAACATTTCCCTTGAATTCTCTCATAGATGATAAAGGAAATAACCCTGGTGGTAATTTTGTTTCTGATTAGGTGGCAGCAGCCGTGGAAGGAGGCAGAGGCGTGGTGAAGATGTTGTTCATCCACTCAAGGTTTCCCTAGAGGACCTTTATCTCGGAACAACAAAGAAGCTCTCACTTTCTAGGAAGGCTTTGTGCTCAAAGTGTAACGGGTTAGTTAGTACTTTTAAGATATGCTTCCGTCTTGTCTTTCAAATTTCATAGTTTTAGAATATCCAAGATGCTTGAAAGAGTTCTTCACTGACATTATTTGCTTTATGATGGCAGAAAGGGTTCAAAGTCTGGAGCTTCAATGAAATGTGGTGGATGCCAGGGAACAGGAATGAAGGTCTCAATCAGGCAAATTGGACCTGGAATGATTCAGCAGATGCAGCATGCTTGTCATGATTGCAAGGGCACAGGAGAGACCATCAATGATCGGGATAGGTGTCCACAATGCAAAGGAGAGAAGGTTGTCTCCGAGAAGAAGGTGCTTGAAGTACCTGTGGAAAAAGGAATGCAACACAGTCAGAAGATCACATTCAGAGGACAAGCAGATGAAGCGGTTTGTGATACTCATTTTGTCCCGCCTTTTGATCATTACAGGATTAGTCTATTGACTTCGTACTCTCTTATTTTCATTTGAAAACAGCCTGATACAATTACTGGAGATATAGTGTTCGTCCTTCAGCAGAAGGAGCACCCAACCTTCAAGAGAAAGGGAGATGATCTCTTTGTAGAACACACTCTCTCTCTAACCGAAGCCCTCTGTGGCTTCCAGTTCGTCTTGACCCACTTGGACTCAAGACAGCTTCTCATCAAATCGAATCCCCGAGAGGTTGTGAAACCAGGTACGTATTTCAATCATGATCCCTCTCATTTTCATTTACGCCAGCCTTTCTCTTTCTCACCGTGGGTGTGCATTTGGTTGTTGATAGATTCATACAGGGCGATAAGTGATGAGGGAATGCCGAAACACCAAAGTCCGTTCATTAAGGGTAAGCTGTACATCCACTTCACTGTAGAGTTCCCAGAATCATTGAGCCCGGACCAGACAAAGGCCATTGAAGCGGTATTGCCAAAGCCTACAAAGGCAACTCTGAGCGACATGGAGATAGACGAGTGCGAAGAGACGACGTTGCATGATGTGAACATTGAGGATGAGATGAGAAGGAAGGCTCAAGCTCAAAGAGAGGCTTATGATGATGACGATGATGAAGAAGGCCCAGGCGGTGCTCAGCGTGTGCAATGCGCCCAGCAGTGATCGACATTCGCATTTTAGTGATATCCATTATCCAAGATTTGCTTTTTAAATTTTCGTTGTATTATTTTTGGGTCTTTATCGGTGGCAAGAAACTCGTCCTAATTCAAATGCTGGTTATGATTTTTGTTTTGTTTTGTTTTCAGAATAAACTTTTTCTAGTTCTTGAGATTTTGTTCTTGCCACCAATATTTCAGTTGACGAAATCAAAAGAATCCTGCCAAAATGTTAATCCATTTTATTACCTTCAGTAGTTCAGTTAGAAAAACCCCAAATACCTTGAGGTTGTAACCGGGTGACACGGTTCGGATCCGACCCGGCGGCCCAATTGCAGACCCAGATTGGCCGAAATCCAAAATTTGTATTGTTCATCTTCCTCGCCTCCCATCAGCCTTCTGCTTCTTCTTCTTCCGCTTGAGTCGTGGCTTCGGCGGGTACGTTAAACTCTCAGATTCCGTCGTTCCTCTCCCAGTTATTTTCGTTTTTCTGGGTTTATCTGTGATTTCTAATTATTATCAGTGAGCTTGATTTCTTAACTGTTAGGAGATCGAATCGATGTTGAGAGTTTCGATCATCGTTTTCGGTTGTGCCCTTCAAGTACTGTTGAATACATCTCTGAGAAATTCGTCATCGGAGTACATAATCCTTTGGACTGAAAATGAAATTGATACTGTTCTTATATAAAAAGAATTATAGATTCTTGAGCTTAAAGATTGGGTTATCTTCCATCACTTTGCCGCGATTTGGGTTCCTCTAATAGCTCTAATTTAAGTGTTAGCATGTTGGTACTTGTCTCTGCTGCCATTTTTGGGTTGCTTGACTGCTTCTGCTTTTCATGGATGACTGAATGATGTGGGATTGTCTGGTTTCATATCGTGGAAGGTCCCCTTGTGATTAATGAAACTTTGTGGAGTCATTATCATGTTACGACGTTTAGCGTCTCTAATCATGACTTACTCCTTCCCTGTGAATTGTGATATACCGTTTATGTCATGAGTGAGGATTGGTTTTGCAAGATGACATACAGTAACTTTGCATTGGTACATCAGGTTGAAGCTTTAGCTGAATAATGGATTGGTTTTGCTAGATGACATGCATTATCTGTAATCCACTTTGCATTGGTTGAAGCTTTGGCTGAATAATGACTACATTTTAGATTGTATTTCGTAATTAATATCTTAATGTCCTAACTGGTGTCAGAGATTGCACAACTACACCACCCACGGATTGAACCTGAATTTTCTTTCTGTTTGGTTAACTTTTGTTGGTCAGATTTGCGAGAGAAAGTAAAAAATGAGAAGACAGGGAAACTTTGGGGACTCACCTGCCAGTGCATATGGAGCTGGACAGATACATAATGCACATTCTGACTTCCAAGGTCAATTAGAGGCATTCACGCCAGAGAGGGACCAACCATATTCAGAGTCACAAACAGAAGGTCAATGGAGATGGGATAGAGATGGCCCCAGTATGTCAAGGCCTATGGCAACTGCCATTTACAATGAAGGTAAGTCTCTTTACTTTCACTTGCATCGGTATTCATACTCTGGTCATTTTGACACAAAGACATGATGTATCTGCTTCTTAATTCTCATAGGCAATGGTATTAATTCTTTGTAAACCTGTATCGAGTGTGTCTCAAGCTTAAAGGTTTATCTCTTAATTTCAGCATTCTGTTTACATAGGTCAAGCTGTTGATTACCGTGGCCAAATGGATCCAAAATCTGGATTGGAGAAGCAAGGCAGCGACCCAAGAGCTCAACCACAACACCAAGAAAAACTGAAGCCTGGTTATGAGAATAACCGTGGGGTGCAGACCTTTGAAGGTGTTGAACAGAAGTTCATGGATGATATAACAAGACTAGCAAAAGATCAAATCGAAGCGGAGGATGTAGAGATTGCCAGACATCGAGAGGTTAGTAACAAATTAAAAAGTTCTGCAACTGAAGTACTTGAGTTTGTTGATCTGAAATCTGTTTATCTCTGTATACAGAAAATAAACACCATCAATACTCGGTACGAAGAACAGTTAGCTGCACTGAGAGCACGGCACACAGGTAAAAGAGAAGAGATCATGAGGAAAGAATCACAAGCTCGCCAGCAGCAAACCATGGGGATGAAGGATCAGTACCATCCAAACGCAGTTGGTCCGGCCAGTCAAATGCCTTCTGGTCATCCCCAAGGTCCAGCGGCTGTGGCGGATGCACCATCCAAATCCTATGGATCAGATCGGTTTGAAGGATATGGAGAGAGATCTAGGTTTCAGGGCGGAACCAGAGATCATGGGTTCGAGTCTAGGGGTCAGTACCCTGGTGGGACAGTCTCACGGTTCTACTGATGTGATAATCTACTTGAACATATTGTGTTATGGGATTGACTGCCACTCTCTTTTTGAGCTTTATAACCAGTTTTAAATTTGCTAATATTTGGTTATTAGATTTTTATTTTGAATATTAATATTGTAATACTTTTTTTTTTAATCGTCTAGAACACTATTACAATCATGAGTGATATTTGATCTAATCCTAACATTAAGGATCTTATGATCAAGATCAACACCATGATTCAATTACATGCAGCACCTACGATTATGATGAACATCTCCACGAACAATGACTCCATGGTTCAACTCTCCCCTGCAATACTTGACCTACGACGAACGGCTTCACATGTACCATACCTACGATGGACAGCTCCCGCAACACATGAGACCATGACAGCTGGTTGTTATCTGTAACTCTGGACCTCCTAAAAGCTTGCATTCATTAATCTGGCTAAACTGCATTCTCTGGAAATCGGACCCCATACCTCGTGCCAATTCTACAGTTTCAGAATTCTCGCGAGTTCCCGATAGCCTAGGATCTAGGGTCTAGTTAATTGAATCATGATCTCACCTCGTGATTACCTGGTGTTTGGCAGCGGAAGATGGATTAGGTAATACGAGATCTACTGCGCCTCAGATGCTGCGCCTCTATCGTAGTCCACACGCACACAAGCTGGAATCCGCCGGGTTGCTAGCGCCGGTGCTCGGATCTCTTTGGGACCTTAGTTTCTAGAGGAAGAGCTTCTGTTTTCTGTCTCAGAAAACTGTCTGGGCGGCTCTCAAATCACTTAGGTCGAATGTACAAAACGCGTTTATATATCGACCTAAAGTGAACCGAAACATCAGTCTCGGTTTCGCCTTTGTGTCGACCGACACACTTAGTGGTGTCGATCGACACACCTCCTGTATCGACCGACCCACCTAATCCGAGCCAATTCTACAGTTTCAGAATTCTCGCGAGTTCCGGATAGCCTAGGATCTAGGGTCTAGTTAATTGAATCATGATCTCACCTCGTGATTACCTGGTGTTTGGCAGCGGAAGATGGATCAGGTAATACGAGATCTACTGCGCCTCAGATGCTGCGCCTCTATCGTAGTCCACACGCACACAAGCTGGAATCCGCCGGGTTGCTAGCGCCGGTGCTCGGATCTCTTTGGGACCTTAGTTTCTAGAGGAAGAGCTTCTGTTTTCTGTCTCAGAAAACTGTCTGGGCGGCTCTCAAATCCCTTAGGTCGAATGTACAAAACGCGTTTATATATCGACCTAAAGTGAACCGAAACATCAGTCTCGGTTTCGCCTTTGTGTCGACCGACACACTTAGTGGTGTCGATCGACACACCTCCTGTATCGACCGACCCACCTAATGGTGTCGATCGATACATCTCACAGAAACTTATATTCGATGTGCATCCAATACACATCGATCAGATCATATGCCAATGATCAATCCCATATGGACTATGTCCAACTTGCTTAGGTGTGTGACCCTGTAGGTTCACACGATACTGGAAATGAGTTACAACTCATTTGTCATAAGTGGTTTCTAGCAAAACATTATGACTACCCAGTATCACATGAATTGTCCGATCTCGACAATACAACTATCTTTAGAGTGAGTACAATGTGATTTCAGGACATAATCCCAACATTTAAACCCTTGACCATTGGGCCAAGGGGCTTCCACAATATACTAGGAGTTGGATAAATGAAAAGTATAAACAACAAATAAATATATTTAAAATAATGTATGAAAACATTAAAATGATTATAAAAACAATTGAAGAAAATTAAAATTCATTTTCTAAAAAGACCAGAAAATTTATGAAAATATTAATAATAGAAAACAAATTTTTTTTGCCTGCCAAAATATCATTTTATTATATCGAAAGTACAATGTTCAAGTCATACAGACACATGCTGTATGCTGAAAACAATGTAAAGAAATAAGTTTCACGATGCGTTATGGTCGAGAACCCCTTACTCGCTAACGAATATGTATCATAATATTTCTTTTGATAACATTTTGCTCAAATACGATTTTTTTTTCTTTCTCTATCATGAGGCTTTTTCTAATCGCACTAGTAAAATCCATTACGCTTGATACTAGCCCTGAATAAATGACGCTTTGATACCAATTAATCTGCATCAGTGTTGTTGTAAATATCATAGACGTCAACGGAACCCCAATATAATATATCCCTTTAGAAGTACATCCATCTTTTTTTATAAAGGTTTTTCTATTAAAATGTAAGAGAATATAAAATATTTTTTAGGCCAAGCCCAATGATCAAGTGGCCTACATTCTTTACTAAAAAACAAATTTGAATCTAGCCCAAAAAATTTGAAGCCCAAAAGAAAAGGTTATGCCCAAACCAAGAATTTTTTTTCTGGAAACAAAGCTTTGATGATGGTTCCCAGTCGTGACGATGAAGCACACATGCACTAGCCAGTTCCAAAATTAAGCCGAGGAGAGCTGTAGGTAGAAGGTCGATTTACCAGGAAGGAATAGGCCATCAGATTGAAGAGTCTAAGGAGCCGAGATGGGTGATAATAGAACTGGTGAGGAAGATTAACCCGAGAACCAGAGTTGCATCAGTGCAGAAGAGAGCTTAGGACGATCTTGCCGCAAGATGGAAATTCTATTCTTAATCAGCGAGTAGATGTCCGCCGAAGTGCTCTCCGACGATGAGAAGTGGGATCTATGTAGTCGACCATTTCGCTCTCTCTAGAGGACATAAATCGTTGCCTGCCACGCCAATAATATCAGTGTTTTACCTGTCTTAGATCCATGGTAAGCTCTTAGAGAAGTAAGAAGCTGGTCCCATTGTTGCACATGAATGAACCCGCACTTTCTAGCGATTATGCTCCATATCCTCCAACTATAATCACACTCAAAAAACAGATGTCTAATTGTTTCAGGTTGAGAGTTGCAGAGAAGACATGTTGTAGCAGTTTGGATGCCCCAATCCGACATTCTGTCCCTCGTTGGACACCTATTAAGGACTACCAACCAAGTGAGGAACTTGTGTCTTGGGATACCACCTGAAAACCATACCTCTTTTTGTTGGGAATGTCCTGAAATCTACCGTACTATCTCTAGAAAGTATGATAAGTGTCGAGATCAGACATAAGTCATAAATACTGGGTGATCATGATGGCTTGCTAGAGTCCGCTCATGATCTATAAGTTTAGGACTTATTACCAGTATTGTATGATCCCGAAGGGTCACACACCATAGCTAACGGGAAAGTTAAATGGAATTAATACGGTAAGATGCAATGGCATTTACTGTATTAGATCAGAGAATTGGGCCAGACAAAATACAGACTTTTGTCTGATTTGTGTCTTGGGCCCAAAAGATTAATGAGCCATTAGTCTAATGACTTGGGCCCATTAATGAGAGATAAAAGAATCAGAAACCCTAAGGAAGAGCTCTCTCCTTGCGATTTTCTAAGAGTAGCCGCGAGTCTCTCTCTCCAAAACTCTCTCTCTCTCTGATCCATCTCTTTGGTCTAGCAGCCGTCCCTTGCTTGTAAGAGTGTGGATACTCGAGGAGGAATAGGTGTTACCATCTGTTCTAGCTGATCTCATCATTACTATCCATCATCCGCTGCAATCTGAAAGGTAATGATCAGGTTTGGTTTATGATTCGTTTTGCAAGAACCTAGATCTGTTTAAGGTTATGTGTTAGGTTGTAATTGGGAATTAAACCTTGAACAAACACAATAATCCATCAGTGGTATCAGAGCCAGGTTTTAGGTTTCTTGTGAAATTGGATCATATGAATGTTTAATGGTTTAGAATTAATTTTGAATTAAAATTGATTATAGAAATCATTAATCCAAATCGTTTGTGATCTTGTTAATAATCGGTTGCTTGAAAGTTTTGTTATTAACCGAATGTTCATGTTAATAATAGAATGGCATTCAATTATTAAACCCTAAATCGCTTAATGTGGCCGCGTGATATTGGCCTAGATCGATCTCATGATCGTGAGGCAAATTGGGATCGTGCGTATGCTGCGATAAACGATCGCGTGTGTTGCCGAGATCGATCTTTGCGGTCGAGAGGCTGGCAAGGCCGAGCGTGATGTGATCATGCCGTACGATCGTGATACCTAGGCCGTGATCGTGCGCTGCTTATGCAGTGTACCGAGGACCGCGTGATCACGTCGCGATGATCGATCACTTGCGATCGTGAGCGACTAAAGTTGGATCATGGGTCTCGGTTGGATCATGGGCCTCGGTTGGATCATGGGCCACAAATTGCGTTAATGGGCCGAGTTGGATCATGGATCCGATTGTTTGGCCCGTTAAAATTTTACGTCTCGCGAATAGTCAATCGGTTAAACCGAGCTTCGCGGTTCGTTGCCCAAAACCACACCAATTTAACCGGTCCATTTAATTGGCGGTTAATTGTGTGTTTAAAGCCTTAAACCGTAAGTTAAATCAAATTGGCTAAAACACTAGGTGTTTCTTCCCGGTTTTGGATTTAACTGAACCGATCCAATTTAATTGGTGGTTCAAGCGGTTAACCCAAATCGCGGTTTGCTGGAAATAATTTTATTTCTGGTTAAACCGGATTTAAAATTCATAAAATTGAATTTTAACCTAAACCGAAGGCTGGTCTAAGTTTGATTTGGTTGGACCAAATAATTTAGAGCTGGTCTGGTTTAGTAAATAACCGATGGTTTTGATAGTTAATTTGGTCTTGGACCAGAATTAATAAACCGAATCGGTTATGTCAAATTATTGGGCCAGCTGGAATTCTATGGTCTTGGGCCAAGAATTGGGCCTATAATTTGTGACCCAACCCAAAATATTTAATAAAATATTAAATTAGAAATTTCTATTTTTTAGTAAGTTACTAAATTTAGAAAGTTTCTAAAATAAGAAAGTTTCCAAAAATAGTAATCTTCTATTTTTGGAAATAAAACTTAAAATCCTCAAAAACAATATCAAGCTTGGATGTCTTTCCAATCTTGTCAGCTACTTAACGCTTATTCGATTACAGATATGGCTTACAGTGTGAGGTGTCTGTTTTCGCGTAAGTAAAGTAGTATATAGTCACTAATTTCATTGGGAATCCCAGCCTTTAGTGATTATTTGACTGTAAGAGATTGGTTTCCTTGACTGGGCCATCGGGAGTCCCGGGCCTTGAGACATCTGGTGAATTTGGGCCTCGGGTCCAATTCACAACCGAGAGTTATATGAGATATAACTAGCTGTGTGTATGCTTACCAAGTAAAGCTAATTCCGGGTGACGGCCAGTGGCCCACTTTGGATTTAGCTGAACATGGGTCTCGGAATCATTGTACTCTTATGAGGTTAAACAAAGAAATTTTGAGTACAATGCGAGTTTTCTTATAAGTTTTTAAGATAACTCTTTTATGAACTTAATAACTAAAATCTCTATTGTCTCATATTTCAGCTATGTCAAGCACAACAACACAAAACACTTTCTCGATCCGGTCTGCCCTTGAGAAGGACAAACTGAACGGATCAAACTTCCTGAACTGGTCCAGGAACCTGAGACTTGTGCTCAGGCAGGAGAAGAAGGCTTATGTCCTTGAAAGAGCTCTCTCTCCTAGACCTGCGAATAATGCCGCACAAGCTGTGAAGAATGCTTGGGATACGCATTCTTCAGATGCTAATGACGTGATTTGCCTGATGTTGGCGACAATGGCTCCCGAACTGCAGATGCAGTGGGAAGGCCTGACTTGTCCCATGGAGCTGATGGCAAATCTGAAAGCGTTGTTTCAGGAGCAGGCTCGTACAGAGAGATTCCAAACTGTTAAGAATCTCTTGGACTGTAAAATGGCTAAGGATGCAGCAGTGAGTCCACATGTTCTGAAAATGATGGGTTATCTCGATCATTTGACTAGGCTCGACTGTCCTATAAGCCAAGAGCTTGCTTGTGATATCGTTCTGCAGTCTCTTACTCCTGCATATGACCAGTTCATTTTGAACTATAATATGCATGGGTTGATAAAGACTTTGCCTGAGCTACATGGTATGCTCAAGACTGCAGAACCTAATCTGAAGAAAGCCAAGGAGTCGTCTGTACTCATGGTGCAGAAGGGCAAGGGTTTTAAGAAATCCGCTGCAGACAAGGGAAAGGGCAAGGTAGTCAGCAATGAAAAGGCCAAGCCCAAGCCCGTGTCTAAAGCTGGGCCTTCTGATATCTGTCACTTTTGTAAAGAGGCAGGGCATTACCGCAGGGACTGTAAGAAATACCAGGAAAGTCTGAAGAAGAAGAAGTCCTTCGAGACTAAATCTTCAGGTATTTTTGTTATTGAAGTAAATACTACTACTTCTGATAATACCACTTGGGTATTAGATACTGGATGTGGGGCTCATATTTGTACTAATATGCAGGCGCTCAGCAACAGTAGAAGGTTGAAGCAAGGGCAAGTAGAGTTGCGGGTTGGCAATGGAGCGAAGGTTCCAGCACTGGCCGTTGGCACTTATTTGTTGTCTTTACCTTCTGGATTGATTTTAGAACTTGAGAATTGTTATTTTGTACCTGCTATAAGCAGAAATATCATTTCAGTTTCATTGTTGGATTTGCAAGGATTTGATTTTTCTATTAAGAATAAATTGTGTTCCTTTAATCTCAATGATATGTTCTATGGCTGTGCCCCTCTTATAAATGGGCTGTACACGTTGGATCAATCTGCTCCAGTATATAACATAAATACAAAACGGTTCAAATCTAACGAAGAAAATGAAACGTTTCTTTGGCATTGTCGTTTGGGGCACATTAGTGAGAAACGCGTCAAGAGGCTCCATTCAAATGGACTCTTGGGCTCATTTGACTTTGAGTCTTGTGAGCAATGCGAATCTTGTCTAATGGGCAAAATGACACGGGCCTCTTTCAATAAACCCACAGAAAGGGCCAGGGAACTATTGGGCCTGATACATACTGACGTGTGTGGCCCAATGTCCACAAGTGCTAGAGGAAATTTTCAGTACTTCATTACATTCACTGATGATTTCAGTAGATATGGATATGTCTACTTGATGAAACATAAGTCGGAAACCTTTGAAAAGTTCAAAGAATTCCAGAATGAAGTACAGAACCAGCTTGGTAAAAGTATTAAGGCTCTTCAAAGAATCTCCCAACTCACACCTCCTGGAACACCTCAGTGGAATGGTGTGTCTGAGAGAAGGAATCGGACATTGTTAGATATGGTCCGATCCATGATGAGTCACACAGACCTTCCTATATCCCTTTGGGGATATGCTTTGCTCACCGCAACGTTCACACTGAACAGAGTGCCATCAAAGGCAGTAGCAAAGACACCATATGAGATATGGACTGGAAAAGCTCCAGCAATGTCTTTTCTCAGAATTTGGGGTTGTGAAGCCTATGTCAAAAGATTAATCTCAGACAAGCTTACACCAAAATCTGACAAATGCTACTTCATTGGTTATCCTAGGGATACCAAGGCTTATTACTTCTATCTGCGATCCGAGAACAAAATATTTGTTGCTCGGATTGCACTTTTCTTGAAAGGGAGTTTCTCTCTAGAAAAGATAGTGGGAGTAAGGTACAACTTGATGAAATTCAAGAAGGACATGAACCTGTTCAACCTAATGAGGAAGAACAGCAGGATGAATTACATGAAGTTGTAATAGAACCTGAACCTGCAGTACCTGAAGTTCGAAGATCCGGAAGGATCCGTCACGAACCTGATAGATATCAGGGATTCCTCGTGACTAATTGCCATGATCTTTTGATCATTGACGGTGATGAACCCTCGAACTTTGCAGAAGCCATGATGGGCCCTGACTCCTTAAAGTGGCGTAACAGACTTAATAAATTTATTAAGTTCTGGTTAAACCGGGATAAGAAATCCAAAGTCGAAAATTGGATTTTGTGCCTAAACCAGTTTTTCTAATTTGATTTGGTTGGACCAAATAAATTGAGAAAATCCGGTTTAGTAAATAACCGGTTGACAATTGTGGTCATCGTAGTAATTAATTTTGGTTAAGACCAATTTTAATGAACCAGACCGGTTATGTCATTTAATTGGGCAATTGGGTTATGTCTTGGACATAGACCAATTCTTGGGCCTCGGGCCAGGAAGTTAAAACAATTGGGCCAATTATTTGAATCTTTTCTTCAGATTAATTTGAAATTTATTTTTTATAAAAATAATTATAAAAATCGATTTTAAATTAAAGTTTCCGAAATTTTGAAATTAGAAAGTTTCTTAAAATAGAAGTTTCTAGATTTGCATGTTTTGGATTTTAAGAAATTTCTAAAGTTAGAAAGTTTCCGGTTTTAGAAAGTTTCCAATTTTAGAAAGTTTCCAAAATTAGTAGGTTTCCAAAAATGGAAAGTTTCCCAAAATAGTAATCTTCTATTTTGGGAATGAAATTTTAAAATAAACCTACAAACCTCAAATAATATCAAGCGTTGGATGTCTTGTCCAGTCTATGTCAGCTGTCGAAGCCCATTCAATTGTATTCATGGCCTTACAGTGTGAGGGTGTCTACTTTTGCGTGGATAAGACGGTTTGTGATTCATAAATGTCATTGGGAGTCCCAGACATTAATGATTACATGACTGTATAGTCTGGTTTTCTTGACTGGGCCATCGGGAGTCCCGGGCCTTGAGACATCAGAGTGGATTGGGCCTCGGGCCCAGATTCACAACCAAGAGTTATATCACGGATATAATTAGCCGACATAGGGCTTACCGATATAAGCTAAGGTTAGGTGATGGCCAGTGGCCCACTTTGATCTTAGTTATATGTGGATCTTGGAATCATTATATTCTATTGAGGGTAACTTATGTTATTGAATATAATGCGTGATTAATCATATTAAGTATAATACAAGATTAATCATATTGAACATATTAACTAATAACCTTTTTATCTTATATATTTCAGCTATGACTACTACAAGCACTCAAAACACATTCTCAATCCGGTCTGTTCTCGAGAAGGAGAAGCTGACTGGAACGAACTTCCTGACGTGGTCAAGGAACTTGAGGCTGGTCCTCAAGCAGGAGAAGAAGGATTATGTCCTTCGTGATCCCCTCCCCGAGAGGCCTCCTAACAATGCTGCCAGGACCCTGCATAATGCTTGGGAAAAGCATTCGTCAGATGAAAATGATGTCTATTGCCTGATGTTGGCGACAATGACTGCTGAGCTGCAAATGCAGTTCGAGAGTGTGTTGTCACCCATCGAGATAATGGCAAGTCTGAAATCGCTTTTTCAGGAGCAAGCAAGGACTGAGAGGTTTCAGACAGTTAAGAACCTCTTAGACTGTAAGTTGGCTGCAAATGCGGCAGTGAGTCCTCATGTCTTGAAGATGATGGGTTATCTCGATCATCTTCAGAAACTCGACTGCCCTATCAGCCAGGAACTTGCCTGCGACATTGTTCTGCAGTCTTTACCTGCAAGCTATGATCAGTTCATTCTCAACTTTAATATGCATGGCTTGAGTAAGACATTGCCTGAGCTTCACGGAATGCTCAAGACTGCAGAGCCCAACTTGAGGAAAACCGCCAAGGACCCCAATGTGCTTATGGTACAAAAGGGCAAGGGGTTTAAGAAATCCTCTGCTAAGGATAAGGGAAAGGCTAAGGCTGTCCAAGTCTCGGACAAGGACACGCCAAAGCCCAAGCCCAAGTCTAAGGCTGGGCCTACTGACATCTGCAGGTTCTGTAAAGAACCAGGGCATTGGAGGAGAGAATGTAAGAAATTCCAAGAAGGTCTAAAGGAATTGAAGAAGAAGACTCTCGAGACTTCTTCATCAGGTATTTTTGTTATAGAAGTTAATACAACTACTTCTGATAATACCTCATGGGTTATGGATACTGGTTGTGGGGCTCATATTTGTACTAATATGCAGGCACTCAGCAACAGTAGAAGGCTGAAGCAAGGACAAGTGGAGCTACGAGTTGGGAATGGAGCGAAAGTTCTTGCACTAGCTGTAGGCACATACTTGTTGTCTTTAACTTCGGGATTGATTTTAGAACTCAATAATTGTTATTTTGTACATGCTATAAGCAGAAATATTATTTCAATTTCTTTGTTGGATTTGGAAGGTTATGATTTTTCAGTTAAGAATAAATTATGTTCCTTCAATCGCAACAATTTGTTCTATGGTTGTGCCCCTCTTACGAATGGGCTTTACATACTCGATCAATCCGCGCCAATTTATAACATTAATACCAAACGGTTCAAACCTAATGAGGAGAACCGAACGTTTCTATGGCATTGTCGTTTAGGGCACATCAGCGAGAAACGCATCAAGAGGCTCCATTCGAATGGACATCTTGGCTCATTTGACTTTGAGTCATGTGAGAAATGCGAATCCTGCATGATGGGCAAAATGACACGGGCCCCCTTTAATAAACCTAACGAGAGGGCCATTGACTTATTGGGCCTGATACACACTGATGTGTGTGGCTCAATGTCCACAAATGCAAGAGGAAACTATCAGTACTTCATTACCTTCACTGATGATTTCAGTAGGTATGGATATGTTTATTTAATGAAACATAAGTCTGAATCTTTTGAGAAGTTCAGAGAATTCCAAAATGAAGTACAGAACCAACTTGGCAAAAGCATTAAGGCTCTTCGGTCCGACCGAGGAGGAGAATACTTAAGCCAAGAATTCAGTGATCATCTAAGAGAGTGTGGGATCGTATCCCAACTCACTCCTCCCGGAACACCTCAATGGAATGGTGTATCTGAGAGGAGAAATCGGACCTTATTGGATATGGTTCGATCTATGATGAGTCACACAGACCTTCCAATATCCCTTTGGGGATATGCTCTGCTAACAGCAGTGTTCACTCTAAATAGAGCGCCATCGAAAGCAGTAGCAAAGACACCATATGAATTATGGACTGGAGTGGCTCCAGTGCTGTCTTATCTAAGAATTTGGGGTTGTGAAGCCTATGTCAAGAGATTAATCTCAGACAAGCTTACACCAAAGTCTGACAAATGCTACTTCATTGGTTATCCGAAGGAAACCAAGGCTTATTACTTCTATTTACGTTCCGAGAACAAGATCTTTGTTGCCCGGGATTGTAACTTTCTAGAGAGGGAGTTTCTCTCTAAGAAAGACAGTGGGAGTAAGGTACTGCTTGAAGAAATTCAAGATGAACAGGATACTGCTCAACCTAATGAGGAAGAGCAGCAGGAGGACCTACAAGAAATTGTAGAGCCTGAACCTGTAGTACCTGAAGTTCGAAGATCCGGGAGGATCCGTCACGAACCCGAGAGATATCAAGGATTCCTCGTGACTAACTGTCATGATCTTCTGATCATTGATGGTGATGAACCATCGAACTTCAATCAAGCCATGATGGGCCCAGATTCCTCTAAGTGGCGCAAGGCCACTGATTCCGAAATGGACTCCATGTCGGTCAACCAAGTGTTTTCGTTGGTTGACTTACCCGCTGGTGTAAAAGCCATCGAGTGCAAATGGATCTTCAAGAAGAAGATTGACGTGGATGGAAATGTCCAGATTTATAAAGCCAGGTTGGTGGCAAAAGGTTTCAGACAAGTTCACAGTGTGGATTACGATGAAACCTATTCCCCAGTGGCTATGATGAAATCTATTCGGATTCTACTAGCAACTGCAGCTTTTCATGATTATGAAATTTGGCAGATGGACGTGAAAACCGCCTTCCTGAATGGAATTCTGGAAGAGGATGTGTATATGACACAACCTGACGGTTACATAGATCCAAAGAATGCTGGGAAAGTATGCAAGCTTCATAAATCCATTTATGGATTGAAGCAAGCATCGAGGAGCTGGAATCTTCGTTTTGATGAAGCGATCAAGCAATTTGACTTCATCAGAAACGAAGAAGAACAATGCGTGTATAAGAAAACTAGTGGGAGCAAGATAGTATTTCTTATTCTGTATGTCGATGACATACTGCTTCTCGGAAACGACGTTCCAATGCTGAAGTCGGTAAAGGACTGGCTTGGAAGTTGTTTTTCCATGAAAGACATGGGTGAAGCCGCATACGTTCTTGGAATCAGGATCTACCGGGATAGATCTAGAAGGCTGATAGGCTTGTGTCAAGATTCATACATTGACAAAGTCCTACAAAGATTCAGCATGAAAGATTCCAAGAAGGGCTTCACGCCAATGGTACATGGCACAACGCTAAGCAAGAAGCAGAGCCCTACGACGGCTGCTGAGCTTGAGCGCATGAAGAATATTCCTTATGCATCTGCAATAGGATCTGTCATGTATGCCATGATCTGTACTCGTCCTGATGTTGCTTATGCATTGAGCATGACGAGTAGATACCAGTCAAATCCAGGTGAAAACCATTGGATTGCCGTCAAGAACATCCTGAAGTATCTAAGACATACAAAGGACAAGTTCTTGGTATACGGAGGAAGTGATGTGCTTAAAGTCAGTGGATTCACGGACGCAAGTTTCCAGACAGACCAAGATGATTTCCGGTCACAGTCCGGTTATATCTTTTGTCTGAATGGCGGTGCAATCAGTTGGAGAAGCTCCAAGCAAGACACCGTTGCTGATTCCACTACAGAAGCTGAATATATCGCCGCCTCAGAAGCAGCGAAGGAAGCTGTTTGGATACGAAAGTTCATTATTGAACTAGGTGTGATACCAAATGCGGCTGAGCCTCTGGCACTGTTTTGTGATAACAATGGTGCTATTGCTCAGGCAAAGGAACCAAGATCACACCAGAAATCCAAGCATGTTCTAAGAAGATTTCACTTGATACGTGACATCATTAATAGAAAGGAAGTCAAAATCAGCTGAGTTCAAACAGATGATAACGTCGCTGATCCGTTGACAAAGCCACTCCCAAGGCCTAAGCTCGAGTTTCTGACTGAAGCTGTAGGCATTAGAGACATTGAAATGTAATCTAAATTTGAGTGGGAGTTTGAGGGCTTTATTTAGTTATTTGATATGTTCTTGTAAAACATTTTTATGTTTAATGAAATTATTATTTCAAGATTATTTTAACTGTGATGAAATAATCGTTCCAAAGTGATATGAACCATTTTATAGGTCATCGAAGTAAGTGACTTGATCTTGAGTTATCAAAGTCATTTAGCTTGATCATGAGACCCTATATTTGATAGATGGCTTATATCATCATGTCCCTAGTCGAAGGTTGTTGAAATTGGAACACCAACAACCGTGTGAGACTAGATTGGTATGTGACTTATGACAAAGTCTCGGTGTGTCATAGATGCGCGGCATCAAAGTCAGTACATAGGTGTATGTAGGGTACATACGACCGGACAAGACCCGATTATAAGAACTCTTCAGGATATTTATATCTGTGTCATAAGAGATTCTTACTACGACTATAGAGTATAGTCCTTAGACCTGAGTTCGCATGCATGTGACTGCACATGGACTGATGCACTTTGATCATTGCCTAACGCTATCGTTCTGCGATAGTTATAAGGACCTTGTTTGGGTACATCATAAAATGAGTAGTTTACAGTGATGGAACAAGACGGAATTTGTCCCTCCAATATAAATGGAGTGAATATCTCTAGGCCAATCGGAGATTTGAATACTAGAAAATGCATGGCCATGCTCAAACGGACTTTCCCGAGTCGTTTGGATTGTCAGTATCAAATCAGAGTCCGATGAACAAGATTAGGCTTTATAAGGATGACACTAATCTTGCCTTATGACTAATCGAGATATTGAGACAAAAGGATTATGAATACAGAGATTCCAGTACAAGTGGGAGATTGTTGGAATTGTGTCCAGTAATCTCGGTACTGTCTCTAGAAAGTAAGAGTATGTCAATGATCAGACATAAGTCATATAATACTGGGGGTCATGATGGCTTGCTAGAGTCCGCTCATGATCTAAAAGTCTTGGACTTATTGCCTTTATTATATGATCCCATATGGGTCACACGCCTAAGCTAACAGGAAAATGTGTAGGAACGGCTTAGCAGAAGTACGGTAAAAGTGCCAGGCATTTGTCGTACTTAGAGAGAGATTAATGGGTCTGATTAAATCTAAGGGATTTAATCAGATTGGTATTTGGGCCCAAAAGCCCAAAAGGAACCATACAAGTTTTATAAATAAAACTTAAGTCTGATTCTCCTCCTAACCCTAGCCCCCTCTGCGATTTCTCTCTCTCTCCCTGCGCCTCCTCTCTCTTGGTCTAGCAGCCTTCTTCCTGCTTGGTGTGCGTGTGTGAACCTCTGGAGGAGTTATCACTTGGTGGCTCTGCTGATCTCTGACCATACCTTCCCTTTCCGCTGCATAAACAGGTATAAGGTGAGATCCATTATGTTTCTAAATAAGAGAACCTAGATCTGCATGTTTAGGACTGTTGAATCTGAGAATTGAATCTGGATTAACACTAAACATTCCTTCACGAAGTACATGAGTTGACTTGATCCTGAAACCCCATATTTAACGAAATGACATAAATCATAATGTCCATAGTCGAAGGTTGTTGAATTGGAACACCAACAACCACTTGAGACTAGATTGTGTTGAGACTTATGACCAAGTTTCGAGGGGTCATAGATGCGCGGCATCAAAGTCGACACATAGGTATATGTAGGGGAACATATGACCGGACATGGCCCGCTTATGAGAACTCTACAAGATATTAATATATGTGTCATAAGAGGTTCTCATATACGACTATAGAGTATAGTCCTTAGACCTGAGTTCGCATGCATGTGGCTGCACATGGAGTAATACGCTTTGATCATTGTCTAACGATGTTTCGTAACTGGGAGCTATACGGACCTTGGTTGGGTATATTATGAATTGTGTAGTTCATAGTGATGGAACAAGATGGGATTTGTCCCTGCCGTTTAACGGAGGTAATATCTCTAGGCCAATCGGAGATTTGATAGCTGGTAAGAGAATGGCCATTCCCAAACGGACTTGCCCAAGTCGTTTGAATTGTCAGTATCAAATCTGTTCCGATAAACATGGTCTGGCTATATAAGGATGACACGCATCTTGCCTTATGCCAGATCGAGATATTAAGACAAAAGGACTAGGGAATGTGGGATTCCAGTACAATCGGAAGATTGTTGGGAATGTCCTGTGTAGAATTCCAGTACAAGTGGGAGATTGTTGGGAATGTCCTGAAATCTACCGTACTATCTCTAGAAAGTATGATAAGTGTCGAGATCAGACATAAGTCATAAATACTGGGTGATCATGATGGCTTGCTAGAGTCCGCTCATGATCTATAAGTTTAGGACTTATTACCAGTATTGTATGATCCCGAAGGGTCACACACCATAGCTAACGGGAAAGTTAAATGGAATTAATACGGTAAGATGCAATGACATTTACTGTATTAGATCAGAGAATTGGGCCAGACAAAATACAGACTTTTGTCTGATTTGTGTCTTGGGCCCAAAAGATTAATGAGCCATTAGTCTAATGACTTGGGCCCATTAATGAGAGATAAAAGAATCAGAAACCCTAAGGAAGAGCTCTCTCCTTGCGATTTTCTAAGAGTAGCCGCGAGTCTCTCTCTCCAAAACTCTCTCTCTCTCTGATCCATCTCTTTGGTCTAGCAGCCGTCCCTTGCTTGTAAGAGTGTGGATACTCGAGGAGGAATAGGTGTTACCATCTGTTCTAGCTGATCTCATCATTACCATCCATCATCCGCTGCAATCTGAAAGGTAATGATCAGGTTTGGTTTATGATTCGTTTTGCAAGAACCTAGATCTGTTTAAGGTTATGTGTTAGGTTGTAATTGGGAATTAAACCTTGAAAAAACACAATAATCCATCACTTTTACCCAGGTAACCGAATCTACATGTTCACTCAGCAAATCGTAAACTGAACCGGTAGAATAAGTTACCGTTTTTGAATTGTTAGGCCACCATTCGAATGATCAGGTTGATTAGTTATAGACAGAGATTGAGAGATGAGTAAGTACATTTACTTGAAGTTCTGATCTTGTTGCATGTAAAATCCACATCCCCTCTTCCCAAAGTTCTGCAAGTGTTGAATGGGTAGGAATCAAAAGTTGATGTGATCCATGATTAGTCAAATAGCTATGCATTCTACCATAAGGAGACCAATTTTCAGACCAAAAATAGCATATTTCTCCATTGCCAACCACTTGCCGTATCAAGGGGTACACAATCTCTCTTAGTTCAAGTAGTTTATTTGCAAGCCACAAGTGTTTTTGCTTGGTATTAATCACCCAAAACTTTCCAATATCTCCCTGCAGATTCTCAGCAATAAACCATGAAGCCCAAATTGATGTTTGTTGGAAAAACAACATCCAAACCAGCTTGAGTGCACACGCCACATTCCACACTGATAAATTCCGTAACCCAAGACCCCCTTCATCCTTGCTCAGACAACATGTTTTCCAAAAAACCTTTGCTGAAGAACTTGCTTCTGATGTTCCTTTCCAAAGAAACTTCCCACACATAGAATCAATTTTTTTGATAATTGATTTTGG
Source organism: Orychophragmus violaceus (assembly GCA_030180135.1). Lineage (NCBI taxonomy): Eukaryota > Viridiplantae > Streptophyta > Magnoliopsida > Brassicales > Brassicaceae > Orychophragmus > Orychophragmus violaceus. Next base: position 10,873,902 of record CM058237.1, on the reverse strand, counting down.
CAGTATGAAAGTACTTGTCCAAAAATTAGTGATTACATTAATAACTGAGCTGAGGAGTTGTAATCTACCTGCGTAGGAGAGGGATCTTGCAGTCCAAAAGTGGATTTTTGTTTTGATCAACTGAATAAGCGGAGAACACTGAGCAGAGCTTATTTTTTTGGAACAAAGAGGTACTCCTAGATACCTAATAGGAAGAACACCTTCAACTAGCCTAGTCTGTGATTTTATTGCACTAACTTCCTCTATTGATAAACCTGCAGCAAAGAGACATTTTCTGGATACTAATCGCAAGTCTCGATCGCTCTTCAAAATCCTTCAACACATTCAATACATTCACAACCGAGGCAGCCTCACCATCAAGGAAAATTAGGAGATCATCAGCGAAACACAAGTGAGTAAGTTTCGTTTTTGAGCATCTGAAATGATATCCAAACTTCCCTTCACTAGCAGCTTTATTTAGGGCCATATAAAGGCTGTTCATAGCTAACACAAATAGATAAGGCGATAGAGGACCGCAACACCCCTTCTTCCTTTAAAATATACATAAGTAGAACCACTAAACCCTACTGAAAAAGAAGGCGTACATACACAAGCCTCCAGCCACCGAAGATAAGTCTCCGGAATATGCAGTCCTCGCAGAATTTGGAACAGAAACTCCCACCTCACTGTATCAAACGCTTTCGCAATATCTACCTTGATCATTATTCTCTTTACTCCCCCTTCTTTTGGTATCCTTGAACTATTTCTGAAGCCAAGAGAGTATTCTCAATGAGGAGCCTGCCTTGTACAAAAGCGGTTTGGTTGGGAAGAATGATGGTAGTAAGGATGGGTTTTAGCCTTTTGACTAACAACCTAGAGATGGTTTTGTAGATTGTATTACAACAAGATATAAGTCTGTAGTCCGAAATCACAGTAGCACCAGGTTTCTTGGGCACCAAAGTGAGGATGGTTGCATTCATTTCCCTTGGAAGAAAGCCGTCTATGAAGAAATTTCGGATTGCGCCAATCACCTCATTTCCTACAATAGACCATGTTGCCTTAAAAAATCCAGATGTCATTCCATCAGGCCCAAGTGCCTTATTGAGGTTTAGTTTCCTCAGAACATTCCAAATCTCTGCTTCTGATGGAGCCGTAGCCATTAGCCTCGGATGATGAGCATTACAAGTTCTTGATCCAAGTTCAGTCAACCACGAAACAGACGATAGTAACTGAGGAAGGGTTTGAGGTGAAAGGATTGATTGGAAGTGAGAGATAGCTATGATGCTCATCTGATATGGGTCACAAATGATACTACCATCAACTGATTCCAGCGATCTGATCGAATTTCTGGACGTGCGACCTGCTGCAATCCTCTGATAATAAGGAGTATTTTGATCACCTAATCTCAGGAAATTCACCCTCGAATTCTGCTGAAAATAAGCTTCTTCGATCCCACGTAGGAATGATAGTTTCTGAAGTGAATCTATTTTGTTTCAAACGAGGTAGTAGAAGGGAACTCCATAGCCTGCACCTACACAATCTTTAACAAATCATTAGCCTCACTAACTATTTTCTGAATATCTGAAAAACTCGCCTTGTTTAGTGTTTTAAATGGTCGTTTTAGTTCTCTTAGCTTTACGCCTATCGCCACAAGATCCTCTGCATAACTTCCACTTCGATTCCAGTTAGTATCAACCGTTTGAATAAAGGACGGGTGGCTATTTAAGAAATTGAAGAATTTGAAAGGCTTAGTGCCCGATGAAGGAAGAGGGCTGTTTAGAGTGAGGAGACAAGGAGAATGATCAGAGAATTCATGGGGGAGGAAAGTTGCAACACTATCAGAGAAGGTATGAATCCATTTATTGTTAACCAGGGCTCTATCAAGCTTCTTTGTCACCGGTTGTTCAGGTCTTTTATTAGTCCACATATGGGAATTTCCTTGAAATCGAAGATCTTCAACCCCCAAATCGAGAAGGAAAGCTCTAAGCTCAACCATATCAGACGTAAGGTGATTAACCGCAAGGGAAGAGTGTTCCGCATGGTGAATAATCTGATTAAAATCACCCCCTATTAACCAGTTCTGATTTTCCAAAAAGAGCGTTTGTTGAACTTCCGATAACTTGTTCCATAAAGTTAACCGCTCCTCTCTGATATTAGATGCATATATGGCTGGATAGAAAAAGATTGAGCCATTAACCAGCTCCACCTTAGATGTGATAGACTGTCTTGCTTGATGCATAACCTCGACTTTTGTTGGTGACTTCCAGATCATGATAACCCTTCCATCTTCATCAGTATCATTATTTTAGGCATAGTTCTATCCCGTGCATAATTTATTCATAAGATGATTCAAGTTTGTTTCTTTTATATTAGTTTCCAAAAGAGCACCAACAGTAGGCTGATATAAAGAGAGCCACTGAGCAAAAGGGCGGTGCTTGTCCGTTTCATTAATACCGCAAACATTCCAAAAAAGGAGATTTACACTCATTGGGATTTAGAAGAAGCCACTCCTTGGGGAAGGAGAGCATCCACTATGGGCAAAGACAAAAAAAGGTTTAACACTAGGAACAAGGTCTGATTTAGAAATATTTATGGTTTTTCTGGTCTAATTGGGTTTTTCAGATTAGGGAGGGAAAGGTTTGAGGGGGGTCTAGGTGGTTTATTTGTGTGGTTTGAAAGGGCAGAAAAGGGTTATGTTTTTATTGTTAGGTTTCAAGATGGTAATATGGGATGGTTTAGAGGATGGTTTGAATTTACGTTTGGGGGACTTCCAAGGCTTAAAGCAGGTGAATAATTTTCAATCTGAAAAACTGGAGCAGGCGATTTCAGAGAAGACTTAGGCTTTACTTAAGCCTCCAGATCGAGATCTAATAGCCTGGGTTGATGCAACTTTTGATCCATCTTCTCTCAATTGCGGATTGGGATGGCACTATCGGGATTTGACATAAGCTCTGCGAACCACCTCTTGATAGATTTCTCAGCGGTGAAATCCTTTATTCCTTCGGCTCTAGCATCCGAAGCATGGGCATTGCTATCTCTTCTGCAGCAATCTCTCTCTTTAGGCGTGAAGCAACTTCAAGTTCGTCTCGACTGCTTAACTCTGGTCAATTTGATCAATTCGTCTGAGCTGCATTAATGGAGTCCTCCAGGATATCAGATCAATTAGTCAGCAATTTACTTCTATCTCTTTTATTTCATCTCTCGTACAGCCAATGTTAGGGCTGATTGTATCGTAGAGCAAGCTCTTCAAGCTTCTTATGCAAACAGAGTTTAAGTTAACAAAATCAATAAGAAAAGGTTTGACCAAAAAAAAAGGCCAATATTCGAGAGATAAAATATCAACACAAAGCATAGATTTCAAATCTAATTCAAAAAGAAACCACTTTATAATGGTGACTATCCACACAAATAATGTTTGGTTATACCATTAATTGATAATTAATTTTGATTATTTATATAACATATTTTTATAGCTTTTAAATTTAGAATGTCTTATTCAATTGTTCAAAAAAAAAACATATTTTCTAATCTTTGGGCTCATAATTTGTTCTTTTCAATTGTATAAAATTTAATTATTTTCTTTAATTGATAGATAATGATTAAGTCAAACAAATTAAAAAATGCATTTAATTTATAACATTATATGATATTTATATGTTTATGATATTTTTTAAATTAAGATTGGATTATCATTTATTTCTTATTTAATTTAATGTGGTTTTAATAGTTTAATTGAAATTAAATAGTTTTAATGAAATAATTAATTACATATCAATCTTAATTTTATTGGTTGAAAAATACTCACGTGTCACTCCTGAAAACAGGAAAACCGTCATCATATTTTATATACTAGATTAAGCATTTTAGACAATCCATACATTTTTTTTTTATTGACTAGAGCATTTTGATAAATATTCGTCTTAATTTGTGTGTTTTATCGCCGTGAAGAATACCACCTCTCAAATGACAAATCTTAAGTCCGCTTCGCTAGGAGAAAGAGAAAAGAAAGAAACCAAATAAATAAAATGATACCCAATGGGGAAAAATCAGTTGCTAAGGGAGAAAGGAAAAAGAAAGAAACCAGAGACCGACAGTTTGGTGGTCAGACACTGAATAGGTTGAGTCCATGTGTCCTTTGATTCGATACTCCCTCTGTGAGACCGCACCTAATTGTATACAGAGACTGGTGTGGTGAACTTGAATGTCTTAACTGGATTGTGGAGTTTACTTGGGACAATTGCTAAGTGTGGGGGAAGTATATTGTGGTCTTGAGTTATGCAGGAAAATTTTCAGTGGTTTACAAAGTGAATGTGAATGCGAAAGTTCCTAGGACGAAATGAGTTTCTGTGTTTTCAAACCTCTTTTCTTATACTTTGGTTCTTTACTTGCTTGAGGGCAAGCAAGAGCTAAGTGTGGGGGAGTTGTTATACCATGGATTTTAGGGATTTTAACAATGGTATATATCTTATTTATCGAGTCTTAAGTTATGTTTTGGAGTCTTTTTAGTATGTTTAGAGGTCTAGACACGTTTGGAGCGGAATTGGATATTATGGAGCATTTTGGAGTATTGACCCGAGAGATAGAGTTCACTGTCGACATTTGATACCTGTGTCGATCGATGCACCTTTGGCATCGATCGATGCACCTTTGGCATCGATCGATGCACATGCGTTATGGGCTTATCTTCGGCGATTAATGAAGAATATGGAAATTGCAGTTCTGCCCAGAAGTTTCTCATAATTACAAAGAAGCTCCAGCCGTGATTAGACCAATATATTAGGGTTTTTAAGCCATTGTTTAGGCTACGCTTTACAACACTTATTTTATTTTCAGAGAGAGTTAGGGGATTATCCTGTTCTCGAAAGAGAGAGGATTTCGAACCCCAGTTCTTTATTTGATTTTATGATATTTGGTTTTCTATTCATGATTTTTTCTGTCTCGATGATTATATCTGAGTAGATTACCTGTTAAGTTTAGGGATTCTCATTAGGGATTTCATGGAATTATAGGTTGATCAATCTGTAGGGATTCATACTCGCTAGTTCTTCATCTAGGGTTGTTCTTAATGCTTGGTCTGAATTGGCCACTTAGATTATTGATGTTAGGTTGGTTTCCACAATGACAGTTGGTTAATTAGCTAGAAAGAACTTATATGAGCAATTTGTTCTACTCGCAAAGAAATTTGGTTTAGAGGAATTGTGAACGAAAGAACCTGAGATTAATGCTTGTTTAGAACTCTAGAATTCGCAAAGAAATTTGGTTTGCTAGGTTGTTAGACATAGATAGGATTCACAACGAAAGTTGGTTTCTTATATTTCTGTGATTCCAGTTCTAGAATAGTTCTTAATTAGATCCCGATTGATTGATTGCTTGTGTTCCTGATTTCCTGAGAACTCCCTAGACTTAACGCTTTGCCTTCTTGCTCACAAGCTCGCCTGATTTACTTTCATGCATTACTTTTTAGTTTATCACATACTTTCTCCTAGTTTAATCTGGTCGTTCTAAATCTATCGTTGACCGGAGTCTTTGTGGATTCGATACCCTATATACTATAATTGCATTAACTGTGCACTTGCAGTAGAATAGGATTAATTCTTGACCTATCAAGTTTTTGGCGCCGTTGCCGGAGACTCTTTTGAGTCTTCGATAGATTTGAACTTAGGGTTTAGACTAGGTTTTTCGTTTTTATTATTTGTTACTAATTTTTTCTTCTTTTTCTGTTCTTGCGTTTCAGGTACGCCTGTAATCGCCTTGCATCGATCGACACGGTCCTGTGTGTCGATCGACACATCTTCGAGTTTGCATCGATCGACACTACTCTGCATCGATCGACACAGCGTGTAAGATGATGGGAATGATGGAACGGATGTTGGAAAATCAGCAGAATAACTCATTTTGCAGAGACTATGGTTCATATTCATTCACCAGAGATTATGAATCTCCATCATATCAGCCCTTTCCTCCTCAAAATAAGCAGTCTGATAAGCTGATGAGTATGATGGAGCAGTTATTGGAGAAGCAAGAAAGGGATTTGAACTACATCAATGGCTATGGATTCCAAGGAAACATGTTTGGTAATCAGCAATGTAATTCTTATCAGAGAACCTATGGATCATCTTCTCAGACACCTCCTGCTGCTAATGCTTATAAGAGCAAAATGGAAGCCATGATGGAGCAATTGCTAGAGGATCAGACTAAGACTGTTGTAGACTTCGACAGAAAGCTAGATGCTATGCATGAAAATCTGAATGGGAAGTTTGAATACTTAAGCACACATGTGAAAAGGCTGGATGTTCAAGTTCAACAGACAGCTGGAGCAATACAAAGGCAGAATGAAGCTAGGACAGCTGAACAGAAGCAATACATCAATGATGTGATCACATGAGATGAGATTGAGTTGTTAGGTGAAGAAGAGGAGATCATCTCGAATTTTTTGGAAGAATTATGCCTGTCTGAGACTTGCATCGATCGACACAAGTTAAGCATCGATCGACACAGTCCTGATACGTCTGTTGAAACTGTTCGAAATCGTCTTGCGTCGATCGACACACATCGTGCATCGGTCGACACAGAACGCAGACGTGACAAGAGACTTCTAACAGTCCCAGAACGAGTGTATAAGCTCCTTGTACCATATCCTAAGGTTCCTAAACTGTCTAAACAGGAGCTAGACGAAGCTAAATGCATAAGAGTGATGGAAAATAAGCTGATTCAGATTACAGAGAAGCTTCCAGACCCATGAGCCTTTGTGCTCGACTGTTCCATCTCCAAGGACAGATTCAAGCGTTATCTGTGCGACTTAGGAGCTGATGTGAATCTAATGACATACTCTGTGGCTGTGAGATTAGGATTGATGGATTTACAGCCTACTAGGATCTCTCTTATCCCAGCTGATCGTTCAAAGAAGTATTCAGAAGGAGTTCTTAAGGACATTAATGTCAGAGTTGGGAACTACTTGATTCCAACAGACTTTGTAGTGCTGAAGTACAACGTTGAGCCTGATGATCCTCTACTACTTGGTAGATCATTTTTAGCTACTGCTGGAGCTGTGATAGATGTGAGACGTGGTCTGATTGATCTCCAGCTGGGGGGGTAAACCATTGCAGTTCAAGATGGACAGGAAGCAGAGAGCCACCATTGATGGACAGAGCTTCAGTATTGAGGTGGAACCAGAGGTTCCAATTGGAGATGAGAAGATAGCGGTTCATTCTGAACTTGCTCTAACATCTTCAGTGCCTGCAACTAGGGCTGGGATTATTATCCGGGATCCGGATCTGATCCGGTATCCGCTCCGGATCCGCTCCGAAAAAGCGGATATCCGGGGTGCCGGATCCGGATCCGAATAGTAAAATAACGGATCCGTCGGAACCGGATCCGGATCCGGAAAATAGAAAATTTCAGAACCGGATATCCAATATCCGTTTATATTATATTATAATATATTTTTTTATTATATATGTTATAGTAAACATCTTAAATTTATTTGTATTAACCATAAATTATGGAAACATGGAATTATATATGATTGTTCATATTCTTCCATGTTGTGTCTTTGTTGTAGGCTTAAACCTTATTATATTACTGGTTCTTCTATGCCAAGATAGATCCTAGATCTTGCGGTTTGTTACAAATGTACAATTGGATGCTGAGATGATGGATATGTACAAATGAGTGTTTATTGCGTGAAATCATTTTGGAAGTTAACACTAGTTGCGATCATGTCATTTTCCTTAAACTGATTGTATATTGTTTGTTAAGCTTGAAATTTTTGATGGGTTGAAAAATCCAACCGTAATTTTAGTTGTTTTTCCAGTCATATAAACACATATGCAATTAATACAGAAGTTGAGTTGTTTGTATTGCTGTTCTTTGAACTGATTGTATAGCTTTTCTTTTTTTTTCAGTCGTAATGCAGAGACATGGACTTGAAGATACAATCTCTTTTGCTATTTTATCTTATGTTACTTGATCTTTTGTTAGTTAAACTATTTCTTTTTATCTCTTTCACAATGATCTTTTGCTACTATATAATCACATATGATCTTTTGCTATTATATTTTTGTATGAAAAATGTAAACTCTAAAAAATTTAGTTAAATTTCAGATCGGATTCGGATATCCGTGGATATCCGCGGATATCCGGTATTGTTACGGATATCCGAAAACCGGATATTCGGAACAAGCGGATCCGGATCCGGATAGTCATATTGCATATCCGGTGGAACCGGATCCGGATCCGGATATCTCAAAAAAGCCGGATATCCGGATCCGTCCCAGGCCCTACCTGCAACTGCTCTTAAGCAGAAAGCTCCTGATCTCTTGCGTCCACCAAAGCACAAGTATAAAAATTCTAAACTCAAAACTTCTAATCCATCAGCTGTGACTGCAGGAAAATGCAGCATCCCACCCAAGCTTCGCTCCCTCCCTAGTGCTTTTTACTGTTTCCTTGGAAAATCTCATGATCCGAATGCATATACGCTACCTTGGATGAGGAGACATTCACAGAGACACTCGAAGTCTCTGTTGAAACCACCATGAGTCTAATCTCCACCCCATAGTCAAGCTAATGACTAAAAACAAGCGCTGAGTGGGAGGCAACCCACTGTTAGGTTAGTTTTTGTTTTCATTTTTCGTTTTGATTTTGGTGTTTTGATTTTTCTGTTTAAGTGTGTTCAGAGGCGTGAGAAACATGCACAATCGCAATGCGTCGATCGACACACTTTGTGCATCGGTCGACACAGTGCGATTACGATTATAAGGTCGACACAATCGCCTTGCATCGATCGACACCCTAGTGGCATCGATCGATGCAGGACGACAACAGTAAGTGTTCTGCAACTTTCAGATTCGTTTCAATTTAATTTATTTTCTCACCAATCCTAAGCTTGATTACACTGGGGACAGTGTAGTTTAAGTGTGGGGGAGGTAGCTACTGACGCACGCTTTTGTTTTCTTAGAGTCAGTCTTTGGTTTTTCAAAATTTGTTTTATTGAGTCAAAACTTGTATGAAACTATGATTTTTCGAGGAAAATTTTCGCTTGAACATGAACTAAGTGACCATTGGACAGACTTGCAGAGCCTCTATGACTGTTAGAAAACCCCAAACAGATTAACCTACCAAGGACACACATATCTAACCAGGTATTCAGAGGATCCATTACTAGTCTCACTTTAATCTTGACTTTAATTTCTCACTTAGGGGCTTGGTAATCTTTGGATCGGATTCCTTTGATGTGTTTGGCACAGTCTATGATCCTGTTCCAAAGTATGGTTTCTGATTTTCCCTTTCCATAAAGTAAAAAAAAAATATAAGTAATAAACTGAGGATGAGCTAGTAGCTCCGAAGTGGTCTCTGGGAGTGATAGCTACAACTATCATATCCTGTGCATCCATGGAATGTGTCCAAGGTACACCCCATAACGGGAAAAGCACTGATAAAAAAAATAAAATGATACCCAATGGGGAAAAGTCAGTTGCTAAGGGAGAAAGGGAAAAGAAAGAAACCAGAAACCGACAGTTTGGTGGTCAGACACTGAATAGGTTGAGTCCATGTGTCCTTTGATTCGATACTCCCTCTGTGAGACCGCACCTAATTGTATACAGAGACTGGTGTGGTGAACTTGAATGTCCTAACTAGATTGTGGAGTTTACTTGGGACAGTTGCTAAGTGTGGGGGAAGTATATTGTGGTATTGAGTTATGCAGGAAAGTTTTCAGTGGTTTACAAAGTGAATGTGAATGCGAAAGTTCCTAGGACGAAATGAGTTTCTGTGTTTTCAAACCTCTTTTCTTATACTTTGGTTCTTTACTTGCTTGAGGGCAAGCAAGAGCTAAGTGTGGGGGAGTTGATATACCATGGATTTTAGAGATTTTAACCATGGTATATATCTTATTTATCGAGTCTTAAGTTATGTTTTGGAGTCTTTTTAGTATGTTTACAGGTCTAGACACGTTTGGAGCGGAATTGGACATTATGGAGCATTTTGGAGTATTGACCCGAGAGATAGAGTTCACTGTCGACATTTGATACATGTGTCGATCGATGCACCTTTGGCATCGATCGATGCACATGCGTTATGGGCTTATCTTCGGCGATTAATGAAGAATATGGAAATTGCAGTTCTGCCCAGAAGTTTCTCATAATTAAAAAGAAGCCCCAGCCGTGATTAGACCAATATATTAGGGTTTTTAAGCCATTGTTTAGGCTACGCTTTACAACACTTATTTATTTTCAGAGAGAGTTAGGGGATTATCATGTTCTCGAAAGAGAGAGGATTTCGAACCCCAGTTCTTTATTTGATTTTATGATATTTGGTTTTCTATTCATGATGTTTTCTGTCTCGATGATTATATCTGAGTAGATTACCTGTTAAGTTTAGGGATTCTCATTAGGGATTTCATGGAACTATAGGTTGGTCAATCTGTAGGGATTCATACTCGCTAGTTCTTCATCTAGGGTTGTTCTTAATGCTTGATCTGAATTGGCCACTTAGATTATTGATGTTAGGTTGGTTTCCACAACGACAGTTGGTTAATTAGCTAGAAAGAACTTAGATGAGCAATTTGTTCTTCTCGCAAAGAAATTTGGTTTAGAGAAATTGTGAACGAAAGAACCTGAGATTAATGCTTGTTTAGAACTCTAGAATTCGCAAAGAAATTTGGTTTTCTAGGTTGTTAGACATAGATAGGATTCACAACGAAAGTTGGTTTCTTATATTTCCGTGATTCCAGTTCTAGAATAGTTCTTAATTAGATCCCGATTGATTGATTGCATGTGTTCCTGATTTCCCGAGAACTCCCTAGACTTAACGCTTTGCCTTCTTGCTCACAAACTCGCCTGATTTACTTTCATGCATTGCTTTTTAGTTTATCACATACTTTCTCCTAGTTTAATATGATCGTTCTAAATCTATCGTTGACCGGAGTCTTTGTGGATTCGATACCCTATATACTATAATTGCATTAACTGTGCACTTGCAGTAGAATAGGATTAATTCTTGACCTATCAGTGACCAAAACTGGAGCGGAAGAATGTTTTTGTCCTTCTGTTGAACAACCGGCTCCGTTTGTGCCTTCTCTTGGAGCTTGGGCAAAACGGATCAGCATCATACCGGAGTTAAAAGACCAAATTCCAAATGATCCTCCTAAATCTGAATCTCCAAAATCCAGGGGCAACGTTCAACTAGCTTCGGACATTCTCCCGCCTGAAGTAAAAGCAGATGGATAACTAAGGTTTTCTTGGGCAGCTAAGTTGGACCCAAAAGTTCGTAATCTTCATCGCACTACTTCCCTTGCATACATGGACGATGATACTCTTATAGTTGAAATACCCAACCATGTGTTAATGCAAGGTCTAGAGAATCAAAAGGAATATGTTATTGGTCAGTTTTATCGCTGTAAGACTCCATCAGATGGACTTATTCACGCTGTGACTAACCGAATATGGGGCAAAAAGTGTAAGATCTTCACTCGTAAGCTAGGCGAATCTTCTTTTTTGTTTCATATTCCGGATGTATCCACTAGAGAATGGGTTTTAGAAAAAAGACTTTGGCATATTGATGATTGCATTATGTTTGTTGGCCCTTGGACTCCAGCTTCTTCTTTAGCTTTACCTGAGATAACATCGGTTCCAGTTTGGGTTACCTTAAAAAATCTGCCTAGTTGTCTTTATTCAAATTGGGGATTAAGCTGGATAGCTTCAGGTTTAGGAGAGCCTATGCTAACTAACAAACCAAGGTTGGACCCATTCAAATCGGTGAAGCTAAGCTAATGGTTGAAGTGGAAACTAGATAAACCTCTTCCACAGAGGATTGATGCAGAGGATAAGCAAGGGAATGTCTCAATTGTGTCCGTAGATTACTCTTGGATTCCATCTAAGTGTGAGAGATGTGGGCAATTGGGTCATAAAGTGTCCATATGTCTCCAACCTAATCAAGGTTTTACTCTTGCATATTCCCCAATTGTTGTTACTGATCCACTAGAAATTGCAGATGTGACAAGTACTGTCGAGGCTTCTAGTCCGGCCATAGATACTCCAATTGTTATTGTTGATGCACCTCTACAAACTACTTCAGTCTCACCACGTGAGGTAGAACCAGCAACTCCTACTGTTCTTTCATTTGGTCTAGATACTACAACTGCGTTAGAACACGCCAATGCTACCCCTTCACCAGGTTTTGCTCCTGCTTCAGCTGTTGTCTCTACTCAAGCTCAGACTCATTGTCATGAAACTGAGGTAGAGAATGTATTTGGTGGTAACCATTTTGCCTCCTTAAATTCAGGAGCTTATGCAGGGTTTGAGATTGGTGATTTCTCTCTTAAATCACGGGGAGGTAGGCCAATAAAACCTACACAAAAAGCCCAAGAGATGCAATGGACTTTTGTTAATGGATGTGGCAAAAGAGGACGTGGTCGTCGAGGTGGCCATGAACCATCATCTTAGGAGTTCTAAGAGAATCTCTCTTTAGCTTCCTATCTTCTATTCACTTTCACTACTTCAATCTAATTGCTGTGGTCTTTGTTTACTATCCTTATTAACTCCTCAACACTCTAAGACTCCAAAGTCTTACCCACCTAATTTTTAAATTTTTGCATTTCAATGGAAAACCCTTTTTCAAAAAAAAATGACAAATCTTATGATGATGATAATATCATCTTTAAAAGTTTGCATACATGCAGATCCAGAAGATGGTGGCTATGCGTTTAAAGTTATTTTTTATTACTTTATCAAGCATTATAAGTTTATCAGTCTGGTGATTCATCATGCAATTCAATTTAAACAACTTTTAGCATTTATTTTATTTATATAATTTAAAATTCTATAAAAATATAGAAAACATGAAAACAGTAGATTTTTGAGAAATAAAGGAAGTAAATTTGTGAAGATATTTTTTCTTAAAAATGCCTTATTGGATATGATAATTTACACTAGATTATTATTCTTTTTGCCTAATTATTTCTTTTGGGAATGTTTGTGTGTGGTTTGCTTCTTTTTTTTTTGGGGTTTTCTTCTGGTTCAATCGATATTTAAAACTATAATTTTAAAGTTTTATAGTACATATTTATTGATTCTTTTCCATCGTCTCTGTTTTTAGTAATTATTCTAATTAAATCTATTCGGATATATTTGATTTTCGATTATTAATCTTATTTTAGTTATTTTTATTGTTTATAATTTTTTATATAATGTAGGATTGTGCTTTTTTAAAAACACTAAAGCTTACTTCCTCAAAATCCTCTGTGTTTGTAAATTTCGGTTCAGTTTTGGTTTATTTTCTTAGTATAATTTACAATTTTGTAGAATTAAAAAAAATGATTATCATATAAGTTGACAAAAATAAAATTATCACATAAATTTCCCTCCTTTCTTATATCATCTTCGCGAGGGACGATACTTTCCAGAAAAAAAAAAGAAAAAAAAATCTCTATTTTCATGCGTTGTTAGATGCTGATTGTCTGAAAAAAATATCGGTCCTCCTCTCGATCTCTCTCTCTGCCAATCTTGTTTTTGCCAATCCTGTGCGGAGGAACAATGAGCGGGGCATCGTCCGAGGAATCTCCCGATTCAACTCAGCCGATCGATTCGTTCAACGGCGAGCAGAGAGTCTACTTCGTCCCGTTGAGGTATCTATCTCCTCTCCGCCTCTCTTACTCTTACTCTCTCCTACCACATGATTTTCTCTTTCGTCTCGTCCATCCTCATTCTGATTGGAATATTCGGCGAATCTGAATCGCGTCCCAGTAACTGGGGAGTTTGATTCGAATGGGTTGGATTTGAAAATTGATTTGATCTAGAGATTTTGAAACTAATGGATCCTTTTCGGATGTCTATATCGTAAACCTGGTCCATATTGTTGAGCTTATTGCGATGTATTCAGCTAGCGGAATAATCAAATGGATGCGATTTGAAATCACCATATGATTTTGTGTCGCGAGATTTGCATGTATATGCCTTGAGAGTAGTTTTTGTGTGTGTACTTGAACAGGATTTGGTCAGTCCTTGTTCCTGTTTATCATAATTAGATGATAACACCGTCCAGTGTGAAGAATGTAGTGCTCACCAAATCGTTAATTTTTTAAGCTTTACTGTTGATGAAAATGATTATGGATTGTCCCGATTTGCTTCCTGCACAATCTCTAGGAGCCATTTTCATATTTTTTATAATGCTGATTGGCAGTTGAGCTAACAGCAGACTAGAATAAATACAATTCTCATTCATTCCACAGACTTACATAAGTACCCTCCTATGGTAGTATTAGAGAAACATTCAATTAACCAAAGGCAATCTTTGAACTTGAATTACAGGTGGTGGAAAGATGCCCAAGATTCAATGCCTTCTGCATCAGTTGAAAAAAGAGAGATCTTGTATACAGCGGCAAATGGGTCGTCTTATGGAGGCCCAATGAAGTTGATAAACAATATATTTAACTCCGATATTTTGTTTGATCTGAGGAGAGAAGAAGATGCGTTACAGAATGGTGAAACGGGAGAAGCAAGCGTCTCAGGGAGGGACTTTGCTTTGGTCTCAAGTGACATGTGGCTGCAGGCACTCAAATGGTAAGTGGTTGTTTCCTCTGTACATACCTGATGGTTCCTTCTAAAATGACTTTGAGTCAATCTGTCACTACCTATATTTTGGACATGTCGCCTGGTGAAATCCTTTATTTAAAGTTTGTGTTGAGATGTGAGAGAAAAGTACAGATTATTGTTATAAAAGTGTACCTTTTAAAAACCCGAAGGTGTTCTCCTTAATTTGTGACTGATTACTTCTTTGCTCCCAGGCACCATGATGATAAAAATAATGAGAAAGGCGTAAAAAGTTTCTCAGCTGGAGGAGTTGACAGAGGTGATGTTTATCCAGTACAACTCAGGCTCTCCGTCTTGCAAGAAACCAATTCATTGTCGGTTAAAATTAGCAAAAAGGTATCTTCAAGCTTAAAGCCTTTTTTATTTGTCTAATCTAAGTATCTTGATGGTGCCGCATTTTCGTGCTGCTATAGAACTGTAGTGATCGACTTTCCTCGTAAAAGATGATAAAACCTAAATTTGTTTCTTTTTCATTGGGACCCTTTTCCCTCAGAACTAAGGTTTCATAACTGAATTTCTCTACCAGATGAGACATTGCATAGCTATAGGTCTGTAGAAATCTACCTCTCTGCTGAATTGTAATCTACAGAATATACATCTAAACTTGGAACTTATCTTCCAATGAAGACTCATGCTTGAACCATATTAGCATTGATTTTAGTTTCTTGTCTTCCTATCTGCTGAAGTTTTGCTTACCTTCTCAGTTGTTATTTCTGGTTTCAAATCTTATGTTTTCCAGGACAATTCATTTGAGTGCTTCAGAAGAGCATGCAAGATATTCAGTTTGGATTCTGAGCAGGCAATTTGTTCCACGCATGTTCTTTTTTTACCTACTATGTATACGATATGCATATGTGGTACATGAGACATTTCTGATATTTATTCATGCAATTACAAATTATATCGGTATTTTTTGGTTCTGTAGCTGCGCATTTGGGATATTTCTGGCCAAACAACCTTGTTTTTCGAAAGTGATGTAAACAATTCTAAAGATTGTCAACAACAAGCAGATCAAGAAGTAAGTGTGACGCCTTTCCTTTTCCTTTCCCCCCTATTTCCTATGCGGTATTTCTTATTCATCATTAATTTTGGTCCAACAGATGCTCCTAGAGCTGCAGATTTATGGGTTATCAGACTCCATCAAAATGAAGGAATCAAGAAAAGAAGATGCTTCAACACAGCAAACCAACGGAATTACCAATGGCATTAATGGTGGCACAATGTTCAGATTTGGACGGAGTAATTCCTTGAGCTTTTTGGGAAAAGCTGGAGAAGCAGGAACTTTGGGGTTGACAGGCTTGCAGAATCTAGGAAATACTTGTTTCATGAACAGCTCCCTTCAGTGCTTGGCTCACACACCAAAGCTGGTTGACTTCTTTCTTGGAGAGTACAGCAGAGAAATAAATCTCGAGAACCCATTGGGAATGAAAGTATGCCAATCTATGGCTTTCTGTATAAGTATCTACCGTCACTGATTAATATATTTTCTTGCTTCTAGGATAGCCTCATCGATCAAATTTTCTTCTGGCAGGGTGAGATCGCGTTAGCTTTTGGTGACTTGTTAAGGAGTTTGTGGGCCCCAGGTGCATCAACAGTGCCCCCACGGACTTTTAAAGCAAAACTTGCTCGATTTGCTCCTCAATTTAGTGGCTTTAATCAGCATGATTCGCAGGTCAGGCAAAACAGTTCACTTTATAGAATATGAATTAAGCGAGCCTTCCTGATGTTTCTTTCTGTCTTTCAGCATTAAAGACCGCATATTGGGATATTCCATTCATGTGTTTCAGGTTTCTTGATTTGGTTGCAGGAACTTCTAGCTTTCTTGCTGGATGGACTCCACGAGGACTTAAACCGTGTAAAGAACAAGCCTTATGTGGAAGCAAAAGATGGAGACGGCCGTCCAGATGAAGAAGTGGCTGATGAATATTGGCGAAATCATTTGGCTCGCAATGATTCAATAATTGTTGATGTGTGCCAAGTAAATATCTTCAGGTTCCTAAATTGTTTATATTTCCTCTGCCCACAATCACGCTAAGGACTGGGTTTGACTGCACATTAGGAAACTTTAATTTGAATTCAGCGTGGAAAATGTTGGATGGCTCAAGCTGGGTAGTATTTTAGGTTGTGCGTATCATCTGATCTAAGCTGCATATGTTTGAAATTTCTTCCATCAGATTGGTCAGTGCAATTTTATCTTCTTGATTGGGAAAATATTACCCTGTTGATAACTTTGTCAAGTTGGTAGATTGTTCTCCGTACGCAATTTGTTTTTAGAACTGCTTTGTGTTTGATATGATGATCTTTGCACTAAACCATCTGACTATGTCATGAACTTTTAGCATCCTGGAATTCATCATCTTCTTTGATTCAGTGCATTTGCGAAGAAAATATCCTTACATTGATGGATCACTAAGACATTTATATGCTTTTCTAATTGTAGGGCCAGTACAAGTCAACACTAGTTTGTCCTATTTGCAAAAAGGTTTCTGTTATGTTTGATCCGTTCATGTACCTATCGCTACCTTTACCATGCACGTCACTGCGAACAATGGATTTAACAGTCATGAGTGCCGATGGGGGTAGTCTGCCTGTCTCATTGACTGTCAACGTTCCTAAGTTTGGAAAATTTGAAGATCTTCAGAAGGCTCTTGTCACTGCCTGCTCTTTACCAGAGGATGAGACTTTACTGGTTACTGAGGTATATTTCTATATCATATGCTACATTTGATGCCTTGACTCTCGTTTTGGTGCTTAGGCCGAGCATTTGTTAACACAGTCAAAGAAAATTCTCTTCATTTGGTCTTTACTTATATAGGTATATAACAATCGGATTCTTCGCTTCCTTGACGAGCCTACTGATTCATTAACCTTGATCAGAGATGGTGACAAACTTGTTGTGTATCGGTTAAAGAAAGACGCAAACAATTCTCCATTGATTGTATTTATGCATCAGAAGCTAGAAGAGTAAGTTTGCCTAGTATCCAAATGCTAAGTAAGGTTCTTATCAATGCAAATTGCTCCCAGCCCGGCTTCTCTGACTGGTGGTTGTAGACGTTATCTGTTTGTTTATGTTGGCAACAACATGAATTTAAACTTCATTACATGCACTTTCCTCGGCAATCAATATATATATATAGCTCTTGCCTTTGTATAATGCCTCTCTATCATGCTGTTCAATTAATAAGTGGTACTGCAGTTTAAATTTATGTCTGGGGGTCCCAAATATAACCGTTTCAATGTTTTCCAGGCAGTTTATCCTTGGGAAATCAAGCCCAACTTGGAAGGCATTTGGAATCCCCTTGGTCTCGAGGCTTTATGATGTCGAGAATGGATCTGATGTTGAGGGCATGTACCTGAAGTTGCTTATTTCATTTAAGATGCCTACTGAATTCTTCACAGAGAATCTTGAAAAACCTATTGGTGAAGAAGCCACTGATAAAGCATGTACTGAGGATACTACGTTGGTTGAGGATACAAATTCCACTGAAGTGAAAGAGACTACTGATCCAGACCCTGTGTTGAGGCTTTACCTAACCGACGACAGAGGAAGCTCAATAGAATCTGAAATATTAAAAGAAAAGCCTGTAAATATCAAATCAAAGCGGTTGAATGTGCTTGCACGTTGGCCAGTAAAAGAGCTAGACGTTTATGATACTTGTCTTCTGAGCTCCTTACCTGAGGTTTCCAAATTTGGAACTAAGAGACCTCAGGAATCCGTCTCGCTTTACAAGTGCCTTGAAGCATTCTTGACGGAGGAGCCTCTTGGTCCTGATGATATGTGGTAAGTTTTAGGGGGCATGTAGCATTCTCTTCTCTTCAATCACTTGCTCTTTTACTTATTCTCTGGGTTAAATTTGATATTTGACATGAGTAAAAATCGTTTTAGGTACTGTCCTGGGTGCAAAGAACACCGGCAAGCCATTAAAAAGTTGGATCTGTGGAGGTTGCCAGAGATACTGGTAATTCATCTGAAGAGGTTTTCTTATAGCCGGTTTATGAAGAACAAGCTGGAGGCCTATGTGGACTTCCCGATAGATGGTCTTGATCTGTCAAGCTACATCTCGTACACGAATGGTCAGAAGACTTATCGTTACATGCTCTATGCGATTAGCAATCACTATGGGAGCATGGGAGGTGGTCATTACACTGCATATGTCCACGTAAGTGATAAAACATCTATATCTCTTTTGTTTGTCGCAACGTTTCGTCTATTTTGAAGTATTTATGTTGCAAAATAAGGGAACCCTAGTAGAGTAGGATATCAGTCAACTGTAAGAAGTTGAATTAGACTAGAAGGGTTATCGTAGCCATGATATGGAAGTCACTAAATGGGATATATTTCCTGTGCTTATAATTTCTAAGTCATCTTCGTTTTTCTTGTTTTGCAGCATGGAGGTGATCGATGGTACGACTTTGATGATAGCCATGTGAACCAGATCAGCCAAGAAAAGATAAAGACATCGGCTGCTTACGTTCTGTTCTATAAACGTTTAGTAGAAGAGTAATAAACCAGAAGCTGAAAAAGACAAGAAAGAGGTGCGTGCAGTTTTGGCACTGTTAGGGAAGCTTATTTACAAACATCATTGGCTTGATTCTCATCAGTGCAAGATCAAGATCAAAGAAGCTGTGTTGAGGCCTGTTTACGGGGAGAGAGGGGACATGCTGCGGGGAATTCATTATATCTTTTTACAAAACTGGGTGTCTGATTATTTCATTAACTATATTCAGTTAGAGTAGAAGAATAGAGAAATGTTTTTGAACAAAACCCT
The DNA here is from genome assembly GCA_030180135.1 of Orychophragmus violaceus. Lineage (NCBI taxonomy): Eukaryota > Viridiplantae > Streptophyta > Magnoliopsida > Brassicales > Brassicaceae > Orychophragmus > Orychophragmus violaceus. Next base: position 10,854,569 of record CM058237.1, on the reverse strand, counting down.
TGTGGGATATCTTCTAATTGTTGTTTAGTTTTCGTGACCCCAGACAGTTAAAGAAACGTCTACTGTTTAACTGATTCTTTTCTTTCCAAAGATTTTGATTTCCTTGGTTCGTGTTACTCTTTAGTGTTTTGACAGGCATTGCGTTTAGAGATTGTTGTTTCTTGTGATGGACTGTACAAGTGTGTAGCGAAATGAATGTGTATCACTAGCTAGAAACATCTGTCACTAGTTCATCTTTTTTACAGGTAATATTACATTAATTTTGTAACGTGAAACTAAGTTTGAGCTTTACAAACAAATCATTATGAGAGGCAGCAGAGAATGTCATTTCATTATCTCTTATCATCTACGATGGCTCAATACAACGTCTCTGCCACTGTTTTTCTGCCATCTTTGCCCACAAGCTTTAGTTCTTGTTGTTCCTAATCAGGACCGGTCATGGTCATAACCAAATGAAACATTCTTCTTGGCTCCTACAATCAATGCTTAAAAGTTAAAACGTATGTCACCCGTTGAAACTATCAATGTATCAACGAATCTTGGATCATTGTTTATCAAAAAAAATAAATGGATGGTTTAATTAGTAATAAAAGACAGAAATTTGTATTTCAAATTTAGTATATCAAAACTGACATTGTTAAGACCTTTATTACCACATTTATTGATAATATACTAATTCAATCAATCAAATTATTAAAAAAATAGTTTTAAAATAATATTTGGGGGAAAGGTTAAGAGTTTTATTGTTTTAACCCAAACCTTATTAACTTCTTCTCCTTCACTCTACACCTCCTTCTCCATCTCTTTCAAATTCTCTCAATTCTTCGACTAGATTCTCCCAAACAAAGAAAGCTTCTTCCATCTTCCTCTCACGTGGATTCCTTTTTAAAAGTAGGTTTCTTTTATTTCTTACGATTTTCTTTTCTTGTAATGAAAAAGATTGATACACATGTCCAATTTATGTATATACACTATTCTTTACTACAGGATACAAATTGATCAATACCCTTTTTTGATTGGTTTACTTTGAATAAAGAAGACAAAAAGTAACCACATCCATGGCGAATGGTGGCGACAACGGCGGTGGTGGAAACACTAACAACAGTGGAGGGTGCAACAAGACGGTCGAGTTACAACCACACCCGGTGAAAGAACAACTCCCCGGAATTCAGTATTGTGTCAACAGTCCTCCTCCTTGGTGTATGTTTAAAGACACAATTTTTTTAACCAATTGTTTGTTTATGTTTAACCAAATTTTGTGTGAATACTATTATCTTGATGTTGCAGTTGAAGCGGTGGTATTGGGTTTTCAGCATTATGTGTTGAGTCTTGGCATCACGGTTCTGATTCCAAGTCTCTTAGTTCCACTCATGGGAGGTGGTGATGTAAGTTTTGATCTAAGTGTCTAAATCATGTTTAAAAATAAGTTACTCATTTTGGATTACAACTTTAATCTTATTGTTTTCAAAGGTATTTTAAAGAATTATTAAATCATAAAAAAATATTAACCAGCATATGTATTATTTATTTGATTATTTTTTAATTACTAAATCATAAAATGTCGTTAAATGTTTTTTTCTTTAAATGATTCAATTTGTTTTTTCAATATATATTATCTATTTCTGTAGACTTTGTTATATCTTAACATTTTTTCTTAATATTATGACATTTCTCAGGTAGAGAAAGGCAGAGTTATACAAACATTGCTATTTGTGTCTGGATTAACAACATTGATCCAGTCTTTCTATGGAACTCGATTGCCTGTGATAGCTGCCGCCTCTTATGCTTATATCATTCCTATCACTTCTATCATTTTCTCAACTCGCTTCACTTACTACACTGATCCCTTTGAAGTAAGCCTTAACACTAATTTCATTATTTATTTTTACAAACTAATTAATCTCACTGATAGAAACGAGCTTAATCATAATTAATCAGAGGTTTGTGAGAACAATGAGAAGCATACAAGGCGCTCTGATTATCACTGGATGTTTCCAAGTTCTTGTATGTTTCTTAGGCGTATGGAGAAATATAGTCAGGTAATATAATTGATATTATATTGCTTTGTCAGAATTGGGACTCAGCCACTAATTAAAATATTTTTTTTTGGCTCTGTGATGATCATTAGGTTTCTAAGTCCATTGTCCATTGCTCCTTTGGCAACATTTACCGGACTAGGACTCTACCAAATAGGCTTCCCATTGGTATGTTTTATATATACTCATTTTAGACATGTAACAATGGAAATGTGTTTTGTTGATTAATGAATATTTTACATTATTCTTTATAATGTAAAAATATTTTGTTTTCTAGTTGGCAAGATGCGTTGAAGTGGGACTTCCCGGGTTGATCTTATTTGTTTTTATCACCCAGGTAATTAAATCTTTAACAATCATTAAAATATATATCATTTCGTCTAACATATGATAAACTTCAAGAATTAAGAAACGTTTATTTATATCTTTGTGGGTTGTAGTACTTACCACGCTGTCTGAAGATGAAGCAAGTAGGGACTTGGGACGGATCAAGATGCGAGCGTTATGGGATGATGATATGCATTCCACTAGTTTGGTTGTTAGCTCTGCTACTCACATCTAGTGGTGTATATAACCATAAGCCTCAAACTACTCAAATCAGTTGCCGTACAGATCGTAATGGTCTTATCACCAACACTCCTTGGTCAGTTCTTCTATTTGAATGCTTTCTTTTTTGGCGGTTTCACTATTTCAATATTCAAAATTTTCTGTTTCTATTCTCTTTATGAATGTCAATAGGATATATTTGCCATATCCATTCCAATGGGGAAGCCCTACCTTCGACTTCACTGATTCTTTTGCAATGATGGCTGCCTCTTTCGTCACTCTCTTTGAGGTTATTCTTTCGATTTCTATATGAAATTAATAACATTGAAATAGTTTCAGAGGTTTTCCCTAAACTTTTATTCGAAATGAATATTAAATATAACGAAAACATAAAATTTAATTTACTATGTTTATGAAAATTGCAAGTGTTATATATTTTTGCAGTCGACGGGTTTATTCTATGCATCTGCAAGATATGGAAGTGCAACACCGATCCCACCATCAGTTATTAGCCGTGGTGCTGGCTGGCTGGTTAGTCTAAGAACATTTTAATTACTCTCTTTATCAAAAACAGTTTGTCAAATATTTTTTTATTATTGTAAATATTTGTATGAATATCTTGTAGGGAGTTGGAATATTACTCAACGGTATGCTTGGAGGGGTCTCAGGGATCACAACATCAACGTAACAAACCTTATATCTAAACTATCTTTTATATCTCTTTAGCATTTACTAAAAATATAGTTCCGTAATTATAAAGTAAAAGCTAATGATATGGTTTACGTTAATGTTCAGAGAAAATGTTGGACTTTTGGCATTGACTAAAGTTGGGAGTCGAAGAGTGATACAAATATCAGCTGCATTCATGTTATTTTTCTCCATTTTTGGTACACACACATATATATATATATATATATATATATATATATATATATATATATATATATATATTTTGTTATAATACATATATATATATATATATATATATATATATTTTATAATGTAGAAATTAATTTGATGGATATTTTCCATGTTTAGTATATAATTTATTTTGATCAAAATGCAGGAAAGTTTGGAGCTTTTTTTGCGTCCATACCATTACCAATCATGGCGTCCGTTTACTGCATCGTCTTGTGTTTTGTGTGTAAGTTTCTTCATCACATCACACATGTATTTTCTATCAGGGTTAAAGTTAATTACATTATCAAATTCAAATGCATTGTAGCTTCTGCGGGGATTAGTTTTCTACCGTTTTGCAACCTCAACAGCTTCAACACTAAGTTCATCTTGGGATTTTCCTTTTTCATGGCTATTTCAATCCCTCAATACTTTAGAGAATACTACAATGGAGGCTGGCGGTCTGACCATCGTTCCACTTGGGTCAGTACATATTTAATTTGACACAATATTTTGAACACTCTTTTCATAATATACTTACCTAATTGTTTTTATTGATTATATTTGTGAATATGAAACAGTTGGAAGATGTGATAAAAGTGATATTCATGTCACATACAACGGTTGCTGGAATTATCGCAATATTGCTTGATTGCACATTGTCTCGTGACAGCGATGAAGCCACGAAAGATTGTGGGCTTAAATGGTGGGAAAAGTTTCGACTATACAATCTTGATGTCCGAAATGATGAGTTTTATGGTCTCCCTTGTTGCCTCAACAAATTATTCCCATCTCATTGAATCTTTTGCCTTTTGAATATTTTCATTCTTCTCTTTTTATGTTTATCTAAAATTTAGTAGTGTTTGTTATGTTTTATTATATTTAGTTGGTTACATATTTATTTTCATTTTTTTCGTATGCTTTAATATTTTGTTCGATTGTTACTTATAAGGTGGGATATTGATTGAATGAATTAATTTTAAAGAATGCAAATGAATTGAAAAATAATTAATTTTAAGGTAATTTAAAATTTTGTAGCGATTTTAGTTAATTCCATTAAAATATCAACAAAAGTGTTGAATTGATTTTTCTACATTTTTTTCACTCAAATTCTATTAAATTCCTTTAAAATAAAATACGATAATAACTGCAATAAAACTGAATAACACTAAAGTTTAATTAAATTAAGAAATTAATAATTTGAATGACACTAGAATTTAAAATAATTTGTAAAAATGATGAAAAATACTAAATGCAATAACACATAAATTTAAAATAATTCATGAAATATATCACTGAATAAATTTAATATAATTTTTATTTCCTTCAAATTCAATTAAATAATTAAAATATTTACTTTTAAATTTAATAAAATTCAAATAACTAATGTTAAATTTGTTTAAAAATCATAAAAATATAACTAAATATTTTAAAATGCTAAAACTAAGAGTGTTGTATTTTATTTTAGTAAATTAATTCTCTTAGTAAAAAATATATGTGTATTTACAAAATAGTAAAACAATTTAATTATTTTACCTATAAATAATCTATTAAAAATATGTACTATATATTTACATAAAAATGCTTTATTTTTACTTATATTAATTTCTAATATGCGTGGAACTATCCCTAGTATCATATATGACGAACGTTTATGGTTTGCAAGGCAAACCTACTACATGAAACCTTGGAAAAAAAAATTAAAAACAAGGAGACATGATTTTCTAGAACTGGTGAGATTACCTTATCCTAAGACCCATTAAATTTCTAAAATGGAGCCTATTTCTTCTTGCAGTGATTGAGTTTCTAATCTCCCTATCAATGGCATTGAAGACCAAATTAGGGAGTAGAGAAACACTGTTAAATAGTAGGTTGTTCCGCTGTCTCCAAAGATGGAAAACCGTCGCCTGAGTGACCAATCTTCGCAAAGTTTTTGGGGCTTCCACCGAATGAGATATGCTCCAAGACTTCTGCCCAAGAGCTGAAGCACACGTTTGAAGGTCGAACCCGCGCCAAAACCTGCCTCCAGAATTGTCTGCTATAAGTACAAGAGAGCAAAAGGTGATCTCTGGTTTCCGGAGCCGTGGAGCAGAAGCAGCAGTTCTCAATTTGAGGAAAGCCTGTTGAGATGCGAGATGTAGAAATTGAACGCGTGCTTGGGGATCGCGCCTTTATACCATACTGATTTTGTCCATACCTCCACTGTTTCTCTTGGCCTAAGCGCTGCCCAAGTCTGTGACAAATATTCCTCAGATCTTCCTAATGACTTCTAGTCTTAGATCCTTCATACTTAACAATACGCAGCGGAAATCCTTATCTAACCTTGATTCCGTTCTTATAAAGACCGATCCATCCGTGAATCTCCAGAGTTCTTAACTTGTATCCTTAAAACTCCTTCCGAGGTTTCAATCCTATCTATCCATTCTAACCACCTAAGTCCTAGCTTAGTTTGTTCCATTCACCTATTCCATTCTATTCATTCCGTAGAACAATATTCGAGTACTTGAAGAATGTACCTTATCCTTTTAAGTGAAGATGGTGTGAAGCTAGTTCCACGCCCAACTTCCCTTGTCATTGCGCTTACTTTCACCAACTTAGCTCGTTCATTCATTGAACCCTTAGAACATATCTCCCTTGTACTGAGTCATTTAACCAACCATTCCCACATGACCAAGTATAAGACAGATCTTCAGAATCCTTCCTTTTGGCCACCATACGTTCTTGCTCATTCCTTTGACTCACCCTATCAACCGTCCCATTGCATGAACAGTCCTTCGGTATGATCTTTGCCATCATCCAGCGTCGCCTGATCCACCCGGATCATTGATCCCGTCTACCCATGACAGGTTAGTTTATGATCGAATGCAGCCGTAGCTTTCCATCCGATCATTCCCTTGCACAATCCGTCTACTTTGCTCAACACTTCCCTGATCGCCCAAATTCCTTTCGGTTGAACAACACCTGATCCGACAGTTGACATTTGGACGTGTCTCGTACCATGGTCGGTTGTTATCGTCGATCAATAGCGAGTAGCACTGTTGGTACCCATTCGGCTAACCATTGTCACCCATTCGCACCCGTTCGCGGTCGACCATCATCAACCCGTCTCATGCACTTTAAAACCGACCATGATCTTGGCTCATGGCGGATCATGGCTCCTTTCCTTTGGAACTTAAACCGATCATTCTTGAAGTGGTGGCGGATTTTACCATGGTCCTTGACTGCCTTAGGATCCCTGCTTGATCCTGCAAATGATTAATCGATCAAGCCGCCTCGTTCCTTTTGATAAACCACCCATCCATTCATAGGATCGGAAATCCCTACCCGATCTCCTCACTTGTCCAGTCCATGACCCCTTTTCCCTTTATGATTTCCTTTACTGTCCCTGTCGTATAGTCTATCAAGCCTTCTTCTCGCTGATACATACCAAACACCAGTCACTTCCCAAGTTCTCGGCCATACCCTTTGTTTCCTCCTCTCAAAGGCTCACGGATTTGAACAAGTGTTTCTGGGAGTTGTTCCATTGATCGTGTACTTCAATGCTCCAACGAACCGCCTGAAATATTCTTCTTAAACCGCCGGCATCTTCTCTTGAAGATCCGGACCACTCTCTTCTCCTCTTCTTCTCTAGCATCACGGTTTCTTCTTGGTTGTTGCTGGGTTTTTCTTCCTTTCCCATGACCTTATGCTTAGGGTGTAAACCGCATCCAACTCCTTAACCACCTCCGGCCATTCCCCCTGGTGAATGGCTGACCAAAGCCTCTTATTTTCCCCTTTTCTCTCATGTAGATTTATGGGTATTTTTTTGCTTCATGGGAGTGTAGAGATGATGAAGAAATCACCCATGCCACCTTTTTTATTGGGAAAAAAATGCCTAGTAACTTCCTTGGCCGAATGGGTGCCAAACCATTGGTGACCCTTCGGCCACAACATCCCATGGTCAACTAGTGTCACTAGCTGACCTTAGACCACTAGCTGACCCAAGTGGTGAACACTAGGTCCAGCTGAGTTGAGCTTGTTGCCAGCTGACCCAGCTGACCAGCTCAATTGTTCAGCTCGTTTGAGCTGAACACTCCCTTTCCAGCTCCTTTACTCTTAGCCAAGATCATGTCCAGCTGAGTTTAACTTCCTTCTGACCATGTAGCACTCCACATTGTCTCCCTTAATCGCATGTTCGTCCTTCCGGTCCCATAGTCAGTCCCAACGACCCTTAGACTGGGACGGGTATGCTACAAGTCTACCCCCTTGAAAGGGATCCGTCCCCGAATTTGACTCAAGGTGTTTACGGCCCCGTTAAAACTCTATGAAACATTCGGGGTTATTTACATATGAATGCATTAGAAAATCCTTATCTAACCTTGATTTCGTTCTTCTAAAGATCGATCCATCCTTGAACCTCCAAAGTTCTTAACTTGTTTCCTTAAAAATCCTTCTGAGGTTCCAATTCTAACTATCCATTCTAACCACCTAAGTCCTAGCTTAGTTTGTTCCATTCACCAACTTAGCTCGTTCATTCATTGAACCCTTAGAACATATCTCCCATGGTCCTTGATTGTCTTAGGATCCCTGCTTGATCCTGCAAATGATTAATCGATCAAGCCGCCTCGTTCCTTTTGATAAACCGCCCATCCAGTCATAGGATCAGACATCCCTGCCCGATCTCCTCCCTTGCCCAGTCCATGACCCTTCTCTCTTTCTGATTTCCTTTATTTTCCATGTCGTCCATTCCATAAAGCCTTCTTCTCGATGATCCATACCAATTACCAGTCACTTCCCAAGTTCTCGGCCATACCCTTTTTTCCTCCTCTTAAAGGCTCACGGATTTGATCAAGTGTTTCTGGGAATTGTTCCATTGGTCGTGTCCTTGAATGCTCTAACGAACCGCCTGGAATATTCTTCTTAAACCGTCAGTATCTTTTCTTGAAGATCCGGCCCACTCTCTTCTCCTCTTCTTATCAAGTCTCACAGTTTCTTCTTAGTTGTTTCTGGGTTTTTCTTCCTTACCGACGACCTTTGGCTTATGGTGTAAACCGCATTCAACTCCTTAACCACCTCCGGCCATTCCCCCTGGTGAATGGCCGACTAAAGCCTATTGTTTTCCCCTTTTCTCTCATGTAGATTTATGGGTATTTTCTGTGCTTCATGGGTGTGTAGAGATGATGAATAAATCGCCCATGCCTCCTTTTTATTGGCCAAAACCGCCTAGTAACTTCTTTGGCCGAATGGGTGTCAAACCATTGGTGACCCTTCGGCCACAACCGCCCATGGTCAGCTAGTGTCACTAGCTGACCTTAGACCACTAGCTGGCCCAAGTGGTGAACACTAGGTTCCAGCTGAGTTGAGCTGGTTGCCACCTGAGCCTAGCTTCCTTCTGACCATGGAACACTCAACCTTGTCTCCCTTAACCGTCTATTTGTCCTTATGGTCCCATAATCAATCCCAATAACCCTTTGACTGGGTCGGGGATGCTACAGTAATTACCAATTTATAGTATTAAACTAATTTGAAACAGGGTGATGGCTTTCGTGGGATTGTGTAGGAGATGTAGGGATGACAACATTTTATAAACAAGTGGCGATAAAGGGAGACATACAAATCGATGCGAAGCCGCACAACAACACGTTGGGTTGAGGTAAGATCAGCCAAGTTGTACCCCTGGAAAAACGTATCTGGCCCACAACATCTGTCATAATAACAATGGTTGTCAACAGGTGGCCAATATTTTGTCGGATATGTTACATCTAATGGAGTGTGTTGTAATGAACAACCGAATATACCTGGTAGTTCGTGTTGGGATAGTGTCCTGAAATCACACTTGTACTCACTCCTGATGATAGTTGTGTGTCGAGATCAGACATTCGTATAATACTGGGTGGTTGCAATGTTTTGCTAGAAGCCTCTTGCAGTCTGTAAGTTGTAGACTTACTGCCAGTATTATATGATCCTATAGGGTCACACACCTAAGCAAACTGGAAGCATGAATGTGGAAATGATCATTATGGTAATGATCATGTTGATGTGTATTGGATACACATTGACATAGAGTTTTATGATATGTGTCGATCGATGCATGAATGTGTCGATCGATGCAAGCTTTTCGTGGAGGTGCAACGATCGACACTTTAAGTGTGTCGATCGTTGCATATCGGGTTTTGAAACTGATGTTTCGTATTAATGACGTAACCGAGTCGGGTTTGTCCGACGGTTGATGATGTCATTTCCAGTTCAATATATATAGGCTTATATGGTCGACCTGAACCCTAGCCGTCTTCTCTTCTCTTTGAAAGAAAAGCAGAAACACGAGAAACTCACAGATTCCACCGATTCAGCACTAACATCCCGTTTTCCAGCTTGTGTGCATGTGTACGTGGTAGAGGCGAGGCACCTGTGTCCCTACTGATCTCGTTCACCATTCATTCCGCTGCCAGTAACAAGGTAAGAACGAGGTTGGTGATTCAATATATCAAACCCTAGATCCTAGGAGAATCCTACAGTGGTATCAGAGCCTGTTAGGGTTTAGACTATTGAATCTGATGCAATTAATTCGAAAACTGGGTTTGTTGAATTGATTATTGCCTGCTGAAATCGTATTTTCAAGTGTTAATCTCGGATTAAAAGCTTCTGTTGGAAAATCGATACATGTGTTTTTCGCAGTGTGTCGATCGACACAAAGCGTGTGTCGATCGATGCAGAGCGAAAACACGTAAACCTTTTAGGGTTTGTCGCAGCGTGTCGATCGGTGCAAAGCGTGCATCGATCGACACAGAGCGAAAACTCGCAAATAATTTTAGGGTTTGTCGCACAGTGTCGATCGACACTAAGCTTGTGTCGATCGATGCACCGCGAAAACTCGCACTGTATCGATCGACTCACTGGGTGCAACGATCGATTCAGTTGGTTGGTTTCGGTTGAATTGGATTGAACCGGAAACCAATTTTGATTGTGGTTAGGATGTGTCGATCGATGCAAGGATGCGTCGATCGTCACACAACTCGCAGACTCAGGGGTTGGACCTCTAGTTGCGATTACCAAATCAAATAAAAACCTAAACTTGATAAAACTGAATGTTTTAATTTAATTAATAACTTCTTGGATGTATATTGGATATGCATCAAGATTAAATAGTTCCTTTCCTCAACTAAATATCAAGTGATCTTGATGTCTTGCCCGATCTTGTCTACTGTCAAGACTCGTGTCGTTCGTTGGATAGTCTTGGAGTCCTTGGTATCCACATCAACATGAGTAAGGCAGGTGGTCATTGATAGACTTGCAGTGCGACTGTCAATGATCGCAAGACAGGAAAAGATTGGTTTACTTGACTGGGCCATCAGAAGTTCTGGGCCCAGAGACATCAGAGTGGATAAGACATGGATTGTCTTATCTGCGACCAAGAGTTGTACTGGGTACAATTATCAATGATTTGCTTACCTGGATGACTAAAGTTTGGGTGATGGCGAGTCGCCCACTCGAATTTTGGTGATCCGAGGATCTTGGTTCATTGTATTCATCTGAGGAAACATAGTTTTGAATACAATGCGAGTTTTCTTATTAGATAAGATTTCTCATTTCCTTGAGCATTATAACTAAAACCTCTATCTCTTTTAATTACAGCTATGTCTGTCTCAAATCACATCAACACTTTCTCACTGAGATCCGTCCTTGAGAAGGACAAATTAAATGGATCTAATTTCTTGGAATGGTATCGGAACCAGAGAATAGTTCTCAGGCAAGAGAACAAGGAATATGTCCTTGAAAGAGTTCTCACCGAGAGGCCACGTTCCAATGCCCCGCAGACAGAAAAGAATGCTTGGGATAAGCATTCAGCTGATGTCAAAGATGTTAATTGTCTAATGCTGGTGACTATGAACTCTGAGCTGCAGAAGCAATATGAGAACGTGATGTCACCCATTGAGATGATTAACAGTCTGAAAGCTTTGTTTCAGGAGCAAGCTCGCACAGAGAGATACCAGACGGTTAAATCTCTCATGGATTGCAAGCTGGCTAAGGACAGTCCAGTAAGTCCTCATGTCCTTAAAATGATAGGTTACATTGATAACCTGGGGAAACTGGACTGTGCCATTAGCCAGGAGCTAGCCACTGACATGATTCTGCAGTCTTTGCCGTCATGTTTTGATCAGTTCATCATGAACTACAACATGCAAAACATGACTAAGACATTGACTGAGTTGCACGGTATGCTGAAGACAGCAGAGCCGAATCTCAAGAAGGCTACTCCCAGTGTCCTGATGGTACAAGGGGGTAAAAGGTTTAAGAAACCTAAAAAGGATAAGGGAAAGACCCAGGTTGTCGAGACTGAGAGTCAAGACAAGCCCAAGCCCAAGCCCAAATCCGGGCCTTCTCGTGAGGATAAGTGCAACTACTGCAAGCAGTTGGGGCATTGGAAGAGAGACTGCAAGAAGTTCAAGGAAGATTACAAAAAGCTGAAGAAGACGTATGATGCGTCTGACTCAGGTATTTATGTTATCGAACTCAATGTTATGTCTTCTAGTTCTACTTCGTGGGTATTGGATACCGGCTGCGGTGCTCATATTTGTACAAATATGCAGGCACTAAGAAACAGTAGAACGCTGAAGAAAGGACAAGTGGAGCTGCGGGTCGGGAATGGAGCTAAGGTTGCTGCACTGGCCGTAGGCACCTATGAGTTGTCTTTACCTTCGGGCATGGTTTTAGCTTTGAATAATTGCTATTTTGTACCTGCGATTAGCAGAAACATAATTTCAGTTTCCGTTTTGGATTTGGAAGGTTTTGATTTTGCAGTTAAGAATAAAGTTTGTTCTTTTAATCGTGATGGTACATTTTATGGTAGCGCCCCATTAGATAATGGGTTATATGTTTTAAACCAAGAAATGCCTGTCTTTAACATAAATACAAAGCGGTTTAAGTCCAATGACGAAAACCCGACTTTCTTATGGCATTGTCGTTTGGGCCATATTAATGAGAAACGCATCCAAAGGCTCCATCAAAATGGGCTTCTGGGCTCATTTGATTTTGAATCATGTGAGAAATGTGAATCTTGCTTGATGGGCAAAATGGCTAGGGCCCCTTTCAACAAACCAAATGAAAGGGCCAGTGAGTTATTGGGCCTTATTCATACTGATGTATGTGGGCCAATGAGCACTGTTGCCAGAGGAAATTACAAGTACTTCATTACCTTCACTGATGATTTCAGTAGGTATGGCTATGTCTATTTGATGAGACACAAGTCAGAATCCTTTGAGAGATTCAAGGAATTCAAGAATGAAGTACATAACCAACTTTGCAAAAGTATCAAAGTTCTGCGATCGGATCGCAGAGGAGAATACTTAAGCCAAGAGTTCAACGACTATCTGAGCGAGTGTGGAATTGTTTCACAACTCACTCCTCCTGGAACACCTCAATGGAATGGAGTGTTAGAGAGGAGGAATCGAACCTTATTGGATATGGTTCGGTCTATGATGAGTCATTCTAATCTTCCATTATCCTTTTGGGGATACGCTCTAGAAACGTCTGCATTTACACTAAATAGGGTGCCATCTAAATCAGTGGATAAGACACCACATGAATTGTGGACTGGGAAAATCCCTAGTCTGTCTTTCCTGAAGATTTGGGGTTGTGAGGCTTATGTCAAACGTTTAATCTCTCACAAGCTCGCACCCAAATCAGACAAATGCTACTTCGTTGGTTATCCTACAGATACCAAGGCATACTACTTTTACAACCAATCTGAGAACAAAATTTTTGTTGCTCGGGACTGTTCTTTTCTTGAGAGAGAATTTCTTTCTAAGAAAAACAGTGGGAGTAAAGTACATCTCGAAGAAATTCAAGATGCACAGGAAAATGTTCAACCTGTTGAGGAAGAGCATCAGTTGGATCCACAAAGTTCTGTGGAACCGACGCCTGTGGAGCCTGAAGTTCGCAGATCCGGAAGGATCCATCACGAACCCGAGAGATACTATGGATTGCTCGTGACCAATTGCAATGATCTGATGATCATTGAAAGTGACGAACCAGCGACCTTCGCGGAAGCAATGATGGGCCCGGACTCCGAAAAGTGGCTTGGAGCCTCTAAGTCCGAAATGGAATCCATGTCAGAGAACCAAGTATGGTCCTTGGTCAATTTACCTAATGGTGCAAAGGCCATTGAGTGTAAATGGATCTTCAAGAAGAAGATTGACGTGGATGGCAATGTACAGATTTACAAAGCGAGGTTGGTGGCTAAAGGTTTCAAGCAAATTCATGGTATTGACTATGATGAAACCTATTCCCCAGTCGCTATGCTTAAATCCATTCGGATTCTTCTAGCAATTGATGCTCATTATAGTTATGAGATTTGGCAAATGGATGTCAAAACCGCATTCCTGAATGGTATTCTGGAAGAGGATGTGTATATGACACAACCTGAAGGTTTTGTTGATCCTAAAGACGCTGGGAAGGTATGCAAGCTTCATAAATCCATTTATGGGTTGAAGCAAGCATCACGGAGTTGGAATCTTCGTTTTGATGAAGCAGTAAAACAATTTGGTTTCATCAAGAACGAAGAAGAACCATGTGTTTACAAGAAGACTAGTGGGAGCAAAATTGCGTTTCTCGTACTGTATGTCGATGACATACTCCTCCTCGGTAATGACCTTCCGTTGCTTCAGTCTGTTAAGACTTGGCTCGGAAGTTGTTTTTCCATAAAAGACATGGGAGAAGCCGCGTATATTCTTGGAATCAGAATCTACAGAGATAGAATGAACAGGCTGATTGGGCTGTGCCAGGACACTTATATTGATAAGGTGTTACACAGATTCAAGATGCATAATTCCAAGAAGGGCTTCATACCAATGTCTCATGGCATTAGTCTCAGCAAGAAGCAGTGTCCGAAGACACATGCTGAGCGAGAGCGCATGAATAGGATTCCTTATGCTTCTGCAATAGGATCTATTATGTATGCCATGCTCTGCACTCGTCCAGATGTAGCTTACGCGTTAAGCATGACGAGTAGATACCAATCTGATCCAGGTGAAGATCACTGGACAGCCGCCAAGAATATTCTCAAGTATTTGAGACATACTAAGGATAAATTCCTGGTGTATGGAGGAAGTGAAGAACTGGTAGTGAATGGATTCACTGATGCGAGTTTTCAGACCGACAGAGACGATTTCCGATCACAATCTGGATATGTCTTCTGTCTAAATGGCGGTGCAGTGAGCTGGAAGATCTCTAAGCAGAATACCGTAGCTGATTCCACGACGGAAGCTGAATATGTTGCTGCTGCAGAAGCGGCAAAGGAAGCTGTTTGGATCAAGAAGTTCATGACTGAACTTGGTGTGGTTCCTAGTATCTTGGAGCCAGTGGCTTTGTTTTGCGATAACAATGGAGCCATTGCTCAGGCGAAAGAACCCAGGTCACACCAGAAGTCCAAACACGTTGAGAGGAGATATCACCTGATTCGTGATATCGTCAATAGAGGTGATGTAAAGATCAGCAGAGTTCCGACAGATGAGAATGTCGCTGATCCTCTGACTAAGTCACTCCCAAGGCCTAAGCATGAAAGTCATACGACTGCTGTAGGCATTAGAGATCTAAAGATGTAATATTGATTATAGTGGGAGTTTTTAGTTTTATTTTAGTTATAATAAGATGTTCTTGTAAACATCCTTTTGGATATGTTTAAATGAAATTTGATTTCAGCATTATTTATTGTGATCTAAATAATGGTTCCAAAATAAGTTTATGTTATATTATAGGTCATCAAGTTGAGGACTTGATCATGAAACCCTATAAGTATAGATGACATAAATTATAATGTGTCCCTAGTCGAGGTTGTCAAAGTGGGACGCTGACAACCGCGAGAGACTAGATTGTGAGGTGACTGTTGGCTAAGTTTCATGGAGCCAATGATATGATTATCGCAGTCAGTCACATAGGTATATGTTGGTGAACATATGATCGGACATGACCCGCTAATGAGAAGTCTACAAGATAGTTATATCTGTGTCATAAGAGGTTCTCATTACGACTATAGAGTATAGTCCTTAGACCTGAGTTCATCATGTTTTCTTGCATATGAATTGGTACACTTTGACCTTGTCAAACGTCGACCCGTAACTGGCGGCTATAACGGCACTGTTCAGGTATATCATGAAATGTGCGTTGAAACAGGGATGGAACAAGATGGAATTTGTCCCTCCTGAATAACGGGAGATAAATATCTCAGGGCCTATCGAAGATTTAATACTGAGAAAATGTGTGGCCGCACTCAAACGAACTGTAGTTCAGTTGTTTGTAACGTTCAGTATGAGATCAAGAGTTCGATAAACACGATGTTGGCTTAATAAGGATGACACCAATCTTGCCTTATGCCAAATCGAGATATAGAGACAAAAAGATTATAGGAATTGATGATTCCAGTACAAGTGGGAGATTGTTGGGATAGTGTCCTGAAATCACACTTGTACTCACTCCTGATGATAGTTGTGTGTCGAGATCAGACATTAGTATAATACTGGGTGGTTGCAATGTTTTGCTAGAAGCCTCTTGCAGTCTGTAAGTTGTAGACTTACTGCCAGTATTATATGATCCTATTGGGTCACACACCTAAGCAAACTGGAAGCATGAATGTGGAAATGATCATTATGGTAATGATCATGTTGATGTGTATTGGATACACATTGACATAGAGTTTTATGATATGTGTCGATCGATGCATGAGTGTGTCGATCGATGCAAGCTTTTCGTGGAGGTGTAACGATCGACACTTTAAGTGTGTCGATCGTTGCATATCAGGTTTCGAAACTGATGTTTCGGATTAATGACGTAACCGGGTCGGGTTTGTCCGACGGTTGATGATGTCATTTCCAGGTCAATATATATAGGCTTATATGGTCGACCTGAACCCTAGCCGTCTTCTCTTCTCTTTGAAAGAAAAGCAGAAACACGAGAAACTCACAGATTCCACAGATTCGGCACTAGCATCCCGTTTTCCAGCTTGTGTGCATGTGTACGTGGTAGAGGCGAGGCACCTGTGTCGCTACTGATCTCGTTCACCATTCATTCCGCTGCCAGTAACAAGGTAAGAACGAGGTTGGTGATTCAATATATCAAACCCTAGATCCTAGGAGAATCCTACAGTTCGGAGTAGGTGTTTTCCAGTGAGTGGAGTTGTTCTTGTTACGCAGGAGGAAATTTTCATGGCCAATGTTGGTGGCGACATGTTGAGCTTCAGTGATGGAGGTCGTAGGGAGGAAACAAATAAGAAAGGGGTGGTCGGTCAACTTGTAGTTGGTTGCGCTCCTGGCGACCTCAAAGGATGCGAGGGTGAAGATGGCGCCTTCTCGCAATGTGTGGCGGTAGTGTGTGGCTCGGGTAGCGGGTATGAATCCTTGAATGACCGTGTCATGTGAAAGATTATGGTCAGTACTA
Organism: Orychophragmus violaceus; assembly: GCA_030180135.1. Taxonomy (NCBI): domain Eukaryota; kingdom Viridiplantae; phylum Streptophyta; class Magnoliopsida; order Brassicales; family Brassicaceae; genus Orychophragmus; species Orychophragmus violaceus. Next base: position 10,837,683 of record CM058237.1, on the reverse strand, counting down.
CTGAATCTTTTAATTTGAAGCAGACGCTATCACTGATTGGAGATTTTTTGAGAGGTCGTTAAGGTTTTGGAAAAACTAATTTTTGAATCAGTTACCTTCTCATCCAATAGGAGGAATAAGATGCCCATAAATTCACCGTCTTTCTTGAAGTTGCGAGCATCCTAGTAGCGAAGCATGCGGCCGAAAACCCTCTGGGCGGATCTCCCTAAAAGCAAGTCGGCGAACGTGGCGTAATCCGAAGTAGCGGGTACGGCGACAATGTCAACTGGAGACATTTCGAGTCCGGATAAACCGTGTGTTAGTGTATAATAATAAGACCAGTGAGGGGCGAGGGATGTGGAGATGAGTACTTGTAACTGTGGGGGCATAATTTATAGGGTACACCTCTGGTTCGAGGGAATGGTTGAGATGGCATCCTGTTCATTTTGGATTAAATGTCAGTAATGGTGGATGAAATTATGAGAGGTGTTGAAGGACGTGGTTAGAGTGGCGAAGGAAGTGTTGAACAACTGTCGATTGGGAATCTCGATTGATATTCTTGTATATTCATGCATTTAGGATAGTGTTTAGTTCTTATTTTGATCTCTTTTTGCTCTCATTCATGTCTCTTTGATGCTTCTTGTTGGCATTTAGAGTTTGTAAGCATCTAGCTAGGTTAGGATTTAGCATTCTAGGCATCTTTAGGTTGCATTTGGAGTGTGTCTTGTTCTTTTGTAGGTTCATGGAGATATTTGGAGGTTTTGAGGAACTTAGGAAGCAAAAGAGGAGCTCATGGATGTGAGAGGAAGTGTTCAAGTCGACCAGAGAAATCATCAGCATCCACCATCGACGAGATGAGGCCGATGGTTTTTATCTCAACCCATCGGCCTGAAGAATCGACGTGTTGGCGTCGATGGAAACCTATCACGAAGCTTCACATTTTAATCCGAGAAATTATCGGCTGGCACCATCGGGCAGAATGGGCCGATGGTTTCTCTGAGCTTTCATCGACGTCATCCTTCAACCTAACAAAGTCGATGGAAACCTCAGCGTAGTTTCGACGAGTTTCACCAGAGAAACTATCGACGTGATCCTTCGACCAAAAGCAGCCGATGATCTCCAGGAGTTTTCCATCGACGACCATCATCGACCTAGCCAAGCCGATGGTTTCACCTGCAAACCAAATTGAACCGGGTCAATACCCGGTTTGTTCCGGGTTGACCCGGTTCGTCCCATTCACACTATATAAGGCCAAAAACCTATTTTTTACTGTTGAAAAAGCTTGTTTTTGTTTTCTAAAACCCTTTTGTAAGAACAAGTTTGAATCTTTATCTAATCTAAGTACTTCTTTTGACATTTCTTCTTCTAATCTTTCACTCTTCTCTAATTTTGATGATTAACACTACTTCTATGGGTTTTGTTGATCTCATTATGATTAGTAAGTAGTTTCTCATAGGCTTTATGGGTTAGGTAGGATTGGCTTGATTAGGGATGATTAAGGGATGTCTAATGTTTAATCTATCTTAAATCTCTTCTATCTAAGTGTGTTTAACGCCTAGTTAGCCTTGATCATGTTGATTAGGATGTTTAGGATTTCTTGCTCACTATGTGTTCGATGAAACGCCAGTTTTAGCTTTGATAGGACTTTCACATTCTAGCTCATGAAAATGGATGTCTAGATTTATTGTTGGCTATTTGGAACTTGTTTGAATGCTTGCTTGATCTTAATTCACAAACGAGAGTTTGTTCTTGGATTAGGATTAGGTAAAGAGATTAGTACTAAGAGATTAGACTAGTTAACTTATTGTGTTCCTTGCTAGGAGGTTAGCTTCTTTGAAGTATGAATTAGCATCCCGAGATCATCCCGAGTCATTAATCCATTGACCTATGCTCATAAGCCTTATCTTTAATATTTGATTATCTAGTTTGTATTTGCTTGTTTAGTTCTCTCTTGTTTCAATTTGATTGCTCGTTTAATGTTAATTGCACCTAGAGTTATTAGAATCATCATTTGAATTTGAGTATAACTTATCTAATAGGGTGTTGTGTATTCTCGTTGGTTTAATCCCGTCCCGGATTTGGTTCGATACTCTTACTACGCGATAAGTAAGAGAATTGATACCTCTTTCTTTAGGATAAAATCCTAGTATCATCGATCTCTCGATGCTGCCTAGGGTTGGAGAGGAACATACTGCTCCGAAGGAAGAGGACCAATGCATTTTGGTTTTGAAAATGATTGAGCTTTAAATTTCCTGGGCATTCATTTAGATTTTGTTATAGACCAAATGTTTGCGCCTGTGAATTGCTGATTTGATTCTGTCAGCAAAGTCCGGTTATCTGTAGTCGATGATGTGGGCCATATTTGTTTGTGTTTTCCATGTGAAAATGGGCCCAACGAAGAAACATAACACAACAACATCAATTTTAAAAAAATCTCAAGAGTGTTCGGTATTTTTTTCAAAAAAACTAATAGGTTGCCACGTAAGCAAATAGAGGTTGCTGAGGTGGAAGGTTGTAGGGAGAATAAATTTGTCTCTCATTATATATACTAGGAGAGAACCCGTGCAAATGCGCAGATTTATTTTAATTTGCGAATATCTTAAATATTTTAGATTTAAAATTAATATTTTTTTATGTTTTTTATAAAATTATGTTTTGTTATCTTAATAATCACATGAGAGAAAATGCACTAATATGCATTTTTTATTTTAATTTATGTTTTAAATAATATGATTTTGTATTTTTGATTTATTATCAATCATTTTTTGCATCTTTTATAAATTTTTATTTTGTATGATTTTTATGTGAATCATCTTTCTAATATTTTTACACATCATTTTATAAATATTTTCTTGTATTACCATAACCTTTTATGCTTATCATTTTGTATATTTATTTCATTTTGTTCTTCTTTTTCTCTATTTTTATCATATGTTATTTTTGCTAATTATAACCTCAATTATTTATTGAATATATATTTAATAGTTTTTAGTTATAAATTTTTTTTTTCATTTGTTATAAACTATTTTATTATAATATTCTAGTTTTTATCTCCTAATTTTTTATTTATATTTAAATTTAATTATTTCTTATTTGTTAAATGATTAAATCATATAAAATAATGAATTTGAATATGATATAATATAAATTTATATGTTTAAAATATTTAAAGATTAAATTTCTATTTTATTTATTTTACATTTGTATTTCAATAGTTTTTATTAATTGATTGAAATATAATAGTTTTAAATGAATAATTAATGTTGATGATGTGGAAATTTTTATTTAAAATGGACCAATCAAAGAAGGCTGATGTGTCAGCTTGAGAGAGCCCCGTTCACAAAGATTATATACACTAGGAGAGAAGCCGCGCAAATGCGCGAATTTTATTTTATTATAAATATTTAATATATTTTTGATATTTATTCTGAATACTAATATGTTTTATAAGTATTTATTATCAATTTTTCATGATTTTTTAAAAAAAAAAATTTCTTCAACTTTTTATCATGCTTTTATTTTTTATGCGTTATTTAAAATATATGTATTTGTTGTTTATACATTTTGCGTTATCTCAGTCTTAATATTATAATAATATTTTAAATTTTTTTATTATATTGAATTTCGTTAAATTTCTTATTTGTATATTTAAACTATTTCTTTGTTTCTATTATCATCTTATCTCATTTATCACATCTTTCATTACATTCCTAATAATTATTAATTCTCTTATTTATTAAATATTTTTGTTATAATTTTATTTAAAACTTTTTATTATTTTATATTTATTTTTAGTTTATAATTTTGTATTTCCACTTATATTAAGATTTAATTATATTTGTTCATTTATTGTATAAAATATAAAAGATGTATTTAAATCTTATAATATATAATATTTATTTATTTATGAAACTTTATATCAAATTTCATTTTCAAATTAATTTATATTTATGTTTTAATGATTTTAACTAATTATATTTAAATTTAATAATTTTAATTAGTTGATTTTAAATTTATTTGAATAATGATGATTTAGAAAATTAATTAATGAATTGGATCAATAAAGAATGAGTTGATGTGGCAGCTTGAGAGAACCCCTCTTCATTTTTTATATATAGGATGATTGATTGTCAAACATAGTGATGATGATAGAAAACAAGAAGAAGAGATTTACACTAAAATGCAATAGTGTGTAACTCTGAATATTTTAAAGCTGGTTTTTTATAACCGGTTTAATCTGGTCTCATCTATTGAATATCGGCTATTAGGGTGGTTTGATGATTCTCCATCGGTATGCTAAACCGGTTCGGACTGGTATTTCGGTTGCGGTTCAACCGGTTCGAAGTCCTGTCGAGCTCTTTGGTTTTGCAGAGATCATTGGGGTTTAAATGTTAAGATTCTAAACATGACAGCTTCCATCATACGTTTTTGGGAAAACGAGGGATTCAATTAAAACTTTCCCAGTAAACATTCTCTTTCACTGCAGAAGAGGTGTGCCATTAGCAGTCACGGCGACCGTTTCTTCTTCTTGTAGCCGGGATATTCGCCGGAGGAGAAGCAAGGGTTCGATTTCGTTTCTCTTCTTCTTTTCCTATTTTCTAAGATGGGCATAGCCCTAAATGTAGAAGCCTCTGTCTGGAGAAAGTATATTGGTGGATTCTGTTCATTTTGAATGTTACTAGGGTTTATGCATGCTTCCAGCTCATCCGATCACGATTCTTCGTTTATTCCGAATTCTAATTTTGTGGTTTGCTGCAGCATTGTGCTTGTTGGTAGTCGAATTCTCGAGACGGGCAAATGGTGAGTTGAAATTTCGTTTTTCTTCATTCCATTATATTGTTTGAGTCTCTAGAAAATCGTGGCTCTGATATTTTTCTACTTGAGTATGTGGGCTGATAGAGATATTACCTATTTTTATTGTACCTGGAAATTGCAGTCGGATATTAGGAAGTGGTTTATGAAATCCCATGATAAGGGAAATGGAAATGCTCCAAAATCGACGTCTTCCAAGACAAGTGCTGCTGTGACAAATGCTGCGGATACTGCACCAATAAAATCAGACCAGGTGAGGTTTCCTGCTCTGTATGTATTGTATGGTGTATCTTAGTAAAACACTCTAGTAGGTATTGCAAGCAGGAACGGTATTTGGTGGCTTGCATTCTGTGAGGGTTGAATGAAATTCGAAACACATATTGTATGTTTCTTTTGTCTTTACTTGTTTTTCAGAGCCATTGAGAGTGAGTTATAGGCGACAAAATTATTCTAGTTGCTCTTATAATCATATATATATATTTGGTTTGTTTACTGGCGTTAGTGTTACTTCTGTTAAACACTTGGAGTTTATTGACAGGCTAGTGAAGACCTGGAAACTGCTGCTCGTAAAAAAACGAGCAAGTATTTTGCTAAAGAAAAAACAAAAGCTAAAGAGGAGAAAGGGGTGGAAGAAATTCCTGCCAAGAGGAAACTTAAGACTGATTCAGATGATTTAGGAAAGCCCCGTCCAAGAAAGGCCATCAAGGTTGATGATGACGATGATGATTTTGAGGTGCCTAGTTCGAAGAAGACTCGTGATAGCATTCCCAGCAAAAAACTAAAGGCTGGGTCAGGTAGAGGAATTGCAACTAAAACTGTTGATAATGACGAGGATGATGATGGTGCAGAGGCCCAAGAAAAGGATACTCCTCTTAAATCAGGTGGAAGAGGCCGTGGCGGTAGAGCTGCATCAGGGGCCTCAACTGGTGGAAGAGGAGGTGGTGGTAGAGGTGGAGGGCGAGGAGGGTTTATGAATTTTGGTGAAAGGAAAGACCCGCCTCATAAAGGAGAAAAGGTCTGTACTTTACTTTACCGAAGGTCTTATCATAATTTGACTGTTACATGGGGTCTGAATGTTTTACTGACCTTTCCAGGAAGTTCCTGAAGGCAGCCCTGATTGCTTAGCTGGATTAACATTTGTAATTAGTGGAACACTTGATAGGTATTTCATTGTTTCATACTTTTTGCCTTTCCCAAGTTTGTTTTTCTCGTTACAGTTTCTTATACCCTCTTGACATTGCAGTTTAGAAAGAGAAGAAGCAGAAGATCTGATAAAGCGACATGGTGGTCGTATTACAGGCTCTGTTAGCAAGAAAACGGTCTGTCTTCACACCTTATATTTTCTTTTCTTTTTGTTGGATTGGAGGTAATGGCATAGAATTAAAATCCTTATTTGCAGACTTACCTTTTGTGTGATGAAGACATCGGCGGAAGGAAATCCGAAAAAGCTAAAGAGCTGGGGTGCGTGCTCACTGATTGCATTTAATTACACTAGATTTTGAGGTGTTTTTGGTCTTCAAGCATCCTGACTTGTAATATTTTGCTCAGCACCAAGTTCCTTACTGAGGATGGCCTATTTGACATTATCCGTTCCTCTAAACCCGTAAAAAAGTCTCTACCTGAAAGGACAAACAAAGGCACTGAAAAAGTCAGTGCACAGCCGAAGATAAGTCCTCAGAAAGAAGAGACAAGAGGTATGAACTGTACTGCTGTAGAGCATGCATTTTGGGTATCTGTGTCTTATGTTTACTAAGCTGTTTCAGTTGCCATTTCTTCTCATTATCCCTACAATTAATAGTGATCACAATCATTTGTAGGCAAACCTTTAGCAAAAAGTTCGCCCAACAAGGTTCCCCCACCATCTTCCCCGGCTAAGGGAAAAAAGAAAATAATTCAGTCTTCCTTGCCATGGACGGAAAAATACAGACCAAAGGTTCCAGATGAGATTGTTGGGAATCAGTCATTGGTATGTGTCGAGATTACTATATGTTGCTTTTTGTTCATTGACATGAAATGATGGATCCTTATCAAATTGATTACAGGTTACTCAGCTACACAACTGGCTGTCTCATTGGCATGATCAATTTGGGGGTACTGGAAGTAAAGGAAGGGGGAAGAAATCTAATGATGCTGGGGTCAAGAAGGCTGTACTTTTGAGCGGAACACCTGGTATTGGAAAAACAACATCAGCAAAGTTGGTTAGTCAGATGCTTGGTTTCCAGGCAGTTGAGGTTAGTTCATATTTGTTTCAGTTTATTGGTCAACGATCAAATTCGTGCACATTCCTTGCTTGAAAGATATACTTTGTACTTTATATTTAGGTCAATGCTAGTGACAGTCGTGGAAAGGCGAACTCGAATATCGCCAAAGGAATTGGTGGTAGCAATGCAAATACTGTAAAAGAACTTGTCAATAACGAAGCCTTAGCTTCTAACATTGATAGGTATGTTGTTGTGTGTTTTTATTCCTTCTAGTGTTGGTAACTAGTCTTAAATACTTGTAATATTTCCCTGACGTGGAGGGAATTTGATCTTAAGGTCAAAGCACCCGAAGACTGTTCTAATCATGGATGAAGTAGATGGAATGTCTGCAGGCGACCGAGGAGGTGTTGCCGACCTTATTGCTAGCATTAAAATTTCAAAGATTCCGATCATCTGCATTTGTAATGACCGATACAGTCAGAAACTGAAGAGTTTAGTAAACTACTGTCTGCCCCTCAATTTCCGGAAGCCCACGAAACAGCAGGTTGGATTAAGATGATTGTATTTGTCCTTTCTGCATTTTCTTATGATAATTAATGCACAGGATTCCATGCAGTGGACCAGTGGTGGTCTCTTTAGCATGTTTGTTTTGTACCATTATCGCTCCTAGAGCTCTTGGTTATCTTCTTTTTTTCTTTTCACCATCAGATACTTTTCTAGTAGTTGGCAAGAACTGCCCTGTTTATGCTTAGAAGATTGGGCTATTGTGAAAATACATCGTTTTATACCTGCTTAGTCGTCTACCTTTTGCTATATAAAATAAAAGTAATAATTTTTAGTTGCATTGAGGATCTGGATGGTCGTATGTATTCTGTATTATCATAAGAAATGTCTGTTCTCTTATGTAACCAAGTTGTCTTTCATTACAGATGGCAAAAAGGCTGACGCATATTGCTAAGGCAGAAGGCCTTGAAGTTAATGATGTAAGATTCGGTACTTAATGTTTTTACTTTAACTAGATTCTTCTGCCAGTCAATGCTAGCCAGTTCCACATAACCATACATCTGCTTGGGACAATCGTCTTCGCGAAAAATCCTCTTCATGTCATGCTCCTTTTACTAATTAAACAAATGAGAACAGAAGTATTAGATTTGGTATAAAGTATGTGTCAAGCAAGGTCAAGGACAAACACTCTCATTGCTCTTTTCCTTTAATGCCTACTTTTGTATTACTTGATCTCTTTGATTCTATTTTCTGTAATTCAAGTCATTAGGCAATCAGATGCCAGTTGTAATGGCGTAAACGTTTAGGAATAGAATTTGATTCTTGTGTTAGCTGTGTCTACTCGTCCTGTATTGTAATACTTCATCTTTTTCTGCTTAATCTCATAAGCGTTTTGGTGGTCGGCGTTATGTGCTACCAGTTTCTCCCACTGCACATCATATATATTTCCTTTTTGTCAGATTGCCCTGGAGGAACTCGCTGAGAGAGTGAATGGTGACATACGGTTGGCCCTGAATCAACTCCAGTATATGAGCCTGTCCATGTCAGTCATCAAATACGATGATATCAGGCAGCGCCTACTAAGCAGTGCGAAGGATGAAGATATTTCTCCTTTCACAGCTGTTGACAAGTAATGTCTCATGTCACATTCATTTAGTTCATCTATGCGCAGACTAGTGTATCTCTAAGTGGTTGGCATTGCCTAGTTGTCTGAAGTTTACTCGTATAGCCGGTGTTATGAAAATAATTTATCTCCCTTGTTTTGTAGTAGAAAGTTCGATCTAAGTACCCTGAAGATTTCACCATAGTTTAACTGTTAATGATTTCCTCTCAGGTTGTTTGGTTATAATGGTGGGAAGCTGAGAATGGATGAACGGATTGACCTAAGCATGAGTGATTTTGATTTGGTTCCCCTTCTTATACAGGTCTGTACTTTTGGATACTTGAGAGGTTGTTTTGTGATTTTTTGAACAGATTTTCACATGAGAATGTGTCGAATTTGGAAATTTGTACCTCATTTACCTTTAAATTTAAAGACTATTTATTTTCTTTCCTTTCTTGCAGGAAAACTATCTCAATTATAGACCAAGTTCCGCCGGCAAGGATGAGGCAAAACGAATGGAATTGCTTGCCCGTGCTGCTGAATCTATTGCGGATGGAGATATTATCAACGTGCAGATTCGGAGACATAGGCAATGGCAACTCTCTCTATCTTGCTGTGTTGCATCTTCTATTCTCCCGTAAGTTGCTTCCAGTTATTGAAAATACGATAGATCTGTTTTGACCAAAATAGCTTTTCTTTTTCTTTACATGAAGTTTATGTTTCCGATGAATATCTTCTTTCCTACAACCTAGTGTATGCATTTTGTTTCTATGCTTTCTTAAACCTACAATTCCTCTTATGTTGCCATGTATGTTTATATGTGTTGTGTTTTTGTTATGGATCTCTGTTCTCCTGTATAGAATACTAAGGATAGAAGAATACGTTGTGCTTTCTAATACTTGAGAACTAACTTATACTTGATTTGTTTGCATAGAGCTTCGTTGTTGCATGGATCAAGGGAGGTGCTCGAGCAGGTATGATTTTTCAGTGAATCTCATTCCACCATTTGGATGTAACCTGGAAACTTCTGCTGTTATTCAGTGTACCTCCTTTTTCTGATGACGCATATCCATATTCCACATGACACATTTTTCTGCTTATAAGTTTGAGTCTGCAATCCACCACTCATTTATTGAAATTAGGATTTTGTAAAAATCAGATCCTTTCTAAGCTGTAATACTTGAGCATGATTACTATTGTGTATGGATATGGTTATGGTATGAGCCTGTTTCTTCGTTTTGTAGCTCTGAAGCTGCCTAGAATATGATGATATTAACAGTGCATAGTTGTGGACACAATTATTGAATGCAGGGAGAACGTAATTTCAATAGATTTGGTGGGTGGCTTGGCAAGAATTCTACCGCGGGAAAAAATACAAGGTTGCTGGAGGATCTGCATGTTCATGTCCTTGCTTCCCGTGAATCCAGCTCTGGAAGGTTGTTTCCACATGTACAATTAGCTTTATTTAGTTATCTCTATCGGCTGGTGTCTGGTGAAATGTTTCCTTTTCTTCACGATTTACTACCTCTAATACGTCTTACATTGTGTATGTAACCCCTACCTTGCCTCTCTTCATATTTCATTTGTGAAGAGTCAACATTTTTGACCTCCTGCCTTTTTTTTTTATCAATGCTATGTGATATATTTCTTATTCCAACTTTCTGACTAACGTCAATATTGACCGCAGGGAGACTCTTCGTGTTGATTATCTACCCCTTCTCTTGAAACGCTTGACGAGTCCACTCCAGACACTGCCTAAGGTTTGACTTATTAACATCTATTTTTTGTTCATGAACGCAGTATACACTTTTTGTATAATATCGAGGACAAGATTAATTAATATGATGAGATATTATGTTACATGTGAAAAAATATTTACCCAGGATGAAGCTGTTTCAGAAGTTGTTGAATTCATGAACTCCTACTCTATAAGCCAGGAGGACTATGATACTATTATGGAGCTGGCAAAATTTAAGGTAAACATGATTTCCTTTTTCTCGGTATATCACTGCCATAGCTGCGACAACGAATCTCTATTAATGTATTGCAATCTGTACGAATCAGGGACGTGCAAATCCATTAGAGGGTGTCCCACCTGCAGTTAAAACAGCTTTGACTAAAAAATATAATGAGACGAGTAAAACCAGAATGGTACGTGCTGCTGATATGGTGCAGCTTCCGGGCTTTAAAAAAGCGCCAAAGAAGCGAATAGCTGCAATGCTTGAACCAACCGTTGAAAGTTTGGGAGATGAAGATGGCGAGCCGTTAGCAGAAAATGATGAAGGAAATGAATCAGACGCTGAAGAGTCAGGTACTGTGCATCTTTGTAAACTATTATAGTAGATTCAGGTAACTTGTTCTGTATAATCAATGACTGAGCCTCAGAAAGACTTAGGTATCTAATAGGACTTGCGAACTACTAGACCAGATGTAATCCTGACTGGGTTTCTCTTTTGATATTCCAGAAGAAGCAACTAATGGAGTAAAGCTGGAGTCAAATCTAAAAAATCTGAATGCTAGAGGTCGGTCTTGTTACTTCTTTCGATCAGTTGTGTTTTTCCTTCAGAAAAGTTATAGCCTAGAACCATATCTTGGCTATGAACGACAATTACTTTCCAAAATATTTACTCCACATCTCTGTCTGTGGGAGGGATTTTGTTGAGAGCATCATATCTAAGTCTTAAACGAACTATATAACTGGGATGCAGGGATCCAAGTTGAAGTGGATTTGAAAGGAGCTGGAAGCTCAGGTTCAAGAAAGGCATCTGGTAAAGGCAGGGGCAGAGGCAAAGCAGCAGATGCTTCTGCAGAGAAGAAGGCTACAGGACGAGGCTCTGGTGCCAAGAGAAAGAGATGAGAATCCAAAATCGTTTCGATTTTCAGGCAATTTTATCGAGTGAGTAACGTCTCTTCCATTTTCGTTTTTTTCCTGGATTGACAAATGGAATTATGCTGGCTCTGGAGTTTTAAGGGCGGATTCAAAATCAGTGCACTTAGCAGGTTGTAAACCAAAAGCTCATTATCTGCTACAGCTATGTTCTCTGATTTTGATTGCAATATCAACTGTCTGTAAGGGTAAAGACGATGATGTCTGTAATGCATTATTAATCAGAACCACCATTATTCAACACCACAATTTTTTTTTTCGTTTCATGCAACATAAACAGATATTAAATACAACAAATTGAATGTAAGTTTCTGAAGATTCGCAAGTAACAATCATGATAATAGCAATTAAGCAGAACTGATCGAAATCCGTAATGCGAACGACCATGACAATTTACAACAGACCGACCAATGCACAGCAGGAGTGTTGTTTCTGAACCATTTGATGATACAGATTCAGTACCAGGTCTACCACTGTTTTCTCTCGTTTCTAAACGTTCCATCATGCGGGATACAGTGGCTATTCCTGCACTGACCTCTCTTTTAACCTCAGAGCCATATCTGCCGTGGATGTGTTGCAAGAAAAAATCTATCTTACCAGCTCCTTGTGTTCTTTGATATCGACTCTTTGTATCTACATTGTGCATGGGGAATCACTTAGGATTGATGCAAAAAAATCATATAAAAACCAAAGCTAGCCAGATAGAGATGGGGCACCTCGTTGAGACAGCATTTAGTCGAGACTTTAGAGATTCTGAAAATGATTGGAGTTGGGATGGTCCAGCTCTATCTTGATCACTTAGGGAAGACTGATTAAGAGACCTGTGATTTGTAAAACAAAGGAATGCTCAGATTGGCTGCATGTAACTACACAAAAAATATTAGTCAAACATACACAATCAACAATGGTATAAGGTGCAACTGGATTATTATTTTTGAAATATAATTATGTGGAATGACACATTTTATTAAAAAAATAATTATTTACCTTGAATAGAATATAACAGAATAAAATAGAATTCCATTAATTTTATACAAAATTCAAGCAAAATATCCCTTTATAGTTTTTATAAATAATGAATGAGATGAATTTATTCTCTTTTTCTTTATATCTCACTACTTTTAACCTTTTATTTATTATTCTAACCATTCCATTTTATTCTAACTATTTACAGCCGTAGTTAAAAAAAATTGTGGTCAAAAACTATGATCTTGTTGAGTTCGGATTCTTAGTTGTCTCTTGAAAGACTGAAAATAGTAAGTCTGCTACAATTTCTATTAAACCGCCAAATGTTGATTGTTCATGGACCGTCTTTCTGGTATCACGCGCTTTGATCTCAAGACTTCAGAACCATTCGGCCGTACCAGAATCTGTGACCGTATCTTTTGTTTTTTAGATGGTAATATTTTTTTTGTTATTTTCAAATTATTTCTCCTTTCTTTCACTATTTAATTCTAACTTTTGTTTCTATTAGAATAAATCTGGGTGGGATATAGCATCTGGAGAGTTGATAATCTCAAAAGAGAGAGAGCTTTTGAAAAATTCAACAAATCAGCTCATGTGTCGAGACTCGTTATTGATGTTTATGAATTTTTTAGAACCACTTTCAAAAACAGAACCAAGGACCTTACTCTCAGTACGGTTTCATTCTTCGGTTTAGGATAACATAAGCACCAAGCATTAGATGATAGTCGTCTGACTTATGATGGGTTTAAGAAAATTTTGACCATAAGAGTAGTGAAGAAAATAATTTACAAACCTAAAAAGGAATGTAAGAATTAAAAGCACAAAACCCAAAAAGATGTCTAATGATGATTTTTTTTTTTGCTTTGAAAAACGAACTAAAATGACGGTTGAACTTTTGTTTTTGCTTATTTTTTTTTACGAATTTTTTCTCTTTACTTTTTTTTTTGATGTCTCTACCTTCCTTTTAGATGTCTCTAAGACTTTTGGTTTTCGATTAAAAAAAACTATCATTTAGAAGTTATTAATTTTACACTATGAAAACTATGGTTATATATTTTATTTTTAAATGTACTCAAAATGCACATGAATTTGTTTTACATAAGCTGTTATTTAAACATCACTAAATTTATAGCGCGAAAACGGATAAGTGTTCACACATTTTATAGTAATTAGTGACACCCTAAAATTGATATCTACATATGATTTATTACTTGATTAAGTGAAAATTATCATTTTATGGATCTATTAGTTTTTCTTTTTCAAAAAAAATATTTTAGCTAAATCAAAATCTCAAGTCATCATCATGAACCATTTTGATTTCTTACGTTCCATTGTGACCGATTATACGGTTTTTATCAGATTACTTGTTTGTTGGCGTTTATTTTTCATTTTATATTCTTTCCTCTCTTGTCAGTTGGGCTCCAACAGCTCGTGTTCCAACGACACGTTAGAGACCTCCGAAAATGAGGAGGACCAAGGAGAAGACTTCGGTGTCTCGCACCGGAATCAGAGGACTCAAATGACTCTCAAATCGTCTCAACCGTGGGAAGCTACGTATTATACGATCTCGAGTTGAATTCGAATACCAACATTCGATTACCAATCGTGGGAAGCTACATATTCTACGATCTCGAGTTGAATTCGAATACCAACATTCGAATACCAACCGTGTGAAGCTACATATTCTACGATCTCGAGTTGAATTCAAATACATAGAAGTCAATTTCAAGAATATGAAAGTATTCACTGATGGTTATCATTTTATGGACCTATTTGTTTTTCTTTTGTAATTTTTTTTAGCTAAATCAAATATGGATCGTAAATGGAATGAAATTCAAAAAGATAAATATGAAAAAAAAATTCTATATACTTCCACATTTTCATAATTTCTAGTGGTTTGAATTTAAATACTGAAGCACAAAAAGGTTTTAAAAGTTTTCTTGATAAATTATGCTCTTTCTCTAACTATTACTTTTTTTTATATCTTTGACCTATTGTTTGTGTGCTTGTCATTAGAAATTTCGTTTTGCTTGTTAGGCTTGTCTATGTGATATTTTGTTAGATTATTTTTGTTTTCCTCTTTTTAAGATTGATTATTTCAATAGTAAAACTAATGAACTGAGTTTTGTGTACAAGGAAAATGCTTTAACAACTTCAAATAATCGATGTTTTCACTGTATAATTGTTACATGATATATTAGTATTCTCATATTTGCATCTCTTTTAGCTTCAGTAGATTATATGTTTGATACTATGTGTTTTATTATTAATCTCTTGGTAGTAGTTTTTATATTGCGCCGTAAATCAATTGAATTTGGATCTCTAGATTGTTGTATTCTTATCAACCTTAGTTCACATGTTTGATCTCTCTATATTTAGTGAAAGTATTTTGTTTTGTTTTGTTTCGAGTTACTAGAAGTTTCAATTGATATGGTTTATCTGATGGATTATGTAAATTTACTCTTGAATTGAAGTAATTGTTGATGTCATTGTTTTGCAGGGCGAGATCATTTTCTCTCATATGAAAATGTATAACAACAATCTAGGGATTTACCAGGTTTAGTATCATGCCCGGTGCCTCCATTTTCCCAGGGAGATGTGTCTTCTGCTTCGCTTACTGCTATGTGGGACGACCTGACTAATGAAAGAATGGAAATACATAAGCTTAAGAGGACGATCTGGAAAGACAAGCAACTGTTAAAGCAGCTCAAGGAGGTGTCAAAGATGAGGTTATAAAGAAGATTGTCGAAGCAGCCTAATGATTGTACAGAGTCACAAGAGCATTCTAGTAAGAGAATAATGTACCAAGCACAAGATGGGATCTTGAAGTACATGTCTAAGGCAGCGGAGCACTGTAAAGCTCAAGGTTTCTTTAACGGGGTCGTATTTGAGAACAAGATAACGGTAACATGATCTTCTGATAATCTCTGTGAATGGTGGAAGGACAAAGTGAGGTTTGATAGGAACGTACCAGATGTTGTTATGAAAATCCGACCTAGTAATAAAACCGGAATGTGATCTGAATATCCGAACTACGAGGTGAAATACAAACTAAAAGTGAGGTCGAAAGTGTTATTTATTGATCTTAAGGCCGAAGCCGAGGTGTGAACAGGATGGTACGATGTGGGAGTCCGTCTAATGACGTGCTCCCTAAATATTGCTTGAGGTCGAAACTTTATAGAAGTAGCTCGGCTCTCTCGCAAGTTACAATGTCTCTCAAATGAAGAGTGAAAGGTCCTATTTATAGTGCTTGGACGATGACTTTTCATTGGGCTGTTGACTCCTTATCGGACTTGTCTTCTTGGACTGAAATGATTATGACTGATTTGACAAGATTTCCAATGGGCTTTGAATGGGTGCTAAACCCATGTCCAACACCAGCTGCTATACTGAAGCACCACATTGAGAACAATCCCTCCTTTGATGGAAGTGATTTAGGGTCCAAGGTCGGGGATTATATAGCGCATAAATGGTTTGAGCTTCAAGATACAACTCTTGGAGCTCTTTTATCCGCCTTTCTGCCTAATTGCAAGCCTCCGCAGAGATGATGTCCGCTGGAGAAAGGTTTGGCGTCGCCTTGGTGGCCAACGAGAAAAGAATATTTTTCGGATGATTTGTCTTTACCTGCAGACTGTCGAGGACTTCCTCCTCTTTACAAGAAGTCTCATGATCTCAAGAAGCTGTGGAAAGTTAGTGTCTTGATTGGTATAATCAGACATATGGCTTCAGACAATAACATCATACCGAAGATCGTGAGATGATCTAGAAGTTTGCAAGAGAAAATGACTTCAATGGAATTCTCTTTTTGGCTCGCTGCTCTTAACTGAGAAAAGAGCATTGTTGATCAAAGTCATTACCCTTTATACTTCTCCGGAGAAAACAGTTATGTTGTTCCTGAACCAGTGGAGAGACGAATGTTTTGTTCCCTGAATCTACAGATTATGATGTGGAAGGGGAACTTTTGGATCTCATCATCGGCTCAATCCGCATTTTCTAGAATTTAGCAACAACTTCAATTATGTGAATAACATGAAGAGGTTTGAAGGAGAATTAGTGATATTATTTCATCAAACAAACCTAACTTGTGTAAACATTCTATGTCCTTATAACCAAGCGTATATGGGATTCCATGATAGGGTCTTAAGAGAGAATCACCAAGTGACTTGTCCTGATAAAGTCACTACCTTTTGCCAACCCATTAAACCCTTTAGTATGCTTCCCGGTCCAGTGATTCCTTATTCGGGTTATAACCGGTATTGTCAAGGAAACAAACCAGAGAATCATGTGGAATGCAGCAGCAACAACATGTTCAGAACATTCAAGACCACTTTGATCCATACAATCACTATAGACCAAAAGCAGTAGAAAGAGGAGGTAACAATGACTATCTCTCTACTTACCAGTTTGATTTGGTTGATAGTTGGAGTCCTTCTTGTTTGGTTATGAATCGTAATCCTGGTTTAGGCTTACCTACTGACTTCCATGTCGATGCGGAAACAATAGGAGTGGAGAACAATGAGCAGAATCCATAGGAAGACTTGCCCATGCCTTGGATTGACTGGAGAAAGCTTCATGAGTTTTCTTGTTTTCTTTCTTGTTATTCTCGCTGATTGGAAACAGTTTTGATCTCTCCCATTTTATTGGCCTTGTTGTAGCCATGGAGAAGATTAGGTTCAATAATTCAAAGTACATCATTCTTTGAAAGATTATTTTGGTGGGTTTCTCAACTTTTGTAATATTCCCCTAATATTGTTAATAATTTTTACATGAGATACTTCTGAGGTCTAGTGTTCTAAGTATATTTTATGTTTGGTTTGAGTTTTGTGAGAAGAAAGCTTTCTCTAGACAGGCCGAGATCCTAAACTTTCCAGGTCTTAAAGCAAACTTTTTTTTAGATGTGGTTCTCATATGAGAGAAATATAAATGTTATTTATAATAGTAATAATACTTTTAAGAGATAATTCTAAATAATTTATCTTAATTAATAAAATAAACTATTTAGAATTATCTCTTAAAACTGTGACTTTATTTTATTACAATTCATGATTATAAAAAGTCGATTTAACTTATGATTAAATTTATATCGTTCATTTTAATAATAGGATACCATTGTTTGTATTCCTCATCTCCAAATCTTGTTTTCATTTCTTATATATTTCCTTTTTGAAAATTGACTTTTGTTCATTTCAACTTTATTATTTTTATTGTTGGAAAGTTTCGATTGACCAATATTTATTTTCATATCTACTTTCTGGGTATTACCATCAAACATAAAGAGTAAAGACTTATTAATTATCTCCTCACATGAAGCTGTTTCAGAAGTTGTTGAATTCATGAACTCCTACTCTATAAGCCAGGAGGAGTATGATACTATTATGGAGTTTGCAAAATTTAAGGTATACACAAGTTTCTTTTTCACGGGATATCACTGCCACAACTGAGACAATGAATCTTTATTAATGTATTGCAAACTGTACGAATCAGGGACGCTGAAGACTCAGGTACTGCATCATCTTTGTGAACTATAGTAGATTAAGAAAACTGGTTCTGTATAATCAGTGACTGAGCCTCATAAAGACATTACAAAACCACCTTAGGTATCTAATAGGACTACTTGACCAGATGTAATCCTGACTGGGTTTCTCTGTTTTGCTTTTGATATTACAGAAGAAGCAACTAATGGAGATAAACTGGAGTCAAATCTAAAAAATCTGAATGCCAGAGGTAGGTCTTGTTACTTTTTTGATCAGTTGTGTTTTTCCTTTAGAAAAGTCGTATTCTAGTTTGTACTGAACACAAGGCCATTTGCTCTTTCAACCAATGTTTTTAAACCTAGGCCAAACCGGATTAAACCATGAACCAGAGATTTGCCCGAATTAGGTTGGCCATAAACCCAGACCAGACCGGGTTAAACCATGTACCAGAGACTACCGTGGATTAGGTTGACTATAAAATCTACATGTAGTTAAACCGGTTATAAAATCGCCAAAAACTGGAAATCGACAACCCATTGGACCAAGTTTCTGAAGATACACAAGTAACAATCATAATAATAGCACTTAAGCAGATATGATCGAAATCCGTAATGCGAGCGACAATATCAATTTACAACAGACCGACCAATGGAAAACAGTCTTTACTCTTTTTTTCTGTTGAGTTTTTTTTTGACACAACACAACACACCAGGAGGCGTCTATCTCTGAAGCAATCCTGGAGTTTGGTCATAATATAAACCTTTTTATTATTTTTTGAGGATCAGAAACTCTTCCTATGCTCCCACACCTCTGAACTTCCGACTCAGTATATTATTATATATATAGCAGAATTTCACAATAAAAACATCTTCCCGTCTCTGAAAAGAAAAGACAAAAAAACAAGATCTTAGATGTTGAAGAACAACCACTTGACAAGCCAAGCTGAATCACTAAATATATACCTTTGCCAACAAGATGCTGGAACTTGTTTTATTAGCTAGAACCAGATCCAGCCGCCGCACATGTTCCTTTAACACCTCTTTCATTCAAAGAATGTTCATCATCACTCGCTTCTGATCTATTATTATGCTCATTGTTTGATTCAGCAGGAGTGTTATTTTCTGAGCCATTTGATGAAACAGATTCAGTGCCAGGTCTACTACTGTTTTCTCTCGTTTCTAAACGTTCCATCATGCGGGACACAGTGGCGATTCCGGCACTGACCTCTCTTTTAACCTCAGAGCCAATATCTGCCATGGATGTGTTGCGAGAAAAAAATCTATCTTTCCAGCTCCTCGTGTTCTTTGATATCGATTCTTTGTATCTACATTGTGTACCGGGAATCACTTATTAGGATTGGTGCAAAAAAAAAAATCATATACAAACCAAAGCTAGCCATAGAAGAGATGAGATACCTTGTTGAGACAGCATTTAGTCTAGACTTTAGAGATTCTGAAAATGATTGGAGTTCAGATGGTCCAGCTCTATCTTGATCACTTGGGGAAGACTGATTAAGAGACCTGTGATTTGTAAAACAAAGGAAGGCTCAGATTGGCTGCATGTAACTACACAGTAATAAAAGTCAATAAAAGGCGAGAGTTCAGGTACAGACCGGTTGTTTGAATCAGAGGCCGAAGGAGAAACCTGGCGGGGATGAGAAGAAGTTGGTGACTGCATGTTTGACTGAAGAGAACCCTCCCCTGAAGTATTTTGAGGAGAGAGAGGAAGGTTTGTGACTGTGTCCCTCTCATCTCTCTGGGATGGAGAGGAAGGCATTGGATGATGAAGAGAAGGAGGAGAAGCATTAGGATGCGGAGAGAACACCATGAACTGTGGATGACCTTGAGTTGATGACCTGCTTCTGTGGCCTTCCCTTCTTGCCCCATGTCTTGCTCGTCCCATAGCAGCCGCGGCGGCCAAGTGCTGAATGATTCGTTCTTCAATCTCTGCATTATCCACCCCAACTGGGAGCTGCAGTTGTACAAAGATGGAGCTCGATTTAGATAAATCACTAGCAAAGAACTCAAAATGATAAAAAAAAAAAAAAAAGAGTCACATACATGTTGTAACTCAAAATCACCGAGAGTTGGATGACGAAATATGGTGGCATTTCTAGATGGATTGAAGCGAAACTTCCTCTCCTGTTCAACAGCCTCAAGCAATTCCTGACTGGAGCATAGAAGACAAACATAACTGAAACCTCTATCGAGAATGCCTCATGGTACAGTTACCAACAAAAACAAGTAAAATGTAACCTTGTGGGGTCTTTTAGACTAATTGATTGCCAACACATTGGGCACTGTGAGCTCCTTTGACACCTGAAATACAAATGCCACGGGATCTGATAAGCTTCCACAAAAAGAAACACGGGCAAAAAAAAGCTTGAGGTATTGATTTTTGAGAGCCTTGAGGAGTTTGATAATAGAATCTCTTCACATCCCTTAATATCCCAAAACCAAGCCAAAAATCTATTTCCTTTATGAACAATGACAGTATGAAACTCACAAGACTACAAAATACACGGGAACGTGAAAAAGCACACATCCCATTTTGTATATTTATGTTCAATGATCACACAGTGAGAGTATCTACCATGACAGCTCAAAAACAGAGAGGCATCAAGTTTGAAGAGAGCTTACCACTCAAGAATGCACTGAAGATGATACTCATGCTTGCAACTAGTCAACTGCGAGAATAGACATAAAATTGTAATCAATCATCAATGCGAGTCGATTTTAAAAACAAAAACAAAATCTTTATTTTGATACATACAGTTGATGGATCGCTTTCGCAGAAGACTTCAAGACATATGCTACATGCATCATCACAAGGATCTTGGATTCCCCCTTCAACAAAAGCTGCTGCCGAAGTCAAGTGCCCTTCAGACGTCGTCGTATCTACCGCTCCCTGAAATTCAATTGTCGATCAACAAAAATCTAGAGAAATTGAGCACAATTCCACACGGTTTCGAATCCCAAAATCGAGAAAAAAATTATCAATTACGCCGAGTCAGATCAAAATATTATCTACTGAAAAATCTAATGATATACACCCTGTAAAACAAGCTCATCGATTGGACCGACCCCATGAAATTCAAACGGGGAAAAAGGACAGAAACCCTAACCTCCATTGAAATCGGATGATGAGCTAACGGAGATGAGAGAGATAATAAGGCTGAACAAAACGATCGAAGAAATCTAGGGTTGTAAGAGAAAGCAAAACCCTAGATTTATGATACCCCTACCGAAGATAATGGAGAGAAAAAGGAGAGGGAGAGAGATATAAGAAACAAGACAAAAATCTTTTCTTTTCTCTGCGCCTGGTCTCTATTGACGCTCACGACGTTCTTTTTTCTTTCTTCTTATTTTATTTAAATTTAATTCAGACCATTAACGAAAAGACAACGACTGGGTCCCAGATTATGACACGTGTTTCCTTCTCTTGTACTTCATCCTCTGAGTTTCCTTTCTCTTGTCTATTTTTTTCTGTCAACTATTTCTCTGTCTTTTTTTTTTATCTGCTGTACTTTCGGTTTTCGCATTTTTTTATTTATCTGTTGTACTTTCAATTTTCACTTTTTTTATGGCTTCTGTATTGCAGATGTGTTTGAAAATTAAAAGCATACAGAGATAAGGTTCAAAGTCCAAAACCAAAAATTCTAGAATACTTCAGAATCCACATGTCAAGAAAAAGGAGTGGCCGGTATGCAAACCGGAGAACACCACCAAGCTCCGCCTTCAGATCTCTGCAGCATCGAAGAAACCCGAATTGTTGGTTTACACATTTTTCGGAGAAGATAACACGAACGATCGTGTGCGACTCCACCTCCAAGCCTCACTGGATCACCACCGCCGACCAATCACAAGATACGGAGTTAGCCTTTGGATCTCCCTAGCCAAGATGGAAATAGCGGCAAAGATATTACTCCGCAAAGATGAAGATTTAATCAAACAGAAAGATGAAACACGATTAATCGGAGAAGGTGAAGATAAGAGGAAAAGAAACCGATATGCTCATTTGGGATACCCAGAACCTTATGGAAAACGAAAAGATGAAAATCCGATCTGAAATTGGTAGTATAAACAACAAAAACCGGTGAAAGCCGGCGAGAAATTCCGGTGTACTGAAAATCGCCATCTCTCTCTGAAAGATGAAGAGTGAGAGAAGAGAGAAGCTCTGTACTTTCAATTTTCACTTTATTTTGACATTTTCGTTTTTCATTGAAAGAATAATTATTAAAATAACGAATTTCTTTATAAAAAAGAGATTTTATATTCTCGATAAACATTAATAACACTTTTTTGGTCAACACATTTTTTATTAACGGCTATGTTTATTGATTTCATGTGTTATCTATCTGTAATCTTCCAAGGATCGACATGAATCATGCACAACTATTGAAATGTAAAGATAGAATATGTTTTGCTAGTAAATCTGCACATTGGTTACACTCTCGGGGCCGATGTTGGAAACTAACTGAGTCAAAAAGCGAACTCCATAGCTTGATAGTGATCAAATATGGTTGTAACTTTAAGTTTCTTGCATCCGTAGCAATGGTCTTATGCAGTATCTGAGTATCGCCTTCAAATATAATGTGGCGGTATCCTAAGGCCCATGTCGCCTTCATTGCACATATCAAAGTTGAGCCTTCAGATTCCTCCGACGTCATTCTTCCTTCGAAATTTTCCATACCAGCATGTCAGAATTGTCCTTCATTGTCTCGAATAATCTACCCCATACCAGAGTTCATCCCTGATCTTCGCCAAACCCGTTTTGCATAATAACACGTGAAAAAGATATGATCAACTGATTCGTGATCCGGGCAACCTCTTGGACATCATGGGTCAACATTGATCTTCCTCCGAATGAGATTCGTATTACAAGAAATTGCATCTGACATAATGCGCCACATGAAATGTTTTAGTTTGGGGGCAGTGTCAGCATTCCACAGGGGTTTCGTGAGCTTGAGATGTAGATAGAGTCTAGTCATGCCTTGGCCGTCCTGGTGGAGTAATCGACTAGACAAATGGTAGGCGGTTTTGATAGTGTAAATCCCAGTAGGAGAATAGGCTCATATGAGAGTGTCTTGTTGGACTTGTGGAGCAAGAAGCTGCCGTTTTATGAGTTGGTGATCGTTTTGATCAATGAGGTCTTTCAGTGCTTCCTCTTTCCACGTTCTCTCTTGTTCATCAATCAATACGCTAACAGGGAGGGTGGGGTTGGTGTAAGGAAGTAGGTTTGGGGCACACGGGGTGGAGTCCATTATCCAATGGTTAGATAGATGTGCTCTCTGGCCATCTTCAATTCTTATTTGCAGCCCCTTACACACTAAATCCCGACCATGGAGTAAAGATTGCCAACCATAGGAGGCTTGTGTACCTTTTGTTGCTGTTAGAAGAGATTCATTTCGAAAATAACGACTTCGTAGAACACGGTACATAAGGCTAGATGGCCTCTCTAAAAATTTCCAGACTTGGCTGCCAAGTGGAGCTTGATTAAATATTTGTAGATCTCGGAATCCCAGCCCCCACGTTGTTTCGAGAAAGACATCTTCTTCCAAGACACCCAATGCATCTTGTGTTTCCCATGTTGAGATCCCCACCAGAAGTTCCTTAAGAAACTATCAATCTCCGAACAGATTTCCGTAGGTAGTTTAAAACAATTCATGGGAAAAAAACACGGCATTGTCAATCCAATAGTTTTAATTAGGATCTTCTTTCCTACTGGTGTCAGGAACCTTGTTTGCCATCCACCAATCTTGTTTTTGATATTAGTCTTAACATACTCGAACATTTCTTTTTTTGCGCCGTCCGAATTGCTCCGACAGGCTCAAGTACTTACCAACACCACCTAGATTAGGCATTTTGAGTGTTGATTGAATTGAAGTTCGAGTATGAGGAAATACCTTGGAGCCGAAGGTTATTGTAGATTTATCATAATTGATCATCTGACCATATTCTTCCTCGTAAGTGTTGAAGATCCGTACTAGGTTTTGACTATTCCGATGATCTAATTTGATGAAAAACGGTGAAGCATCCGCAAACAAGAGATGGGATATAGCTGGCCCCCCTCTACTCAATCAAATAGGGTCAATTAATTTTCTTTGCACGGCTTGCATTATCAATGAGCTCAACACGCCAAAACAAAGAATAAACATATATGACGAGAGTGAATCGCCTTGTCGGATCCCTCTACTTGGTGTGAAGTGTCCATACGGACTCCCATTTATCAGAACAGAGAAGGAAACAGAGGTGACACAACTCATGATCCACTTAATCCATTTCTTACAGAATCCTTTCTTCCTCATTACTTCTTCAAGGAATTTCCACTCAATACGATCATAAACTTTTCTTATATCAGTTTTCACAGCCATAAATGAAGTAGAAATATGTTTCCTCACTTTCAAAGAATGAAACACTTCATGTGCAAGAAGTACATTGTCAAATATGTGCCGTCTTGGTATAAAGTCTGCTTGGTGCTCAGATACTACGTGTGTTAAAACACTCTTGAGTCGGGAGACTAATATTTTCGATATTACTTTGTAAACAACATTATAAAAATCAATTCTTTCATTGTCTTCGGAGGAATAAACTTTGGTATAAGGCAAAGATTTGTGTGGTTAAGAGTCGGTGGCATCTCTCCTGACTAAAAAATGTCTGAATCTCTGTCATAATATCCGGTTGCACAATGTCCCAATAATGGTGGAAAAACTTGCCAGTAAAGCCATCCGGTCATGGAGCTTTAGTTTCTCCAATGGTAAATAATGCATGCTTTACTTCATTTAGGGTGACTGCTTGAGTCAGAAAGTCATTAATGTCTGAAGTAACCACAATGTCAATGTGTGTAAGAGCAACATGGAGATTATTTGTCTCTGTACTTTGGAATAAGGCCGAGAAATACTGTTCTGGTTCCATTGAGATCAGATGGTCGCCAAAGATGTATGTCCCATTACTGTCTTTGATTGTCAATATCTTATTCTTGGCTCTCCGATTCTTGGTTGCTGCATAAAAGAACCTTGTGCAACGGTCACCTTTAGTTAGCCAATTAACTCTACTTTTAAGTTACCAATAGGTCTCTTCATCAATGTAGGCATGCATTAGTTCTTTCCGCAGTTCTGCAATAATGTTCGGTTCCAAAGTTGAAGAATGAGCCATATCGATTTCACGGGTGAGTTGTTGGATTCTGTTTGTCGAGTGTAGGTTACTACTTTTCTTCCATTGTGATATATGATGCTGACAAATCTGAATACGACTAGTGAGTGGCAGACTAGGATTCCTCATAACATCATTCCAACCTTGTTGAATTACATTTTTGAATTTCGGGTTCTCACAAAGTCGTCTTTCAAAGGCAAATCTCCTCTTGCCTTTTTCTGTAAAACGGTTGATGGTTATTACTGTTGACCGATGATCTGACTCTACCATTTCCAAGTAATGAACTCTTGATGCAGGAAACATAGATAGCCATTCATCATTAGCAAATGATCGATCAAACCAACTTTCAACAGTGTAATTCTTTCGCTTACCCTTCCATGTCATATTATTCCCCATAAATGGAAGATCAGAGAAACCGCAATGGTTGATCATATTATTAAAATCAACAAGACTTCAAGGTTGGCGAGGACGGCCGCCTATTTTCTCATTCGGTTTCAATACTTCATTAAAATCTCAACAACAGAGCCACAAACCAACTCTGGTTCAATTCATTCCCATAATATATGTCGTAATCTTCTAATGGGATTACCGTAAATGCAAGAGAAATAGAAGCAAAGCTCTTCATTAACTATCTTACAATCAATCATTCTACTATCAACAGAGAAAAACTTAATGTTGATAGCTTTGTTCCAGAACAAGGCTAATCCACCTCTTATCCCTCGAGGTGATACACATTTTACATAATCAAAGCCTAGTTGCGCACCAATATCACAGACTATATCATTAATCTGATTCATATAAGAGCATACCCAACTTTAGTATCTCTATGGGGTTTCTAATGACTAAAATAATTATAAAAAAAAAAGTTGGAAAGAGAAAAGTGAGGAGTTTTCGGTTTAGAAACTCTTAGATCTTATTAAGATACCCCAATGACATATGTCCTCTACTAATTTGTTTATTTCTTTTAATATCTATTTTATTTATATAATCAAGAGTACATGAAAAATACACAAAACAATAAAATTACAATCAAATGCATAGTTAAACGTATGAAAGAACAATAAAGCAAAGGAACTCATCTTTGGCGATACTTTTTTCAAAAGCTTTACTCGCTACTAGTCTATCACCTTTGTTATTTTCCTTCTTCGTATTCACATTCCATTTGATGTGATTTTCATTTTTGGTTATCACCAATTTTTATGTTATATTACACTGGCCAAATCTCAATTTAAATTTAAAGATTTTCGTCGATTAAGAATCCAATCTATTGATTCTATTGAGAGAAATACTATTTGGGATTGCCAGCTTTCAACGATTACAACAATAAGGAAATATCAACACTTCTTCCGGACTGTCTTCTTCTCCATGGTGGTTTCCATAGTAGTTCTTTCCACAGTAAAGCGGTCAACAGACGAATCCAGAAACTACTGCATATGAATATGAAAGAGATCCATTCATCATGAATCCATGATAAGTAGATCCCTTTCCTATCCATTAATATTGAATCGCAGTGGGCTATAACTCCCACAACGGAGATGACAGACGTAGTAGTAGAGCCTTCAAGAAACCGCTCCTCTCCAACATCGAAATTGGAATCTACTATCTTGATTAGTAGTAGTAAAAAGAACCCCAAACCGATTTTGATGTTTCGGACAGAATCATTTATCTAAATTACAAGAGAAGTTTTGAAAGAGAGGAATAAAGGGCTAGAAAACATAAAAATAAAAGAAGACTTCAATGTATTGCATAGAAAATCATAGGGATCAGAAATATTATATACGAAATCAATAAACATCAAAGCCGCTTGTGAAGAAATCTGTTTCACAGACAAAAAATCACCGGCGGAGAAACCATGATCGAGACGAATGCAATCGTCTTTTCTCTCGCCCAGTAACCATGATATAAACTAGTATTTTAATTCTCTAACTAGGTGGTGTGTCCGCACCCTGTGCGGACAAAGCTGTATTTTGTTAGAATTGTTATTTTTCTAACTATCAATATATATTTTTCGTCTTCTCTATATATATTCATTCGCTTCTTATCTTACCTTATATATATATATTAGTTAATTATTTTTCCAACTACCGATATGGGACATATTTTTCATTAAAATTTCATTAAGGGTATGCTGGTAATTAACCTCGTGAGAATCTGGTGCATTCTCACTTCTCTCTTCTTCTTCTCCTTCTATTTTACTTAGTTTAGCTCTTTTTCTCGTTGTACCTAGAGTTCTCCAACCATTGCTATTCATACTCTTCTGGTCGTAGGTAGAGCTCTCTCTCTCTCTCTCTCTCTCTCTCTCTCTCTCTCTCTCTCTCTCTCTCTCTCTCTCTCTCTCTCTCTGTTCTCTCTCTCTCTCTCTCTCTCTCTCTCTCTCTCTCTCTCTCTCTCTCTCTCTCTCTCTCTCTCTCTCTCTCTCTCTCTCTCTCTCTCTCTCTCTCTCTCTCTCTGTTCTTTGATTTATCATCAGTGAATGAATTTGTTTGTCACTTTTATCACTTTGACTTAAATATCACTCATTCCAATTTTAAAATTGAAATAGTCTATTCAGTAGAAACTAAGTATATCTCTGAAGCATATTTTCTTAATGTTTTGTTAGCGATTGAAATATTGGTTTCTATTTTTTTTGTTTTTTTTTGCGCAGGACATGGATAAGCCATCGGAGATCTCTGCAGAGATGCTAACATAGGTTTTTGTTTTTAGTAAGACCGGTCCCACTTAGTATTTTCGCTTGAAGCATTGAAGAAGCTGTTAAATGTTTTGATTTTAGTTTGATCTATGTATATACTTGAATTTAGTGTTTGATTACTTTGATTTTTCATCAATAACAACAGTCGAAGTTAGTGAGTTTTCAAAATTCAAGTAATCAAAACATAGGTTTGATTTATGTATACACTTAGATGGAAAATACTTAGGTTCACCCCTAGAGGTGAACCCATTTGTTCACCCCCTCTTTTTTAACCAATAAAAATATGCCATGTAATATTATTTTTAAATAAAATTATAAAATTAAAATTAAAGAATTAAAGACATTCAAATATTTTAAGGATCTTTTGAATGTAAACCCTTTGGGGTTTAAGGTTTAGGGATTAAGGTTTATGGTATAGGGTTTAAGCTCTTTGGGTTTAGGGTTTAGGGATTAGGGTTTAAACTCTTTGGGTTAGGGTTTATGGATTAGGGTTTAGTTTTTTATTTTTTTTAAATTTACATGTTGGGTTTAAGGATTAGGGTTTATGGTATAGGGTTTAAGCTTTTTGGGTTTAGGGTTTATGGATTAGGGTTTAAGTCTTTGAATTAGGGTTTAGGGATTATGGTTTAGTTTTTTATTTTTTAAGATTTACATATTGGGTTTAAGGATTAGGATTTAGTTTTAATTTTAATATTTTAGATTCAAATTATCGTTTAGGGTTTAGAATTTAGGGTTTAGAGATTAAGATTTAGGTTTTAATATTTTTTATAAAAAAATTATTTTAATTTTTCTGAAATAAAATATATTTTTATTTTTTCGTTTTTTATTTTCTTATTTTTAAAACATTTTTAAAATTTTAATTATTTTTAATATTAGATTATGTGAAATTATTTGATTGGTTAGAAAATGTGGAGGTGAATAAAAGGGTTCACCCCTAGTATTACTCCACTTAGATGGTATAGATGTTAAAGATGAGAGAAACCAAGTAATCAAAAGAAATAAATAGATCGTAAGAAATTATTCATGCCCATGATGTTAAAACTAAACAATTAATATTAGATAATAGATATCATATAATTTATTTATTTAGGTATTAGATATTTAAAAAAAAAACCAAGAATGCTAAACAAATTCAGTGATAATAGAAACTAAAAAAAGAAAATTGTAGCCAATCATAGAATCCCATAGCTACTTGTTTTTTGGTTTCTTCTTCCTCTTCTTCCTCTTCTTTATCATTGATCATTGTCGGAAATCTTGTAGTCTGGATCCTCTGTATCAGAAATATCACATGTATCATCGCTATTATAATGCTCATCATTCTCTTGGTCACCATCTTCGGTATCATTCGTTTCATCATCTGAATACCTGTAAAAACCAGTTAACTTTGTATTAACATTCGAGATTTATATATTTGGTCACATAATAATTGATAGACTTTAAAGAACTACATACCAGTATGTATATCCCCTTGGTCCTTTTGTTCGATGTAATTTATTTCTCCATGGTGTAACCTCAATCTCGATTTCACTATGAGATGTGTCATCGCTGTCACTTGTTCCACTACTATCATCGTCTGGACCACCATTCATGTAGTTTTCATAGTCTAATTCGTCAAAAATGACACAACCTGTAAAAGAATTTAAGAAGAAGATCCATTATTTAGAGTATAACGATGAGATTGTATCTAGAAGAAGAAGTTCTTGGATATCGTAAATCAAGTAGATAATAGAACTATCTGGATTATCATAGCGGTTTTTGTTCTCGGCCATAACTCACGGAAGAGTTTGAAGTCACGTTGATATAGGAAGCTACTTTGCTAAAAACTCTAGACGTTTTGATTGTGTGCTTAGTTTCGATTCATATATTTTGATATATATACATGACACAAGTAATTAGAGTCATTAGGTTAATTAAGTTTTCCTTTATTTTTTGTTTATTTTCTATTTATTTGTGTGTATTTTTTGAGTAAATCATATTACCAAATTATTATCAATAACAATTTTTTCATCGTAAATTTAACTTTTTCGTGGAAGATAAGTTTGATAATTCCGACATATTTACTTTTAAGATAAATCCTACTTTTCCGAAGATACATATAGATATTTGTTAAGTTTGATTATTATGTTAAGTATATTGGAAGATAACTACTATTTGTTAAGTTTGATAATGTTAAGTTTGATTAATTTGTGGAAAATAATTTGCATAAATCTTACATATTTACTTTTTAGATAAATCATTCTTCTTTTGAAGATACATTCTTTCCTTCGAATCTTACATATATACTTCTTTCGAAAGATAACTACTGATTGTGAAGTTTGATTATGTTGAGTTTCATACGTAGTTTACTTTTCATAGATAGGATTTAACTACGTAGTTTACTTTTCTTACATATAAACTCCAATTTGCATATTTACTTTTTCATAGATATTTACTTTTTAGTTAAATCCTACTTTTTTCTCGAAGATACATCTAGAATATTTACTTTTATAATATTATTAAGTATATTAAATTCAGATATTATCGAAATTAGAAAATTTCTTCAAAATATAAAGAAAATAACTACTGTATATTTGATAAGTATTTTAAATTTGAATTATGATCATATTGGGAAGTTTACCTTTAAATATAATGGAGATAATTACTTTATATTGAGATAATTAGAAAAATTCTAGGAACTCATTTGTTCACCCTTTCTTTTTTTTACCAATTAAATAATTATACAAAATTTAGTATTAAAAATAATTAACAATTAAAAAAATTAATATTTAAAAAAAAAAAAAAAAAACGATAATAAAAATGTTTTATCTTAGACAAAAAAATAAAAAATAAAAATAAACGAATTTATGAAAAAACTAAAACCTAAATCCTAATTTCTAAACCTCTAAACCCTAAACCATAATTTGAAAACCGAAAAATAAAAAATAAAAATTAAACCCTAATCCCTAAACTCAATATGTAAACCTTAAAAAAAAACCTAAATCCTAATCCTTAAACCCTAATTTAAAAACCTAAAAAAATTAAATTAAATTATAATTTCTTCTCTCTCTCTCTCTCTCTCTCTCTCTCTCTCTCTCTCTCTCTCTCTCTCTCTCTCTCTCTCTCTCTATCGTGCTCTCTCTCTCTCTCGGTCTATCTCTCTCTCGGTTTCTGACCCTATATATATTAGAGAATTATTCTTCCAACTACCGATGTGAGACTTTTTATTAAAATTTTTATTAAGGGTATCTTGGTCATTAACCTCGTGAGAATGAATCTGGTGCGTTTTCACTTCTCAATTATAGAATTAGATTTGTTTATTTCTTTTCCTGATTAATAATTTAATTGTAAAATAAAATTATATTATCAAATATAATAAAAAAAAAAATTAGAAACCCAAACAAGGGTATCTACAGATGGAGATGGCCTAAGATACAAAACAATATGCAAATTTCCAATCCTTCAACCTCTTGCTTGACTTGTAGTTGAAACATGTCCCAAGCCTTATCTTTTGAATCGCCTGTTTTATGCAGGAGGAAAGTTTAGTCTTTCGTTTTGCAATATCTTACATAAGTTCTGCGAGTATCTCTGCATCAGACACAAAACAACGGGTCAAATTTTATTTGCAGCAAAATCCATAAATTTTTTCATTCACGTAGACTAAGCCTTTTCCAACTTCTCCTCTGCCACTGCTGTTGCTTTAGCATCATTTTCCTTGGCAGCTTTCTTGGGATCTAAGAGCTGTTTTTAGAAGCTTTCTCATTAAGACGATAAGTATTTGCAAGTATTTGTTAGCACTCTTGAGAACCAAATCTGGCTCATTTGATGTTGTTGGCCAGCCTGCTGTCACCACACAGCCTTCCTTCTTCAAAAATTCCCTCCAAACGTCGTTTTCAACAAACTGATTGGTGTTGGTGTTGATTTTGTGAGTTTATTATAATCACTTAAATCTCGACAAATTTTCCTCTTTTGTCGAGAAAGGTCCGAACGAGGATGTTTCCAATAAAAATTATCTGTTCTTGCATATTGCTACTGGTTTTCAAAATTAATCAAATAATTGTATGCTATATAAAAATAACGAATACTCATATCTAACATAAGAAAACAAGGTATTCCTTAGAGAAACCGTTGGTGAGTCGATCGATTTTACAGGTTTACAAACTACGAACCCAAACCAAAGACTCATCTTTGACTTGAAGTCTTTAAGAGACCGTTGCTTCCTTTAGATTCCAATATAGCCAAGACGATGTAAGATGATTGCTAAAATAAGCATGCATACTGCAAAGATCAACCCGCCTTTCCCAAGCAACCACTTCTTTGCTTTCTTTGCTTTCTCTATCCCGGTTTGAGCTCGATCCGCCCATCGCATCTGCACATTTCACAAATGAGAGAAGTATAAAATCA